>OY856414.1:282548000-283748000 GCA_963693085.1 Alisma plantago-aquatica | reverse complement strand
ATTATTTAATCTAATTCTAGGGATTGGAATCATCAACCAAGATCCCTCAATCATTTTCCTTATTATTTCCTTTAGGCTTGAAATCTATGAATTTCAAGGACGTAATACAAACCTCTTCAAGTTATAGTTTTCTTCCACTGATTCCTTTTCTTGGCAACAACTACTTTGTTGTCATATGGGTTATACAAGTATGATCCCTTGGTTTCCTTGGGATATCCTATAAAGTAACATTTTCCCCATTTGGGTCCAAGATTTTCAAGAAACTATTTCTAACATAAGCTTTACAACCCCAACAGTCCATATCTCATATGGTGTCTTTTGAGCCAATTTAGATGGTATGTGGTTCAGCATAAACATTGTGGTTTGTAAAGCATATCCCCATAAGGAAGGCCTAAGATCAACTACACTCATCAGTGATCGTACTATGTTCAACGGGATATGATTCCTTCTTTCCAATACACCATTGTGTTGTAGTATACCAGATGGAGTCCATTGTGGTACAATACAATGGCCTCGTAGAAGGCCCTTAAACTCTTGGCTTAAGTATTCTCCACCTTGATTAGGTCGAAGTGCTGTAATAACTTTAGCAAGCCGGTTTTGTACTTCATTCATGAATTCCTTGAGCCTATAAAGGGCTTCTGACTTGTGTTTCATCAAGTACATATAGAAAAACCTCTTGAGGTCATCAGTAAAAGTGGTGAAGTATTGGTAACCACCTCTAACATTTGTTTTTGAAAGGGTCATAAATCAGTATGTATAAGTCCTCATAGATCATTGGCTCTTTCACCATTTCCAATAAAAGGAGCTTTTGTCATCTTACCCAACAAACAAGATTCGCATGTCTCTATTGGTTCGAAACCAAAAGAGTTCAAATAACCATCTTTATGGAGTTTAGAAATGCATTTCTCATTTATGTTCCTTAGATGACAATGCCAAATGTATGTCTTGTTTGATTCATTGAGTTTTAGCCTTTTTGTATTTATGTTATATACACGTCTCTAGATCTAACAATTATATACCATAGGACATTGAGGCACTCCCATAAAAGGTATTATCTCTATGAAAAGAACATTGACCATTCTTTATAAGAAATTTGAATCCATTCTTGTACAAACAAGATACATATATGATGTTTATATTAATGGTAGGTACATAATAGCAGTTCTCTAACTCTATCACAAGCCCACTGGTAGAGACAACTCATTGGTTCCAATTGTACTGGTAGAAACTCTTGATCCAACTCATTTGTTCCAACTATACTGGTAGCAACTCTTGATCCATTAGAGACACATAGTTCAACCTCACCTTTCTTTAAAGATCTTTTTCTCTTCAAATCATGCACATTTGATAAAATATGAGATTCACATCTGGTATACAATACCCAAGATGAAGAAGTGTAGAAATTAATCTCAATAACATATATACCTAATGTAGAGATCTTTGCTTCATCTTCCTTGGTTCCTTTACGTCAAAAGCATAGATTCCTTTGGCACTTACCCTTCACCTAATCTAGAGTGCAGAAGACTTGGACTTCAGCTTAGCCTCATAACTTTCTTGTCCTTGACTTTTCCCTTGGGCTCCTCTACACTGATCTGTATCACGGGTTTGTCCTTCTTCATGCGTACTTTGGCATTTATCAACATGCCAAGCAATTCAGCCATCGGTTTATCCCAGTTACTCAAGTAATAGCACTCGATAAACTAGTTATATGATCCACGCAATGAATGTAAAATAATAACCATGTCCAATTCTTGTCTTGAAGGAAATCCTAGTCTCTCCTGATTTTCCACATGCCCAATCATATTGAGCACATGGGGCTCTACTCGATCCCCTTCTATCATCGTAGACTCAAATAGCACCTTGGGTACATTATACATTTCTTGTTTTGCATGACTTTGGCACATGTTCTTAAGATGTGCTACCATCTCAAAAATGTCCATGTTTCCATGATGTTTATGCATCATAGTTCACACAACATAAAATAAGGTTTTTAATGTCTGAGGCATCATTGGCATGCTTCCATTAAGCATTACCTCATCTCTAGTCACATTGGGAGTAGGTTCCTCTAGAACCAGTGTGTCCAAGACATAGAGCTTATGCTCATGAGTGAGAACCATTCTCAAAGTCTTGTCCCTATTATGGAAGTTGGTCTCGTTTCATCTGTACTTCCTAAGAACTGATTGCATTCTAATATTATTTTCCATTTGAATCTATAAAGGGAAAATTTGCATTTGCCAAAATACATTTGATTTGATTTAAAAATATTGACGATATTATTTAGGCCTTTAATTAACTATCACTCCCATTATTTTGTTCAAATCAACAACCCTCTATATTTATTCACAAACATTACAAAGTATATTTTTTTAGTGGTTCAAGATCCACTTATCATCCAATCATGAGTCAACTTTGTTTGGTTGCCCACAACGTGACTATTTAGGTAGCAACATTTGCCAACTGTGTCTAATGCAAATCTTGGATATATGATGTGCACAACTCCTTGTCATATCCCATTTGTATGCTTCGAGGTACTTAATCCCATTAAGGTCACATAGTTAAACCTAACCCATAAGACAACACGATAGACTATACACTTTGCTTTTGCATAACCTACATATCTACCATCACAATTCTAAGAGATGGATGGTGCACCACATTTTGGCGTAACCAGTGCTTGGTCGATCAATTTTTTGCATGTGCTTCTTATGGAAAGCATCTAATACAAAATATTTTTGAGGGATTTTATTTATAAATGCATATACAAATCAAATCACCACATACTTAAAATGTATCATATATATTATATCCACATGCAATAACAAATATACAAGTGATGTTTAGGCCATGCTAATGTAATTCTTTGAAACCACAAATAACTACATGTCCACCTAAGGTATTACATCATATGTATCCACTTGAATTGGAACTTCTTGTACTAGGAACGGGTCGGTCAATCGAGTGGACCTTCCAGTTGATCAGTTCATTCATTGGATGATCTTTGTCGGTTGGTCAACTGGCTCCTTGCTCAAGTAGTTGGTTGGATTCCTCTAGTCGGTCGGTTGGGCGTCTAGTTGGTCAGTTGGCTCATTCTATCCTCTGATCAATTGACTCGACTTCCATTCATTCCAGTCACCTGGATAAAACACCTTCTTGTTTCCAAAATTAAACTAATGCTAATCTTATCTATATATTACATTATGTAAGGAGAATACCTTGAGTTATAGTTGAAGGGATCATAGGGGGTTAGGCATTAATTACATTTGAAGAGGAAAGAGGAATTCTTTGTGTATAAAATGAAATTATAAGACAATAAATAAATCATCCAAACACACAAGCATCCACGGGGTATTGTCCATAACCACGCATACATCTACTATCAAAATTATTTTAGGATGATGTGCATAGAATCATATATGTATGTTGGATCTAGGGGACATTCCCTAATGTATGTAGTATTTAATTGGATATGCACATTAACCATTTAAATGTTCATATCATATGCAATAAAATAAATCTAAAATGAAATCCAATCACATCTATTTGAATCTCCATACACCGTAAGTTAATATAGCTCTAATACCTCTATAGGAAAATATGGAAATAGAGTATGCAGAAGAAACAAAAATATCTATCAATATCTCTTAACCAGTGATCACATCAACATCAATTTATCTAGAAAGAGGGAACAAAATGTACCTAGTCCCAGAGCAAGTCCAGCAACAATGTTGCACAGCGATGTGCTCCCTTTGTAAGTAGCTTATGGATGGTAGTTTGCATCATTCTCCTAGTGTGGCAACAATGGCTTCCACACCTATACATAGTCCACAAGGATCACCAGAAACTCCACATCGCACTTCAAGAGTGGACGGGAAGGAGTAGTCCTTCTATTTGTAAACGTGTTAGTGTTGACTTTCTTTCCCCTTGTTGTATGTCCCTTTCTTGGAAAGACTACTTAGGCTCTCTCAAACATTGCAACAAATGTGAGAAGATAAGTGTCTTGAGAACCTTTCCCAACCCCCTCCTTATATAGGAGTGGATGGTCTAGAGTTTCCAAAACTAAGGGAATATGAAAGGCCAGATATCATGGTATGATGGTTGTTGTGTGTTGCCAATCGGTCGACTAGCACACCAGTTGATCAACTGAACTATCCACTCGGTCAATTAGATTGTGGCCAGTAGCACAATAACATTGTTGATCAATGTGATGATTACTGCACATCATTACTCATATCATTAATCGCTTGATCCACACAAACTAATAGTTTTGCATCTTTATTTGACCCAGCCAAACTAATCGACTCCAAAAGTGATTCAGTCGGTCGACTAGACGCTCTAGTCAGCCAGTGTTGTTTAATTTGATTACCTAAACACTTTTAGTAACCAAGATAAAAACTTATCCATGAGAAAGTTCATATTCCAAGTGCATCATATGTGTGTGACCCTATAGGTCCCATATTACATTGGCAGTGAAGTCCATATAACCATTATGCCTACAAAAGTAATGAGTGGTATCTAGCGACACATCATTTCTACCCAAGTAATTAGGAAGTTGGAGAACAACTTCAACCTATGATCCATGATCATTTATATGATGATCTTATAGTTCCTTTGTCTTTGATATCCAGATTGTATGTGAGGCATGGAATCGTCAACCCCTAAGTACTCAATATATGTTCTTGAACTAGATCACACTATAGAGATGCATGTTAGATCACATATCACATATTGACTCACATGAGTATGCCATATGTTTCTTAGTCTCGTTTATCAAGGGCTCGGGATATCAAACTCTTAATTGGAGGGAAAAATCACATCTACATCACTCACAGTCAATCCCCATGTGTCATAACATATTGAAGCACCATCATTATGACAACCCTTATTTAAGGGCATGTTGGACAGTGTCAAAGTTCATCAAATGACATGTGATGAGTGTAGTGACTTCAAGTCTAACAACCACAATCACCACTATCACTTCAAGAGTTGATTCTGACCACCATTCCATGGTTTCCATGTATCCTATCAAGGTGGGTATGTCTAGTATATTGTTCTCTAACACATACCTATGTGTTTGACTTGATATCCAATATCATGACTTAATGAGATTATATCACTAGTCAACATACATTCTAGTCTTATGTATTATTTTCACCTATATTTCTTCCACAATTATATCCGACTAGGGACATAACAAGAATGTATGTAGTCTTATCATATATATGATCTCATTGTCTAGGCCCTCAAACTAAAGACATATGTCATCGAGTAACATCACTCTTTAGACATCTATTATTAATTATCTTCATCTCACAACTGAAATAAGCATAATTAGATAGAAATACATTTATTAATATTATCAAATTAAGAACATAATGCCACATTACAATCATCATATTAATGGATCTATGGTCATAGATACCAACACATGAGTATTTCGTAGTAACTATTCTTAGCATGTTTACATGTTCATGTTGTTAAGTATGGTATTCATGATCTTATGTTTTAATATTCCAAGTTAAAGATATGTTTATATAGTTCATGAATTTAGTTTATGATCCAAGAATTTGAGTTCATGTTAAGAATTATTATGTCGCATTTCACCTAGTTTTAAAGCTAAGATTTCAAGATATTAACCCATTAAGATTCATGCATTAAGATTAAAGATAAGAAAAGATTTAATATTATGTAGTTAGTTGTAGACTTTAGTGTAGGTCAACTCAAGAGACATGACCTAGGTGCTTAGTGCAGTTCATGAGGCCTAGGCCCTTGGTACATGGTGATTCAGACAAGATGACCCAGGCACCAGAGTGTAGGTCATGAGACCCAAGTACTAGAGTATAGGTCTCCACCCTAGGTACTAGAGTATAGGTCTCCAGCATAAGTTATACAAAAAGATAAGAACCAAGATTAAAGAAAGATCATATGTTTTCAAGATTCCCTCATTTTTTCATGCTTCATGTTTTAGAATATTGTACATTCATTTTCTTGATCCAGTATTTCATATATCTAGAATACTCATGCCACTACTGATTATCGTTTTTCCAATTCATGGTTGGGGATGAGATGTCTGTAGGTATGAGAAGGAGAAAGAGTAGAACCAGAGACTTCAATAAAAGAATGCAGTGAAGTAATAGAGAGTGACCTGGTTGGGGTGACATTATCCAAATATGTTTCCTTTCATGTATTAGACACATTCGTTTAATTTTAGGTAATTAGTTTAAGTCATTAGTTTTAATAAGTTTTATTTTTGTGTAAACATTTAAGAAATATACTATGTGCATGTGATGGTTAAGATTTCAATTATTCCTTATGTGTGATATTCAATGTGAGTGACACCGCCGTCAACATTATGAGTCAAGAATTTGTGCTTCCTCTCATGTGGATGTGTATAAAAATCGGGGTGTTACAACTTGGTATCAGAGAAAAAGGATAGTTGACCACCAGCACTTGCATGATTCTCAATCAATTTGATGTCCATTTAACTCCTCTACGTTAATATCTACTTATGCTCCTAATATTGAGGAAATTAAGTCATGAGGTTAGGATGAAGATCGATATTATTTGAGAAGTGGTCAAAGATAGAAAACCCTTCTTTGAATTATTAAGTCTTGAAGTTTATGTATAAGAAGACATGAGTATTAGGGATATATGTCAATCAAGTTAGGACCTTATGTATCATCCTTTCCATATGAAATGTCGTCTCATTTCTCAATGGTTTGGCCAACCAATTGATAAGTGTAGAGGGTATCCCATGAGTATAATGACTTATTGTGTGTCTCTTTCATGCTTATTAGTGCATGTGGTGTGGGATGTGCACTATTAGGTCATGGAGAATAGCACAATAAGATTTCACGTCATTGGGTATGTGCCTAATCAACACGTATCGGGGAATGTCATAAAGAGTGTTAATATGTAGGACCTAAATTAGATAGATGTCTAAACTTAATACAGTTAATTAACACAGGACATTATTTATGCCAATGTTAGATTTTAAATACATTTATAATGAGTGATTCTCCATAGTAAATGAGCACTTTGGTTCAATGGGCACTTTGGTGTGATGAGATACTTGGGAGCAATGAGCACTTAGGTACAAGGGCTCTTTGGAGCAATGAGCACTTTGTTGCAAGTTTATGTGGGCATATCATCTTAATTGACTCTGTGAATAATTAAATTATGCTAATGATAAAGGTATGTGAGCATTTTTTTCAATGTAGGTGGTGAAGGTATGGTTTAGTCTTTATTAGTAATGTATACATTTGTTATAATTGTTAACAATGTCATTATAGGGTACATTCGTCCATATTAATGCCATAATGAGCATGTTAGTAAATAATTTTGAGTCTTTGTGACAATATTAAGTTGTTAGTGTACATATATGTGAAACCTTAAGGTGGGTAGTACTATGTTAGTACATACAAATTTTGAGGACGAAATTTCTTTAAGGTGGGTAGAATTATAACATCTCTAGAATTTCAGTGTGGAATAAACATGACCAATAACACCAAGTTACAATTACAATTTACTCTAATGATGTACGATACTAGAGTAACCCTTACACATGTTTATTCAACATTTTATCACATTTTAATTTAATTATATACACAACTTAGCATTGGTTTACGAAATAATGAATAGGCAGAGTTGAATAGCAATTTACCCCATGTCGGTTCATTATATGCTCAATTACTTAGTATATAGTATGTAATTATATGTTGGAGTTTTCCTTCAATTTTGGTAATGTAAGTCTTCTATGATATTTATTAATACATCAATTATCCTAAGTACCTAATAGTATAAATCACATAATTCCCTAGCTCAAATTTAAAATATAAGTGAATAATTGGATTCCTCATAGTTGAATTAGCAAACCAACCAAGTTTCATGTAAATTTGATAACCCTAGCTTTGTCTAATAGTGTTTAGAAGAGGGGTGAATAATTGCATACATATTGACCTACTTATATGGTCCAAACAACCAATTAATCTCGGTACACCTAGATCGGTGCCGATTTTATTTCATTTAAGAGTCAAACACCTATTAAGATTGTTGCAACATCAGTTGGCCATCGAGATTATATCTGACAAATGAGACTTCATCATCTACCTCACGCATTTTGTGTGTCAAGGATCATCGGTAGCAACAAACTCTGGAGATCCCTCTGATGAAGCTAGGATTTACACCGAAAGATTGCTCTTCCAATGGAAGTCCTAATGTGCACCAAAACCCCTAGGGAGTTGATGTTCTCTCTAGGTTTACCTACAACTGGTGCTAGATAAATGCTCCAACCCCACAAGAGTGTGGAATCCATATTGTAGTACAGATTTAGGATCGAACCCAAAGGACAACGTGAAGAATTTGGATGTCTTTGTCTTGTCTCGTCTCGATCTAAGTTAATCGTTTACACCCAAGAGATTGATAGGATTGATCTAAACTAATCTAGAACATGCAAAAGTAAAGGCAAGTATGAAATCTAGTTAAAGTTTGAAATCTAAGATTATCATATGATGATGGATCATTGGGGTGATGTGGATGTTCACCACCACTACACATGAATTATACCTGTACCAACATAGCAAGACCTGTAAGCAAGATACATGGATGTTGTGCAATGATGATGCCCTCTTAGATAAGGAGCATTGCACACATCCTTCATAGGTTGAGCATCTCCCATCCGGTACATATCTACATGTAAATGGAGATATGTGCCCTCCTAAGGGAGATCTTACTCAACCTCATGAAATGTGCATCAAAAGACTAACAAATGAGCATTATTATGTATTTGATTAGTATCCTTATAGACTATCCCTCTTTTGAGGACATATCTATGAGAAACATGGGAGTGTTGCAATGCCAGCCATCCCCGAACGAATGGTCACTTACTTTGCATCACTTCCTTCGCAGAGTGTGTACCTCAACCTATCAAGATTGTACTTTCATACGTCAACTGATTCCATTTCATAGTATGAGAGTACAACAATGGAGGTGAGTTTACTCCACTCCTTGAAAAGCATTCCTAGATACTGAAACAGATGTGTGGTGGATACACACATCAATAACCAACGCTAAATCGATAATCGAGTCTCAAGAGTAGATGTAGACAATCCACAACAAAAGATAATAGATCATACAAGAAAGCGGCCAACATTCGAGCATGCAATGAAACGATTAGCATTGAATCGGAAAGATAACATCTTTAGGTATAGATTACAAAGCATGGGTAGTGTGGCTAGTCCCCGCACCCCAGTGAATTACACTACTCACTCCTCATAGAGGGAGAAACAAAGACAGAGAAGAAAGATATAACAAGCATTGTCGGAGCAGAAGAGTAGATCTGTGACAGCCCGGTGTAGATCGCCCCAATCTTCGAGACTGCTCCGACTTGATCGATGAAGTTTGTCTCTCTGCCTCGATCCTCATGTACACCTCTGGAGATGTATGAGTAGGGTGAAGAAGAGCTTGGTGGAACAATAGAGATGAGGGAATAGTGGAGCAGCCTTGCGGCCTCTCGGGTCTGATGCCCAAATGAGGACCCTGCTGGTCCTATTTATAGGCTTGGATGGGGTCTTCACACTTTTGGTGTGAGTAAGCTCCACACAGTTTGGGAGAACCAGTCTGCTTTAACAGTTTGGTCTTAACGATTTGCAGTATTAGGAAGCCTTCACAGTTTGGAAACTGCTAGCATCTTCACAGTTTGGAAACTGCTAGGGTTCCTCATGGTCTTGAGACCGTGAGGGTCTTCTCGATCCTACATAGCGTCCAAATGGTCTTGCTACTCTTTACGATCTTGATTCATCACGATCTGGAAGAAAAAATCACCCTCTCATGGTCTCAAAACCGTGAGAGGTCTTAACGGTCTTGAAGTCGCGACCGTCCTTGCAGTTTGGAGACTTCCCGGTCTCGGCTTCTCTCGGTCTTTGGCCTAGCAGTCTTGAAACCACACCAATCATCATCGGTCCAGAGCTCTCAGTTCTGCATGACCCAATAGGTCATGGCTTCTCATGGTCTGTGCTCGATGGTTGGCCTCGTGGTCTGGGTGACGAGCATCCTCACAGTTCTGAGGAGTAGACTATGAGGGTTGGTTGTAGCGGTGCTTCTAGTGGACAAAGGCAATGGTGATGGATGTATGACCAGGTCACTGCTGGATGATTAGGGTTACAATGGGGAGCATCGCGATGAGGAGGAGGATGCCAGAGGTCATGGAGATTGGGCCGTCGTGGTGCTTTAGGGTTTTAGTAGTGGCGGAAGGAAGAATAAAGGAAGGCAGAGGAAGCAGGTGTTGGGTGACGCTGCTCTTCACGGTTTTGGTGGGGGGAGCTTCCTCGCGGTTTCAAGGTTGGATACTCCACACAGTCTTTTGACCGTGAAGGCTCCTCGCGATCTTGAGACTGTGAGGGCTTCACACTGTTTCAAAACTGTGAGGAGGGGAAGGGTGCGAGACTGCAAGGCCAAGACCGAATGGTCCAAACTGCTAGGGCAATTGGAAGAGGTGATGATGGTGGTTGAGTATGAAGAAGGTAGAAGTTAGGTGAAGGGTGTGGATGAAGGCAGACTGCTGATGGTGGCAATGGTCGAGGATGATCTGCGGAGGAGAAAGGAAGTGAGTAAGGGAGGATGAGATCAATAAACTGAAAACTAGGGTAATTAGAACTAGCAATGCACTATTTACATGAAACAGAGGAGATACTCAGAGTAAACCAAAATAAGGGTAGATCAGTTGATATGAGGCACACAAAAAACTAGAATTGGTGACTATGAAGATGAATCTGGAGGATTCATCACCACATCGAACTTAAGTGTTGCTCATCCTGAGGAACGAAAAAGCCTAAGACAGTTGCCAAAAAGCTTGTTTGTCTTGTAATTACCTCATCTTCGTGCAAATGTCAGAATTTTCATGAAACTAAGAAAAAAATAAAACAAAACAAAATTAGGGAAAACACATCGGAAATCCTTTGAATTGGTGACTGAGGATGAATCTGGAGGATTCATCACCACACCGAACTTAAGTGTTGCTCATCCCGAGGAATGAAAAACCTAAAACAGTCGCCAATGAAATCGTTCATCTCGTGATTACCTCATCCTTATGTCATGTCATAATTATGTTCATGGCTTAGATCGATACATCATCAAGGCTTCCTTAGATCATGTAATACATCTTATGATATCCTCATTTTTGAATTCACTTTACTAAAGTAGTTTCTTCTCACTCTCTATTATATCAGTCATGTCTAAAAGTTTTATGAGACTTTGAAAAGACCTATAGAATCAATCAAACATGCATATGATCCGTCGTTGATGTTTTGAAATGGAGGCAATTGGGGTGTCAGTAGGTTGAAAAAGGAAAGAATAGGGGTGTGATCAAGAGATAAGAGTCTCTCCTCTGATCGATTCAAGACTCTTATTATTGGTGGATTCATCAAGATACTTTGAGTGGTTTGTGCACAACTCTAGTTGACTTAGCCTTACACCCGATTTTTTTTCTAAAGGTAACTCAGAAGTGTGTATAGGTTGGGTTAAAGCTTTTGGTTAACTTACCTCTTTGAGAGGAGGTAAGGGGTTATTTTTGGAGCCTTGGGATCTCACTACCGGGCGCGACACATCTTCCTTTGTAAGAGAAGCTAATGTACTGACTGGGTAAGACCTTTATCGGTTATCCTTATTCAGGGAACAACTGTCATGCTTTTATTCACACTCTGGATTTTATTCATTCTCACTTGGCTTAGGAGAGAGGGTATTTTTGGATTTTTGTATATTTGGGCTGTCGGGCCTCTTTTTGGAATCGGGGTAGATTTTTCCTCAACCTTGGTATGTGCACAATCATCATCGTATACTTTTTGAACAAAATTAGAAGGTGATATGCCCATGTTATGTATTGAGGGGTATGGAGGAAACGATTATAGAAAAAAGAGGTGTGGTGTACCACATCAAACTTAGAGTTCGGCAATGTTCTAGCTTTCACTAGAAAAGAGTGTGGCGTGCCACACCGAACTTAAAGCTTTGGCATGGTTAGTGAGCAGAGGGGTATGGAGATGAAAGAAGAAGTGTAGAAGAGAGTTCGGATCATAATGCAATTTGCTTAGCGATTCCATATGACGGGTTCCTTTTCTTCATCACACTTTGCTCAAATAGTGACATGATAAAACTTCAAATGAGAATTCCATATAGCTGATCCATTAATCAGTGAAAGGCATGATGTATTTGATCTATCTCAGTCTTATTGAAGCTTATCATCTTTTTCTATTAAGGATATAACATTAGGATTCATAGACTATACAAGATAAAATCATTTATCGGCTAGTTTTAAGCATTCTTTTCTTGTGAATTTGTAGCGAAAAGAGGTGATGAACACAGATTCAAAAAGAAAAAGTCGACTAGATAAAGGCTTTATTTGAAGAAGACTGCAAAATTACAAAAAACGCAGAAAAATAATGAAAGAGAAACTAGAATGGAAAAATAGAAAGCAGTAAAGATAGAGGGTGGAGTGAGAAACATACCACCCACTCTCCACCTTGAACTTATGAGTTTGCTCATCTCCGAGCAAACACTAGGTTTGAGATGGAGGGGAAGATATGTGTAGTGTTAACCAGGCGGTCCTCATAATTGAAAGAAGATCTGAAGAAGATGTTTCATGATGGTCGGAGATGAGAGTGAGGAAGTAGCACAGACAACCTACTGACTGGGTGGTCGTGGCGACTCAAGCAGGGTTTCTGGATGACTTGGATGCACATTTCTTTCACCTCTTTGTTCGTCCAGAAGAATCTAGAGACCTTCCCCCATCAGCGGTGGAGGTGGAATATATGCAGTTAAAACTAGAGGACTAGGTGAATAATCAAAGTCATGCCTATTTGTGTCCTCCAGTCATGGCTTGCCCTTGAAGTTCAGAATCAAGATGCCTTCTTCATGATCTAAAGCAGTTGATAGAGGGTTGGCCACTTGAACTTCTTCTTGTACCAAATCAGGTGGCTGATCTGGTTCAGGATTCATTTCATCACCTGGCTTATCTTGTGTAGGGTGTGGTAGCCAGGGTGACATTTCTTCGTCAAGGATATTGTTCTGATGATCATCATTTTGATGTGATGTATCCTCCAGAGGGTTATCATTATCAATGTTGGGGTCGATAGGAGCAGCATATTTCATTCCGAAGTTAAGGTGTTGGTCAAATTCTTCTTCATTGTGCACTCTTAATTCGTCTGAGTAACTAGAGGGAGATTCATCAGGTAGAATGAACTCTTGCTTGGATAAAGGGATCATGAGAACCTGAAGCAGAGGATCCAGTAACATTTCTTTATGGGAAGGGTTAGCCCATGGCATATCATTTTGCAGACTAGAATCCTCCCACAAATCTATTTCTTCGATATTGGGACCAATACACTCCATTCCTAAGTGAGGCTATTGTTCCATTTCTTCCTCATAGCATTCCTCCAGTTCTATTAAGTGTTCGGTAAGAGTTTCTATGGGAAGAATGAAACCTTGTTCAAATAACGGAGATATGTCAATCTCTTGCATATTTGGTAGCACTGGAGGAGCTTCTTCATAGGGAAGAGTGGCCATAAGAAGACTTTTTGGTGGCTCAATGTCTTCCCAAGGGTCTTCCTTGTCATTACAAGGGCCTGTGGAAATATCATATTCAATTCCAAAATCAATAGATGGTTCATATTTCTCTTCATAGTATGCCATCAACTCGTTCAAGTGACTAGAAGGAGATTCAACGGAAAGAACATACTCTTGTTCAGGAACTGGCTCTGTCTGGACTTCTTGTAGGGATGGCAGCTCTGGTAACGTCATTTCATGGAAAGGGTAGGTCATAAAGTCATCATCTTGGGGATCGTTATCCCCTGGGGAATTGGTATTGATGTTGGATGGAGCTACATATCCCATCCCAGAGTCAAGATGTTGTTCTGACTCTTCCTTATAGTTCACTCTCAATTAATGTGAGTGACTAGAGAAAGATTCAATGGGAAGAAAGGACTCTTGCTGGGGAGATGGCTCTATCTGGTCCTATCGTGGAGGTGGTAGCTCTGGTAAAGTCATTTCTTAGAAAGGATTGGTCATAGAATTGTCATCTTGAGACCCATCATCCTCCCATGATTCTTTTTCATCATCATTGGGGACAGTGAGAGTGGTGTGGTCTACTCCTGAATCCAGATCTTGATCAGTCCCATCCTCGAAGTCTATTCCTAGATCAGCTGAATGGTTAGGAATTTCTTCATAAGGATTAATCAGATCATGTTCTGGTGATGGAGACATTGAAGTTTCTTGCAAAAAAACATCTCCTTATTTGAATCAGTCATATATTCATCTGAGTTTGATTGTGAAGGAGTGTAGAGTTCTTGTAACGTAGACCCTTCTTCATTGGAATTCATCATCAAGATAGCTGAAGTTGAAGAATATTTATCATATAGGGAGTCAATAATTGTTGATTGCTTCTCAATCCATATGGTTGGGTCGGGGTCTATGGGGGGAGAAGATGGGTAAATACCAAAATTTATCCCTAATTGATCTCCCAACTGTAGAAAATATCCATATTGGTCAATCAATTTTTCATCTTAGAGAATAGTGCAGGAGTCATTTTCTGAGTCGGACCTTGGCTCAAAAAATTATTCTTTTTCTTGTGATATTGTGGAGAAATTATCCTCGGGTTCAATCATTAATTCTGAGGATGATTCTTTTCCCTACACCGATGCCAGAAGATCATTGGAAGGCACCTCCCACATGATATCATAATCGATTGCAATATGCGTATGAGGAGTGTGCTCAAGGGAAATTGGTGGTTCTTCTTCATGTTGTTCAAAAGTGTGGACAAGTTGCATAAGTTGATCAAGCTCGGCTATCAACTTCTCGTTCGTGGTTGTCTGATCAGCTAGTTGTTGAGCCACCAATTTCCGTAGGGCACGTAGTTCCTCTATTGATGTGTATCAATCTTCATAGTAAGGCTCTTCACTGTACTCATTGGGTTGATGTTGATAGTAGCTCTCCTCATCATAGTATTGATTTGCATTGTAATCTAGATTTCCTTCTGCATTGCAATCTACGCCTTGAAATCCATCATAATTGGGCTCTTCATAGTAGCTTCTAAGAGGATATGGATTATAACTTGCATTATATCCATAGTCGTATGAAGGGGCTGTCTTGAGTTTTCCAACTATACGATTTGTGATTATTTGACGCAGTGCATTCACGTAGTGAGGAGGAGCGTTGAAGCATTTGATTGATGAATGGGAGTAGTCACCACATAATTGACATCTAATGGTTGGTGGCATTGACTTCTTCATTTTGAAGAGAATTGGTACCTGAAATCAAATGAGGTGTTTATCAGGCTTGACCAATCACTTCAAATTCAAGAGAGTATGCAATAAAAACTTTAACTTTTGAGATCAAGGTTTTCACCTTTTTTAGATTTTTGAAAAGAAAATGAAAAACCCTAGAGAAACTTAGGTCGATACGGGATTCGACGAAGACGATTCTTACAACATTGTCCCCGGCAACGGCGCCATTTTTTTATGAATCTAGGACTTACACTGAAAGATTGCTCTTCCAATGAAAGTCCTAATGTGCACCAAAAACCCTAGGGAGTTGATGTTCTCTCTAGGTTTACCTACAACTGGTGCTAGATAAATGCTCCAACCCCACAAGAGTGTGGAAGCCTTATCATAGTATAGATTTAGGATCGAACCCAAAGGACAACATGAAGAATTTGGATGTCTTTGTCTCGTCTCGTCTCGATCTAAGTTAATCGTTTACAACCAAGAGATTGATAGGATTGATCTAAACTAATCTAGAACATGTAAAAGTAAAGGCAAGTATGAAATCTAGTTAAAGTTTGAAATCTAAGATTATCAGATGATGATGGATCACTGGGGTGATGCAGATGTTCACCACCACTACACATGCATTATACATGTACCAACATAGCAAGACCTGCAAGCAAGATACATGGATGTTGTGCAATGTCGATGCCCTCTCAGACAAGGAGCATTGCACACATCCTTCACAGGTTGAGCAGCTTCCATCTGGTACATATATGTGTGTCAATGGAGATATGTTCCCTCTAAAGGGAGATCTTACTCAACCTCATGAAACATGCATCAAAAGACTAACAAGTGAGTGATATTATCTATTCGGTTAGTATTCTTATAGACTATCCCTCTTTCGAGGACATAACTACAAGAAACGTGGGAGTGTTGCAATGCCAGCCATCCCCAAACGAATGGTCACTTACTTTGCATCACTCCCTTCATAGAGTGTGTTCCTCTACCTATCAATATTGTACTTTCATACGTCAACTGATTCCATTTCATAGTATGAAAGTACAATGATGGAGATAATTTTACTCCACTCCTTAAAAAGCATTCCTAGATACCAAAATAGATGTGTGGTGGATACACACATCAAGAACCAACGCTAATTAGATAATCGAGTCTCAAGAGTAGACGTAGACAATCCACAAAAAAAGACAACAGATCATGCAAGAAAGCGGCCAACATTCGAGCATGCAATGAAATGATTAGCATTGAATCAGAAAGATAACATCTTTAGGTACATATTACAAAGCATGGGTAGCGGGGCTAGTCCCCGCACCCCAGTGAATTACACTACTCGCTCCTCATAGAGGGAGCAAAAAAGACAGAGAAGAAAGATAGAACAAGCATCGTCAGAGCAGAAGAGTAGATATGTGACAACCTGGTGTAGATCGCCCCAGTCTTCGAGACTGCTCCGACTTGATCGATGAAGTCTGTCTCTCTACATCGATCCTCATGTACACCTCCAGAGACGTACAAGTAGGGAGAGGCAGAGCTTGGTGGAACAATGGAGATGAGGGAATAGTGGAGCAGCCTTGTGGCATCCCGAGTCTGATGCCCAAATGAGGACACTGCTGGTCCTATTTATAGGCTTGGACAGGGTCTTCATGTTTTTGGTGTGAGTAAGCTCCACATGATTTGGGAGAACCGGTCTTCTTTAACGATTTGGTCTTAACGATTTGCGGTATTAGGAAGCCTTTACGATTTGGAAACTACTAGCATCTTCACAGTTTGGAAACCGCTAAGGTTCCTCACGGTCTTGAGACCATGAGGGTCTTCTGGATCCTGCATAGCGTCCAAACGGTCTTGCTACTCTTCATGGTCTTGGTTCAGCATGATCTGGAAGAAACAATCACCCTCTCACAGTCTCAAAACTGTGAGAGGTCTTAAAGGTCTTGAAGGCACGGCCGTCCTTGCAGTTTGGAGACTTCACGGTCTCGACTTCTCTCGGTCTTTGGCCTAGTAGTCTTGAAACCACGGCAAGCATCATCGGTCCTAAGCTCTCGGTTTTGCATGACCCAACAGGTCCTAGCTTCTCATGGTCCATGCTTGATGGATGGCCTCGCATTCTGGGTGATGAGCATCCAAGTAGTTCTGAGGAGCAAACCATGAGGGTTGGTTGTAGTGGTGTTGCTAGTGGGTGAAGGCGGTGGTGATGGATGTGTGACCAGGTCACTGTTGGACGATTAGGGTTGCGATGGGGAGCATGGAGATGAGGAGGAGGATGTCAGAGGTCGTAGAGAGTGGGTCGTCATGGTGCTTTAGGGTTGCAGTGGTGGTAGAAGGAAGAAGAAAGGAAGGCGGAGGAAGTAGGTGTTGGGTGACGTCTCTCTTCACAGTTTCAGTGGGGGGAGCTTCCTTGTAGTTTCAAGTTTGGATACTCCACACAGTCTTGAGACCGTGCAGGCTCCTCACAGTCTTGAGACTGTGAGGGCTTCACACAGTTTCAAAACTGTGAGGAGGGGAAGGGTGCGAGATCGCAAGGCCAAGACCGAATGGTCCAAACCGCTAGGGCAATTGGCAGAGGTGATGATGGTGGTTGAGTATGAAGAAGGTAGAAGTTAGATGAAGGGTTTTGATGAAGGTAGACCATTGATGGTGGCAATGATTGAGGATGATCTTTGGAGGAGAAAGGAAGTGAGTAAGGGAGGATGAGATCAATAAACTGAAAACTAGGGTAATTAGAACTAGCAATGCACTATTTACATGAAATGGAGGAAATACTCAGAGTAAACCAAAACAAGGGTAGATCAGTTGATATGAGGCACACAAAAAACTAGAATTGGTGACTGTGAGAATGAATCTGAAGGATTCATCACCCTCTCTCCCTCCGCACTCCACATTCTCCCCATTTCTTACCATTAACTGTTTCAAGAGTCCTTTCTGAGTCCAAAGACCCTTTATTTGGACCCTTGGTCCCATTGTCGAGGAAGGGTCGAATTGCCTGCTCTTACATCTTTTCAGCACAAGGGACACTCGAGTTCCTTGGCCTTGGCAGTCGTAGCCAATGATCTCTTGCATCTTGTCGACACAAGGGACACTCAAAGTCATTGGCCTTGGTAGTCATAGCCAATGATCTCTGAAGCTTAATAGGGGTTGAGTGGATGATCAGGCGCTGTCAATTTCATTTGAATTGCTCTAATACAATGTGATGGAGTCAAGTTTCAATCCAAACAATAATGATCTTATTGTAGAAGGTCCAATCACCTTTTCTCAATTATAACTCCAAAAAGATTTCTCATCCAATCTGCTCTCTCTTTATCATAACATTCACAAGTGTGATTTAGATTTTCTATGCCCAAACTCTAGCTTATCTCTGGAGATGGGGAGGCTTATTGGGCTTTTCTAAAGGTGTTTGCACCTCTATCTTGCGTTACTCATGCTTACTGGAGCACGCAGATGTTGTTTTTTACATTGGTTTGAGTTTTTCATTACTATAGTATTGTTCACCATTTTGAGTAATGCTTCTTTGTTTCCAGCTGTAGCGATGGCCTTGAAGTGGATATATGGGGTCAACTAGATCTAGAAAATGGTTTCCCAACTTCATCAGTGCCTAGGGAATCACCCAAACATGTTTTCTTTGAGAGATGGGCAGCAATTTTGAGTTATGATTGGAGGTCTAAACTGTAGTGAGAAGCTCCAAGTGACATGGCCTGAGGAAGAAGAAGCCAATCATGAGGATGAGTCATCTACCCCTACTTTTCTAATTGTGTGTCACTCTCAGACGTGGGTATTTTTATAATTTATGAACTTAGTCTGATGTATCTCGTGCATTGCATCAAGTTCGCACTTTAACTAAGGTCACATCTGTCATGCCCATGGTTGGGAAATAACAAGAAGAGCAAATCAGTCTTTGCCACTTATTTTGAGCTGAGATTTTTGTGGTTGTTTTAATGTGTTATTGATCTTCCGATTGACTAATTTGAGTCAAATCTTTAATAAATTGTAGAAATTGATTTATAGCTCAAATAGGGTTAAACCATATATGAATCTTGATCTATTTTTGATCTAGCCAATGGGTTGGGTTAAAAAACATGTTTTGATTGGATTTTCGTGAAGTGTCGGAGTAAGTATAGTTAGGGTTAATGATCTTGATTCAGGAACCTTATATTACTATTACATGATGAATAAGGGATAAGATCAAGATCTATGTAGAAAATCATTCTTCTGAAATGGGTAAATGGTCCATGCCCATGAGTATTTAGCATTTATTTTTCTTATCTTGTTTACATATTCATAAGTATGGTATTCATGATCTTATATTTTAGTATTACAAGTTAAAGATTTGTTTATAAAGATTATCATTAAAGTTTATGATTCAAGAATTTAATTTCATGTTAAGAATTATTGTGTCATGTTTCACCAAGATTCAAAGCTACGTTTTCAAGATAAGAACCCATTAATATTCATGCATTAAGATTCAAGTTAAGATAAGATTTAAGATTATGGGTTTAAACCCAGACCATAGTAAAGTTTGATACAAAATACATTACCCAAGCCCTTAGTGCAGGTCATGAGGCACTTAGTGCAAGTCATGAGGCACATGCCCTCAGTGTGGTCCAATTCAGATAAGATGACCCAGGCACTGGAGTGCATGTCATGACACCCAGGTACCAGAGTATAGGTCTTAAGCATAAGTTATGTAAAAAGATAAGAAGTAAGCTTAAAGGAAGACCATATGTTCATATGTAGGTTTCCTTAATTTTTCCATGAACCATGTTTAAGAACAATGTACAGTCATTTTCTTATTTCAATATTGCAAATATCTAGAATATTCATGTCACTTATTATTTATCTTAGCATGTCTGGGGACCAAATATCTCTATGAGATGCGCAGGAGAAAGAGTAGAATCTGAGACTTCAATAAAAGGATGTTGTAAAGTAATAGAGAGTACCCTGGTGGGGTTCCATTATCTGTGGATGTTTTCTTTCATGTATCAAACTCATTTTTTTATGTTTAGATAATTAGTTTAAGTCATTAGTTTTAATAAGCTTTACTATTGTTAAACATTTGAGAATGAGAAATATATTGTGTTCATGTGAAGGTTAAGCTTTCAATTATTCCTTACATATGATATTAAATGTGTGTGACACCCGCACCAATATCATGAGTCAAGAATTGATACTTCTGCTCATGTCCATGTGTATAAAAAATGGCATGTTACACTTTGTCATCATGGCCTTCATCTTCTCTAGTTTTGGGCTGACTAATTGGGTTGTTGCAAGCTCGGTTAATAGGTCAGGGACAATTTGGATGTTGGCCAAAGGAAGCCAATCCAGCAACGGTTGTAGAGTCCATCTAGAAAAATCTTTGAGTATCCTCTGTTGGGTGTTCAAACCAATTGCACAACTGAGACATTTACGACTAAGGGCATCATCCCCCACATTAGCCTTACTAGGGTGGTAAGCTATGGAAAAGTTGTAGTCGTTCAGATACTCCATCTAATGTCACTATTGTAGGTTTAAGTTTTCCTGAGTCAATATGTACTTCAGGCTCATGGTCATGTGAAGATGTTAAAGGTGGCTCCATACAAATAGTGTCGCCATATTTTCAAGACATAGATGATTTCTGCATGCTCTAAGTTCTGAGTCAAATAGTTCAACTCATTTGTTTTGATATGTCTTGATGTGAAGGCAATGACATGCTAGTATTGCTCCAAGATGCATCCTAAACCCATCTTCAATGTGTCAGTGAACATGATGAATTTTTCGTTGTCTGAGGGTAGTGTCAACACAGGGGATGAGTTAAGATTTTCCTTCAACTCTTGGAATTGTGCTTCCACAGTTCGAGCTATATGAACTTCTTATCCTTCTAAGTGAGCTTGGTGAGGGGAAGAGCAATCATTGAGAAATTCTTGATGAACTGTCAGTGGTATCTGGCCAATCCAAGGAAACTACAAACTTCATATGGGGACTTTGGTGTTGGCTATTCATGAACATATGCCACTTTGGTAGGGTCTACTAAGATAGTTTCTATGGATATGATGTGTCTGAGGAACATGACTTGGACTATCAAAAACTCACATTTTAAGAACTTCCAGTAGAACTTCTACTCTCTCAAGATATCAAAAACTCACATTTTAAGAACTTCCAGTAGAACTTTTAATAGGAAAAATCACACATTAACTACCTCGTAGTTTTCTACATGATTTATGAATCAAATATATTACTAGCTTATTTTTATACAAATATAATTCTAGTGTTTTTTGGGTCAAATATGCAACACCTTTTGAGTGAAAGGATAAATGAGGTCTTATGTATCCTATGAATCTCTAATCTCTGTAGAGATGTCATTCCTTGATGGAGAATTATGTAGTGGCTCGGTGAAGATCAAAGTAACAAATTGAGTTGACCATCAACAAAATCATAGCGCACACAAATTTTATATGTGGAGTAGGGAACTTTTATAGATACTCTCAAATGTATGATGTATTGATGTCTCTCTTCTCACTTTGTGACTATCTAAGGATTACAAAAATATTTTTTGAAATAGCTCCTAAAAGTAGTATGGATTGGTATTGGGGGGAGGGGCTCTTAGTTAGCTTGTACTAATATCTATATCCAATGTGTGTTTTCGGATTCTAATAGTTCCTTTGTTATTGACCATAACTAATATAACAAGCGATGATTTTTAGGATGTTTAGTTGTACTGCTTAACTAGCCATTAAGTAGTGTGGGTATAATGACTAGTTTCAAGTCAAGCATTTCTGTTGTAGGAAGATCCACGGTTCAAACTAGAGTTTGATGGATCCTCACTCAATTGTTCTTTTCTAATTAAAAAACCAAAAACATAACTCTTGACTAAAGACAATGGGCCTAAGCCCAACAAATGAATAACCATTTATACTGTCAATAATACTATCAAGTTATAACATATATAATCTTAGACTTACAGGTTATAAATGTCTCCTATGCATTTAAATGCAACTATAATAAACTAATGTATAATACAAACATAATATATCCTTGTTAAAAAAAACTTCCATTCAAGTATTTAAATTTCCACTACATTGTAATATTTTTACTTTCCATTAAGTTTCCATCAATTATCTAAACTTCCCTACATATATCAATGTTTGTAATCATTTTTTTCCTCCAAATTTAGAATTTTCTCTCAAAATTCCATTTTGAATTTCTATATATACTATTTTTTCTCCAGTTTGTTTGTCATAATTTTACTACAACTTTTCTTTTTGTTTTTAAATTTTACCTCCACATTTTTGTTGTTTCCCAAGTTCTTGTTTTGTTTGCATGTTTCAATCTAAGTTTGTAAATATATAATATACTAGTCATTCCCATTTTCCTTGTCTCCACTCTCATTTTATTGAGAGGGAAGTACAATCTTTTTTTCTTGGTTCCTCTCCATTCTTTTTCCATATAATCCATTCTCATCACTTTGTCTAACCAAACAGCTTTAACATTTACTCTTCTCTCCCTTCCCCATCATTCACCTCCTACTAAATAGGCCCTAAAAGAGGACTTGGCTTGATATCTAATAAAGCCAACATTAACAATGTCGTTGAATATCAATTGTCAAAATTTAATGTTATTAACTAAATATGCTTCAGACCAATATATATTGTGTACATCTTCATTTGTGAAGTCTTTAAAATGAAATACATTTGTAACTTACTATTCATTTTTCTCAATGCGTCTTATAATCATCATATTAATTACTTAAGACTAATTCATAATGATGTTATATATTATTATGAAGAAAAAATGAGATGTGGAAATTGGAGGACTGAAATTTTAATGGGGTGGTGAATAGCTTAAAATATTGTGGCATGTTATTGTTAAAGAAAAAGTTCAACATATTTTTTAGCCCCATTACACAATTGGGTGCATATTTTATCACCCTTATTTCTTTGAAATGGATTAGTTTATACTACAAATTCCTTTAGATTATAATGGAATATATACTTATTTCACGTGACTTGTAAATAAATGACTCAGCCAATGTGACATGGAGCCCTTTAGTTTATCATAGAATAGAATTGTTAATCTAAGAGAATGAACGTGCGAGTTTTCCATTTCTTATCCAAAGGTTCAATTATGCATATATTTTGTATCTTACTCATTTCTTTTCAAGACACATTGTTTGTTAGTCATATTTTTAGCCCCACTTGGCAAATGTTTTATAATGACTCGGTGAATGGGTCAAATACTAATAATATCATAAAAGAGAATTGTTAATCTAGAGAATGTGCATGTCTTCCACTTATTATTGAAAGCTCAATCATGCATATATTCTGTAGTCTCACTCCTATATCTTTGTAAAACAAATTTGTATTACCATATTTGTGGTCAATTGGATATAAAACGGAATATTGCGTACTGCAAAATATAGTGTTGTAAATAGGTCAATTTATATAATATTACATTGGTCAAAAATAAACTAGACCAACCAATTCAACCTAGACCAATTTGGCCAATAGTTTGGTCTAAATGTGACCGACAAAATAGCTTAGCTCAACCTAAAGCTACCACCCAATGGTAGAACCAATGACCCAGTCACAAGTTCCGTCAAGTTGATGCTTAGTGGCTTGGCATCAATTTGATTCGCTGGCATAGGAGGCATGTAACGAGGTACGTGTACAAATCATGTTCACTAATGGTCTCAGTTATCCAAACCATGCCCCTCATACTCGTGTATCCCCTATGCCCTAAACACCATTGGTGATTTTCCTACATAACCTGCCATTGCTACAATCACTTCACACTATATGCCTTTGTCGGAGGTGTCAGCACCAACACCTCCAAAATCTGTTGGAAGTTGGGATGTCACTAAGCTACGGGGCGATACATTTTCATTCACTCTTCCGCATGCCTTCTTCTTCGCCTGAATAGGCAAACCAACCAATCGAACGGATCAACCCACCAATTGAATGGGTTAATCAAAGAATAGATGACCTAAATAAATAATTCAAGATTCAATTCAGTCGTGAAAGCTCTGACAGCTTGATTCAATCAAGAGCAAAAAGGCTACTATATTCCCAAAAGCCATAAAATCGATTGAAACTCAAAAGCAGTCTTAACTCCAGTCATCATCCTCTAAGGGCTCACTTTGTTGAGATTAATGCATTAAGAATTTGACCAAGTCCAAGTTATCATGCATCTTTATTTTAATGAACCTAGGGTTTTGAAGAATATAGGGCCAATTTGGATAGAGAACTCAAGCTCTTCAATCTTTATAGAGATTCAAAATCAAAGGTGGCTCGTAGCTGATTTTGGAGATTCCAGATTACCAAAGAGTTGGAATTCATTAGAAGCTCAACCAAACAAGGCCCCCAAGGCATGCACATCTTGGTGTACTTTTACTTACTCTCAACTTCGAAATCACAAATATCGCTTCCTCCAGAATTAATAGTGTCAGTGGATGAAACTATTGGATAGAATTGCATACAGCGTAACCAAATATAATTAGAGAGACATTCGTCGCCCGGTCTGGCATGAGCTTGCCGTCTGCATGGAAGCTGAGAGCCAGCATCCACCAAAATATCTTATCAAAGCGTGTGCTGGATATGATCGAGCCAACAAAGAAATTTTTTAACTGCCGTTTATCTTATGCAAAACTAATACTATAAATACAGCAGTGTGATAAACAACTTCTAGTTGCTTCCAGAAGGAACATCAGGCCCAAGCTTCTCGTTTACAGAGCATGTGTGGCCGTCAGCCACACATGCTATTTGAATTGATGCAGATACCTGAGCATGATATTTGTTAATTTCTACCGTTGCGTTTCATCAGGAAATATATCCACCGTACCCATCTCTACTTTGAAGGATGAGTTCTGTTTCTCGATATACTGCATGACCTTCTTGGGAAGGACCTTTGTGACTATACGGCCACCATCATATCCATTCATGAGCAGCTTTCCTATTTTAGATTTCCATTCTGAAAGGCTGAGCTCAGTTCTTCTGTCATGCACTACGCGATCACAAAAATTTAGCATTGAGGCCAGACCAGTTGCTGGTTTCCAGCCATAGTCTTGGAGTACACGAGCTTCCCCCTCCGACAGATTCTGCCCAACCTATACAATCAAAAAGTCACAAGTCAAAAGTGGATTTTGCCAGTCAGCTAGTAAACTTTTTAGCTAATTGTATACCAGGCTAAAAAAAGCTACAACCCTGTCAGGAAGCACAATATACATAAAAATTTGAGAAAACTACAAGCCAACAAGGAAATACATAACAGATTGAGAAAACTACAAGCCCATCAGCAAACAGATACATAACAGATCAAGAAAACTACAAACTTGTTTACAGACAGATACATGAAAGATTAAATAATGAGAATCAGTGACTACAATAGGACTGAAGGAATCTTTGAAACCAAACAGAAAAAACGAGTCTTATCCCACCAATACATACTTGAAGAGATAGCATGGCTGAAACCCGCTGAAGGGCGGCTGAAACCCAACATTGCAGCCATTGGGTGGAAGCCGCGCAGAAACAGCACATGTGACACTGCAATAGGGGAAATCATCAGGAATAAAGGATCTAATACTATGGGGCTTCACGGTGCCGGGGATTAGCTGCTCAAAAAGAAAGGCAATCATACTAGCCTGCATTAATGGGATTAATCTGTGTAAGGCTCAAAGCTGTGAACCGGACTTATTGGAAATGAATTGCACTTGGATGGCGGCTATTATCTCCACACTCAGGCCTGCCCTTGGAAGAAGGAAAGAGCTATGGACTCTCTTATGGGTAACATACTAATCGTACACACATATCTTGCAAAGAGAAAGAAGCCAACAAAGTGGCAAAGGAGCTAACAGCTTATGGGGGCTCTCTTACTGACTGTTAAGTATTCGGTAGTATCAGGGACATGCCGCCACCAGTAGAGCCTCAAACCTTTTTTATTTACAGGGGTCTAGTCATACTAAAAGTGTAAAAAGAGAAAGAGTACATGATGGGGAACGCATCATGAAGAAGAAGATACCACAAATTCTCAAAATTCAATCCATATTCAACTGCCTGGACAAAGGCCCCAAGGCTGGCTTTTATAACACTACATGACTTGACTCACAAGCAATGGAAATAAACTCTTATTTAATAAAATCCGGAACTACATAAAACCTAAAATAAATAAAAGAATAAGAGACGTACCACTAAGTATAATAACTAAAAGTTTTGCACTTCCCTAAATATAAAAGTAAAGCAAAAATGTATAGAATAAAGTCTAATACATCCTACATCAATATAGTCTATAGGTGGTATACTTTTGGTTCTCATGTTGGGTGTTTGCTTCCTAGTATCCCTTGGGTTGTAACCTTTTTGTAGCCCGGACATGGGCGACAGCTTGAATGAAAACCCTCTTTAATATTTTTTTATAAAAAAAACTATAGGACAAGTTTTGAGGTATCTAACTAATGTATTTGTTAATGTACATAATACATGCACCTATTGTAATTATGTAAAAGTCAGGGACTTAGCTTGTGTAGACCTGTGTGTGTGTGTGTGTGTGTGTGTGTGTGTGTGTGTGTGTAACCTGACTCTGTTGGAAGACTTGCGGGATTCTCCCTCAAGTGGACAGCAAATCCTAGTAGTTGCCGTCATCCCCATCTAAAAAGCTTGGGGTTCAACCCTAGGATTATTGTTTCCCTCTCTGAGTGAGAGCAAATCCTAGTGGTTGTCATCATCCCCCTCTAACAGATACAGCGTGCCCACCTTATTTCTGGTTGTCTGCTACAGTATATACTAGCAGCGGGTGGCTGAAAATTTGTGCTTGACATCTCCCTTCAGGGTTTTAGCCCCAAGGGCCTTCCCCTCTACCTCTCCTTGTTCTTAGCAGTCTTCCAGTGGAGAGAGAGAGGGTGTTTATCAATCTGAAAGCTGCTGCCACTCTCCTTTCTTTGGGTGTAGGTCTCCTTTCTTTGGGTGTAGGTCACCAACGTCGATAGGTACTCCAACTATAATAAGGGAGCCTTTTTCCACTGATTTTGAGTCCTTGTGGGGCGCCCTACCCCCACAACTTTGTCCTAGAAGGTCGAGGACAACGGAGCACCGAGGAGAGAGCAGTAGCTCTTCTTCACTCTCATAGTGTGGCCGGAATTACTCTAGCAGCACAGCACAGAACAGCAATTTTGGGCTTTTTGGTCCCTGCTTAAGCCTTTAGTGGTCCCAATCAAGATCTCAGTTGATTAATATCTTTTCAGTTGAAATC
Organism: Alisma plantago-aquatica; assembly: GCA_963693085.1. NCBI lineage: Eukaryota > Viridiplantae > Streptophyta > Magnoliopsida > Alismatales > Alismataceae > Alisma > Alisma plantago-aquatica. Next base: position 283,720,533 of record OY856414.1, on the reverse strand, counting down.
AAGATCTCGTTTCAGCCATGACAACGTGTTGGCTAAATTGGACATTATTATAATCGCTTTGTTTCGATGATGACAAACATTTCATTCTTGTGGATCTAACGTCCTACTTGAGTGTTGCAGGAACTAGGTGGATGGCACAACTTGGAAGATCTATATGCTCAAATTGTTTTAATTCATGGTTGTAATAAAATGTAAAAACGTGTACAAGTATATGATGTACAAGTACTTAGATATCATGTAAATCAAGCGTTTAGATCTTCCCTAGTCAATCACAACACTTAGATAGGTCATCCCCTACAATAGTGTCATAACTGCACACTCATACACACACTAAGTACTTAGTCTAAAACATTGAAACAGGGTTAATCTTGGTCGACAAAATTCTCGACCGAGACACTCTCGGTCGACAAACTCTTCGACCGAGAATGACCCAGGTAGCCGTTAGACACAGCAGACAAAGTAGTTGGGAGTTGGATCAGAACGGTATATACACTTGCTCCAGACAGTCCATCGGTCGACAAAGACCTCGACCGACTGGGATCTCGGTCGACAATTCCTCGACCGAGAATGTCTTTGTCTGCACTTTTCAGAATTAATTAACTAGCCGTTGTTAAAGCAACTAATGGATACCTAACGGCTAGTTGAGCACTTACAACCCCCTAGAAAGTGTCTAGAACGTCCTTAAGCATTCATAGGTCATTCCTATAAATAGGACAAGCCTTAGGACACCCAAAACACACTTGTGCAACACTTGAGCATAATACTTGCAATTGGCTATTCATTCTAGTGAGCAATTGAGCAACTCTAACATTGGCTATTCATTTCCATTGCTCCAAATTCGTGTCCTACAGGCTAGCATCTCCTACCCACTACACCAACACTTCCATATACATTGGTTAGGAGATCAAAATGCTTGATATAGGAAATCAAGCCTTGTGCTACAACGGTATTGTAATTTCTATTTTTCCTTCTTGTTCTTTTATATTGTTTGTACTCTCCTTGCTACTCCTAGGGTTGGAGGCTGCGGATTGGAGAGGGTTTGACTTCTAAGGTGGAGAAGGGTCTTCTCGGTGGAGAAGGTGGACTTTGGACTACTTCAAGAAGGTTGACTCAACGGGAAGCTACTTCAAGAGGAAGGCTACTTCAAGGGGGAGCTTGAGGTTACTTCAAGGAAGGCTGCTTCGAGGTTGGTGAGACTACTTCTAGGTGAAGGCTGTCCGAAGGGTTTGGTGAAAGTATTTGTAATTTTATGTAACATCCTTGCGAGGTAATAAAATTTAAATACTTTCAAAATCCCGGTTGGGTAAGCAACCGGGTAGTGGATTGACTGCCTTAGTATTTGCTAAGGTTGGAACCACTCTAAATCCTTGTCCCCTTGTCCAATCTTTTTGTGGTTGCTTGCTTTGGTTAAATTATTATTAAAATATCATAAAACTCTATTCACCCCCCTCTAGTGGTTTTTCACAACGAGAATTTGATTTCAAGGCAAAAAAAGTCTGTATTTTAGGTTCACAGTTGCTACAATGTCTGCAAAAAGTCTGATATTAAGGGGTTTTTTGTCGTAGATCTGGTCCGGTTTCAAGTCCCTTTGTGTTGATTGATCATCCTTTGGTCCACATGGCAGATAAAAAGTCCACACACCATATTATTGTTACTGATGAAGAGTATAATCAATTGATGCGCTTCTGAGCTTCATAGAGGTTTGTGTTTTCAGTTGTGTCACTTGCACATAGAGTTGGTCCTTCAGCGGCGTCTCCCAAGCTTCCAAGACATCATCGTCCAAGTCAAACTAGGTTCTCTATTCAGGTCAGTGTTCAGAAAATCGGTCCAAACGACCGATAATCGATTTGGACAGTGGGCCGCTCCGAATGGGCTAAATCGGACATGTAATTGGTCCAACACTGTTAATCGGCCGCCCAAGCGATTAGTCGACCGCATAATCCCCGATTTTTAAAAACCCAACCTACCAGGTCCAACTAAAAGGAAAAGCAGGGGGAAAAAACGTGACTAACCCCTGACTCTCCCCCAACTAAACCCCCAGTCTCGCATTATAGACCTCGAGCCCGACACCCTCGGCCGACTCTCCTAGGTTTACAGCTCCTCACATCGGCGGAAAAGCTTCCTCCAAGCAGAGGCAGAGGTGGAACCCTCTTGAGACGGTGGCAGGGGAGTCTAGAAGTAGTGGCGCCGGCGGTGGAGTTAAGAATCAGCGGCACTTTGAGCAGCAACGGTCATGGTCCATGACACTCCTACTCACCGACGAGGCGGCGGCGGCGGACACTCTCCTATGAGGTGATGCTTCTTCTTCGTCTCTTTAGTACTTCCACTTGCCGTTCCTCTTCCTCTATTTCTTCTTCTCCTACATTTATGTCCCCCCTCCTTTGATTCTTCTTCATTCTATTTCTCCTGCAATCCTCCCCCCACTGACTCTTAGATACTTCTCCTCATTCTATTGTCTAGTTCACCTTCTTCTAACTTCTCTTCTAATTCTATTCGGCAACCTATTGCTATTGTCCTATCTTTTCCAACAAACCTTCTTGTCTTTGTTACCATCTTTTCCCTTCCTGACTTACTGTTGTCCAATTTTTCTGATTTCTTCTTCAACTCCTCCTTCCACTATGTTCTATGTCTAGTTCCCTTATATCTACTATAGATTGGTCCTCCATTTAAATCTTCTATATATCCGTTTTATTTTTCCTTCATCTTCTTGATCTCAAAGGGATACTTATTGCTACTGCCTGGCTAGTGTGCACTTAATCATATAGAAAATCCCCCCCGTTTCAACTCCTATTTTTCCTATTAGCAAATAGCAATGTTTATCTTTATTCTTCTCTACTGAGATAGCTTGGTGTATAGTTGGTAAATTATATTTGTATGTGGTCACTGTTAGATGCTGGAATTTCACATTATATATACTTGTCATGGGCTGTAGTTTATGCTTTAAATCAGCTTCTCTAATTGTCGTTTTTATGTTTACACATGGATTAATCAAACCAAACTTTGTTAGGTTCCATTACATTCATATCTATCATGCATTATTGTTACTAAATTATATCGTACTTGCACAACTCAGTTGTGTATTTTTATGCCACTAGTGATTAAATATGTCCATTCTCTCGTTTGATTGAGATGATTGCATATATATATATATATATATATATATATATATATATATATATATATATATATATATATATATATATATATATATATATATAAACCGAGTATATAAACGTATGTCTGATATACAATTTATACAAATATAACCATTAGCCTATATTGTTGTACTTGTAATCTTTTGTGTGTTTTATTTGATGGGATTTTGTTTATTGTCCTCATTTATAATTGTCTATACGTACTTTTATAGGATCAATATATAAAATTATGTAACTATATAATTAATTTATTAAAAATCCAAAACCGATTAAAACCGATTATATTCCCGCTTATACTCCCACATACGTATATACTCTATTCGGTACCCTATCCGCCCATACACCAATTACCGCTTTTCAGAACATTGATTTAGGTGCAACTTATCACATTATTGGGGTATCTGAGATGTTCACCACATATACCCAAAAGCACAATTTACCATATGTCACCCTTGTAAATAGCTCTATTGGCCCTATTAATGATACAAGAATGGTTTCGTCGACTCAACATATATTCTTTCCATCTACCTTGTTTATCCCTCATTTTTCTTATACTTTGTTATCAATTAGCAAATTAACTCGTTCTCTTCAAGCCTTTGTTATTTTCTTACCATATATTTGTGTTATAGAGGACTTGAAGACAGGGAAGACAACTAAAGGGTAATGTGGATGGTCTATACTACTTATAGAGGTTACCTACATGACTACACTGTGTGTTGCTACTTCCACTCCGGTGCTGCATAGTATCCTTGGGTATGCATCATTCGATAAGCTCAAGGTCTGCTTAACCTGGAAAGTTTGCAGTGTGAGTAATGTCAAATAGGAAAACATATGAGGTTTGTCTTTATCTCCAAAGGGAGTCAAAGAACAAAGTCTACTTTTGAGTTAGTCCATTCACATATATGAGGATCGAGCGTGTTACTTCCAAGCTTGTCTATAAGTATTTGTTATCTTTGTAGATGATTATTCACATGCTACATGGCTCTATTTGATAAAACTCTTATCTATATTTTATTTTTTATTTTTGTGGTAGTGGAAACTCAATTTAAGAAAAAAGTATGTATCCTTCATTTTGATAATTCTAAAGAATAGTTCACACAGCCATAACTTCACCCATTTCAGGACCGGTCATGGCATCATACATCAGTCCTCTTGCCTACATACACCGCAACAAAACAGAGTAGCTGAAACAAAAACTCACCATATTGTTGACACCGCCCACACTCATCTTCTCCACACGCATGTTCCCAGAGAATTCTAGGATGCTGAAGTTCTTACTGTCACCTATACCATTAACCGCATGCCATCATCTGTCATCCAAAACCGCATACATGTTCAATTTCTTCATCATATGAAGCCATTGTCCCATGTTCTGCCTAAAGTGTTTGGGTGTCTTTGTTTTGCCCACTACTTTGGTCCATGAATGGACAAGTTTAGGTCCTACTCCATGAAGTGTATTTTCTTATCTACTCTAGAATGCGGAAGGGTACAAATGCTACATCCCTACTTTACGTCGCTTCTTCGTCTCTGTAATGTAACCTTTTTTTAAGATACTTTATTTTTGTGACAGTTCTTCAGTGACACCTGTAGTTGTGTAGGATCTCTTTCCCCTTCATATCGTTGTTGAGTCTCATGTTTTTATTTGTTCTAGTAGTGATGGCTCTCATGCTAATGTCTCATCCAACTATATGGGTCCCCATCCTCCGATCACTTAGGTGTATACTCGTCGGACGTGTACAACTATAGGTACACAATCAAGTTTCGGTATTGCTATTGGTAGTACAAATGCTCTTGCTGGTTCATCTCCTTCTCCAGATGCCTCCCTGTCAAAATGTCAAATAGACAGTGTCCCTTACCTCATCAGCGGGATCTCCCTATAGACCTGAGTAAAGGGGTTCAATCTTGCACTCTCTGAAAAACTCATCATCCCATTTCTAAATTTGTTTCATATATCCATCTTTCGTCTTTAAAGTATCCTCTTATTTCCTTTATGCCTTGCATTTCTATAACTTCTTATGTTTCAATTGCTTTAAATCACCTAGGTTGGCGTCATGTTATGGAAGAGGAGATACCATCTCAGCATCTCTAGACCATAAGCAGACATGGTCACTTGTTATACGCTCGCAAGGCAAGTCAGAAGTCAGATGTCGTTGGGTCTCAACCGTTAAAGTGGGAGCAAATGGGTGTGTTAATCGACTAAAGGAATGATTGGTAGCCAAGGGCTACACTCATGTCTATGGCAAGCATTACTCAGAGAGATTTTTTGTCATGTAGAACAGATGGCATATGTCCACATCCTATCGTCTCTTTCTGCCATTCATTGTTGACCCCTACATCAGCTTTATATGAAGAATGCATTTAATGGTAATCTAGATGAAGAGATTTACATGGAGCAGCCAAGGAACGAGGTATGCAATTTAGATGTCGTTTTGACAGCATGGAAACCAAAATTTATTAAAATTTCGACAACAATTTCGATAAATGAATGAATTAAGTCATAAAAATTACACATGCATGAGCTCTACACCTATATGCATCGTTTTATGAATTAAGCCATGAAATTTTACATGCACGAGCTCTACACCTATATGCATCGCTTTATGCAATAAAATCATATATGAGGATAGGTGGGGGTCCTTCATGTGTAAACTTTACTGTTTCCTGGGAAAATTTGAAATTGAGAAAAATGTTTTGGTGATTTTGACATATCGATACAGTCACATGATTTCGTTGTAAATGATGGCGACATCAAAATTTTGACGATTTCATGGAAACCTCATTCCATGGGAGCAGCCACCAGGGTTTGTTGCCCAGGGGGAGCGTGATCTAGTATGTCGTCTTATAGGTTGAAGTAGACACCTCATGCTTGGTTTGGCAGGCTCCACACTGCTCTTTTTGAGTTTGGGCTATAGAGATGTATTATGAATCTCTCTTATTTTCTAAAGGAGACGGTTTCGATTGTATCTTTCTAATGGTATATGTTGATGATATTGTGATTACTTCAGAAGACAATTATGGCCTTACACAAGGGCAGTTTCAAAGGACTTAGGCAATCTTAAATATCTTCTGGGTATTGAAGTCGTACAGTCAAGGTATACGATAGTAATCTCATAGAGAAGTATGTGCTAGATCTACTCATTTAGACATGGATGCTTAGGACTAGACTTGTTGACACTTCAATGGATTCTAAAGTCAAATTGTCAATGGAACAAGGGGAGTTACTTGATGATCCATAGAGATATAGACAACTTGCTGGAAAACTGGATTATTTGGCGGTCACTCGGCCTAATATTGCATTTGGTACTAGTGTAGTGAGTCAATTTATGGAGAAGCCCTACATTGGTAATCTAGAGGTCATGATGTGTATTATGAGATATTTAAAGAAATCACATGGCAAGGGTCTTTTATATCATAATCACAATCATATGTAGGTACAAGGATTTTCATATGTCGATGGATCAGATCTAGTATTAACAGGAGGTCTATTTCTGGTTAGAACCATGGAACAGGATTTCGACTTCGAGTCAACTTCAACAAGTGTGGAAGTGGAAGTTTGTAGAAACATCGAAGAAACTTCAAGGATTTATACATCCAAACTTCGGCGCATCTTTGACAAAAATTAAGCTAAAAATAATGATTTCATTATGAAAATAGATAGATTTCATTAAATCTAGCTTAAAAACAAAACATATGTTTATATATAGCCGTCCATACATGTTTACATATGTCAAAAAACACAGTCGCATGCAAATGTATAAGACTTTGTCTTAGTGTCAACTTAGACATGCATGGAAGTGGAAGTTTGTGCAAAGTCTAAGGAAACTTTAAAGAAGTTGTGGGGTAACACTTCAACACAAAATAAAATAAAAGATAGTGAGATCGTGAGGGAAATTGGCATAAAACATCAAATTTTGGTAAACACATACTCCATATATAATCCTCTATATGAAATGTTTAGAATCTAAATCTGTTCTATATATGTGGTGTTCTGTATATATAGAAATCCCAATTGGATCACATTCTAGAATTGAAAAATATGAGTTTATCTCCAAATACTTCAATTTGTAAAGAGGGGGAAAGTAAGAGAGGTGAAATGGTATTAGGTCTACACTAAATTTTGCAAAACTTGTGGAAATCTAGTAGAGGAATAAACTTATCATTTCTCTCTATTTAGAAACCAAGGAAATGTCATCTCAACGTCAAAAAATGGCTTTATACAAGTTTTTTTGTGCCTTCACTATGTGTGCAACAATAATAACTACAAAGATCATCAAGAAGATGGGAGGTCTTGAGCTAGCTGGGTCGATTTCATCACCAACTAGGTTGAATCCATTGACACATGTCAACAAGTAGGCGACCAATGGGGCATGAAAGTTTACCATGTTTCTACATCAACAGGCGTAGACATATGTAACATCGAGGATACATCGCCAGATGTCAAGGATGTTTAGTACCGTGGTTAGAACGTGTTTGTGGGAGAAAATTTGGTTTCCTGAAAGAGCAAGAAGCATTTGGTTGTAGCTAGATCCAGTGCATAGTTTGAGTATAAAACGATGGCTTTAGCAACATGTGAGTTGCTATGTAATCGGCGCTTGTTGAGGGAGCTTAACTTCATGCAAGATACCCCTACGGACTTGAAATGAGATGATCATGCCACTAGCCACATCGCCAAAACCCCTATCTTTCATGAAAGCACTAAACATATTGAAGTTGATTGCCATTTTCTACGAGAGAAAATCTAAGAGAATATGATTCAGATGTCACATGTTCATTTTGAGGATCAATTGTCTGACTTACTTACAAAGTCTCTTAATGGTTTCCATGTACATTACTTATGTCAAAGTTGGGCATACATATATATAGCGAGAGAGAGAAAGTCCATATAGAATACGCACGAGTGTACCAGGGACAGAATAGACTCAAGTCGTTTTCCATCACGCAAACGTTTATTTTGAAAATTTAAACCATGGATCTTCTTAAATATCTTATGAACATACTACATATAAAATTTGAGCTCATTTAGACACTTATAGGTCATGCATCTAAATGCGACAAAATCATGCAATTCAAATTAGTTTTGTGCATCGACTTTTTTGGTCATGGAAGTGACTTAGATGAATCCAGATGAGCTCAAATTTTATATGCAGCCTATGGTTTTTACAACAATGAATATTAAAAGTTTAGATTTACCAAAAAATGATCTAGATATGTAAACTCCAGTGTAGGGTGTAATTTGTACACTCGAGTGTAGGGTGTGATTTGTACACTCGAGTGTATTCTAGCCTGACTATATAATATATATTTATGGTTTAGGAAGTGTGTACCGACAGGTACATGTAAGTTACGTGTACCGCCAATTAAAATGGGATATGTAGAATCTGTTAAAGAAATTCAACCATATAGATTGAATCAACATAGTTTAGATTAGACGTGTTTAAAAAATCACAACCATATCTCACAGGTATCATGAGATATACAACATATCACCCAACGGTTTCTGCAATTTTTTAACTTACCGTTGATTCATCTTCTTTCATTAGATGATCTAAGAATGCTGAATTGAGATGATATTTGATACACATGTTATCTAAGGGGTATACATCACATCCATAAGGTTAGATTGTTGTGTAGAGTTGTACAATCATCATAAATGAAGATGGGTACATAAGAAGATATATGTACTCAAGTAAACAATTCTTTTAGCTATAATATATATATATATATATATATATATATATATATATATATATAAATTATAACCTGACTTTGTTGGAAGAGTCGCGGGATTCTAACTCAAGTGTGTGTGTGTATAACCTGACTCCTAGGAAGCACGGACACGGACAAGGGTCCGTGATGGCGAAAAAACATCACATACGGATGATAAGCATTTGTTATATTCATTTCCTAATGAACCAACACGGAAAAAAAACATCACATACACCATGGCGAAAAACGTTCATTCACTGATAGATTGAAACAAAAAAAATTAATTATATGCAATCAAAGCAAACATGATGTGTAAACACATACAAACAAAACAAGTACTCTGATTAATGGATGCACTATGTAAGTATGAAATTGCAATAAAGAATGATTATAATGCAAATCAGTAATATAATTGATAGTATGATGTATTACCAAAATGTTAACCAATAACAAATAAGAACTAGACAATGAAAATTGGAAAAACAGGAAGAGGTACGTATAGAAAGGAAAGGGAATTAGAATAATTTTAGAATGGGAAAATGGGAGGGGAAATAAGATTGGAGAGAAAATTGTTGTTATTATCAAAGAAAGTGAAGACTGAAGTAGATGAATGAGAATATATGAAGAGCAACAGTACATTGGTCAATAGCATTAGAGGAAATAAAGGACAGTAAGAAGAAGAGAAAAGAATAGAAGAGAATGAGAAGAAGAGCAGGCTGGTATCAACAAGAAAAGGAGAAATCAGCATGACTCGTTTTCTATTGCAACCTAAAAAAGATGGGAGGGGTTACTGCTGTAACTGTTATATAGATAAAAAGAAGGGGAAGATATGAAGAACAACAGTTAATGAATCACACAGGATTACAGGAATATAGGGGAGTGGATAGGAAGAAGAGGAAATTAGAGGATGAAACTGAGAAGAAGAGTAGGCCAGTGGTGCTAGAAAAAGGCATAGCACGAGAGAAAGAAGGAAAACAAATTCGTGAACAGAGAAATAAGAGATAATAGAAGCACTGTAAGAAGGTAAAACAAGAAGAAAGGGAGAAAGATGGAAGAGAACTGACCTGTTCTTGAAAGGTGGAATGGAAGGCGTGGGGAGGAAGAAAGGGAAGTTGGGGAAAGAAGTGAAGTGGCGGGGAAGAAGAAACGGAAGTGGAGGAAAAGGGAAGAGGGACTCACCTTTCACCGGAGGCCCTGGAGCCTGCTGATTGGGACGCTGCTTGCTCCTAGCGGTGTTGCTTACGGCAGCCAAGCTAGCTGCACTTCGCGGCAGTCCATCTGGCTGCTCCATGCAGCGGCCCAGGCTGGTTGCTCCTTGCAGCCAGCGCTGGTCGTCGTGAGCTCCTAGCCGCGGGCCTAGTGCCATGCTCACCAGAACAAGGAGAGGAGTCGGGATAGAGAGCAGTGGAGTCGGGGGTTAGGGCGGGAGAGGAGGCTAGGGCACATGGGTTTAGTGGGAGTCGGGCAATGTTTTAAAAAGCGGCCCAAGAGGCCGCTTAAGCGGCCGCTCAGGCAGATGACACCCTTGGCCGCTCCAAACAGGCCTTAGGCAGCTAGTCAGGCGGTTTTGCATTAAGCGGCCGCTTCATGCCCGCTCAGCCCGCTCAAGCGCCCGCCTGGACACTGATTCTGAGCGCCCGCCTGAGTCCGCTTAAGTAAAAAGCAGGACCTAGACCCACTTCCTAGGCCCAAAAGTGAAATGTAATGATATTTTCATTATCGGCTTACCAGACGACCATCTGGGTGAGCGAGACGGCCATTTCACATGTACAAGATCTCTCGGTTAAGCCAGGGAAGGTTATAGATACTTTCCCAAATTCATTTGGATTGCACAATACTTATTGTGCAAGAAAAATTGATGTTTAACATTGATTAGAAGTGAACTGCCAATTTTGTGTGCAAATAGGAAACTGCAGAAGCATGATACGGACATTTCACACTATGAGACGACCGTCTCATGGTCTGCATATTCCAAAACATTCATGTTTCTGGACCCTTCTACTCCCACATCAACTGGGAACCCTGACCCTGCCCTCTAGAATAAATAGAGGGGTACGGGGGGTTTCCCAACACACACACAATTGGGATCAGTGACCCTGATAATTGTTGTGCTCTCTGGTTGTGGTAACCACGAGAGCCCAAGCAAGTCCTACCCGACTAGGGAGGGATAGCGAGGGAGGAGAAACTGAGATCAGTTGTTGTGGGAGAGTATGTCGGTGACTAGTACGTTGACAGAAGGGGACAACTCCTTCCTATTGGCTCTGGTAGTGCAATGTGGAGTTCTCGGTGGTCCGCGTGGACTACTCTAGAGGCAGGAGTTCTTTGGCTGCTGCTAGGAGGACGACATTAGCCTGCAACCTGTGGCGAGTCCACAGTAGACGCTGCAAGAGTTGTTCGAGTATGTCGTCCGTGGTGAAGACCAGGAACTGATAATTGTAGGGTGATGTCGTTGGACTTGTTCCCGGACCAGGTATAACCTTGCAACCCTTCCTTCCTACATACATTATTATTGATATTTATCTAGATATTGTATAGTAGTTAATCAGTGTGTAATAATACTACACTGATTCTGCTGCTATATACAGTAGTGACGACTATGTACCTATTAAGTCTGTTATAGCAAGTAATACTAACATAAAACTAACCATGTATATGTAACATAAAACTATGTGATTGTCACAACTCAGTAATATTGTACTGTTGTATAGTACTAATTACTAACTATAGAACATTAATCTAAGAAACAACCAGTGTGTAAATGTAATACAAAATCAATGCATATTTCTGTGAAGTATAGTACTATTATATTACACTAACTACTAACTGCTAAGTGCATTGTATCATGGCTTGATACTAGTATATGACTATATGTAATAAATTTATCTATAAATTGTACTAAGTATTAAGTAGATCACATTATTACATGATAGTATGATACTAATATACTGTTATATATAAGAAATGTATCTTAATGCTTCATCTATACATAATCAACTATTAAGTAGCAAATTGTTGTGTAGGGTGAATTTTACACTGCCACAAGGGTTTGGTTATGTATACAAGTTTCTTAAAAAACATTATATATACAAATGTGTGTATTTTTGTATACAATATTATAGAAAATTAAGAATCCGCTTTTTTAAAAAGCGGCCGCTTGAGCGCCCGCCCAGTTTAAACCCCGACTCTAATGTTTTAGAAAGCGGGAAGCGGGAGGCGTGCGGACACCATCTTGTGGCCGCTTGAGCGCCCGCCTGGCACTCAAGCGGCCATAAGATGGTGTCTGCACGCCTCCCGCTTCCCGCTTTCTAAAACATTGGAGTTGGGGTTTAGAACTTGGAGGAGAGCGGGAGGGACGGGGGAGTCGGAGAGAAGTATACGTTCTATTTTCTTACGTTAAAGCTGATGGGCTGGGCCGGCCATGTCCTAGCAGTGTCCTGGCCATGTCAAGGCCGTGTCCAACCCCAGAAAGTCAAAAAAAAAAATGGACACGCCCGCGCCGTGTCCACCGCGCGCCCACGGCGTGTCCGTGTCAAAAACGTGTCCAGGACGGCCACGGCGCCTCCCGGGAAGTGTTTGTGCTTCCTAGCCTGACTCTGTTGGAAGAGTTGCGGGATTCTCCCTCAAGTGCACATCTTCTCAGTATTCAACTACAATAAATTTTAACACACTTTGGGACTTGTTTGGTTTGATGGCACAAACTCATTAGAAGTGATTGTCATGCTTTTGAGCAGGTTTTTTGGTTGGTTGGCTGCAATGCAAACAGATTCACTGAATTAAATGCAATGTCACAGTTGGTTTTAACAGAAAAGCGCATCATTTGTTCTGCGCCATTTTAATGAGCAATCGTGTTTCACCAGCGGCCAACTTTTGTATAAGATTTCTGTGTACAGTTGTGACTTGTGTGTAAGCAGTTACTAACCAAATAAAAACACTGCATAGCAACTGCACCCAACCAAATATGTGGTTTGCTGTTTGATTTCAATTCCTTCAAAAAGACTTATTTTCATTTCACACCTCCCTCCAACTACACCCAACCAAACATGCCATTAAACGCACTTTTAAAAAATCTAGAACAGTGATTCGATCATTCCGTCAGCCTGTAACTTTCTTAGCGCATTCCTAGCCTCTTCATCTGTTGCTGATAATTTTTCCACATGGATATAAAACAATCGGGAACATGCATTTATCACCATTTGAAGTATTTATCAGCCCAAGATGGCCATAGATTTGTACAATGCATATGAGGAGAGGGTCATAGATAAATATGCTTTTTGATTGTGAATTTATAATAGATAGGCAAAAAGAAAATCTCACCTATCCAGTGTCTTGAATTTGGGAATTAGAATAGATTGGAAAATAGACTGTTCAATTGCCATTATTGTGGCTTGAAACTTACAAACTTAGACGGAGTCTTGAGATTTATCATCAACAACTGAATGCTTTCTTCCATATTATATCAAATTTAAAACATGTGAATTCCATGTTTTCCTGTGTTTGATTCGTATTTTAAGCAAGCAGAGAGCTCAGAAATGGAAAATCACACAATCAGAAATGGAAAATCACACAATCTGAAGTTCCCCACTTGTAGTTTGGTAAAATATGAATTGCAGTGGAGGAAAATGCGGAACTTCTATATTACCGGTTCAATCAAACATCAAACTTGAAAGAAAGTATTTAATTGTTAGTGATAAATCCAAAAGACCTTCTCTTCCAAGTGACAGTTGAGATTGGAAACACAAATTCCGTGTTTTTCTGCATTTCATTCCATATTTTAACTAAACAAGAAGCTCTCCAGGCTTCAAAATTCCACTGGGTTTTAAAAAGCGTTTGAAGAGGGCGCTAAAGCGGAGCGGACACTGGGCCGCTCCAAAACGGGCCTGAGCGGGTCCTGGAGCGTTTTCTTCTGAAGCGGGCCTAATTTGGCGCTTTAGCGGGTTGCGGACCGATTTTTTGGAGGTCGCTTTAGCGGCTGAAGCAGCCGCTTCACAGCAAAAAAAAAAACTGAACCGGGTTTCTTATAATTTTCTCGATCGCTCCTGCAATACCCCTGCGAGGCCACGACTCCTCGATTCCGTGCCTCCTTTCCCATTTCCCGTGGTACTCTGCCGCTGCCATGGCATTGAATCCCGATGAGGAAAGGAGTGCCCAGTTGCCTCCAAGCCCCAATCGGCGTCCCCTCTGCTCTTATAAGAGCATGGCTAGCCCACCCTACCTCCTCATCCCCTTCTTGCCGACTGTAAACCCCTTTATGATGTCCCGCTACTGCGTTGGCCGATGGCAGCCAATAGGTCATCGGCGCAAGGCTTCAAGGCGCCCAGTTGAGGTGTCGACAAGGAAGGATCCTAGGCGGAAAGTTGTTGCAAGCGATCTGTACGAACAGCAACACCTGCAAGCAACAGGTATGTGACAATTTTATTGTTTTTTTATGTTTGTTTGTCTGTTCTTCCCTTCCCGACTCTGTTCTTCTCTTCCTTTCTCTGTTTTTTTGCAAGCTTATGTACGCACAGCCTGCTTTGATCCTTTTTCCTTCTTTTAACCTTCTTGTTTTACCTGCGTTTCTGTTACAAACCTTTCTGAAATGATTTTCTTCTTTTAAACTTCCTTTGTACGCATGCACAGCCTACATCCTGCTCCTGCTTTGGTAGTACATGAAGCACTGTAAACCAATACGATCATTATATATGTATTCTGCAATTTGTAATAATGAAAGATTGAACGTTTACGGTGGTTTACAGTAAATCAGTAATTCAGTACATTATAGTGATCGTTTGTCATGTTATAAATCAGTACATGTGATCGCTATTCATGATGTATGTATTATGCAATTTGTAACTGAATTTACAGTAAATCAGTACATGTTATCGCCATTCATGATGTATGTATTATGCAATTTGTAACTGAATTTACAGTAAATCAGTACATGTGATCTCTATTCATCATGTATGTATTATGCAATTTGTAATAATGAAATGATTTACAGTAAATTTGTAGGCATTCAATTTTATATAAATTACCTGCACAAGATCAATGCTAAATGATCATGTTGTATGCAGATCATTATTTTGTATACTATTATTATATGGTTAAATCGATGTTATGTTAATATGATTAAAAATTTAAAACAAAAATATGCAGATCATTATTGCTCATAAGCCTCACGCAATACCAGTTATGAACATTGCCAAATATGATTTAGATTTCCAGCAATAACTCATAATTCATAAGACTTATTACTAATTAATTATACAAACTCATTATCTAGTTTAAAATTAATAAATTGTTACATATTCCAACAGAGAATGGCTGACAGTGGCGAAAATCAACAAGGAAATAATCAAAGTATGGTTAGATCAGGAGACCCAGGATGGAAGTATGGCACACTTGCCGATCCATCTAGGAGGGAGAGGGTGAAATGTACTTTCTGTGGACATTTATCAACCGGCGGAATATTCAGATTCAAGAAACATTTGGCGGGTAAGCGTGGAGATGTTGATGCTTGTAAGAAAGTCCCGCCTGAGGTGAAGCGGGAAATATGCGAGTACCTAGATAAGTTTTCTGAAAAGAAGAATAAGAGGACACAAGAATTAAGAGATCTTAGGGGTGAGGTTGACATCAATAACCGTGATGGGTCGCCCGACATGGTTGATATTGGAGATAGAGAGAAGAAGGCCAAGATTATTGGTAATCTTGATCGGTTTGTTATGAGAAACCCTGAGGAGATTGTCAATGAAAGGATCGCTTCCAAGCAAACAACAATAAAAAAAAAAATTGGGAAAAGAAAGAAGGGACAAGACATGTCAATATATAGCACGATCGTTTTATGAAGCAGGTAAGATATATTTGTTCAATTATTAGTGATAAACTTATAATAATTTATTACAATGTTATATAAACTTATTTTTTATATTGATTCATTATGTTCTATGATCAATCAATGATAATAGGAGTCCCAATGAATGTTGTCAACCATAAGAGCTTCCAGGTCATGATGGAAGCAATAGGACAGTATGGTGCTGATTTGAAGGGACCGTCTTACTATGAACTCAGGGAGCCCTTACTCATTCAGGAAGTCGAAGCAACAAAGGATTCACTTAAAGAACACAGGGAAGAATGGAGAAAAAGTGGTTGTTCATTGATGACAGATGCTTGGACTGATAAGCGCAACAGGAGTATTATGAACATTTGTGTAAACAGTCGATTAGGGACATATTTTTTGAAGGTTGTTGATTGTTCAGGTGAGGTGCACAACGCCGACTATATCTTTAATCTTTTAGATGCTGTTGTTGAGGAGGTAGGAGAAGAAAACGTTGTGCAGGTGGTGAGTGGTAATACTCCAGCCAACAAAGTTGCAGGTCGACAACTGCAGGATAAGAGGCCAAAAATCTTTTGGACTCCTTGTGTGGCACATTCTATTGATTTGATGTTGGAGGCAATCGAGAGGTTACCTAGGGTGAACAATGTAATCAAAAAGGCAAAAGCAGTAACGATATTCTTATACAGTCATCATATCACTCTGAGTATAATGAGACGCTTTCTAGGGTGTGACTTGGTCAGGCCAAGCGTCACTAGATTTGCTACAGCGTTTTTGAGCTTAGAAAGTATCTTGAAAAACATGAATCAGTTAAGGAAGATGTTTGTCTCTGATGAATGGGTAAACTGCAAATATTCTAAAGCATCAGAGGAATTAGAACTGCAGCCACAATAGGGGGATCACAATTCTGGAAGGGAGTGCAGTTAGTGCTAAAGATTTTCAAGCCTTTGGTGTCAGTTTTGCGAGTTGTTGATTCTGAGAGAACTCCTGCGATGGCCTTCTTGCATTCAGGTTTGTTGTATGCACTAGACAAGCTTGACAAGTATTTGGCAAATGATGAGCCACTTCGCAAGCAAGTACTCAAAATATTTGTTGATAAATGGGATGGCAGGCTTAATCGCCCCTTAGTTGCTGCAGGTAAATGATTTGTTACCTTATCTATTTATTTTAACATTTCTATATTGGAGAGACGATGACATTAATAGAATTTTTAATTTAACATTTTAGGATACTATCTGAATCCATTTCTATATTGGAGAGATGAGGACATAAATAGCACGAGCACGATAATGGATGGTCTTATGGAGTACATTGAGACTTTCTATCCTGAGCCAGACATACAAGATGGTATTGTCATGAAGAAGGAATTACCCGCATATAGGGATGCCTCAGGATCCTTTGGAAGGCCAACTGCTATCCGACAACGAAATGCCAATGATTGTAATCCAGGTAAAAGGCACAACCTTAACTAACATATGATGTTAATTATTGTGTTAATGTGAAATCCTAGATTTCTAACTTAATTTGTCTTGGAAACACAGTGCAATGGTGGATAAATTATGGGGCAGCTACACCTTTTTTGCAAAGAATGGCATTACGGATTTCAAATTTGACTTGCTCATCATCTGGATGTGAGAGAAACTGGAGTGCATTTGAGATGGTATGTCGTGGGAAAAGAATTGGTGATTGCAATTGCATAATTTGGTAACATTTTTATATAATATGACATTTTTGGGTGTTTTATTTTGCTGTCCAGATTCATACTAAAAGGAGAAAAATATTGGATGTTAAGAGGCTTGAAGCATTGGTGTTCATCCGGTTTAATGCAAAATTAAAGGAGAAGCAGAGACACAAGAATAACGATGATGTGATTGAGTCTCAAGATAATGACAAAGCCAAAGATTGGATGGTAGAATTGGATCCAGATGAAGAAGAAATCTATCCAGGTGCTGGACTAAATTGGGGAGCAGTTGCAGAAGTTAGTGGAGCGGCAGAAGTATCACAAACAAGGAAAAATAAAAGGGTTGCCAATCTGAATAATGATTTAAAGATGTCTGCTTCCAATATCGGAGGCAAAGATGAGCATGAGGATGTGGCTTCTGATGATGATAGTTTGGACTTGGATTTTGAAACAAACATTGAGGATGCAGAGACTACTGAAGGGGAATGATAGTGATAGCTTACCGGGTGATTGGAGTGATGACCATTGATTGTTAATTGGTTGACTTTTTATTTATTTTGCATTTCATTTTGTAACGACTCCTTTTTATATGTGAAAGGCATTTTACTGCATCTACAATGCTTGATTATTCAGTATTATTTCATTATGTTTGTAGCTTAGAGCTACTAGATGTTGCTATTTTTTTTAAAACAATAATGCCCGCTTTTTCAAAAAGCGCCAGCTTTTTCCGCTTCAAAACCCGCTTCCCGCTTAAGCGTTTTATGAGGTCAGTCCGCTCGCTTCGCACTTTCTAAAACCTTGAAATTCCACATCCATCTCTTCTAAGCACAAAACAGACTGTCGAGTTATGTTGTGTGAAATGGCATAATTCCATCCCAGAATTCCCCCAAGGCTTAACTCGGAGCTTCTATTCCGCATTCATCTTTTAAGCACAAAATAGACCATTAAGGCAAGTTGTGCATGAGATGGTGTGATTCCCATTGATGGTTCCCCCAATGCTTGTCCTCTACCAGAACAATAGGCCGATAACTGTAATTGTACAACATCCAGGTTGAAGCAAATATAACTATTAGTTCAGACGAATATCAATTATCTTTATTCTCAAAGTTACTACTTTTAATTTGTAACACATTATATGGGTTGTGGTCGGGTTTGATATGTTTTCTTCAATTTAATCTGAATTTTTATCTAGTTCAAACCAATTACACATTTCTGCATTTGATACAAAACACTTCTTGCACATTATGTATAATGTAATTGTCTTATGTAAGGTTGTCATAACTGAAACTAAAAGGCTTCTAGTTCTTGGTTCACTAGTTCAACCAGTAGTTGGACCGGTTCAACCGCTTACTTTAGCAACACGCCATATATTATTTATATAAAAGCTAATAGTTATGAAGTATCAAGGAAAAGTAAACATATAAATGAGAATAAAAAATATAGCATAGAAACTATAGTAATTGAACCAAACACTACATTCCTGTGACAAATTATGCTGGAAGAGCAAATGGGGATGAGAACATGGAAGGAGTAGGTGGGAATACACGTAAACTTGGGTCCAGGGTTCTAGGTATATACATTGCCAAGAACTGAGTGGTTGGAAAAAACTGGGACTGGTTCAACCAGTCAGTTGTCTGCTTTGAAATCCTTTCCAGATTTGTCTAGAGAACAAAACCGTCCAGCCACTGGATACTGGTTTAACAGGTTCTGTTCAGTTTTGACAACATGGTTTTCATGACACAATGAATTTTAAATATATATATAGCGAGAGAGAGAGAAGCAGTAATTAGTTTATGTGATAAAACTGCAGAGCTTAGTTAGTTTTATACACTTAAGGCTGATCCCTATTGGTTAGAAGTATTTCAGCACATCTTGAGGAAGTGTGAAGCAGGAACTTCTAGAAAAAGAGAACATGTAAAGAAATGCATGCTTTAGCAGTATTAAATAAGTTAGCATTAACAATGTATACTGTTTAGTCTAAAAGTGTTTACTTATACAATTAGATGGGTTATGTTCATAAGCATAGCAGCAATTTCCTAATAATAGTAGCTAATATCTGTGAACTATTGTTGCATTTGTGACAGAGTCAGGAATTCCAGAAAGCTCAGGGTTGCACAATGTGTGCACCCTCATATATATAATAATGAGAGATTTACAGAGAGGTCCATATATAAAGAAAAATAACAAAACAAATAGCAGGCTATGTAAAACAGGAAATATATAATGTAACACTCCCCCTGAAGTTGGAGCATAGATGTCAATCATGCCCAACTTGTCCAACAGCATGCAGAACTGTTTCTTCGCCAAGAGCTTGGTGAAGATATCAGCAACTTGATCTTCAGATCTTGTGAATGGAGTGCATATCTTGCCAGCAAGAATAGATTCTCTGATGAAGTGGCAGTCAACTTCAATGTGTTTGGTGCGCTCATGATAGACAGGATTATTTGCAATGAAGATGGCAGCTCTGTTATCACAATGCATAGGAATGGCCGATGAAGACTCAATCCCAAATTCTTTCAGAAGAGAACGCACCCACAGTAACTCACAAGCAGTATGGGCCATGGCCCTGTACTCAGCTTCAGCACTAGATCTGGCCACGACGTTCTGTTTCTTGCTTCTCCAGGTGACAAGATTGCCTCCTACAAAGGTACAGTAACCAGAAGTAGATTTTCTATCAACTTTGCTGCCTGCATAATCAGAATCAGAATACCCTTCAAGAACACAGTGCCCATTCTTTTTATAATGAAGTCCATTGCCGGGCAACTTTTTTAAGTATCTCAAAACTTGACATGCAGCATCCCAGTGGCACTGTTTGGGTTTGTCGAGGTACCTGCTAAGAAGACCCACTGCAGTAGCAATATCAGGACGAGTAACAGTCAAATAGATCAATTTACCAATCAACCTCCTGAATTTTTTATGATCAGCAAACATAGCAGAGGAATCATCATCCCAATTGACATTGGGATCAAGAGGAGTATTCGCAGGTCTTGCTCCAAGCATACCAGTCTCCTGCAGAATATCAAGAACATACTTTCTCTGCAAAAGAACCAAGGCATTAGAGTTTCTAGAGACCTCTATGCCAAGAAAGTACCGAAGTCTGCCTAGATCTTTGGTAGCAAAGTGCTTGCCCAAATGATCTTTGGTAGCCTGAATACCAAGAGTGTCGCTGCCAGAAATAATAATGTCATCAACATATACAATCAGAAGAGTAATACTGACTGAAGTCTTTTTTGTGAATACAGAATGGTCAACTTGTGACCTCAGAAAGCCAAAATCAATCATGATCATGCTCAACTTATCAAACCAGGCACGAGGACTCTGTTTGAGTCCATAGATAGACTTCTTAAGTCTGCAGACTTTATGAGACTCCCCCTGAGCAACAAACCCAGGAGGTTGCTCCATATACACCTCTTCCTGTAAGTCACCATACAGAAAAGCATTTGTCACATCAAGCTGCAAGAGAGGCCAGTTTAGATTCACAGCAACAGATAAAAGAATCCTGACAGAGTTAAGGCGAGCAACAGGAGAAAAAGTCTCAAAATAATCAATGCCATATGTCTGAGTATAGCCCTTCGCAACTAGCCTTGCCTTCAACCTTTCAACAGTACCATCAGGTTGATATTTGACGGCATATACCCACCTGTAGCCTACAGGCTTACACTGAGGAGGTGGATCCACCAGCTCCCAAGTGTCTCTGTCAGTAAGAGCAATCATCTCTTCATTCATAGCAGATGTCCAAGCCGTACTTTTCAAAGCATCCTGAACATTCTTAGGTACAGCCACAGCAGATAAAGCAGATACAAAATTGCTGGAATGAGTATGCAAATGAGCAGTAGACACACACTGAGCAATGCTATGAGAAGTGCAAGAACGAGTACCCATACGGAGTGCAATAGGTATGTCAAGATCAGAGTGTACCTCAGGTGCAGCAGAACCTTCTGGAGGAGAAGATTGGTTGTCTTGGGGGGGTACTTGTGTGGAAGGTGCTTTATTCCTGCGTTGATAAACAATAAGAGGAGGATCTTGCTTTGCAGTAATCTCAGTATCAGTGCGGTCAGGCATACATTCAAAAATAACAGGTAAAGAATGAGCCAGAATGTCTGCCTGCAAACTATCTCCTGCGGAAGAATAATACGGTGTATCTTCAAAAAAGACAACATCACTACTGGTAAACCACTTCCGGGTGTTGGGATTATAACATCTGTAACCCTTCTGAGTTCGAGAATAGCCCAAAAAAATGCATTTAGCAGCTCAAGGAGATAGCTTATCAGAAGTGGGTCCAAGCAATCGAACAAAGCAAGTACACCCAAAAATTCTAGGAGGCACAGTAAACAAGGTGTCAGGGTGCAAAACCTGGATGGGAATCTTATTTCCAATAACAGACAATGGCATCCTATTAATCAGAAAACATGCAGTCAAGATAGCCTCAGGCCAATAAGAGCGGGGCACATGAGAATGCATCATTATCGTCCTGGTAACTTCTAATAAGTGTCTATTCTTTCGCTCAGCAACACCGTTTTGTTGTGGGGTATATGCACACGAAGTTTGGTGAATTGTACCCACAGATTTACAAAAAACAGCCACATCATGCTTAACAAACTCTAAAGCATTATCAGTGCGAAAAACTTTAATAGGTAAGCCAAACTGCGTTTTTATTTCAGCAAAGAAGTATTTGATAGTAAACAGCACTTCAGACCTACTTTTTAACAGAAACAACCAAGTAGTCCTCGAAAAATCATCAATAAAAAGAATGAAATACTTGTAACCAGACAAGCTTGGTACATGGCATGGACCCCATACATCAGAGTGGACTAAATCAAAAATATTTTTACTGCTCACAGTACGAGTTTGTTTTCCTAGCTGACATGATTCACACTGAAAATGATATCAGGAACTAAACTACGCAGCTTCTCTGACGAGGGATGGCCCAGCCTGTAGTGTCATTGTAGAGCAGAAACAGAAGCAGATAATGCAGATATCACAGCAGCTTTCACTAATCGAGGTAACTGGTCCAAGTAAAAGAGCCCATCAGCACCTTCATGCCCCCCACCAATCTTCGTCCTTGTGCAAATGTCAGGCTACATTTCAAACTCCGTAAAATTTTGCTGACAGACAATAAGTTAAGAGGAAATCTGGGCACATATTAGGCAGATTTGAGGCCAAAGTGAGAAACAATATCACCGACTCCAAGGACCGAGGACTTGGAGCCATCAGCAAGCATAACAAAAGAATGTCGGGCAGGTGCAGATATATGTTTAAACAAAGATCTATTTCCAGAAATATGTGCAGATGCAGCAAAATCTATCATCCATTTGGTATTACCAGAAGTAGAAGGTAAGGAGGAGCTCAGGAATGCAGTATCATAACCAAAAAAAGCAGCATGTGCTCCGCTAGTAGATGCAGCAGGAGAAGGCCCAGCACGCTCAAGAAGAAGACGCTCCACCTCGGCACGAATGTAGTCTGCGGTAGCCCTCGCAGGCTCTGGTGCAGGTATCTGAGCACCACCCTCAGTCGCAATAGATGAGGAATCTGCAGCAGCATTGGCCCACGCCGGCTTACCATACTTTTCCCAGCATTTTTCTTCAATATGGTTAGACCGGCCACAGAAAGTACATACGTGTTGTCCTTGTTGAGGACGCGCAGCAGCAGAAGATGGGGCGGAAGGAGGAGCTCCACGTCCAGCACCAAGTCCACGTCCCCGGCCTGCACCCAGGGGAGGACGGCCATCACTGGAGTGGCCACGGCCACGACCACGACCACGCCCGCCCCAAGTAGCCAAAGTAGTAGAGTCTCCAGTCTCAGGAGGCGGAGGCGGTGTAGATGACGGAAGGCGTTGGAGACGCTTGTAGGCAGTCTGCAAGGTAGGAAGTGGATCACTCGCCAAGATCTGATCTACCACGCCCGTATAGGACTCGGGTAAACCACTGAGAAACTGAATCAGCTGAAGTTCCGCCCGCTGTTTTTGCATAGTCGCTAGGTCAGTAGACAGCGGGTGATACATCTCCAACTCACCCCACAGACCAGTGAAGGTGGAGAAGTAGTCTGATATGTCAGATCCCGTAAACTGTAGGCGCCCCAGTTGCTTGGTGATATCAAAGACCTTCTTGGGATTTTCACTATGAGAGTAGGTACTGGCGAGCTGATCCCACATCTGCTTTGTCGTAGGCAGCTGAAGAAGAGTGACACTGATCTTCTCAACGGAGCTGTTGAGAATCCATGTCATAACTGTCGAGTCATCACGAACCCAGTCATCAAAGGCTTTGATGTCCTTTGCATCCGCCTCCTCTGCAGGCTGAGGCGGGCCAGTCTGAATCAGGTGAGAGTACTTCCCTTGTGATTTGGCAAAGATCACAAAGGAGCATACCCAAAGCTGGTAGTTGCGCCCGTCAAGTTTAACAGTGGTGACTTGACGACGCGAGTCTCTCCAGATGTCATCCCCAGAAGACGCCATGAGGACCGACAGGAAGGCAGGTACAGGCACAGGCAGAAGACGGACTACGCCGTCAGGCAGGCAGAAGCAGGCAGAAGCAAGTCACCGTGGACCTCTCACATACAAACCACGCTGAAGCGTAGCAGAAAACCCGGAGGCCGAAGCCTACACGGGTAGGCAGGCACAAACAAACACGAACCGAAGGTAGTCCTTCAGACGAATAATGCGCCGATCTCCCCCTGAGGACGGAACTAGTCCAGATCTACCAGTGGCTCAGTGGTCCCGTAGAAAACGACCACCCGGCAACGCACCTGCTGTGCGAACAACAACCAAGGTTGCTCAAGCACTAGCGGTGCACCAAGCCAGGAGGCAAGACGGAACCACGGAGAGGGAGTTGTTGCTCCGGGAGGTGCGGCTAGGCGAACGGGACCCCCGCGGTGGGGCCTACGGCCCGCCGGTGGTGGTCTGCCGGCGCTGCGGCGGCGGCTGCCGGCCGGCGCACGGGCAGCGTGCGCGGGCACACAGACCGTTGCGGCGGCGGGCGGCCTGCTGCAGGGTGGCCGGGGGGCGGAGGAGAGAGAAGAGGGAGGGAGGCTAGGGTTGAGCCTGCTCTGATATCATGTGACAGAGTCAGGAATTCCAGAAAGCTCAGGGTTGCACAATGTGTGCACCCTCATATATATAATAATGAGAGATTTACAGAGAGGTCCATATATAAAGGAAAATAACAAAACAAATAACAGGCTATGTAAAACAGGAAATATATAATGTAACAGCATTAAACAAGATTATTATTCAGCACTAATTTAATTCTGATATTATTGCAATATTAGTTTTCTATTAGATGTTAGATATATTATTAGTTAATAAGATCATAGACTTAATTGTTTTGGCCCATTAGGGTTAACTATGTTTTCTTCTACTTGCCTCCTCTCCTATACATAGGAGGTGAGTTTGTTGTCTATCAATAAGATATACAACAAAAATCTAATTTTCAATTTGTTAGCAGAGCATTGATCCTAACCCAAGAGAGAAACAGAGAGAGCCTCCGCCTGCCGGCGGCCACCGTTTTTTCTTGACTTGGCCGCGCACTAGACACCATCCCTACCTCCATGGTTGTCTCCTCGCTTCTTTTTCTTTTTGAAAAATTCCTTGCGCCAGCACTCGTCATCCCAGTCATCACCAACATCTCCCTTTACATTATAATCTGTGGTCATCCCGACTATCCCTACAATCCTCCCTGACTCCAGCATCTTCATTGTCAGCCATCCTTTGTTTTCCTCCGCTACTTGATGTCTAATCCACTGCACCTGAATTCATGGGTTGTGGAAAGAAGTTGTCCTCCGCTACTTGTTTGCCTTGAGGTTGTCACTCACAGCCACCATGACCATCGAGAGCCTCTTTGCGGCTTCCAGGGGGTTCTCCTAAAAGGGAACTAACTTCTTATTGGTGCGCCGCTAGAGGGGGCTTCTCCTCATGCTAGCGTCATCCCTTATAGGGGTTGATGCCTCTATTTAACCCAACAGTCGTGCCTCTACAGAAGCCGCAGGGTAGCAGTCTACCTTGGCGGTGGCTTGGGCCACACTAGCCAGCAACAAAGCTACAGAAGGCAATCGCCACCTCCAATGTTGGCCAATTGTTCGCCGGAGCATCCAACGTCTGCCAATAGCGACCTCCAACTGTAGTAGCAGCAATTGTTGGCCACGAATAGCCGCAAGCAGCCACATGCCAGGCCACCACTAGCAAACAGCAGCCCCTGCTAGCCAAGGCGCCGCAAAGCTGCCCCGACGTCCAAAAATTCCCTGCTTCCACCATATTTTCACTTGATTTCCCACTGAAAATCATTGTAGAGCTTTTTTCTAACTAGGGGGCACGTCCCCAAACTCCCCAGCAATGCGACGGCCATCTACCAAGGAACCCCTCTACTTCTACTTCCAAAAGCTACAACGACCCTCCCTTGACAAATTTATCCCCATCACCACCCCTCATGTATGCATCCATTTCCTCATGCAGGAGGTATTGTCGCTTTTTCACACCTACTCATTCAATTCGTAATTGTTGTGTGACATATAGAGGTAGAGAGAGTATGAAGGAGGAAGAAAGAGAAAGTATGAAGACGGAGTATGAGGAGAAAGAGAAAGGTGATACATATATTCTAAGCTATTTTGATCTTTATAGAGCTTCTTATTATCAACACGTGTTCTTCTAATGTCTTTGTGCCACCTCATTCCCAGTAAGCATCGTTCTTCAAGTCATAGTCATAATAATACTCTGACTTTTTGAAAAGTCGTGTTTTAGACACAAATTCTTCCCTAAGCGTATGAAATAGTTGAATAATTCCCAATTTCCAAATATCACGTTTTATTCTCGTATTCTTTGTGAATTAATCACATTTATTTTTTTCTTCCGTCTTACACATTTTTTTCCGTACTAAACTGATTAAGACTCTAAGTTAGTTTGAGTGCACATATATATGTGTGTATAAGTAAATCACATACATGTGTATGTATATAAATATATATGTATATGTATATGTAGTATATGTATGTATATATAGAGAGAGAGTCAGGCTAGAATACACTCAAGTAGTTTTTCATGATATATTTTATTCAAAAATCTAATCAATTGATCTTCTTAATCATCTTGTGAATAACTCATATAAAAAATTTGAGCACATTTGGATATTTATAGGTCATGTTATAAAGACCGCAAAAATTATGCATTTCAAATTAGTTTCGTGCGTCGATTTTGTTGCCCTCGAATGAGTGACACACTCATCCAAATGGGCTCAAAATTTGTATGTAGCCTAATTATAGTATGACAATGAAGATCAATGGTTTACATCTTGCAAAAAAGTCTTGATATGCAAACACACTTGAGTGTATCCGTGCGATCTGTACACTCAAGTGTATTCTAGCCTGACTCTATGTATATATATATATATATATATATGTGTGTGTGTGTGTGTGTGTGTGTGTGTTTATTTTTGTAGTAGTTATAGATATATGTATGCAATATATATGTACATATTGTTGACTTTAAGTCTAAATTGATTAATCTCTTGTTTTGATAATGACAAACCATTCCACTTGTTTGTCTCTATTGTTTATAATTGAGTGATTTCAGATTAGATAGACACATTCCAAATGCCTAAACTTGCACATACTAATTTGGAGAAAATCAAGTCAATACAAGCACAAAGTTCAAGATTGAAGACTAGATAGTTTAATCCTTAGATATTTGATGTAAACCACTTGTAATAATTGTATGACTTGTATTAAGCTCGCAAGTGTAATAGAACTAATTATGATGAGTTATATTGCACTTTAGAGGGCTTGACAAAGCCCAAGATAGGTCGCTCTGTCGATCGAGTTTGCCCTGAAGTAACTCAGTCGACAGCCCTTGATATTGGCTTTGACATGAACCTCTATCGGTCGAGCTACTTATCAGTAGATAACTCGACCGACCAAAGCAACTGGCTAGACAAGGAGTCTTGTCGGTCGAGTTGTGTTTGGACCTAACTCGACCGACGGCCAGTTCTGTTGTGCAAAAACTAGTCGTTGGAGAAAGTCTCAAAGTAAAATATATTTGTTTGACTCTCCCCAAAACGGCTAGAATTCATCCTAATTGGTGGTAACGGCTAGGAGACATCCTCAACTATAAATAGAACCCCATCGGGCTTCATCTCATAGTTAGACAAGCACTATCAAGGTACATATACTATAGTTGAGAGATATTTGCCTCCCAAGAGCCTCCATCCATTCTCATGAGTTAATCACTTGCTACATCCATTAGAGTGTGTAGGAGATTTGTAAGAGAGTTAGTCCTACATGTATATCTTGTGAGGCTCTCGCTTCCTCTACCTCTCAATCTCTCTATCATGAAGATGAAGATTCTCTCTCTTGGCTAAAAGAGGTGAAGAAGGGAGGGACTCCCTTGGTGAAAAACTTCTCCTTAGTGAAGGTGAAGTCAAAGGCAGAAGATCCAAGTCAAAAGTAGGTAAGACCTTGAAAGTCGAAGATTCGTTGCAAGAATGGATAAGTCCTTAGTAAGG
This sequence comes from Alisma plantago-aquatica, assembly GCA_963693085.1. NCBI lineage: Eukaryota > Viridiplantae > Streptophyta > Magnoliopsida > Alismatales > Alismataceae > Alisma > Alisma plantago-aquatica. Next base: position 283,692,696 of record OY856414.1, on the reverse strand, counting down.
ACTGAATACTTATTGCAGGAGTAGGTAAGTCCTTAGTAACGCGGAAGACTCTTAGTCATAGATAGGTAAGTCCTTTGTAATGGTTATTGGTTGGTTGATCTGAAAAAGAATGTTCGTTTAGCCATTGACCTAGAAAGTGATGGTCTTCTGTTGTAACTCTTATAATGGAATATAAGGAGTGAGATATGGTTGAAAATCCTAGAGATTGAACCTCTAGGTAGTGGATGTACATCTCCTAGATTGGAGGTTGGAACTATTATAACTAACTTATTTTATTTTGTGCTTATTCAATCTCTCTCCCTTGCTATGCATGTTTAGTTGTACTCAAACTTCATATATGTAATATTATCTTGGGATATGGGATATAACTTGAAGGTCTAATGAATTTTGTTTGAGTGATTTTAGCTCTATTCACCCCCCTCCTCTAAAGCCCATTATAGACCAAACAATTGGTATTAGAGTATGGTCTTTTTCAAGCATTACTTCCATATACAGGAGAAGATTTGTGATAATCAAGGAGGAAAATACTACTTCAGCATTCCAATCTTTAATGGGAGCAACTTCCTCTATTAGAAGAGAAGAATGCAATATCACATTTAAGGATCGAGTCTTGAGCTAAGGAGAATGGTGGATCTTCCATACAAATAACCGGAGGCAAAGCTAGAAGAATGGAGCCCAACAATTGGTATCAGAGTAAGGTCTTTTTCAAGCATTAATTCCATATACAGGAGAAGATTTGTGATAATCAAGGAGGAAAGTACTACTTCAACATTCCAATCTTTGATGGGAGCAACTTCTTCTGTTAGAAGAGAAGAATGCAATGTCACATTTAAAGATCGAGTCTTGAGCTAGGAGAATGGTGGATTTTCCATACAAATAACCGGAGGCAAAGCTAGAAGAATGGGATGATGCTACTTTGACGAAAGCAACTTTGAATGCAGGAGCCATCAACATCATCTATGTCTCTCTTTCCCCCACCGAGTTCAACCAAATTTCTAGTGACACGGCCTATGAGATATGGAAAAAGATATATGTCACTTACGAGGGACGAAGCAAGTGGGAAAGTAGAGTCTATATACTCAATGGAGTTTTCATAAACTTCAATATGCAAAAGGAGGAGAGTATGGTTGAAATGTTCTCAAGGCTCAACACCATTGTAAATGGTCTTGTCGTCCTTGGTCATACCATGGATCTAGGAAAGGTAAGCTCCAAGATTCTCCGTACTCTTCCTCGTCGTTGGCAAACAAAGGTGGCTACCATAGAAGAAACAAAGTCCCTATCCGTCATTCCTATTCAAGAACTCATAGGAAACATTCAAAGCCCATGAAGTTAGACTCAACCAACTAGAAAAAGAAAAGCTTGAAGAAAAGAACCAAAAGAAAGAGAAGGTGATTGGTTTCAATGCTTCATCAGAAGATGGCATTTACTCTAAAGGTAGATTCCACAAAGGCAAGTCTTCTTTCTCCACCCGGTGCTAAAATGTGGAAAGAAGGGTCACTTCAATGATGATTTCCCTCAAGGCAATAAGACTCGTCATCACATGAAAAGAGAAGAGAAGCACAAGAAGGAGAAATGGCACAAAAGCTCTAGCGACTCCTCCAATTGAAGCTCAAGTGAAGATTCTAGTGAAAGTTCTAGTTTAAGCTCTAGTAAAAGCAGATAATGTCACTTTGCTTTCATGGCAAGTTGAAATAAAGATTCAAATGAGGTAAATCTAAGCTCTTTAGATAAAGAATCATTAATTAACATTATTCATGCTAGTTGTGCATCTCTTGAGTCTACTAAGCATAAAAAGAAAAAGATTTCTAAGATTGTTGATAACTTGTATTAAGAAAAAGATGAACTTGAACATGTTAATATTTGCTTGCAAGATGATGTTAACAATCTTCAAAAGTATTATCTAGAATTTGAATTGAAATTCTATAGTGTTGAGATAGAAAACAATACTTATCTTAGTCAAGTAGATGGTCTTAATCTTGAAAATGCTAGCTTGCTTGACAAAGATTAGATTTCTAAAAGCTCAACCTTCTATTTTGTAGTTCTTATGAAGAGCATGCTAAAATTGTGTCTCTCATTCTTTATATTGATATTTTTAGAACTGAAAATGAGGACAAAGACTTTGTTTTATAGAGAATAGAATCTAAAAGGTGTTCTTTCTAAGATTGCTATGATTGAGAAAAATACCTCCTTGCTTGCAGAAATCGATTTCCTAAAATCTTGTTCTAGTTCTATTAGTAGAGAGAATGATATTGCTACTCTTCATATTGAAAAAGTTTCTTACATGAATAAAACTCTTTGCTTAGAGACTGATATTTTGCATGCAAGAGATGATATCAATCAATTGTATCTACTATTACTTCTCTTATGCCTTATAATCATAATTTGAGATCCTCTTTGTAAAGATTCTTAAATGGTAAAAAGAATCTTAATCAAATCCTAGACCATATTACTAAACAAATGGGTAGAGACGGTATTAGACTTGATAGTAGTCAAAAGAACAACAAAGGAAAAGGACCTCCAATATACAATGGAGAATCCTCTAATTTCAAGGCTAAGGGCACTTGCAATCATTGCAATAAAATTGGTCATTATTCTACATATTGTCCTTTTAGGAGAGCACACAAAAGCAATAGGACTTGCATAGCTAAGAGAACCCCTCGGATTCAAAAATATGATTTGGGGTCATTTCATCTTTCTTCTTGTAGGTCGCTTGTAAATGGATTGACACGAGCTAGTGATTTGTGAATTGGTTTCTCAATCCACAAAGAAGAAAGGTGAGATGTGTATGGGTTGGTAACAAGTGAAAAGAAATGGTAAGAACAGAGGTAAACGTATTTGTTTCTCATATTCAATCTTTGTTCAGCTTTGTAAATTTTGTATCCACTTTACATATGATTTCTTAGTTAAAACCGGTATAATGTGATTCTAGTCACTTTCCTACTCAAAATTGTTGTCGATGCTTTCAAAGTGCATTACTAACTTGCTTATACATGTTTGGACATTGTTTATATTTTTATCATGCCTCTAGATATATTTTTATAAAATATATGTGATTTTGGGACAGCAGTTGTTATAGATCGAGTTTGTTAGAGGTAACTCGACCAATGTGCACCACAGGGTCTTACCAGCAATTATTGTTGGTTGAGAAGTCCAACCCAGAAACTCGACCGATAATATTGTGTACTGAATATACTGACGGCTTTTAGATGAGAATTTTCCTCTCAACTAGATTTTCTCAACAAATAGCCTTATTCTATTGGCACTCTCCTTGGTACCTTTCTTTAAATGTATATTGTCATGCTTTAAATTTCCTATCTTGCATACAACTCTATCTTTCTAATTGATCTAAATTGGTGGTTTTATATCTTGCAATTGCTTGTCTTGAGTTGTTATGCATGTTTTGATGATAATCTCTTTGAAACTTATGGTTGTGATTAACTTGCTTCCGTTGTGCTCCAAAATTGTTGTATATCATTATCATTACAGATTAATAGCCTTAGTATTCACTTTACTGCTCAGCTTGGTTGTTACCTTAGATATAATTTCCATGTTAAGGATTTTTACAGCCCTAATTAGGTGTTTGATTTTATGTAAATCATCATACTACTTGCACTAAATCCCTTCTATCTTATAACTGGAACTTCATGTACATGTATTATCTGCAAAATGAATCCATGCAAGCTGGAAATAATTCTAAATAAAAGATCGTTGGATATGATACATAAAAGTTTGTGTTATCATTAATTCCTTAACAAGAGATCTAACAGATATTAAAAAAAAGACTTTAAACCTTATATTGTAGCTCTTTTTGCATATTACTGGAACCTTAAATACCCATTTATTCCATAACAAAATGTACTGTGTTTTCAGAAGGTTGGCACCAGTCATTGTTGTACAGGCACCCGCCTCCGCAGCAGCTTGGGTCCTAGAACCTAGGCGCCTAGCCCAACTAGGCCTTTGGGCAGCATGGGCGGCTAGCGGACTGGATATGGGCCTGATTCACTAAGTTTAAAAATGAAATTTGTAGTTTTTATCTTTGTAAACTTGATGTTGCTTTTTTATTATTTCATCTTTCCCATCTCACTGTTTTCTGTTGTTTCCTTCCCTTTCTTTCATCAAGCAGCAACATTGCTGTTATGCAATTAAAATCTTGTGTTTCTTTTTGTCCTTTATTTTTCCATCTTCACAATTCTCTGTTGTATTTTCTTTTTGTTCCACCAAGCAGCAACTTTGCAGATCTGTTCTTCTTCTTCTTCCCAAAATTTCCTTCCATTCTTATTATTGTTTCATTTCTTTTTATGTTTCTCAATTTTTATGTTATTGTTTTACTCAATTCCCCTCCTTTGTCTCCTCCTGTTCATCATGATATTGCATTTTGGTTGTTTTCCATCTATATCCTTCCACACTAGTTTGTCACCGGATCACTGCAGGATGGTTGAAATGGAGGAGTGCAACTGGAGTTTTATGCGATCAGAAGATCTCTCTCAGGTTAAAAAGTAAGTTTTATAGAACAGCTATACGACCAACCATGCTCTATGGGAGTGAATGTTGGGCGGTGAAGAAACAAGGTCTCAACAAGATGAACGTGGCTGAAATGCGTATGCTGAGATGGATGTGTGGGAAGACAAGAAAAGATCGTTTGAGAAATGACTATATCAGGAATAAAGTGGGGGTGGCGAGCATTGAGGACAAGTTGCGTGAGGGCCGACTCAGATGGTACGGACATGTGCAACGCAGACCTACTAGTGCGCCTATACGAAGCAATGCTATTGAGCCAAACACTATAAATAGAAGAAGAGGAAGGCCTAAATTAACATGGGATGAGCTTATAAAGAGAGATTTTGAATCTCTACATCTCAATCAGAATATGACCCATGATAGAGCTGAATGGAAACGAAGGATCCATGTAGCCGACCCCAACATAGTTGGGATTGAGGCTTAGATGATGATGATGATGATGATGATCCTTCCACACTACTGCTCCTCTTTCATTCTTATTCTTCCTCACAGATTTTCTCTTCCTAATTTTCCTACTCATTCAAATGTTGCTCATAGTTTATTATATAAATATAAATACATATGTATACAATGTTTATAATTATATATCTAAATGAAAAATTAAGAATATTATCAAAAAAAATGAAAAATTAAGAAGAAAAAAACTAGGCCTCCACCTAGGTTGTCTGGGCACCCCTAGGGAACACCGAGACGCCTAACCGCCTATACAACCTAAGATCCAGTTGGCTTTGCGAATCTTGAGTCTTTGTTGCTCAGTCGAATTGTAATTGTAATTGAGTTTGTGGGCATTAATTTGATAAGCATATTAACTATGAAGCTTTGGGAGTGGATTATTAAGTAAAGGCTGAGATCTATAACGCAGATATCAGTCAACAAATTAGATTTCACGCCTAGAAGATCAACAACATATTTTATATTTGTTATGATGAGGCTGATCGAGAAGTAGAGAAAACAAAAGAGAACTCCATCTCGTTTTTTATGAATAGGAAAAGGCTTATGTTTGAGTATCCAAGGAAGTGTTGTAGAGGGTTTAAGAGAAAAAGGGTGTGTCAATCTGGTACACTAACTTGACTAAAGACATGTATGATAGTTCAAATGCAAGTGTGAGAACATGGATTTTTCTTAAATTGCATTTGTAATTTAGAAAATTGATTACACAATGATGTTTTATTTTGCAAAAATGATATAAAATTAAAAGACTTAAGTTGTGCTTTTGCATTTTAGTCCCAAGGTACAAACTTGTGAACTCAATAGCTCATTTGTATCAATAATAACTAATGACAACCTTTTTAATTAAGTCATTTCCTTCCTGAGCCATAAAAGAATTTTATACAAGAAATTGGTTTATTTTGTAGTCTAGAGGCTATTCATTTGAATTTATAGCTTGAAGATCAAGCAAAGGGCATTTTACTTGCCTATTATAAATCCAACTTTTTTGTATGATCATAGAGTATTATAAGACTGATCTTAAAATTTCAAAGCATTTAGACGCTCCTAGAGATCTATGGAAAACATAGAAAAATTACACAAGTTAATGAAATAGAACTATAGAATTTGGAAAGAATTTATACATTTGACAGACTAATTGATCGCGGGACTTTAGGGAAGCCAATACCCGGCCTCCTTGACCTGTCATGCGACATGCGAGCCGTTAGATCCAAGATCGATGATCCCTAGATCGCCCCCTACCTCTCAACAAGGACCGAAAGAAACCTTGATCCCCTCTCTCCCTCACTCTCTATGTCGCTCTGGATCGCCAAGATTTACATAAATCTCTCCATCAAGTTTGGGAGATCCTAATATCTCCAACAAACCATAAAATGGCCAGTACCATGGAGAACCAGGAAACACCTAATCCTCTTTCTCGACCTCTCCCCCAAATTTGCAAATGGCACCCCTAACAATCTTGAGCCTATATAAGGTTACGGGAAGAATCCAAGGGACCCCTATAACCCTTTCCCTTTCCACTTTTGCTCCAAGGCTCAAGTGCATCCCCACCGACCTTGGCCACGTTCCCCCAAACCAGGGCAACTTCGACCAATTCTGTTGGACTAGAGCATCATGGGGATCCCTCAAAGGTGTCCCAACCATTGGTTGGACGCAAGAAAATCCCTTGGTCCCCTCCGACCAATGACTCCTACAACCTTGGAGCTCGCTACTAAAACACCTTCTTTGGGCCATCGCAAACACCCTGGGTTGGCAGAAAAGACTCCTCGAGCCTCCAGGATCCTCACCTGATCCTCAAAACTCCCATAACTAAGGTATTCCCTCTTTCCTCGTCTCCAATTCATTCCCTAAGAAACGACTATGTAGCCACCCTCTCCAGCCTCCTCTTTTGGCCTTCTGTCGCTCACTAAGTTCGATTGAGCATGTGGCCCCGACTGCGGCAGTCGAAGTTAGCAGTCTACAAACAACTCTTGGGTTGAGTCCATGGCTTGTTGCTTCATGCGCAAGCCATGGGGAAGAATCCCCGTGTGGTTTTTACCCATATGCCCTCAACTGGTGTGACCATCGTGGTCACTTTGTAAGGGCAATGGTGTCATTCCCCCGAATCAAAAATCATACCTGCCTACATCCAAAGAAAATAAAAAGGGCCGACATGGTAGTCCCTTATTAATCCACATAGGATTAAAATGAAGAAAGCATATATTTTTACTCCTTGCTCCAAACCTAACATACACAAATATATAGTTTTTTAAAAATAAGAAAAATGAGAGAAAACCAAATGAGCATGGTTTTGAGACCTTATTCCATTCCTAGTTCAAAAGTACCTTTCGGTACCCCCTAATGTATCTTATTTTAAGAGCTCAAAGTTTTCTTGACTCAGATACACCTAAACCCGAGACAGGGATGATGAGTGGATAAAGGGTTATGTTTTCACCATCACCTAGCATATAAGGAAACTAATGTGGTAACAGATACTCTTAGCCGAGACACAGCTTAGGTGTCCAGTTGTCTTGTCTAGCCGATAGAGAGAGCTGAAAGAGGTTGCTAGGCGAACCCTGTGATCATTAGAGGACTAGACCTATGTAGCTAACACCCAGATACAACTAGACTTGTTAGTCAAGTTGGTGGTTGTTCAGTTAGCCAGCCCAGAGCTCCTCAATGCTCGTCACCCCTACTTTGTTCTAGACATATTCATTTCTCAAGCGAACTTTTCTCGTCTTTCCGCACATTCATTTCATTATATGCATCTCGGCCACATTCATCTTGTTAAGACCCTTGTTACTTACCGCTTAACATGCACTCCCATATAGCAAGGTTGGACGTATAGTTGTTCTATAAAACTTACTATTTAATATAGAAGAGAGATCTTCTGGTCACATAATACTCAGTTATGCTCCTCCATTTCAACCATTCGACTGATCCTGTGACAAGCATTATCTTTAACATTACCATCCATTTGGATAATATAACCCAAGTAACAAAACTTATCACATTTTTGTACGCCACTCCATCAAACTTGGCCCCACCATTCACACTTCTTGATTGGCCAAAATTGCGATGCATATACTTGGTTTTGCTTCTACAAATCATATATCCATTATATTCCAACACATTTCTCTAAAGTTCAACTTTATCATTTAACATTCTTTAGTTTCATCAATCAACACAATATCATCAGCACAAAACATGCACCAAGGAATATCATTCTGAATACGCTTTGTTAACTCATCCGTAACAAGAACAAATAGATTGGGTTGAGTGCTGATCCTTGATGTTACTCAAACGGTGATAGGAAAAGTTGGCGTCTATCCTCCCGGAGTCCTAACACTTGCTATATTGATCCCCGCTCCCATAATCCTCATAAATGAGGACTACAAGAGGCAAAGGTAGCTTCATATTTTCGAAGATTAATCCACATAAAAAGTAATAATAATAATAATCAATATTTCAATCAAAAGATACAAAAAGAGTTTAACAATGCTATGGAAAGTAAATCTCTCAATTAGGGGGTGGTACATGACTGGAATCAAATGCATGAAAGAAAACTGAATTTTCTTGAAACTAGTACTGGAAAGAGAGACTATCTAAACTAAATGCCCGTTGTGCTTTAGACTTCATCCTTTAAATCAACCACAACTTTCCTTTGTATTGGATTTCAAGTTCAACCTAAAATGTTGACAAACAATCGTCAACATATTTCTATGTTGTGCATGTGGGTCCAACCACAACATCCCACATAGTAGTAAATATGTGGTAAAAAGATCAATAATTTGCAAATATTAGACTTCACAATTTAAACCAGAGCTTGACCCATAATTCTAGAATGTCGCTTGGTGAACCAATATTTTTGCATAGGCTGACATAAATGTCCCTCTCTCTTTTCCTTGTGGTTTTGCGGGTTACAAATGGTTTTTGGTTCATCTCCACAAAGATCATTTCTCACATTTTGAAAGTGGATTTCTTTGTCAAGTTTAGGATGGGTTTCTCCCTAAAACACACTCATGAGCTGATTCAGTTCTAGTTGCATACTATATTTAGATGATACTCATTGGTTCTTATAATTGCATGAATTAAAACAATCAACCCTTGTTCAATAATAAACAAAACTCGGAAAGCTTCAAAAATCATACGATTAAAGGCGGTTAACCATAAATAACCCACATACCTTCTTCAGGGAGTAAGAGATGTGCAACCGGTACAAATAAAATATTTAATCTGAAAGTAATCATACAACACTAAAGTGTTACTAACTTTTCCCAAAACCATTGCTAGGGTTTTAGCAAGGGTCCTAGGGTTTAGGTTTGGGAAGGACTAGGTTTAAATGGATCCTAGGGTTTGTATTATTTCAACCCTAACTTACCGGTACAATCATCCAAGACCCCAAGTTTTATCATATAAATAAAACATTACTTTCGTTAACATATAGGGGGTTTATTGTTATCATCAAGGATAGTCTTATTGACCTTCTCTCTAGGTTCCTCTCCCTTTGTGGGATGGGCCGAAAGGGTCAGGGACAAGGGCGAGGTGGAGGGAGAGGGTGAGGACGTCTTCCCGGTGGCGGGAAGGGAGGGGATGAAGTATTGAGTGGATCGACCTCACCAGCTCCTCCTGAAGCGATTGTAGGAGAGGGACAACTGACGATCCCTTCCCTAGAAGCTCCCACACGACCTTGCAGATTGAGGTGGCGGTGCCGAACCAAAGCAAGGAAGCTAGGGTTGATTCCCGTCAATCCACTGAAGCCTTGTTGGCGTCGCTAATATCTCATCTCGACTGGGTCCAGGTTTCTCACCAAGAGCCATTAGAGATTGATATTGCTGCTATTCCCTTCGTGGAGTAGGATGTGCGGAATTAGAGTCAAGTTCGTTGAGCTAACTAAAGCTAAGGGTGATCTGCCTACGTGGGATGATCATGTCTCAGTCAGATTTGTTGGAAGGAAGCCCTTCCAAAATATCCTTGTGGGTTGGATTCACAAGAACTAGCGTCCTAGTGGGAAGTTTGATATTGGGGCGGAGGAAAAAGAAGGTTTCATTGTCAAGCTTCTGACACAGATGGAAAGGGAGAGAATCCTAGCTACAGGTCCATGGATGATGGATGGCTTATTGATTGTTGCTTAGAAATGGTCCCCTAGAGTTCTTCGTCTCCCCTATCTTTCTGTACTGCTCCAATTTGGTTCACAGTTGAGAACCCTGGTGTTCTGTGGACTTTGGACAGACTTGCAAGAGTTACAAGTACCCTTGAGCGTCCCCTGGACTATGAGGATTCGACACTAATTGCAAGATGCCTTGACCCAAGCTTCAAATCTTGTTCTAAAAGTCACGACAGTCTCTTTTGACGGGGAACCATCCATGCTGAAGGTGGGTTGTATTGCTAGACCGAGTCATTGTGTTGGATGCAAGCTGTTGGGGCATCGACTTGCTTCTTGCCCCAAAAGTTGATTGTGATTTTACACTCCCAGGTAACCTCCAACTCATAGTTGGAAAGCAAAGTGAAGGTGCTCGAAGTTATGCTAATGACAAAGGTAAACATAGCTCGTCTACTCTTGAGGGTGAAGCTTTGCATTCACGGGAGAAACCAGTGGCAGGGACGGATTCAAATATTGTTGAGGAGCTCGTTCAAGTACCCATTGGGGTCGCTGCTGAAGTTGAAATAGATACAGGAAGCAAAGAGAATCTTCAAGGGAAAGCACAATGTGTGGCTGATGTGCCTGAGATGGATAAATCTCCATCGTCATAGGCGTCAAACAGTAATGCTCAACTCTTAGGAAAATTGTAGAAGAAAGGGAGTGGTTCTACAAGCCATCCAAGGATACAAGGTTTGGAAGATGAAGATTCTGGGGAGTGTGAACTTGTTCTATAGTCATGGGAGATGTATGAAGATAGGGGTGGCAATCTGAAACCAAACAAGAAAAAGAAGCCCAAGTGAAAGGGGTCTCTGGTCTAAGGTTTCACATGAAGTTGCTTGCATGCTTTATGATCGAGAGAGCCAACTGGTTGCTCTAGGGTCGATTATTTTTAGATCATGTTATCTGTTTTCTGGGATTGCTTTCTTTGTTTGGTGTTGTTTTTGGGTTTTGTTTTGATCTCTTTTGGGTAGTTTTTCTTGGCATGTGAACCAGTTGTATGTAGTTTGGGCTCTGTTGTGAGCCATGGGGGTGCGACTCCTCTTATACCTAAAGTTTGGTTCCAAATAAAGCCACACGCTTTCTGACCAAAAAGTCTTATTGACCTAGGTTTGATACTCACATTAAGTCCAAAATTTAGTGGATAAATATAGTTTGCGTGAGGGCCTTTTGAGAGGGTATGACCATGTGTAGTGTAGACCGACTACTGTGTCTATTTGAAGCAATGCTATTGAGTCAAGCGCAATAAAACAAAGATGCAAGCCTAAATGAACATGGGAAGAGCTTCTAAAGAGAGATTTTGACTCTTTACATCTTGATCACAATATGACCCATAACAGAGCTGACTGGAAAAAAAGGATCCATGTAACCGACCCCAACATGGTTAGAACTGAGGCTTAGATGATGATGATGATGATGATGATGATGATGATGTGCGGACCTATTTTTTCAAATAGTGTTTCCAAAATTAGGGCACTCTTCAATCTGATGCCCCATGCCATAGCTTGAGCCCATCACAGCCTATTTACAACTACCAAATATATTCCTAATAGAAGGGAAAAATAGCAATTTTGTCTACCTTTGACAATACTTAAGATAAATGTCCTAGAAAAACATGAGACCATACATGTTCCTTGGGATCAAACCCTAACTCAATTTTGTATTCACCAACTCTTATCTAGAAAACGCCCAACAGTACATGAAAGACAGTAATCTGCGACCAAGAAAAATGCTATAAAAGGTGGATCCTTATAATTTTGACGGTAATAGATATTTTTAAAAGAAAAAAGCATATTCCTTACAAGTTGTTTGAATTGCTTAAAGAATAATCCCATAATTGCATCATTTTTATCACAATACCTCATTGGGATACAATCGCATTCGGGTACGAAGAATGGGCGATTGGGCCAGGTTAGAGGCCAACAGAACATTTACAAACAAATTACTCCAAGGGTGTGGTGTAGTGATTTTTTAGGCCATGCTACTAACCACAAGGTCTCCAATGCATTTCCCACGGGATTTTCTGGTTGATATTTTGGGTGTGCCACATTGCATTGAGAAGAAGGTTCTTATTTTACCTACCCCCCTCATGATGGGCCTCTAGGAGGCTTTATGGGTCCTCTGGGAGTTCCCCCCCCCTTTGGGCTTCACATAACAGAATGAAAGAAAAAAAGTAAACCAAAATATTAACTCTAGCGTAGAAAATAAAGAATCTACAAATGTAAACACTACAAAAGGAATTAAGTCTTCGGCTTGACATAATTAGAGGCTGGAATTGGCTCACATCTTGATACGAATAACATACAAAAGAAGTCATATGTTGGGGTTCGAGATCTAAGCCCAAATCTCATCTAAATCAATCTCTTAGCTAATGGAGAGTTGCTCCAAGCAAGGCCTAACCGCCTGATATATAGAAATACAATAATGTCAAACCAGGTTATACTGGAATCAAGGAAGCACATAAGCGGACACGGACACGGGACACGGCGATTTTGAAAAACATAGGACACGGCTATGGACACGGCATTTTTTTTAAATTAAACTATATATATATATATATATATATATATATATATATATATATATATAACACAAGAAATAAAAAAATAGATAATTAGACATTATAACTTAATTTAAGAAAAAGCTAAAAAATGAAACCAATTGGCGATTGTATAACCACAACATTGAAACATTGAAGTAGATTATCCATAAAAGAGGTCTTTTCATTTTTATGTCAAATACAAGTTTAAAAAAAAAGACAATTTTACTTCCATTCGTATTCAATGTGTAATACCCAAACATGATGAGATATAAAAATTAAAAAGAAGAGGAGAGACCGGTAGATTAAATAAGAGAGATTGAAACATGAAAAAGTGGAATTCAATTTCAAGATTTTAATGTGTATGATGAGACTCATATGAAATGATGTAAAGAAACCCCAAGAACTGAAGTTGTGTATTTTGAAGTCTAAAAGAATCAAAAGACAAAAAGATTGAGGAAATTTTAATAAAGAGTGAGCATTTTTTGCAATTCCAGTAGCCTAGTCTAAGAATAGACTTCACGGATTCAGTCCCATGATGTGCCACGCTGCTGAATTTCGGAATATTGACCATTAGACATACATAAGAGTCTTTAAGTCGATACCTAGTACTCAGTAAATGTAGATGTCATATAAATTTTGAGACTGTTCATAAGGAATTTATTTAGATACACAGCAGCAATTAATATAAATACACAACTGGATATTCAAGAAAGTGATAAACATAGAAACATTGATAGAACAAGGAAACAATGGATAAAGGTTGATAGTTTCCCTCAGTTAATCAGTTTTCCAGAACTAGAGGAAGGCTATGAATGAGTCGAGAGATTATATAGAAACAAAGAATAGGGAGACAGTTGTTGCTGCTCTAGACTTAGATATGTGATAAGGACAGCAAGAATACAACTGCCACCCTCTTGCGAACTGAGCTGGATTTGATCTATCAGAGACATGTTTAGCTGCCTAGTTATGTGACTATGTTAGTGGAAAGGCAAGCCTGTTTTGCGCTGTAAATGAGCCTGGCCGTGTCCAGGCCGTGTCCACCTATAAAAAACAAAACAAAAATGTTGGACACGGCTGGAGAAGTGTCCAATACGTATTTAGGCGTATCCACGGAGTACGGGTGTCCAATACGTGTCGGACACGGGTACGGCACCTGTTTTGAAGTGTCCGTGCTTCCTAGACTGGAATACAAGAGAAATTTGACGTTAACAAAGTTGTGAAAATTATTCTAAGTTCCCCGAACTTAACTAGTTTTTGCTAAAGATATAGGTGTAGTTTCAAGAGCCTTAGCACTGGGGATATCCTTTCCATCCAATGCAGCATTAAGTTACAAAGTGTTAGGTATAAGTCTGTGAAGAAAGTTAAATAGTAAAATAATCCTTCTTTCATTAATTACTTATCATAGATTAATATTGAGTCTATTTCAGAAAATTAACAAGTGCCTACAGAACTAGGGTTTATCATGAAAAAAAATCTAGTGTAAGAGAAAGAAAATATAGTTTAACTAAGAAACTGAGACCATGTACCATCAGGGACTTATTTTCAATTATTGCTATCCTACTGCAGTTAATCAGCTTCATAGCTATCACCAAGCGCTTTACTTGCCAGTCAATTGGCAATGACTCTACAAGTTCAAAGAAATATGTAGCATAGCCATATTCAGGGCGCTCCAGTACGATTCTGCATTCATAAGAAAGCATGACACAGTAATTTTCATACAGGAAAAGCATATTGAACCTGCTCAACTGAAAACAAGAGCGAGCAAAAACAAGTCACCTGTTATGCTTTTCAAAGACAAAAATAAAACTTTGTAGATCCCTACACCAGCCCCATTCGACAGGGCACTTCCGTTGCTGTAGATACAATACCTGTACAGAATTCCAATATGTTTGTTTAAGATAGTACTACAAGCTGAGCATAACTACCCTAATATTTTTTCAGTATGTTAGACATCAGAAACTGGAAAGGAACATATTAATTGCCTGCTGAATCAGTGAAATTAAACAAGCCAAGGAATAAGCAGCCTTTGAACCCTTCATATCATGCAATGAATTTGGTTTAAGTAATGAGTTGGATTTTTCAAAGAATATCTGAAAAAATCAGAGGGAAAAGAGTTAGGAAAAATTTGAGTACAGGATTGAACATTAATTGCAAAATGGAACGTACAGAAGTCACATCAGGTATTATAAGTATTTTCACTGCATTGGTTCATTTGTGAATATATTATTAGGAGTAAACTGCAGAAGATCGTCATAAGCTATATAACCTAACTAGAAATGCAAAAACCATCTAAAATCTGAGGAGCTACACAACTGATTGAATACTCAAAGCCTCACAATCTTTAATCAGATTAACTTCAGGGATATGACAGATGAACTATGCTCTAGGTAGTGTAAACTATAAATTCAAAATTTCTCACGAAGCAGATTTTATTCATCAACCATGTTTAATAATTATTACAAATAATAACAGTGCTTAAAAACACCCATTTGCACCGACAGAAAAATTACTTTCACAGTTTTTCTTCCTCCATAAGTATACCTAGTCCAAGAAAAATGAGTATACCTAATCTGCTTACCAAGCTGGTAGATGAAATATGCTCTTAGAAACAAAGACGTTAGTGTAATTATATATTTATCAAAAACAGTTTCCTATTCCTCGTTTTAAGTTTTGTACCACCAATTCTAAGAGTTCTTTAAAGATTTTTTTAGTCCGTTCTATGAGTGTTATTACTTTTCTCTCCTCTCTGACACTAAATTACAAATGATGTGTCTCAGATAACCAGACCTGGCTTTATCATAGCAAAAACATGACTGATCCAAAATGATATGCAGCATATTTGTATAAGACATGTTAGGTATGGTTGATGGTACACATTCTTTAAAGTGTTGTAACTTGTAAGTGCTTCTATACTTAAATTAGAGAATTCTGCTAAATTGGCGGATTCAATACATATAGTTAGAATCTACGAATATTTGGAGAAAGAAGAGCTCAGTTTCCATTAGTAAGAGATTATACAAGCAGCCTCATAACATCATTATAGCCCCAATCCCATACAGCCATACCCGTATCCACCTTATTTGCTAAGAACTTCAGCCATGAGAACGCATTATAAAGTGTCTATTTAGGAACCATGATCAAAGAAATCCCTAGAAAATGCCTTGTATTCTATCACTCCTCACTTGCCACATTAAAGCAGCCCGTATGCATCCCTGGATCCTTCAACAAGAACCAAGCTTACCTAGAACACTAGATATATGGGTTAGGACAGCCTGCAGATACGGCCCTTCATCAGACTTGGTTAGCCATGTAAGAGCCAAAGCCAGCCCATGAGTAGTCGATTAGTCAAGTTCGGTGTTACAATTCTAAAGACCTTTTCGTTATTTGAGGGGCATGGTAGTATTTTCAGAAACGGAATTGTCGGGTTCCAAGCTTTATTATTAGTTGAGTTATTTGAACTAGTTATTAATTAGGGAATTGGTTGCAATTGTCAGTCATTATGATTCAAACAACTCATCATAGATACCAGCCAAAACGTACTTGTTTTCGGGACAAATAGACTTGATTAATGAAATTGGTTAACATCAGGAACGGGTTCCCCATCAAAGTACTAGGTTTAGGACACCCACCAATACTCATTGTTTGATTTCCTGAACCCAAGGTTAAGGGCATCTAATCAACCATGTGAAGTTCATAAATAAGGATGTAATATAAAGTATAGCATGTTGTTGCCCATGTTCTCCCAAAGGAACGAGGTATCCAATACTGATCCCGTTTCGACAGCCTGGAAATGTCTTTACCGATATAGTGATATACTGAAGGAAATATCATCAGATGCAATCCTGGTCGTTTCGACGCCAAAATGAATGAACTAGATCATGAAATTTTACAGGTGTAATCTCTACATCTAAATGCATCCTTTTATGCAATAACATTCTATAAGGGGCTATGTGGGGGTTGTCCATCATGTGGGAGGTAGGAAACTTGTCCTATTTTCTGGGGATTTCGGTGAAGGATTTCGATGACAAAATGTTGGAATTAAGATTTGAAATTTTACTAACACAGTCCATAACCATAAATAAATACACTTTTATGCAATAATATCCAATATATGACACGTGAATAGCATAGTAACGTACTAACTCATGTCAATTGTATGTCTAGTGACACACGGATTCTCCTTACAATATTGAGTTGATATGGTTGACATATTGCTCCCATGACATGTCATTATGTAAGGTTGGTTGTATGAAGTTACGTGTTGCTCATACACGTCATGTACAATACTAAAGTGTATAATACCCATCGGTTCTATGTAATCAAACACGATATATTATAGAATTTTACTTAACATTGAGTTACTAAAATAAAATCTAGAAAATAATAAAAAAGTGTTATTTAATGATTTAAAACACTTTTGAATTCTTGCCAAATAATAAACTTAACTTAAACATCAATAAACATATATATAGAAAATTAAATAATTCATCAATTTTTATTACTTCTCATAAAATATATATATAGTTCCATTATACTTTCTTTTAATACATGTTTACATTACTATTTATTAGAACGTCTTCTACTAAGCATAAACAAGTAACTAATTATAATAGTAGTACAGTACTTATTGTAATAGTATTAGTGATTAGATAAATTACATGACAATAGTAATTAATAGTGTTGTAATTAGGTAGATCAAGTGATAATATTGTAGATCTACATAATATACTTACAGATGTATGTATAGTAAGCACCAAACATATCAAAGTTGGAGTAATACTAGGTTTTGGAGGTAGAAAATTGCTTTTTAGGTGAAAGTGGAAGAAAATAGTAGGAAAAAGAGACGGAGAGGTTACAAATGGTTGAAAATGTAAGAGAATAGTTAAACTTACCTTGATTTGGGTTGATTTTAGCTCAAATTGCTAAAAATTACCCAATGCACCTTCTTTTGAACCGGTTGGACTGAAGTAGGCAACAATGTTTAACGCTCCTTGTGTCTTTGCTTTATTAATTGCATAATTATGGTGCTATCTATGCAACTTAATCTTTAATCCACTCAACTATTAATTTGAATATAGATTTAAGAAATAAATACTTGATTACCTCAGCACCTGTTCTCTCTTCTTCACGTACAATTGGTTAAATTATTGGATCATGCATGTCATCTCAATAAAAAACAATATAATTTATATCCTCACACATTCATTATTCTAGTTCACTGATTGGTTTAGAAACATATCAAAGAATTTAGGTTTCTGTGTAAGAAATAATGAAATATATTATATTAATATTATAGAACTGTCGCCTATAGTTACCAGTGTTCGTTGACATTCAACAATAATATGGTTGAGAAGTGATTATTTGTTTCCTTATGTCCAACAAATACATATATTGTAAAATGTATTATTCAATTCGAACTTGGAAGGAACAAAAAACTCAACTACTATAGCCAACAACAGCATACCATAGGCAGGGACAGAGCACGTCCAAGTTATTAAGTTGTGCAATCTGCAATCTCTCGAAGATATTGAGAGCTACGTTGTGGTCATCATGGTCATCCTCTTCGTTGAGTTTGTGAATAATGGTGCATTATAAGCATTGGAGATGACATAATACCGAAATAAGATACGAAAATGACATACTTGATATCATTAAAAACAAGAAGGTATCATTGGGATTGTGTGTGTGTGTGTGTGTGTGTGTGTGTGTATATATATATATATATAAATAACTGGCCTAACAGGCCCAAACCGATTCTAGACGGGTTTGGATCGGGCTGGACCAAAAACCAAATAAGAGAAGAAAAAAATTGGATCGAAGAACCGACCAAATATATAACCAGTCCAAAACCGGACTGAACCCATTGACCGGTCTAGCCTGTCCACCGGTCCTGGCCGATATATGTACAGCCCTACGCCTAGGTCGCCGCCTACCTGAACAGATTTTTCTGGATTTTTTTTGTATGTCATTTTGAATTCTATTTGACATGTATAAGTACTTTTCATGTGTTTTAGGCTACTGCCTCACTATTACAAACAATTTAGGGTGTCAAACATTATATACACACATAAAACACTTTATATGTGCAATATATGTCATATATCGTACTTACAAAAAATGCAGAAAATCATAAATAGGTCATGTGCCCAGGTGCCCGTCTAGGAGGACAAGGCACCCAACAGGCAAGGCCACAGCCTGGCCGCCTTGCAACTATCAACCCACATAAAGGAAACCAAATATAAAGGGAAATAACTAATAAAACCAGATTCCTACTACATACACGAAGTGAATGTAGAAATTTTGTTTTCGTTCGATATCATATATGGAGGGTAGGGTGGACAAGCAGAATTTTGCAGTTCAAAGTTTCAATTACAGAGAAGTATGAATATACAATCAAGAATCAAGTATGAAATGATACCATAAGATTTGTAATTACTATAGAAGACTGGAAATATTATGTTTAGTGTCTGCCGAAGAAGGCCAACAATGACAAGAAGTTCTAATGATAGACAAAACAGTAACTTTTGCATTTTGGCACAGATATATTGCTACAGATTAAAGGATAAATATACCGAGGTATTAATCCACACCTTTGACAGTACATGTCCTAGATCAGTAAAATTGTCTTCAACATCTGAAACATCTATTAGATCATCGTTACCATCCATGACTTCATAAAGCTTTATCTCTTCAATGTTTATCCCTTGGTCAACCAAAACCTACTTCATTGCAAATTCTCAGTACACTTAAACACACTGTTTTCAAATGAACTATTTACATGTTTGTACCTGTAGAAGCTCAGGAGCATCTTCACCAAGTGCTTCCTCGACAGAGTCCCTATATAGCAACTTTACATAAGATAGGTAAAGAATATGGTCAACAGTAAAAATGAAAGGTCAGGGAGATAGAGCACTTACGTGGCCGTTTTTTTCCTTTTTCGGCGACGAGCAGAATAAGTCGCCCCTGTAGTTGCTGGGCATGCAATAGGGGCGTCCTTTATTTGTGTGTCCTTTGAAACCATGGGGTCTTTATTGGAAAAATTATGCCTGTTTAACAGCATGTTTAACCGGTCTTTGAATGAGATATGATCTATCATATCCAAAGAGAATTCATGAATCTTTTCCACCTTCACATCTGCCATTGCCACATCTACATCAAAGATATTGTGTTGCATGTTCTCATAAGTTCCTAACATTGGTTCAAAAGGCTCAGTTTTAGCTTCTATGATAAAAGGTGGAAATTTTGAAGAGTTTACATTTTCAGCAGTATCGTGGCAAAATGGATATGCCTGTCTGACCATATTAGACCGATCTTGAAGGGAGATATGATCTATCACATCAAAAGGATATTTATTGGCTTCCTCCACCTTAACATCAGACCTTAACATATCTAAATGAGAAACGTTACTTATTCCTATCTCAGAGGGTGGTATTGCTGGTTCATATGGTTCACTTTTAACCTTCCTGATAAAAGATGGAGTTTCTGAAACGCTTCCCTCAAAAGTTTCTGCTGCTGGCTGAAATGTCCCACTTTTAGCCTTTCTAATAGAAGTTGACAATTCTGAAGAGTTCTCCTCAGACGCTTCTATTGCTGGCTCCAATGTCTCAGTTTTAACCTTACCAGTATAACTCCATAATTTTGAAGAGCTTAAATTTTCTGCAGTGTGTAGAATGGCATCAGCAAAACCACCACAAGCCTCGGGCTTTTCAGACAGAATGGCTAACGAAGTTTTAGAAATAAAACCTTCTTTATCAAGAGTGGGCAGATTTGATGTGGAAGCAGATAGCCTAAAAGGATCAACTACATCTGGAGACTCTGAATAACTGTATCTTCTAGATGACATACTCTCATTAGAGTGTGTTGATGCAGAAGATATCAAAGGCGTAGCAAATTGACATGAACTTGACAGACTCCTAGAACTGTTGAAATCTTCCAGAGAGCCATTATGAGTATCCTCTATCAATTCATTTTTCACTACTACAGCAAGCATTGGTGTAGAGAAGCTTCCAGTGTGACTCTCTAAATTACAATGCACGCGCTTCTGTCCTATGATTCTTGACTTGATCTTTGAGGTATTAAATTGATTATTTTTGCCACTGTTTTCTTCATAATCTTCCAAAGTCGCACCTAAGCCATGGCTTTCTTGATTTTCTAGCGAAAAAGTTTCCAAACCATTGCTTACTATAATTTCTTGAAAAGTTGTATCTAAGATCCCGGAATGGTCTCGATTTGGACTTGATGTCAGCAAACACTCAGCGGTAACAGAACCCCTCTGACTTTCAATATCTGATACTCTTTCAGAAACATCAAGTTGCAGATATGTTGGTGAATGCTCTTCAAGACTCTTATTATCAAGGTGTCCTACCAAAGGTTCAGCCTTGACTGTTCTTGGTTGGGTGTCAATGTGTACAGAGGTTTCACACTTCATCCTGCAAGTATTGAGTTAATGAAGGCCTCCTGGATAGCATCTCCTAAAGTCTGGATGAAGACCTAGCCATTATCTACTTAGATACACCAGATATAGTAGATTCTACTGGAACTGACTGCAAACTTATATGAACAACCTGCTTATAAAGACCCATCAGTAATGCATTAATCATTAAGGTTCAAAATAAATGGTTTAACAAAGAAGGATGTACCATATTAAACAGATAGTAACAACATATTTTGTTAAGCCAATTGTTGATGAATTACGAAGAAAGCAAAGCATATCATTGACTAAGTTAGGGAGAGGGAAGAATACATAACTTCGTTGGCTCATTGTCACAACATGCAATTTTAAACGGATAACAAATACCTTTTCAACGCTCTACGCAATCCTCATATCAATACCCAGCAGTAATGCATTCCGCATCAAGATTCAAAAACAAAAAACTTTAACAAAGGAGGATGTAGTATTTTATATAGACAGTGATAACAACTTCAGCTAGGTATATTGATGCAACCGGTAAAAGCGAATTTGCATAAAGAAGGGTCCAAATCCATGACAAGCCTGATTAGAACTTATTGTGCTAATTTGCCCTTTTAGTTTAGTATTTAGTGACTTAGAATTTTAGGCTTTTTTAATTATGAATTTCTCTAAATTCTTTAATTTAGGATTTTAGTTTCCTATTTCTTATCAAGTCGTTGTGTCCGATATAAGCTAGCCTTGGGGGTTATGTTCAAGCAGTTTAATTTGAAGATTAATTTTAGTTTGTTGTTTGTGTATTTATTCACCTCTTGTTCTTCCCTGTAGCAATGATGCATCAAGTGGTATCAGAACCAAACCCCTAACCTGTTAGAGTATGGTCCCTTCTTCTTCTCCCTCCACCTTCATCTTTGCTCCCCTTGTCTTTTCTTTCCTTCTCCCTATAAACCCAACAAGTGGTAAAGAACGGCCCCGCGCCACTCTTTATCCCGTCCTACCACCCAACGCATGAGACCAGAGCCTAATACTACTCCCACTTATTCAACTGTCTCAAAACTCCATTGACCCCCCCTATTGCTGCCTACTGCTAAACATATGTGTGTGATTTTCCCTCTGATTCTCCCTTCTACTCCTAACCACTGCCCTCCTTCATGCCATCTTTCATTCCCCTTTACAATAGGTTGCAAGGCACGACACCAACACTCGCTAATCTTTTGTCCCTTTCTGTTCTCTTCCAGGCCCCCATGCCTCTCTATAATCCCAAGTGATTCAGTCCTCGGCCCAGTCAGATAGTCAACCCCAAATCCACACCGCAAGCACTTAATAACGCCGCAAGACCCCATCGTCCTCTTCTCTACTCTGAGTTTCCTCCCTCTATCAAATTTATTTTCAGCCTCCAATTTTTGCACCCAAAAAATTATGGTAACCGCACAACAAGTCAACGACAGGGTGGATACAATTAGCACCGGCCCTGACTACCTTGCTCAAACTTTTTAGGATATTCAACGTTGAGTGGGCAGCGTTCTACAACACCATGCTCGTCATGAAAGCATTTGAGGCTCTTTGTGATCATGAGAATTAAGAAACGTTTGCAAACAGTTGAGGTGAACTGAGACAACAGCCAAAATCACGCTCCCTAACCAATACAACCAGAACGGATCGTCAAAATGAAGCTGCCAGACTTCCACGGTGAATGTGACACCAAGGTCGTGTTTGGCTAACTACATTGTGCAAACAAATACTTCCAGTTGTATGGAACTTTTGTTGAACCAACCAAAGTCATGGTCGACGGTTCCAAATTTCATGGTGCCGCCTTAACATTGGTGGAACCAACAATGTGACAAACCCATTGACCCCTAGATTGAACTATGTCCTTTGATTATGCAATGATTTCTACCTAGGGATTACAATCAGTAGGCCTACTTGGCGTATCAAGATCTAAAACACGATGATGACACAGTTTCTAACTAGTCCATCAAGTCCCAAGAGTTGTGCGACCGATCAGAAGTTAGGAAGGACGACATTGTCGTCATTGCTAACTTCAGTCAAATTCTTCGTGACGACATAGATGGTCGTCTGGCTATCACGCATTTTACTTCTTTAGACAATGTTAACCAAAGTGCAGAGCAGATTGAGTAAGACATCTGATGTCATCCCCGATTGTGGGCAACCAGGTGGAAACCACTTCAAGGAACGATTGATTATGCAATGATTTCTACCTAGGGACTACAATCAATAGGCCTACTTGGCGTATCAAGATCTAAAACACGATGATGACACAGTTTCTAACTAGTCCATCAAGTCCCAAGAGTTGTGCGATCGATCAGAAGTTAGGATGGACGACATTGTCGTCATTGCTAACTTCAGTCAAATTCTTCGTGACGACATAGATGGTCGTCTGGCTATCACGCATTTTACTTCTTTAGACAATGTTAACCAAAGTGCAGAGCAGATTGAGTAAGACATCTGATGTCATCCCCGATTGTGGGCAACCAGGTGGAAACCACTTCAAGGAACGACAGCTGCCACACCACTGTCTACTGAAGGAGAATCCTCTAAGCCGAATGTAGGTAACCACCAGCTGGAAACCACATCAAGGAACAACAATTGTCACACCAATGTCTACAAAAGAAGAATCCTCCAAGTCAGTCGCCAGCAAGCCTATCCAATGCTTCTCTTGCATACAACAATCAACATGAAGATGAATTGGAGTATGAAGATGTGTTTTTCCCTTCGGATCCTAGTGACGATGAAATGGAGGAGAGAGGTCTTGTGATCATGCCCTGCAAAATCGAGTCACTATGACTATGTCAAGTACCCCCCTAATCATAGTTGTTAAGGCGGTAGGTGTTAGGCCTTTCATAGACGCCTCGGCGGGCGACCAAGAGTTTTGCTTTTTATATAAATAATGTTGATTTTTTATATTTACATTCATAATTAAATAATGACATTATTACATAGTATTACATAGAATTTAGGCTTTCCTCAAAAAAAAACATAGAATTTAGGCTAAATCACACCTAGCATGGCCTAAACTATAACTAAATGACCTTAATTTGAATGTATTTGATCCAAAATTGATCTAATTTGACCTAGTTTGCCTAATTTGGCCTAAATCAGACCTGATTTTGTATAGCATGACCTAATCAGACCTAATTTCTCTAAATTTTTGATATATTGACCTAAATGAGATCAAATTTGGCCAAATTACACCTGATCTTCCCAAGTTAGAAGTAATTCCCGCAAATCATACTCGTGTTCCGCGAATCAATCATAATGTGCCCAAATTTGACAACGAGGTGCAATTCTAGGAGAGGGGCGAGTACATAACTTAATCGGGCCCATTGTCACAACGAGGTGCAATTCTAAATAGATAAAACTAACTCTTCAACACCCCCACGACCTGGAAGTTCACTATGGGCAAGACCCTTTTCCCACAAATAGATAGATTATGTACCAAAAGAAGAATATACATAACTTTTATTCTTATCAATGATTAGGGCACAATTTGAAATTTGTCCTACATAGTAATCTTATCATGCATGTTCTATGTTTTCTCTATTGAAGCTCATTTTTGTTTTGAATATAAACTCGAAGTGCTATGCATGCGGACTTTGATGATATAATCTACAAGGTTTAAATTTTGCTTTCGATGCAAAAAATGCCTCCCCTTATTTCATGAGTCCATCAAATTGTATTGGAAGCAATATTTCTTCGGATGTAATTGTCTTCTTCCTGCAACTACCATTCTCCTACAAACTAATTTCAGAGATACAACCTTCTTTTCAAACAGACCAAGCTATGCATGATCTTGCCCCAATCCACCATCTCAACTTTCCTTTCTTCAAGCTTGCAGCTACTCAAAACCTCATATTCATCTTCCTTTGGCAACCTGAAACCCCCTTGAGTTGTCCCCCTACCCCAATGGGGCCCCTGCAATAAGACTCACGTCACTCACCCGACCTACTTGTTCCACTCCCCACTTTCAGACTTACCTAGCAGCCATCGCTTGCACCCCAAGGTTGATTTAACCACCCACTTCTACCCAAGATTATAGAAAAATACAATTCACCACATCTCCACAACCCTACCAAGAGTCAGTCACATCTCACTATGGCATATCCCCTCAACAGTTGTGCCACATACCCTATAGCCAATTGTGCCAATCCACGGTCATACTGAGTCAGTCTCCTGGCTTCTACACAATAAACTCTAGCATTAGAGTAAGCTCCATATTCACATTGAATAAAGTGAGCAAAGACGGGGCCTGTGTTGTGCAGGCGGCCCAAGCCCCGCCCCAATCTGGGCGTCCAGAAGTAATACAAGCAAATAAGCTTTTAATTTTACTGATTTGTATCAACTGATTAGTATTTAATTAACTACTGATTTGAATTTACTAATCTACTGATTTGAATTTATATATCTACTGATTTGTATTTATGTATCTACTGATTTGTATATACTTATCTACTAATTTGTATTTAATTATCTACTGATTTGAATTTACTTATCTACTGATTTGAATTTATGTATTACTGATTTGAATTTATTTATCTACTAATTTGTATTTATATATCTACTGATTTGTATTTACTTATCTACTGATTTGTATTTACTTATCTACTGATGTGTTCATCTACTGATTTTTGATTCATCACATTATTTAAATTTAGGGCTTTGTATTTGTTCATCTACTTTTTAAAATTATTTAAACATCTGCTGATTTATATTTGTTTATCAACAGAGTTGTTCTTTTTTATCTAATGCTTTGTATTTGTTTATCTACTGATTAGTATTTATTTATCTAATGCTTTGAGTTTACTTATCTAACGCTTTGAATTTTTTTATCTACTGATTGTATTTACTTATCTAATGTTTTGTATTTATTTATGTACTGATTTATATTTACTTATCTAATGTTTTGAATTATTTTATCTACTGATTTTTATTTACTTATCTACTGATTTGTATTTATTTATCAACTGAGTAGTATTTACTTATCTACTGATTTGTATGTATTATTTACTGCTTTTTATTTATTTATTTACTGATTAGTATTAATGTACTGTTTTAACTTGTCTACTAGTTGACTTTATTAATCTACTGTTTTGTTTTATAAATGTACTGCCTCATGAATAGAAATACAAATATAGTTAGCATTTCTGATTTCTGAATTATGAGTGATCAATTTGTGATTAACTCAAATCGGCTTTACAAAAGCCCAATATTGGAAAATGGCAAATATCCCCTAAAAAGTACTACAAATTCAGATTTTTGAATGTATTATTTTTACTATATATGCAATTTATATATATCTATCAAAATAATATGTATATATTAAATATATATATATATATATATATATATATAAATGCCTGGAAATGCCTGGGCACCTAGGCTACCTGGGCGTCCATATGGAACGCCTGGACGCGTACACAACCATGGACGGGGCAATGATACCATATGTCCATGTTTGCTTCTCTACGCGAGGAAGGACACCCAATTTAGACCTAGACCAGCACCATTGAACTCTCGCAAGCCTAAGTCTTCACTTATTTGCCAGTGTCTGCAGCAGACATTGTGCCTCGGCAAAACTTTCCTAGCATCCAGGAGTGATGAAAATTGCCAAAAAAGTATCTACAAAATGTAGGGAAGGAATTCTACAACTCTAGTGATGCACTTTGAGTTTGGTTTGTCTTTTCTCAAAGTATATCTCAATCCACCACAAAGTCAACACAAACACTATGTTTGTATAGGCTGCACCGACTAGCAAGGCACTCTCCTCCTACAATCATAGTCTGATTCAGCGTACCGAATGTAACACCATATCACCGCCCACAAAAATGAAACTTCTATGAAATCTTAGTCTATAGATGGAAATTTCAAGGGACATTTAACAGCATAGCAATTGTGAAAACTTGATGCAAGTTATAGACTTCTGGTATGAAATTTTAGGATAATGTTAACTACATTGAAACATATATCGAGCCATAGCATTTACATAATGACCACTTAACGATGTCGTTTTAACCATTTCCTGAAGCCTAAAACAATTATTAGGTTGATACAAGAATATGCAAAGATTGTCAAATCAAAGGAAGATATTGATCCATGTTGACTATACTCTGTAACAAACACAATTATATGATTTGAAGATTAAAATAAAGTTTGTATTGTTTGGTTGGTTTGTTGACAGAAGTTACCATGGAATTCTGGCATGATGACGTAGCCATTCCCCATGTTGGCCACTGTGAAATAGGAATTCTTCATGGAGATTTCACTAATATCTGAAGATTTAAATCTTGGGTAGTTGCATACAAAGTTCTTGATTCTCTATCCTCCACAATGTGCATGATGCCTCAAGTGTCCCTTAAATATGCGGCAGCTATAGGCTACAAGTGTAGTAGGATTTTCCAACCGAATAGCCCATGCCCATAGCACACACGAAAAGCTAGGTGGCATGTTGAGAGGCCTTTACCCAATGTTAAGGATGACACTACTTTTTTAACCAATTAATTATCCTTGTATCAGCCTACAAAGTTCGCATTGTTGGTTCTATCCCATGGACCCCCCACCCCAATTGCAAACCTACATTTGAAATGTATGAAGGATAGGTTCTAATTCCTCTGTAAGCCATTTCACATTTACTCTTATTCAGTGGCAGATCCAGAAATCTACCACAAGGGGGGCTGGATTAGTATGAGTAGTGACAAATATTGACTATAGATATAGAAAGAAAAATAATATTTATTTAGAAAAAAATGAAAAAAAAATATCTAACGTAATGTCTCATTGTCTCCAATATGAAAAATAAGCTATTTGTAATAAAATAAAAAAATCTAACATAAATGACATGATATAATTCACTATATCAAAGTAATGAATTTGTTTAAATGTCTAAGGTCATAAATAACACATTATTTAACCATGTCTTTCAGATTCAACGACTAGATAATCAACAATATAATCATAATTCACGGTCACATAATCAGTGCAATGTGCATAAAATTGATCACACAAAAGAAAAGTACCAGTTATATTAAAAATGAGAACAGACTCACCTTTTAAGTGGAGAACAAGCATCAAAATATAATGACACCGTTTAGTGGATGGTGTCATGCTGGAAGACCCAAAAAAATTGTACCAGTCAAATATTATACTATAAATGATATAAGTATAATGTATTAGGTAATGTCAATTTATTTTAAAATCTTAACACAATGATGTGTATTAAGGAAACCTGAGAAAGAAAGGAAGGAAAATATTTAATCTAGTTGTATAAACAGTATATAATGGAGGAAATTGAGGAATCAAAATTGAAGAGAATGAAGAGGAAAGATCCATGAATATATCTCAATTTTTTATTTACTAGTTGAAGAAGAGAGGATATGAAAAAAACACATATATTTTTATGGACTTTCATTTTACATGGCATCTTTACTTTTCAATCTCCATTTCATTAAAATTATATCTATAAGATGGCTTTTTCTACCTTTTCTTCTCCTTCTTACCCCACATTTTACATGTATTTTCCCTACTCTTCTTTTACCTTATGTCATTCAATTGTTTTCTTTTGTTTTATAGATAGAAATATTATCATTATCTTCTCTAGTTCTTGTAAATTTGTAATTATTATTATATAGATTAAATTGATAATATATAAATATTATGTAATTAAAAGTTTATGAAATATCATGTAACAATAAATATTATTTAGATCTATTTCTATATAGTAATATGGATTTTTTCTATATTTGAGAGTGATTGACTAGTAAAAGTTTGAAAGGAAAATATATAACTAGAAGGTGATTAGTTATGCATGTATGGTTATCACTTTTTTCAATGGTGTATAATTATAATTGAGTGAATTTACTCAAGTTATAACTAATAATGTTTGTCAATTAATGAGTCAATTATATTGCATTAGATTCCAATAATTATGTCAACATGATGCATGTTATATTTTTATAAATTTCATATTATTTAATTAATTTCAATATTTAAGGGTAGATGGCCTCGGTCTTTATAGAGCCCTAATTTCAAGTATGATAGAATGAAACAACTTTTATAAGTCTTAACACAATTAATATGAAATTATTAAGCAAATTTTAATAGGAGAGAAACCAAAGATATAATTTCTTGAGCCCATAATTGATGGCATCTATATTAGGACTGTAAATTTTATGATTTGTGAGGGGATAACACACATGATCCATAATATATTAAGTTTAACCACTAAGCAATTCATACAAAGAAGGATGATAGGATTGATTGAAATCATAAGATTAAAAGTTGCATTTTGTGTGGTATAATATAGTATTTTTACAAAATACAAATTTGTACATGGAATCATAGTAATAACAAAAATATTTTTTTAGGGGGGGGGGGGGGGCTGCCCACAGGTTCCGCCCATGGTCTTATGGATGTTTCATAGCCTAGAAGTGGTTAAGGTCCTCATCATAAGACTCATTATATCTTACAAATAATAGTGAGAGATCCAATCGCATCCATGACATTAATACTCAATGTCATGTTCTTTAAGGAAATAAATGTACCTTTGTCTGAGAAAGAAGAATAACCACATCACCACATTCTAAAGCCCCACTTTCCTCAAAGCTTGGATTTAAAAGAAAATGTAGGCATCATGCCAGGACAGCTAATATCATACATGCTAGCATGTATAGCTAGGGGTTATGTCACACAATGATTATTGTTCATAGATTAATATGAAAAACTAATTAAGATCAAGTTCAGAAACTGTTCCATGTAAATTGGACGAATCATTCAAAGTATCAGTTTACATCTTTGATAAGTATCATTGGGTCGAGCTTCCAAGTTGGCAATGGAGGTGCTGACTCCATAGAAAAAGTGTCGAGCAGGGCAGCCAAAATGAATCTTCAAAGCATTTAAGTGCATCCAAAAGGTGCATAATGACCTAATACTGTTTATGACAAATTGGTGAAATCAAAAAAAAAATTATTCAGTCTTAAGACCTATCAAACATGCATGTGCTTTCAATAACAGGACACCCTCAAGCTCCTTAAGGTGGCATAGTCAGGTAATTGCACATTAGGCTATGTTCAATAGGTTGGGAAAGGAAAGGAGGGGTAAGTTAACTGTGTTTTCTTAAACAAAATGATGTGGAAGGGAAGCTTACAAGGATCCATCAATTCGTTCATTTCTCACTCCTCACTGGGTCGGGATGGAGAGGAGAGAGAGGGAAAACAAATGTCTTCTTTATATATACTCTTTCCCTTTTTTGAATACCAAAATAAAAACTTTCTTTTTTATGGCATCCTTCCCTTCTCATCCAATGTTTTTCCACACACTTTTCGTAAAAATTGATGTGTTATGTAGAATAAGAGGTTGTTGAACATTGATCCCATATAAGATCTTCGATGTTTCATAATCTTTTACCACCGGAATGGGGCACAACAAACCCCTAGATGTGACCCCCCTCCTCCTTCTCTGCCTTCCTCTAAAGACAGTGGCTCCCAACAGAACCCTATGGAGCTGCCTCCCATGCCAACAGTTCTTTCACAGTCGTCGTCTTCATCAGGGGTCAGCACTAGGAGATGGCAACGGCGTCTTGGATTGCATTGCAGGTAGTGTTGTTACTTCAGTGATATGTTGCTTCACCACAAGGAATGAGGTATCCGATTTCGATGCCATTTCGACTGCATGAAAACCGAAATTTATTGAAATTTCGACAAAAATTTCAATAAATGCAACAGTGCCCGTTTCGGCGCCAAAATCAACGAATTAAGCCATGAAATTTCACAAGGATGATCTTTACACCTAAATGCATCGTTTTATGCAATAAAATTTGATATGGGGATAGGTGGGGGTCCTTCATGTGGGAGGAAAGGAGACTTTCCTGTTCCCTGGGAAAATTTCAAATCTTGGGCAAAAAATTTTGATGATTTTGACATAGCGGTATGGTTGCAACATTTCGTAGCAGATGGCGTCAAAATCAAAAAATTTGACGAAATTTTGACGATTTCGTCGAAACCTCATTCCTTGCTTCACCAAGCACCATGTAATCTCCTCTTCCCGACTTTTCCCCATTCTCCCCTTCATGTTCTATCTCCTTTTTTCTTTTGAGAATAGTCTCACCTTATCATGCATATTAACGTTCTTATGACATCCTCAAGACATGCCATTCTCTATGATATAGGTGCACTAGTCATGGTCACCTACTCCTTTCTAACTTCCACGTCCTTCTATTCTTTTATTGATAACAAACAACTTCCCACACATCCAACAATTTTAAAGCACCTCACATTTTCCACTCCAGCTGGTTGGTATTCTTCTCAGTTGCGAGTATTGCCAGTTGTTAAGCACCCCACACTTTATACACCCTACCCCAAACCCCATCGATGGATCACATCACCTCCTACTTGTACCAGCACGAGGCACCCCGGCCTCCAAATGAATTAGTATGGTCTATTTCAATATTTCAAGCACTCGGATTTCAGAAAACAAAAGACTTAACATCTATCTCTAAATGTGAATATTTAATAGATCTTCCCAAGGTTGAAGCGAAATTACTAGTGAAGCTTGGACATGACAGACAGTGAGGCCACCTGCAGCAGCTGAGTGCAATATGGTTTCCCGGACTGAGTGAGTGATGGTTAATGGAAATATAGCATGTCCAATAAACTAAGCATGTCGAATAAACTAAGGGTACATTTGGATTAATTCATTTCAAATCCTTGTAGTTATATACAAAAAGAAGTTCAAAATGAATGGACATTTGTTTTTTCTGCGATTACTCCCGTCCTAACAGATACATGGTATATAAAACCATGCCAAGCTGTATTGCAAACTCAAGCGTCCAATCTGCTGCCTAATAGTCTACATAGGCACATGCTGCACAGAACAACTGAATTTGTTCCCCTTACATTCTACTGGTCATGAAATCAAGTTATATGCCAGTAACTAAGTAATATTTTTAATCAATCTTTGTAGATTGAAACATATTGCGGGTAAATTTTGAGTCGCCTACAGCAACTGAGTGCAATAAGGTTTCCCAGGCTGGGTGGATGATGCTGAAGGGGAATTTAACATTTCGCTAATAAGCTAATGTTCCTACTGACCCGTGAGAATTTGTATTCATCCTTCCCACTACTTCCTTGCAACTGATGTACGAAATCTAAAGGGAACAAATCAAGCTTTCATGGGGTTTGCATACATGTGGTTATGAATTTGGGAGCTCTTTACGTTCTTTTGTTCGCTCCCCTAACCTCACGTTTTTTTTAAAAAATTAACCTGTTCACTAATAGGACAAAATATACGGATAATGATAATTCTTTACCTGACGATTGGACTCACTACTGGTTGCGGCCAGACTCGGGTTTCTCTGCCATCGTGGGTCACTTTATGCTGCCCTTGATGCTGCCAAGTCTTCCCAAGAGCAACTAACTGCCGTGGCGAAGTCGGACACAATGTGGCGGTGCAGGGGATACGAAAATTTAGAAGAAGACTGCCGCCGTGGAAGAGCCGCTTCTAGGAGAGAATGCGACCAGCCGGGAGCAGACTGCCGGAGGACCCAGGAGGCAATGTTGTGCTGTTCTGGCTCTGAGATCAAGCCGTTGAAGAAGTACAGGGGGCTGCAGAGGAATCCAGGGCGTTCTTGTAGGCTATGGTGTGATTAGAGTTTGAGGATTCAGGCGGAGGAGAGCGGAGAGGTCCATCTCTGCTACAAGTCTACAACCGGGAAAGAGGGACTAGTTGGAGAAACGAAAATAGGGCTGGAGCGCGGTGATGGAGCCCACCGGATTAGCCAGCGTTGCCGGACTAAGAACTGGATGAGGCCGCAAATTTTATCCATCTGTCCGCTTTTTGCAACTGCGGAACATGGATAATAATATAATAATTTTGTATCTGAAATAATCTATTATCAGGGAAAGTTTATCTCAAAAAAATAATAAGGTGGAAATTGAGCAGGCGGGGAAAGAGGACAGAAAAAGGGAATTGGAAGTTATTAAGATTTGTCATACACATAAGATTGGGAAATATTCAAAAAATGTTGTTCTTGTTATATTTATCTATCTATACTATATAGGAAAGTACGTGGAGAGGGTTCAAATGCAATTTTTACCATCATTTTCTCAAATTACAAACCAGTCCTTTGCTCATAATAAAAAAAAAGTCGTTTGAAGGGTTCTGCATAGGAGGGGTTCTATGTAATGTTTGCATACTTTCGTTGCGAGATGATTCGAGTACAATCGTCTCTTCACACTCCCCACCACCGCCCTATCGGCCTGCTAGAGTTCATGCGGAGAAAGGTGGAGGTGGAAAAAGATCACAGATGGAAAATTTACTTTCGCGGATTGCTAGCGGTGTCAAGAACCTTTGTTATCAATTCAAATGTTTGAAGATTTCCTCTCTTGCTTCAAGGTCTGCCATGGAGCGGTTGTTGTGCTACGTCTCCAGAACTTGCTATGTCGATTGATGAACACTCTTCTGTCTTTGTAGTCGTCCTTGGCAGCTTTCCAGCCGAAGTCGTCGCTTTCGTCCCGACATAGTCGTGGCCTCCTTCAGTCCTCTTTTCGTCCCCATCCTCTTCTGACCCAGACCACGATCACGAGGCTCCTATGATGTATCGTCTGAATGATCTATCCCTTGTTGCGAAAAGATTCACAGCTTACTTTCTCTATTTATTACGCAACTTGAGATCCCGCCTCATTTATGCATGTATTGTAGCTGGTGATTAAGAAATCAATGCCCCCAAAGGCTCATTAATTAGACATGTGACACAATCTAATGCTTCAGAAAATATGGATTTTATTTTTGACTTTGTTGTCCATATAGATGCGGTAGGTGGTTGGGGAGACGAAGGCAATACTCAAACTCTTGGTTTACTTAAATACACCCAGTCATGCCTTCTCTAACCTTTTTCAACAGCTACAAATTAGTCAGTCCATTGCCCATTCATTGTTATAGTAGTCACATGTTTTTTCTCTGATTATAATATTCTTTTCAAATATAAATTTTATTTTTAACATGGTTGTCCATATAGTTGTGGTATATGGACAAAATAAAACTAATAATATTAAAATTACTGGAGATATCAAAAACTACTAAGAATTGACTCTATATTTCTATAAGATAGTTATTGCTACAAGAAGGGCCAGCATCGTTTACGTAAGGTATTGTCAGTTGTATATAAATTAAGAATCTAGAATTGAAGAAATGTGTGTACTTCTGATCTTTTATTCTGGACTATAAACAAACGAATATAATATTTATTGAGAAGTTATATGCATATTCTTAATTGTATCTTTTTTCATTAATTTTAAAAGTTTAGCTTATAAATTATGCCTTATAGTCTACTAAGGCACCCGTATACACGAGTTTTGACTAGTTAGTATAAAACAAAGAGAAGGGATTCTATTAATAAAACATACCCTACACAAATATAATTATATTTACTTAGATAACACAAATCTAATATAAAAATGTGATACCAAGATGACAACATTTGCTCACAATATTACATTTTACATATAATGCATTAAACTTTATATTGTAAATAACAATGAAAACATATTGTTCCATTTCTTAAAAAATATCATCATCATCATCTAAGTCTCAGTCCCAACTATGTTGGGGTCGGTTAAATGGATCCTTCATTTCCATTCAGCTCTATCATGGGTCATATTCTGGTCGAGATGAAGAGATTCAAAATCTCTCTTTAGAAGCTCTTCCTATGTTAATTTAGGCATTTCTCTTCTTCTATTAATTGTGTTTGACTCAATATCATTGTTTCGTATAAGCGCATTAGTCGATCTACGTTGCACATGTACATACCATCTAAGTCAACCCTCACCCAACTTGTCTTCAATGCTCGCCACCCTACTTTATTCCTGACATAGTCATTTCTTAAGCGGTCTTTTCTCGTCTTCCTACACATCCATCTCAGCATATGCATTTCATCCACGTTTATCTTGGTGAGACTTCATTTCTTTACCGCCTAATATTCAGTTCCATAGAGCATGATTGGTCGTATAGTTGTTCTATAACACTTGCTTTTTAATCTGAGAGGGATCTTTCGATCACATAATACTCCAGTTTCACTTCGCCATTTCAGCCATCCTGCAGTGATCCTATGACAAACATCATTTTGGACATCCCTATCTATTTGAATAATAGAACCCAAGTAACAAAATTTGTCACATTTTGGCATATCTACTTCGTCCAACTTGGCTCTACCATTCACACTACGAGATTGGTTGTAATTACAGTGCATATACTCATTTTTTCTCCTACTAGTAATCAATCCATTTGATTCCAATGTTTTCTCCAAAGTTTAGCTTTATCATTCAATCCATCTTTAGTTTCATCAATCAATACAATATCATATGCAAATAACATACACCAAGGAATATCATCCTGAACATTCTTTGTCAACCCATCCATAACAAGAACAAACGATATGGGTTGAGTGTGGATCCTTGGTGTATCCCAACTATGATAGGAAAAGTCAGTGTCTCTCCTCAATCAATCTTCACACTTGCAGTAGAGCTATCATACATGTCTTTAATCAAGTCAATGTATTAGATTGGCCCACCCTTTTTCTTCAAAACCATCCACAACTCTTCCTTGGGTACTCGATCGTAAGCCTTTTCTAAATCAATAAACCATATGAAGATCTATTTTGATTTCTCTATACTTCTTTACAAGCCTCCTTATTAGAAAAATAACAGTTATTGTTGATCTTCCAGGCATGAAACTAAATTGGTTGTTTGATATCCACGTTATAGATCTTAGCCTTTGCTCAATAATCCTCTCTCAAAGCTTCATTGTGGGACTCATCAACGTGATACCTCTATAGTTTGTTCATCTTTGAACATCACCTTTGTTCTTGTCAATGGGGACTATAGTACTATTTCTCCACTCATCCAACATCTTCTTGGTCTTCATGATCTTTCTAAAGAAATTTATTAACCACATAACTCTTTCATCCACCATACTCTTCCACACATCAATGGGAATACCGTTTGGTCTGCATGACTTTCTTTTTTTATCCTTTTCAAAGCATTATTGACCTCCAATAATGAAACTCGTTGTGTGTAAATGATATCTCTTGTATTCATGTCACACGGGTCTCTAACATTATTTCTAATATCTCCATTGAAAAGCTTATGGAAGTACTTTCTCTATTGATTATGGATATCATCATCCTTCACCAACATTCTATCATCTTCATTCTTGATGCATTTTACTTGACTCAAGTCTCTTCCTTTCCTTTCTCTCATACGAGCCATTTTATATATCTCTTTTCCCCCTTCTCTTGTGTCCAACTTCTTATAAATATCATCAAAGTATCTAGACCTTGCATCTCGAGCAATCATTTTAGCTTCTTCTTTGCTTATTTGTATCTTTAGAACGTTGCATCATCTTGAGATTTGGGCAAGCTCTTATGGATCTCCCTTTTCAGTTTAATAGTCTTGTGTACTTCATCATTCCAACACCAAGTCTCATTCTGTGGAAGCCCACAACATTTGGACTCCCCCAAAACCTATTTGAAAATTTTTTCTTGCTTGTATCTTTTTTCCCTTCTCTTGTGCCCAACTTCTTATAAATACCATCAAAGTATCTAGACCTTACCTCTTGAACAACCCTTTTAGCTTCTTTCTTGCTTGCTTGTATCTTTAGAATGTTGCATCATCTCGAGATTTGAGCAAGCTCTTATAGATCTCCCTTTTCAATTTAATAGCCTTGTGTACTTCATCATTCCACCACCCAGTCTCTTTCGGTGGAAGCCCACAACATTTGGACTCCCCCAAAACCTCTTTGGAAATATTTACTTGCTTATATCTTTAGAATGTTGCATCATCTCGAGATTTGGGCAAGCTCTTATAGATCTTCCTTTTCAGTTTAATAGCCTTGTGTACTTCATCATTCCACCACCCAGTCTCTTTATGTGGAAGCTCACAACATTTGGACTCCACCAAAACCTCTTTGGCAATTTTTGTTATGCAGGATATCATGTTATGTGAGTTAGTGTTAACAACAGACTCTAAGTTCCAAGTTGACTCCCCCAAACCCTCTTTGGAAATTTTTGGATGCTTGTATCTTTAGAATGTTGCATCATCTCGAGATTTGGGCAAGCTCTTATAGATCTCCCTTTTTAGTTTAATAGCCTTGTGTACTTCATCATTCCACCACCAAGTCTCGTTATGTGGAAGCTCACAACATTTGGACTCCCCCAAAACCTCTTTGGCAATTTTTGTTATGCAAGAGCTCATGTTATGTGAGTTAGTGTTAACATTAGACTCCAAGTTCCAAGTTCCCTCCTTGATGATTTTATCATGAAAAGTCAATTTCTTTTCTCATTTAAGATTCCATCACTTGATCCTACTATCTTGATTTCTATTATGATTGCCTTTGTTGATCTTCATGTCAATATCCAAAACTCCCAATCTATGTTGAGTCATGAGTTCTTCACCAGGAATCACTTTATAATCCTTGCATAGTTTACAATCCACCTATGTCGTAAGGAGGTAATCAATTTGGTTGCAATTGTGCCCACTATTGAAAGTAATATTATGATATTCAATTTTCTAGAAATAGGCATTTGCCAAAATCATATCATATGCAACTACAAAGTCTAATATCCTCTCTCCTTCTCCATTTCTGGTGCCATATCCAAAACTACCATAAACTCTCTCATACCCAACATTGCTACTCCCTAGCCATTTTAATCAGTACTCCCAATAATGATCTTCTCATCTATCGGCACGCCTTACATCAATTCATCAATGTCATCTCAAAAATCTTTCTTAACAAAAAAAATATCATAGAAGAAATTTAACATTGTAAAATATTATCATAATTATTTTATTAATAAATACAAAATTTTGAATTATCAGAATTCTCTAGTTAGAGGGGAAATTCTTATAGAAATTACTCAATTATAAGGAACATATTCTTTGATGTTTATAAATTTTTGAGGAAAACAAATTTCTTAGAGATAAAATAGTTACTTGGATTGTAGTAAAAGTCTAGGTAAATATCAAATTGTAGGCATAAAATTTCAAATTGGAAAGGAGTTAAAATGTTGCTAAGAAAGTTACTGAAGGGAGAATTTTTGCTTAAAGGGAATAAGATTTATGGAGCAAAATGAATCATTGATAAGAAACTAAATTAAAGTGAAATACATATTTAAAGGAAAATGATGGGGAAATATTTTAGTTGTAAATTTTTGACATGCTTTTGTTTTTATAAAACTGTTACATAACAAAAAATAAAGTATAAACATAAAAAAATTACTTGGAGGTAAGTAAGATGGAGAAGTTGTAATTATAAATAGATCATTGTTTGATTGAAAAATAATACTTATGGCTGTAAATCTTGAATGGAAATATATTTTTCTAAATAAAAAATGGAGAAATATCTTTTACGTACATGTGCAAATTATCACTGAAGAATTAAATTCCTCAGAAAAAATATTTTCATATTATTCACTTTTCATGGGATAAAAGTAGACCAAATTTCCCGTAAGATTCCCCATTTAACTTTGCCCTTCCCTATCACCATGCTAACCAGTTAGTTCATTCTCTTCCTATGATTCACCTGCACCAAGCACAATGGAAAAGTTTGTTGTAAGGACTTTACAAATGGACAAATTGTATCATCTTTCCTATGCCAATTTTATCCTTTATACTTTTGAAGTGTCCAATTTTTGGATTGGTCGTGTATATATATTGTCTATTGTTTTTACTTTATAGCTGGTCTTATCTGCTTGCTCTTATTGTAGTTTTAGCCAACTCAAGGGAATGTGCTCACAAATTTAAATCGAAGTCATACCTATGTCAAGAATTGTAATAAGTGAAACTTGATGGGGGCACTCTCTTATTGAAAGAAATAATAGAAAGCATCTACATGCCAAGCACCATGATAATTTATTTCATAATCCATGGAATCACCATTATTATTCAATATATTGGTATGTTCTCAATAACCAAAGTGCAGTTGTAGAATTAAAAGTCTATTAAAATTCACGTATGTTAAATAGTTTTACACTTGCAAGGGTTGGATAGAAAGATAAAACTAAAAGAAACTAAATTAATGCTAACAAGCAACACAAGTAACTTGTCTACTCAAATATATGTCCAAGCTCCAGCTACTCCCATATAAGTTACTTGTTTGGCTCAACTATGCCAATGTCTTTTGTTTCTTCTGAGAATAGCGTGTCTCCTTTCATTCATAAACCAAAACAAAATTCTAGTGATTACAAGGCGTAACCACAAGGGGAACAGGAAAATAAAGGAAGAAGAAAACTATACATAAATTACCGAGAGAAGAAGATAAATCTATCTATCTGTACATCATATGAACATCATTGTTGCATCTCTTCCAAAGGGAACAAACATCACTCCCAAAAC
Organism: Alisma plantago-aquatica; assembly: GCA_963693085.1. Lineage (NCBI taxonomy): Eukaryota > Viridiplantae > Streptophyta > Magnoliopsida > Alismatales > Alismataceae > Alisma > Alisma plantago-aquatica. Next base: position 283,653,268 of record OY856414.1, on the reverse strand, counting down.
CATAAAAAATCTTCTATTTCTTTCACCCCAAATATTGTAGATCACCATGGCAGCTGCTACTTTTTCTATGTTACTCAGCTTCAACAGATCTTTAAAGAGTGTCGGTTTAGTTCCATACTTCTCTGGGAACTTATCCCAAATGTCAACAGAAAACAGACAATGAAGGAACAAGTGATCCCTATTTTTCCTATCCTGTCTACATAGGATGCATCTAGATGCTAAGGTGTAACCAGTTCTTTGTAGGTAGTCAACTGTGGGCAATTTATCCTGGAAAGCTTTCCACATAACACATGAATATTTATTGGGAATGCCTCCTTTCCGGACCCATTCCCCCCAATGAAATTTATCTTTTTTCTCAAGATATCCCAACCATCCTTTAGCCTGAAAGCAGTGCCACCTTTGAATCTCAAAGAGTCAGACCCTCCATATGGTTTTGAACAACTATCCAAAATGCATTGAATAACATCATTTCCTCTAAAACTTAGACATTGCTAGTTACCCTCTTTAATACAGAGGTCAAGCTTGCATTTTAACCCCCATACCAACCTAAACATTAGCTGAGAGTTAACTTTTCTAATGAGATGTTGTTAGTCATCCAACCAACGATTTAATCACAAAAGCCATTTCTTACCATTTCCAATACAGAAATCAACATTGTCACAGAGGCCTTGTCTATATTTGAGTAATCTTCTCCATAGCCAGGAAGAGTTGCATTTCTTCCCAACTGAACAGATATATTCCTCTCCAATATATTTCTCATGAATCCATTTTACCCATAGGGACTCCTTATCACTAGTAATTTCTCATAAATTCTTTAACATACCAACCTTTGACCAATCTTCCACTTTCCTAATACCAAGTCAACCTTCATCTTTAGGTATGCAGATGTTATCCCAAGAAACTATATGAAGGTGTCTCTTTGTATCTGAATCATTCCAAATAAAATATCTCATTAAATTCTCAATAGAAGCAATTACAGAGCTAGGGAGAGGGAATGTCGATGACCAAAAGATATGATAACTTGAGAGAGTAGATATGACAAGTTCAACTCTTCCAGCAAAAGATAGCAGCATGTCCTTCCAAAAATCGAGCTTCATTTTCACTTTGTCCACAATAGTGGCACACGTATCCTTTGTAAGCCTACCTGTGAACAAAGGAACTCCCAAGTAACGAACAGGGAGAGGAGAGACCTGAATATTTTTAAAAAAATAGATGTTATTGATGTTAACATTTCTACTGGTAAACATTTGACTCTTGTTAGTATTGAGCTTTAAACCAGAAACTTTACAGAAAGTTTTAAGAATAGAGTTCATAGCTTCAACATTAGTTTCATCTGCCTTTGAGAACAAAAAGAGGGATCATCCGCAAAAATAGTGTGAGAGACACCAAGGCTGGCAAAAGCATGGATGGGGGTAATAGCACCCTTCCTCACATGAGCATTGATGATGAAGGATAAACCCTACATAGAAATAACAATAAGGTATGGGGAAAATGGGTCCCCATGTATAAAGAAGTGAAACCACCTCTCTACTAAAAATTTGAAGAATAAAACCTCCAGTCTAAACACACCCTTAAGGTATTTTGGAATGGGTGTAAATTTTTCAAATTTTATTGATGGTATTCAAAATAACCAAAGTGTAGCAACCGGAGAAAATAATGACTATATTCAATATCTCAACAAGATTATAAAGTATATCTTTAATCTCCCAGATAGGGTTTACATGTATGATACCACATAAGGATCTAAGATAGAGGGAAGTCTAAACTGTAACAACTTTGTCTCCAAGCTTTATCTCCTTAAGATATATCCATATCTTCATGCCATATCATCCAAGCCCTTCACCTAGGGTTGGAAGCATACCCCAATAATAAGAGAAAAATAGATGACTTCAGTAAAGGTTGGTATGTGCACACTAAAAAGAAATTGAGCAATATATGGAATAAAGAACATCAAAGTAAATAGAAGCTTCCCATAGAAAAGAAAAGTACCACCGAAGTGGGTATAAAAAGAAAATAATTACATTAAAGGAGATACTTGCCATAAAACAACATAAAAAGATTGTGTCATATATACAATAGCACATATAGAGAAAGTAGGGCACACACCCCACAATCATTGTCAATAACCTACATGCATGTGAGATAAGCATAACACTAGAACAATATAAAGACAAAGGCGGCCAAGGCTTCACATCCTTAAAACTTGATAGAGAATGACACACTACCAAACTCCCAATATATAAATTTGAGCCAAGGCTTCACATCCTTGAAACTCGGGTATGGGGCACCACCACCTCCATCCCAAAAATAAGGGCACACGCCCAAAAACCAATGCAATTATACTACTCTAGTGCTATTGAATCACATAGCATGTAAAATGTAGAGGCAAGTAAAAAGTATATTTAGATTTTATAAAAGTTGCCATCATAATAATGGACAACATAAACATCCACCTAACAAGTGGGCAAAAGACATCACATGTCACCAAATAAACGTCCACCTCAAAGTGGACACTTATCACCAAGTAAGTCCAACATGCACCAAGGCACAAGTTAAGAGTCAAGAGAATCTCGAAGATTACACAAGAACCATGATATCAAAAGATAATAGCAATGTGTGTAGGCTATTGTCCATAGGACCAAGAGAAAGAATAATATAGGTGAATTGCTCAACATGGAGTAATTGGGGATATGACATACATAAGAGAGGGAAATTTCTCAATATAAAAATAATATGGGATGTAAGCATACCTCTCTTTAGATTCTACTCTATCCAAAGCCAAGTATAGGTCCAAGCCTAGGCCTCCAAATAACCTATTAAACATATATATAGATTTTGTGTCAATTTCATATTCATTAATCAAATCCTAAAAATACCTTTTTCTTAATGTGTGAATTAGGTTATGGAAACCATGCCACATTTTAATATATATTATTCTGAGTCCAAAAAATATTTTATTATATTTTTCTTTCTTATGTATATTTAGTTATAAATTTTATAAGTTATTACTTATTTAGATTAATCCATTAAAATCACATACTTTTAACATTGGATTTAGGTGACAAAAATAATACCATTAGAAAGCTTACATTTTTTTTAATCTAATGAGTATTCATTTGTAATTTTTGGCCCAACAAATAATTAATTATGCATTTTAGAATTTCGACCAATCAGACAATTAGATAGAGCCACGTAGGCGAGAAAATCCACAAAAAGAAAGGGAAAAGTAGGTTGGGCCCACATGACTTGGCCCAATGAATGTCGGACAAGTTAGCGGGTTAATGGCTCACTTGACTCACCCCAAAGCAAAGGATAAGAAGGTAAAATGATGGAAATGCCCCTAGGCGATAAAACAAATAAAGAAGAGAAATGAAGGGTAGGTAGGTAATTTCCCTTGGGGGTCATCTTCCCCAGGGCAAGGCACGACATAGCCGCAAGTAGCTCGGCTGCTGCTCGGTGTGATTTTGGGTGAATTCGAAACATAGCACGATTTGAGAAAATGAGAGTAGAGAAATGAAGAGGATGGTCAACTGAACTTACCCAATGCCTCAATTGAGGTGTCAGTGTCGCTGAGGGCCACAGAAGGGCACCACAAACTAAGAACTAGAATCTAACCCATTGACGACTGAAACAAGGATGTGCGGAGACATGAAGAGGAGAGGAAAACTAGGTGAAGGGAGACGAAGGTCGAGGTAGTGATATATATAGGCAAAGGACCGAGAAGTAGGGAGGAAGGGGGTGGTCATCGAGACTTGAAGTCCACAAATTGGGTAAATCACACACACGTGATGAGAAGCTTTATGCAAGGGGTCAAAAGATGTAGAATTTGATTTAGAAACTATTGGAGAAGAAATCATGTGAAACCATCGAGATTTAAGGGAGATATCTGGGTTTGAAAAATCACACGACCGCTAGCATGATCCTTGTATGACCCAAGGTAGGTGACGGCTTCAGTGCTGCTAGATAAAAAATTGGATGGCTCGGATCCACGCGTGCCTAATTGATCACGTGACAAATAATTAAATCGGGAATCATAGTCAAAATGGGATTCGAATAAAGTGGTATATTAAATTTATTTATATTTTTCTCTCTCCTCTTTTAAGGGTGCAAATGTGTCCCAAATTAATTGGAATTTTGCACAGAGGCCATTAAAGCATGTAGATTTTGATTATGTAATTAGATTTGGATTTTGAGAACTTTTGATGTGTCTAATAAATCAAATATTATTTTCTCTTCCCTCATGCATTAATGGCTTTAAGATTCTCCAAAATTAATGAAACTTCACCCATAAGTCATTTTTAATGTGTTGGATACGAATTTGACATCAATTTTACATGTTGGAGTTGTTTGTATAATTATTTAATATTTTGAAGGTTCTACACACTTTCTCTCTCCTGATTACACCTTTTAAGCAAACTTTCCCCAAATTGGATGAAAATTCACCCAAAGGCTATATTTATTATCTAGATTATGAATCCAAGATTATTTTCCTCTTTTGAAGTCATTTAATATTTTATTTGATTTTTGGGGGGAAACACACATCTTCTTTTCTAATTAGAATTAAATTAATTATTATTATGTGAATAATGTGAAACTTGACTCCCAAGGCAATTGGGACCCAAGGAACACAATTTTTAACTTAGATTTCACTTTGGGATTTTTCTTTATGAGTTGTGTCGCAAATAATATTTGTGGCCATTATTAATACATTATTTCATTATTATCACTATTTCTCATTCCATTTATGTTCCATAGCTTAATATTATCACCCAAAAGAGTTATGTGTGCTTATTACATATTATTCATTATTATCTCATGTGACATATTTTATGTGTCTATTATTGACTTGAGACTAATATGAAAACATTAGGTTACATTAAGGTGATTTATACATGCATTAGCTCATAAGATTATAATAAAGCTTATCTGGATCTATCCTCAACCTTGTTTGGCTAAATCTAAAAGGTCAAACTTCTAGGGTAGGGTTTAAGATTCAGTATGTTACACCATATTTCACCCCATTCGATGCATAGAAAGTTTGAGTGGGAGAACCATTGACTAGGACTTGGAAGGACAAAGAAGTAAAGAACACTTCAGTCCATCTGAGCCAACATGGAGGGAACATCATCTTCTCCATTAGAAATAGAATATACTCACATCTCATCATATCATAGGCCTTTGATAGATCTGTCTTTACACACATCTTTGTATGGCCAGAGTTAAAAGTACTAAGAATTTAATTAGCCAGAAGGATAACATCCCCTATTGTTCGACCTTTGATAAAAGCAATCTGGTACATATCAATAAGAGAAGGGAGAATTCCTTCCAACCTACAGACAAGGATTTTAGTAATGACTTTATAGATTACATTACAGAGAGAAATTGGCTTGAAATCATTCAAGCTATCAGTACCTGGTTTCTTCAAAATCAAGGTGATAAAAGTATCATTGCACTCTTTTAGCAACTTCCTAGTATTGAAGAAGCTAAGGATAACTTTAATAATATCTTTACAATAACGTCCCAGCTAGCTTTAAAGAAAGTTGCATTTAGGCCATCTGGGCTAGGCGCCTTATCAACATTAAGGCTTTTAACAACTACCTCCACCTCCTCCTTTATAACCCAACTAGCGAGCATGTTCTGGTGATCCAAAGATAGAACATGAAGGACCCATTCCTCATCCCAATCAACCCTACTACAAGGTGAAGAGTTGAAGAGGTTAGAGAAATGAGTGACTATCTTGTTATTAATCTCCTCAGAACCGTATGTGGACCCATTATCATCCCTCAAAAGATAAATGTTGTTTCTGATTCTTCTAGTCTTTAAGGATGCATAGAAAATTTTATAATTTTTATCACCAAGCTTAAGACACTGGACTCTTGATTTCTACCTCAGAAAACTTTCTTCCTTCTCCAACGCTTTGACAGCTTTGCTCCTAATACAAGAAAGATGTCGTTGCTTAACAATATCACTGGGGTTATTATCAACATCTCTCTGAGCATGCATAGCTTAAACTTCTAACTCCTTAGCATTGGATAAGAGTTTCCAACCTTTTCTCTGTTCCATTTTCTCAAAACAATTTTAACATGTAGTTTTCTATAAACTCTATACATAGGTGCTCCTTCCACAATGCAACTACACCATGCATCCTTCACCACTTCATGATAACCAGGCTTACCCAACGAGACATTGATAAAGCAGAAGGGTGTGGGGTTACTCTTGCCACTAGTCAATCTCAAATGGATCAGCCTGTGATCACTTACCAGGATAGAAACCACTTCCCCCCAACAATGTGGGAACTTACTCAACAAGTTAAGATTATAGAACATTCTATCAATTTTTGAATAAGTGATCACTCCTTTTTTACTGTGACTATCCCAGGTGAAAAAAGGACCTTTTGTAACAATCTTCATAAGGTTAGTCGACGCAAGAGCATCATTAAAGTCCTTCATGCTTATGGTGGAAGGTGTATGTTTTCCCATCTTCTCATTATTTAAGCGCACTACATTGAAATCACCTAAAACACACCAAACACCTTGATAGAAACTAGGAATATTAACCAAAGAGTCCCATAACAAAACTCTTTCAGCATCACCATTAGAGCCATAGACAACAGTAAGTGCCAAGTTTACATCTCCTCTACTGATATCACAATGAATTAATTACTCATTCTTCATAACATTATGTATTTGAATATTTGGATCCCACCAAACAATAAGAATTCTAGTGTAAGAGTAGTACTCCGAATTTGAGATATACTTTTCCCTTGGAAAAATAGAGTTACTATGCAAATGCCCTTGTTACCTAAGGGGTGGGGATATACCCCACACAAGAAGAATGGTAGAAATTCATAAGTAGAATTTTGCTATGTGCATTAAATAAGTTTAACTATATAGGGATAAGGGACAATGAATTTAAGTATAAAGGCTCCCAACAAAGAGGGAGGTTGATATATCAATAATGGATGTGAATAGAATTTCATATAGTATGATTTTCAATTATACAAAGATATGCTAAATAGTGTATCAAAGTACTTGTCATAAAAAAATATCAACATATGACACATAAGCATAATATATCATATTAGTGCACATGTTCCAATTAGAACAATCTATCATCAATCAACATGTATTGATATAATCACGATACAAGTGGAAACATAATAAAATATGGACATCAAGGCCCATAACCCAATACCTAATAGAGAAAGGTGGATACTCTAATTTCTGACAAAGAAGCCCATAACCCCTCATAATAAATATTCAAACTGGTGGGCACATAATCGACATCCAAAAGATATATAATAGAACCACATAAATCATATTACTCTAGCATTGTTGGTTCATAAACATGCTCATTGTCAAGGCAAGTCAAGTTCAGTCATATCATCATAAATAATCCAATTATAGTTATATCATATATATGCACAAATTAGTCCATCTGTTAAAGTATGATACAAAGTGAAATAGTAAGGACAACATATGACAATTAGGGTTTCCATTTCATGAATCGATCAATAAGCTCCATGTGATGCAAAATTTAATTAATGGAAATAGGATAAAATCCAATGATTCAACTTGCATTTACAAATTTCATCACAAAAATCTCAACACATTGGACCCGATTAGGTCAAATAGATATACACAATGGATATTAAGACAATATGTCACAAAGTAGTACAAGGATAGAGAAAATATAATTTTATTGTACAATACAATTCATATTGCAACATACCTCAATGGATAAACCTATCATTCACAATAGTCTGAGTTTGAGAGTTTCAAGCACCTATTATCAACTTTATGTAACTTAGGGTTATATACTAATCAATATATGAAGCCCAAAGAACCCCATAAATATAACCTATATTAAGAAATAAGTCGTACATTTATAATTATAAAACATATTTATTTATATTATCCTACCATGGATGTGAGACCATGATCATATATTAATCTTAATTTATCTCTAATATATATTTATTATCTTAATTGAATGTTTGAATAATAATTGTTCTTAATTGAATAAGTTAAAACCCTATATGATGTCGATTTGCACTTTCAATACCCTGGTTTCAAGTTCACATAAGTTGTGGACTTAATTGCAAAATTACCATAACTTTAGGAATTAACAACAAAATTGTTTACAAAATAGTTTTACTTATGTATTCCATGATTTATTAAGTTTTGTAATCAATAGATCAAGATACAAATTTAATATGGTTCAATCTACTCTTTATGTGCCCTAAATTCTAGGTTCTTAACAAGATGTGGATTTAATTGTAAATTCAACACAGCATGAAGACCATTGCAAATTAAATGAAAAATATCTAATCTTATACTTTTATTCATACTCTTACTTGTTTGAGATTTAAGATCAACTGGTTAGGAGATGGCTCTAATCTAAAATTGTTGTACTTTATTTGCTTGGAAATGTAATATCATGTACAATTGTGGACTAATATGCAATTTCACCTTAGTTGTGAACCTAGGTACAAACATGAGTGCATAATATATAAATGCATGATATTAATTATGATCTTCATTCATTTCCTTGGTTTTATTCTTTTGACCTTAGTTGGATCAAGGCTTCAACCTTAACTAGTATGGTGGTGGTGGTTGATGATGGCCGATGGAGCTTCTTGTGCTCAACTAATGGGCTTTTTGGCTTATGAAAGTGGACCTTTTGGCTTATGGAAGTCATAGACCAATGAAAACCTCAAATAGTATGATGAGAAGGGTTCCCAAACACTAGGAGGGTCGAAAATATGACTTCTTTGATCAATGGATGGCATTTTCGGGCCAAGGGTAATTATGAGCACTAGTTGGGGGCAATTTGCACTTTGTACCTATTCCCCAATTTATAAAACCAAACCGATCTGGAGTATCTTTTAGCAGCCCCAAAAACTTTTGGAATCGTGGAGAGAGCCATGGAGGCCAAAGCAAGCTACTAGGAAGGGATGGACATTGATGGAGCCTTGCATGTTAATGGATGGGGATGCAAGTTGTCGATGTAGCTTCTTCGATATGATTCCAAGCTTGGCTAGTTAGTTTCCAGCCATAATCATGTAAGATCCATCTTTTTAAATCTCTTTTCCTACTGTTCCTCACCCTATCTTCCCCCTTTGGTCGTGCCCCATGAACTTTCATGGTTGAAAGTTTTCCATCTATCTAAAGAACCTCCCTTTTTCATCTTTTTGATCTAAGGAGAGTTATATATCTTCATTAGTTTCTTGTGCAGCTCTCTAAATGCCTATTAAATCTCTCTAAGAATTTGTGGAAATAATCTTTATTGTGGTGTCCTATAAGTCAATACCTTTAGCTGAACTTTGTGAAAATAATCTCTATTGTGGTGGCCTATGAGGCTATACCTTTTGTTGAACTTTGTAGAAACTTTCAGATGCATCCACATAACTTTAGAGGGTCACCATATTATATAATCTCTATTACACATGACTTGAATTCAAACTATGTGCCTAATGTTCTATATTTATTTTGAAGTTCAAATCTTTATCAAGGATTGATGCCACAACCATATGTGAAATGGCGTAACAACAAATGTGTTTTATTTGTTTCCAAAGAAAAAAATAACTTAGTAGTTGCATGATATTTATGATTTCAATTGTTTGTAGATTATTTTCTTCCCATAGCATTGATAAAGGATTGTGAATCTGAATCCAATGCTATGTATTGTAGGTAGATGGTGAAAAAGTAAAAGCTTTCATCAGGATGTAAGTCCACAAGAATGGAAATTTTATGAACACTTTTATATGTGCATGGTTAGTCTTACAACTATTTACTTGTAGAGTTTCTGAACCTTGTTCAGTCTTGTATTTTTTCTTACATGAGTTTAATTCATAATCATATAGTTCTCAACACTCATTCATTTGGAAGGAACAAATTGGAACAACTCCTACAACAAATGGAGGCAGTCAAAAGAGGATATCAACATAAGATATATGATAGTAAGGCGTAGAGAGGCTGAAGAACTTGCACTAGATGCTTCCAAGTTCATGGTTACAAGTACAACACAATATATTTAGGAGCAATGGTGACTATATGATGGTTTTAATGCCAACTTCGACCATGGCCTACACTGGAACTTTGAGATGTAAACTTTTATTCTCATGGGGTGTCATTGTATACATGTATTTGTTTTTCAATACATTTTGTATAATAGGGGCAAGGTTTAATGTCCCCCCCATGTGTACTCATTATTCCAACAAGAATTAAAGGTATGATTGGTTGAATTATGAGCACAACTTGATCTAGATCAATATTGATTTCTTCCTCTTTCTGAAAGTACCTTTGTATTGGCGAGTTATCAATTGGATACATAAGCAGACTACATATACATGCATGTGTAGTACATGATGTCTTTCACTACACATTAACTACATTTACAAATGTAGTTAGTGTCATTTTTTGCTACACACAAACTACATATACAATTGTAAAAAATGTCATTCCCCCCTACATATCATAGCTACAAATATAATTGTAGTCATCTATTTAACCACAATTACAACTACAATTTTATGTGTCAGGGTTACATACAAATTTTTAGCTAGATGAATATCTAACTACAATTTTGAAAAATGTAGAAAAAACAATTATCTACATGGGTATTAGCTTCATATTCTAAATGTAAGGATAATTGTAGCTAAATCTTTTAGCTACAAAATTTGGGGGTTTTGCTACAACTTTTTTTGTAGTTAAAGGACAATTTTTTTTATAGTGTATCTTACTTGGAGCATGGATTTGGCAGATTTTGGAGGACCGATCTAGGATCTGAAAGCATGCTCGCGGCCTCCTTCTATGGACCTCATTATTATCACCATAAGAAGCGAGTGATATAACATTTTTAACATTCTTTTACCTACTAGTTCATGTAAATCCCTAAAACTTGTTCTAAACTTGATTAGTATGCCTAAATACTCAATATTTGTAGATTATTTTACTGCCATGTGATATGATTTCGAACTTGTATATCTTTCCCTATATCTTAATCATGAATACCTAATTAAATGGACCTGCACTCTTTGGTTCAAGGTTTGAAATTCGAAATTTGTACATCAATAGTTCATTTTGTTCTAAATCTTGTTTTATGATCTCCTAATGTGCTAAAAGATGATGACTTGAGGTTTTTAGATAAGTGGACTAGATTCACAAAATTCAATGTTATTTTGAACCTTCTTGAGTAACTCCTTGGTGTCATTTATATGACCAAATAATCATGTACCTATCGATTTCCAAATACAAGTGAAATTATTACTAAATTTGTCATCCTTGTGGTGTATTGTAATCATATGAATGTATGAATGTAATTTTTAGTGATTAGGATTTGACATAACACTTTTATAAGGTATTAATATAACTGTAATGTTTCTGGAAGTTCCCTTGACTTAGGTCTATAATCCCTTGACTTAGATTGCTAAGGGTTGACTACACGAGACATAAAATATGACATTAAAAGTATATCTTGGGTACATGTTAAATGTATATATGGTATACTTGGCATCTTGAGGCTAATCACTAGGGTGAAATGACATGCTTGTATTCATTGGGATGATGGCTGGTCCCAATGGTTAAAAATGACTCATGTTTGAATATGATTAAAACATAAGATAAGGAGTAAATGGTGGTATTGTTAAAAGTGGATGAGTTATGTGTGATAACCTAGTTCTCTGTTTCCTCAAATTGATTTACATCTTGACACGTTTGATACCTAGTTATGCTCAACAACCTCACTCGCCTTAAATTTGATGATTGTTGTAAGGCCCCTAAACTTACTTAATGAGTTGAATAAGCTTAATTATCATAATTTCATTCTTATAACTCTAATATAACCTTTTTATATGCTTTGAAATCATAAGACAAGCTTAATTTTCAAATTTGGCCCAATTTGGACATTGTTTGAGCAAGTTATGCAATTTTATGCCCATTTTGGACTTTTCTGCAATTTACCCAATTGAGAGGTTTTATTTGCAATTTATCACTTGCATTAGGTTCCTTGGATATTATCTCATCATTATTGAGATTGTTGATCCAAGGGGTGCCTATCTAAACCTTGGTTTGAAGGTGTTTTCCTCAAGGGTATTTTAGAGTTACCCCTTCATGGATGAGCTACCTTTAGTAGCTATCAACTAATGAATTATTTGTTTTGCTTGGAAATTCAAGAAATGAGGGATAAGAATGTATCTATGGATGGCGGGGGAGCTTATTGTGTGTGTGATTGTATATTCTTAATAGTTTAAGGCCATGGACACTTGGAAAGATACTAGAACTTCAACATTTTCTTTTTCTTTATATGAAAGTTTCATATACTTATCCCTAAGCACCCAAACGATCCATTTTATCTCCACCACTTCCCTCCTTATATGAACCTCATTCTCCCTCTGTTCTTTTGGGAATTTCCTATCCAAGGAAGAAGAAAGAGGGGATCTTCTTGGAAAAAGAATCTAGGGTTGCAATTGACTTCCTTTTAGGGTTTGAAAAGCTTCCTTCTAGTGATATTGACCTAAAAGAGTAAGAATCCACTTATTTCCTCCATTTATTTCTTTTTTATCCTTACACCTACCTTTCTCCAGGTCGAAACCTTGCTGTTCCATGGTAGAAATTGCTCTAAAGCCCTAAACCCCTACTTTTCTTGCTCCTTATGCTTAGGGTTTGCTCATTTGATGAAGAAATGTGCTAGATGGACGAGTTCACATCTTATGCTTGGATTTCCTACCCTATCTACTCATGTTTTATTATTTTTGGGAGTTTATCTTCTAATTAAAGGAAAATTTTATAACTTGCTCCACATTTATTTCTTACCATAAGCTTGCTAGCTCATGTTCTTGCTTTTAAATGATGATCCATGCACTAAAAAGCTATGCTTGACTTGGATTTCAATTTTTATAATGTTCCCCATTCTGATTTCAGTTCTAGATGAACATGTGATCATGTTTACATTATTACTAAGGTATAATATGACTTGGATCAGGTTGGTTTGACAATCGATGGTGCTAAACACCTATCAACTAATGATCAATTTTAGGGGTTTAAGCTTATTTCTTCTATAAAGCCATGACCCGATGGTGGTACCATTGCAACAGCCGATGGTGTTGTCTTTATGACAACTAATGGTGGTGACCAAGGGTGACAACTGACGTTCACCCCTTAGGTAAGGTTTTGGCCTAATTAGAAGCTTAATGATTAACAACTAAGTACCCTAATGATGCTATCAATCAATAATGGTGATATTTGTTTGTCATTTGATGGTGGTTAATAAATATAGTGTTGATCTAACAATCTATGGTGACTTAATGGTCACTAGTGATGGTGTATTATGTCTCCACAACCTATGGTGAGTTAAGCATGTAGATGTAGCATCAATTATGCCTTAAACCAATGGTTTCTTGGGTCACTTGATGCAATGGTCGGACCTATACTCCAATTGATGGCTTTAACGTATGAACTTGACTCAATGGTTAAGATCTAAATTTTTTTATCCAATAAAGTGGAATGATGCTTAATGTAATATGTTGGTCCTAATAATGTGATTTAGATGCTTTCCTTTATATGATCAACATAAGGAGCTTACTTGTTGATAATGGATGGCTTGTTTTAAATAAACAATCGCTTGTAGGTTTTACCCTACTCTTAATGGAACTTTTTATGTTGTTAATCAAGGGATGTCTCAAGTTAGATGGTGACTCTTTCTAGAGCACAACTCAATGACTTCATAGGTGGTTTGTTCAAGGTGTTTACTCATGTAAACAACCAATGATCTTACCTTTTAAACATCCAATAGTTCTGGGTGACATAGTGGTATGGTGATATGGGTTGAAAGATGATGAAACAAATCGAGGGTTACCCTTAATAAGGAAGTCTTACCTATTCACTCATATGAATATAAGGGATGATAACCATATTGTATTGATATGTAACCCTAATGAGGTATAGCTTGTTATACCTAGCTTTAATATAACTAAATAATGGTAACTGGGTATGAATAGTCCTTGAATGATTAATACAATCATGGAGTACTCTCTTATTGTTGTTGAAACCTTAGTATGCTATAACTTGATGGTTACTCCTTGATTTATGTATAGATTCATACTTGAGAATAGTATGCAATTTGATGGTGATGCTTCACCCTATGCATCCATGATCCAATGGAGATGTTGTGAGTTAGGGTTTGGATATGAGTGCTGATTAGTAACATTAATATAATTTATCTTGTTGAACCTAACTATAATGCAAATACACAAAGATGAGTATCCATGTTTAACCTTCTTATATGATGGCATGATGGTGAAATAACCTCCTTAATATGATCATAACCTTAATGTGTTAATTGGTGGTTATCATAGCCACATGGTTGATACTTTCTTATACTAAACATGTGCATTATGAATATGATGAGGGTTAATCATATATAAATTCCTTGCATGTTGATGTGATAAAGGAATGTTCTTAATGTTAATATAACCCTGCTATGATTGTTTATGAATATATCCCAGCTTATTAATGCAATATTGTACTTATACATTCTATTATATGTAAGTGATGTTGTTGAGCCTTGCTATAAGGCATGGAAAGATAATGATGATCTTGCAGGGAATAGTATGATGGTCTTAATGACCTTTGGGTATGGTTGAGCCCTAAATGAGGTGTAATCCTCTTGTGTTGATAAGGGTTGATACCCTGTAATATTGTGAAAAAGATTTATATCTTATGATTGTATGATGACTAGTGTAGCCTCATGAATGGCAAGTGAATATTACCATGTGATGATGAGATGAGAAATTATGTTTCAAACGTTTTATATCTTTTGAAGTTGAGATATTTATATGCTTGCTAGAAGTGAATTAGGGTTTGTATGTACACTTATTTGATGCAGCCTTAATTCACCTAGTTGGCATAACTAATCAAGTAAAACTCTAATCATGTAGTTCCCTGTGCCATAGATCCATCTAAGTGTCAAAACTTTCCAGATGGTGAAATGAGTATTCCTAAGGGAAACTCAAAGCACATACCGATGAGTATGTGGGGTGCTTATCATCCATAATTCAAGTGTTTAGGGAGGATGATTGTGGTTGTACCTAGCCCTCAATTTGAGAACGACTGTGGTCATGTCTTGGTGATTATATATGTGACAATATTGGAGGACAACTGTAGTTGTACCTGTTCAATTAGGTCAATATTGACTCACGTATAAATTGACTAAACCCGTGTTTTAATGATGACTAAACATTCCACATATTGGTGTCTAATGTCTCTACTTGAGTGATTTCAGATTAGGTATAGACACACTCCAATTACCCTAACTTTCACATATCAAATTGGAGAAAAGACAAGTCAAAGTCAATACAAGTGCACATTTTTGTAATATGATGTAAATCCATTAGAATCATATTGTAAATCACTTGTAATGATTGTATGAATTGTAATTAAGCTTAGAAAAAATTAGGAGCACTTAGATCGAACGTTAGATCACTTTAGATGCAACTTTGAAAATTGATTACAGGCACTTTGTCGGTCGAGTTTCCCAGCCTGAAAACTCGACCGATCATCCTTGATCAATTTTTTGGAGATTGCATCGGTCGAGTTGTGTTTACACAAAACTCGACCGATCAAGTAACTGAACATTTCGATTCCTAATGGTCGGTCGAGTTTTGTCAGGACAAACTCGACCGATCACTTGAGTATCAGCCTTGTCAGTTACTTGATCGGTGGAGTTACCTTTATAGAAACTCGACCGATTGCACTGTACGGAAAAGTGCTTCTAGCCATTGTGGAGTTGCAACAAGTGAAAATAGATCCATTCCAAGCCACAAAACGGCTAGTTTTCGTTCTCAAATGTTCCCAAAGGCCAAGCCCATCTATAAATAGGACCCCTTGGGCTGCATTCCAAGGTTGAGCATTCAATGCAAACTCTATGTGAGGTTCCTATTCTATAGTTGAGTGCTTCCTACAGCCTCCTCCTCTCTCTCTAAGCTTAATCACTTGCTACATCATTTAGAGTGAGTAGGAGATTTGTAAGAGAGTTAGTCCTACATGTATATCTTGTGAGGCTCTCACTTCCACCACCTCCCCATCTCTCATTTCAATCATGAAGATGAAGGTTCTCTCTTTGTCCAAGAGAGGTGAACAAGAACAATGGAAGGAGTCCCTTGGTGAAGATCAAGGCTGAAGACTTGGAGCTAGAGTGGGTAAGCCCTTGGTGAAGGCAGAAGACTCCTTGCTCAAGTGGATAAGTCCTTGGTGGAAGCTTCTCCGAGTGAAGGTGAATTCAAAGGTGGAAGATCCAAGAAGAGTGGGTAATCCCTACAAGGCTGAAGACTTGTGCAAGAGTAGGTAAGTCCTTGGAAGAAGGCGGAAGACTCCTTGAAAAGTGGGTAAGTCCTTGGTAAGGTTGAAGACTCTTTGTATTGGTTAGGTAAGTCCTTTGTTTGGTCATGTATTGTAAGTCTTATGAATGAATATAAGAATGCAATGGTTAGGAAATCCTAGAGGTTGACCTCTCTAGGTAAGTGGACTGATATATTTCTAGTTTGAAGTGTGGAACCACTCTAAATAACTTGTCTACTTGTGTTTGCTCAATCTCTCTCTCCCTTGCTATGTATGTTATAGTTGCACTCAAATTTCCTATTTAGCAACCTTATCTTGTGATATATCTTGAAGGTCTAATGAATTTTATTTAAGTGCATTTAGCTCTATTCACCCCCTCCTCTAGAGCATCTAATCACCCATATAGGATCCAACAATTGGTATCAGAGTGAGTCTTCTACAAGCATACTTCAACAAGTAGGAGAAGATGGGTGACTACCAAGGAGGGAGATACTTGAACAGCCTACCAATCTTTGATGGGATCAATTTCCTCTATTGGAGAAGAAGGCTTCAATTCTACATCCAAGGATCAAGTCTTGAGATGTGGCAAATGGTAAACAACCCATACATGCTACTAAAGACAAAGATTAAAGAATGGGATGAATCTACCTTGAAGAAAGCAACCTTGAATGCTAGAGCCATGCACATCCTCTATGCCTCCATGACCCCACCGAGTTTAACCATATTTCTTCATGTGAAACAACCTATGAGGTGTGGAGAAAGCTATGCATCACTTATGAAGGGACAGATCAAGTGAAAGAAAGCAAAGTCTACATGCTCAAAGGGTTGCTTGAGAACTTCAAGATGGGAAAGGAGGAGAGGATAGCCAACATGTACTCAAGGCTCAACACCATTTTGAATGGTATTGCTGTTCTAGGACATCCTATGTCTAGTGGAGAGATCAACTCAAAGATCCTTAGAACTCTCCCCAAAAATTGGGAACCCAAAGTGACTTCCATTGAAAAAGCAAGGTCTTTTAGGGATATTCCTATTGAAGAGCTCATTGGAAATCTACAAGCACATGAAGCTACACTTGACAAGAGGGAGGAAGTAGAAAGACAAGAGAAGAAAGAGCTAAAGAGAATGAAGAAGGCTGAAATTAAGGGTCAAATTGAAGCTATCATGGAACAAGTCTCTCCATCCTCTCAAGCTAAAGAAGACGCCATGTACTCTAATGGTAGATTCTACAAAGGCAAGTCCTCCTCCATCCGGTGCTTCACATGTGGAAAGAAGGGTCACTACAAGGAAGATTGCCCACAAGGCAAAAAGACCCATATTCATAAGAAGGAGAAATGGCACTCAAGCTCAAGTGGCTCCTCCAACTCAAGTGAAGGATCAAGCTCAAGCTCTAGTGATGAAGGAGAATGCCATTTTGCTCTTATAGCATCAACAAGTAAGGACTCAAGTGAGGTAAATCTAAAATCTTTAGATAAAGTATCTTTGATTGCTATTATTCATGATACTTGTGCCTCTCTTAAGTCTTCTAAAAGGAAAAAGAAAAAGCTTGTTAGAATTGTTGATAATTTGCATGTATAACTAGATGATCTTGAACATGCTAATTCTTACTTGCTTGATGATAAAAATGATTGTCTTAGTCAAGTAGATTCTCTTAAACTTGAAAATGCTAGTTTGCTTGATAAGATTAGATTTCTAGAAGCTCAACCTCTCATGCCTAGTTCTAATGAAGCGCATACTTTAATTATTGATTCTCTCATGCATGATATTGATGTTCTTAAATCTGAAAACAAGGACAAAGTTTATGTTTTGCAAGAATTAGAAACAGGAAATGCCTCCTTGCTTGCTAAAATCAATGTGCATGAATCTTGATCTAGTTCTACTAATAGAGAGAATGATGTTGCTGCTCTTCATATTGATAGAGATTCTTATTTAACTAAAGCTCTTTGCTTAGAAAATGATCTTTTGCATGCTAGAGATAATATTATTCAATTGCCTTCTACTATTGCTTCTCTTAAGCATGATAATGATAGTTTGAGATCTTCTTTTAAAAGATTCTTAGTTGGCAAGAAGAGCCTTAATGATATCCTACACCATACTACTAAAAAAATTGGTAGACATGGTTTAGGATATGATAGTAGTCAAGGGAACAACAAAGATAAATGACCTCCAATATTCCATGGAAAATCCTCTAGTTCCAAGACTATGGGCACATGCAACTATTGCAATGAAATTGGTCATTATTCTACTTGTTGTCCTTTTAGGAAAGCACCCAAGAGCAATCAGACTTGGGTTTCTAAACTATAACCCCTCCAGACCCAAAAACATGATTGGAGACCATTTCACCTTTCTTCTTGTAGATACTTACAAATGGATTGACTTGAGCTATTGAATTACAAATTGACTTCTCAATCCACATGAAAGAAGAAAGGTGAGATGTGTAGAGGGTGACAACAAGTGGAAAAAGGAATGGTAAGAACATAGGTAATGTTTTTCTTGCTTATAACCAATCCTAACTTATTTTGTCAAGATGGTGTGCACTATACATATGGTTTTTGAGTCAAAAGTGATATTTTGTGATTCTCTTCACACTCTTGCTCAAAAACTATTTCCAATGCTTCTATAGTGCATTACTAACTTGATTAGACATGTTTGGATATGGTTTGTATTTTTAGCATGCCTTTAAATATGTTTTTATGAAATATATGTGCCTTTTGACAAGTGCTCTGTCGGTCGAGTTTGCCCTGCTTGAAACTCGATCGATAGGCACCATTGGGTGTTGCCAGCAGTTGTCATCGGTCGAGTTGTGAATGCACAGAACTTGACCAATAACACTGTGCACAGAATACACATTTGGCTTATTGAATGAGAATTTCCCTCTCAACTAGATTTTCTCAACCAATAGCCTTATTTTTGGCACTCTCATTTGGTATCTTTATATATGCATATTTCCATGTTCTAAATTGCCTATCTTGCTTACAACTCTATCTCTCTAATTGCTCTAAATTGGTATATCTATATCCTACAATTACTTGCTTTGAGTTGTTTTGCAGGCTTTGATGATGATCTCTTTGGATCTCTTGGTTGTGTCTAAAAATTGCTTCCGTTGTACTCTAACTTGCTACATCTATCTAGGTGTATATCTTGTTTTGATACAACCTTGAGGTTCTTATTGGTAATCATCTTATGGTAAGGATGCATATCTAGTGAGTTATATCCTTTCATGCTTTTAAAATTGCTTATCTCTTTGTTTGGATATATCTCTACATATACTCATAGCTTGCTTTATCTTGTGTATCTTTTGGTATCTCTTGCTATGATCTAGATCCTACTAGTAGTCCTAACTTGTGATATCATCTACTAGTAGTTCATATACATGTAGTTCTAACCTTGTTTATAATTGGCATCTTTTCTCATCTATATGCTATGCTTGTATCTTGTCGCATACCTGCTCAAGCTTGTTCCTTGAATTGCATATCTACTATCTTGAGTTGCGTGTATAACATTGTGATGCAGGGTACATAGATCTACATTATATGTAGAAATTGGAGTATTTTTTTAATTTTATGCAGCTTTTGCTCCACTTTCAGTTTTTGGTGCAAGACTAGTGTTTTTTTACAGAAACAACCCTCTGAGAAAGACTCATTGCTATGCGATGAGATCTGATGGTTTTTGGTCAAATTTCGTCATCTTGAGGGTCAAAATTGCGTTTTATTGTTTTTCTGCAGCACTTCATCTTGCATGTTGGGTTGTTCAAGTATATGCTTTAACTTGCTTTTCTTTCTATGCTTGGACAAGCCCCTATCTGTTCTCTTCTACTCTCCTTATATATTTGTGTTATCTCCTTTCTCTTTAACAAGTGATTATTCTGATTTCTTCATAACCCCACTTTTTGAAATGACAAAGGGGGAGAAAGGTGTGTCTTCTTTTAAAAGAGGAAGAAGGCATGTCTTACATGAAGAAGAGAAGCATGTCCATATAAAGGGGATAAGGTAAATGGGAGAAGACATATATATGTAGAACATATATGAGTAGAAGACACAATATTCTATAAATGTTGTGAAAGCTAACCATGCAGGAGAAATAGCATCAATTGAGGGGGAGTATGAGAACTCCACTAGCATCAATTGAGGGGGAGCATATGAACTCAATTTTATTGAAACCTCTAGGTTTCTCCGAAGGTATGATTTTACTTGAAAGCTTTCAATACATTTATGGAATGGTTTGTCATCTTCAAAAAGGGGGAGATTGTTGACTCAAGGTCAATTAGGTCAATGTTGACTCACGTCTAAATTGACTAAACTCGTGTTTTGATGATGACTAACCATTCCACATATTTGTGTCTAATGTCTCTACTTGAGTGATTTCAGATTAGGTATAGACACACTACAATTGCCCTAACTTTCGCATATCAAATTGGAGAAAAGACAAGTCAAAGTCAATACAAGTGCACGTTTTTGTAATATGATGTAAATCCATTAGAATCATGTTGTAAATCACTTGTAATGATTTTATGAATTGTAATTAAGCTTAGAAAAAACCAAGAGCACTTAGATCGAACGTTAGATCACTTTAGATGCAACTTTGAAAATTGATTACAGGAACTTTGTCGGTCGAGTTTCCCAGCCTGAAAACTCGACCGATCATCCTTGATCAATTTTCTGGAGATTGCATCGATCGAGTTGTGTTTACACAGAACTCGACCGATCAAGTAACTGACCATTTCGATTCCTAATGGTCGGTCGAGTTTTTTCAGGAAAAACTCGACCGATCACTTGAGTATCAGCCTTGTCAGTTACTTGATCGGTCGAGTTACCTTTATAGAAACTCGACCGATTGCACTGTACGAAAAAGTGCAGAAAAATGCTTCTATCCATTGTGGAGTTTCAACAAGTGAAATAGATCCATTGCAAGCCACAAAACGGCTAATTTTCATTCTCAAGTGTTCCCAAAGGCCAAGAGGCATCCCCAGCTATAAATAGGACCCCTTGGGCTTCAATCCAAGGTTGAGCATTCAATGCAAACTCTATGTGAGGTTCCTATTCTATAGTTGAGTGCTTCCTACAGCCTCCTCTCTCTCTCTCTAAGCTTAATCACTTGCTACATCCTTTAGAGTGAGTAGGATATTTGTAAGAGAGCTAGTCCTACATGCATATCTTGTCAGGCTCTCACTTCCACCACCTCCCCATCTCTCATTTCAATCATGAAGATGAAGGTTCTCTCTCTTGTCCAAGAGAGGTGAAGAAGAACAATGGAAGGAGTCCCTTGGTGAAGATCAAGGATGAAGACTTGGAGCTAGAGTGGGTAAGCCCTTGGTGAAGGCAGAAGACTCCTTGCTCAAGTGGATAAGTCCTTGGTGGAAGCTTCTCCGAGTGAAGGTGAAGTCAAAGGCGGAAGATCCAAGAAGAGTGGGTAATCCCTACAAGACTAAAGACTTATGCAAGAGTAGATAAGTCCTTGGAAAAGGCGGAAGACTCCTTGCAAAGTGGGTAAGTCCTTGGTAAGGTTTAAGACTCTTTGTATTGGTTAGGTAAGTCCTTTGTTTGGTCATGTATTGTAAGTCTTATGAATGAATATAAGAATGCAATGGTTAGGAAATCCTAGAGGTTGACCTCTCTAGGTAAGTGGACTGACATACTTCTAGTTTGAAGTGTGGAACCACTCTAAATAGCTTGTCTACTTGTGTTTGCTCAATATCTCTCTCTCCCTTGTTATGTATGTTATAGTTGCACTCAAATTTCCTATTTAGCAACCTTATCTTGTGATATATCTTGAAGGTCTAATGAATTTTATTTAAGTGCATTTAGCTCTATTCACCGCCCTCCTCTAGAGCATCTAATCACCCATCTAGGATCCAACAATTAGTATCAGAGCGGGTCTTCTCCAAGCATACTTCAACAAGTAGGAGAGATCAGTGACTACCAAGGAGGGAGATACTTGACCAGCCTACCAATCTTTAATGGGAGCAATTTCCTCTATTGGAGAAGAAGGCTTCAATTCTACATCCAATGATCAATTCTTGAGATGTGGCAAATGGTGAGCAACCCATACGTGCTACTAAAGACAAAGATTGAAGAATGGGATGAAGCTACCTTGAAGAAAACAACCTTGAATGCTAGAACCATGCACATCCTCTATGCCTCCATGACCCCCACCGAGTTCAACCGGATTTCTTCATGTGAAACAGCCTATGAGGTGTGGAGAAAGCTATGCATCACTTATGAAGGGACATATCAAGTGAAGGAAAGCAAAGTCTACATGCTCAAAGGGCTTCTTGAGAACTTCAAGATGAGAAAGGAGGAGAGGATAGCCAACATGTAATCAAGGCTCAACACCATTTTGAATGGTCTTGCTGTTCTAGGACATCCTATGTATAGTGGAGAGATCAACTCAAAGATCCTTCGAACTCTCCCCAAAAGATGGGAACCCAAAGTGACTTCCATTGAAGAAGCAAGGTCTCTTAGGGATATTCCTATTGAAGAGCTCATTGGAAATCTACAAGTACATGAAGCTACACTTGACAAGAGGGAGGAAGTAGAAAGACAAGAGAAGAAAGAGCTAAAGAGAATGAAGAAGGATGAAATGAAGGCTCAAATTGAAGTTATCATGGAACAAGTCTCTCCATCCTCTCAAGTTAAAGAAGATGCCATGTACTCTAAGGGTAGATTCTACAAAGGCAAGTCCTCCTCCATCCGGTGCTTCACATGCGGAAAGAAGGGTCACTACAAGGAAGATTGCCCACAAGGCAAAAAGACCCATATTCATAAGAAGGAGAAATGGCTCTCAAGCTCAAGTGGCTCCTCCAACTCAAGCTCAGGTGAAGATTCAAGTGAAGGATCAAGCTCAAGCTCTAGTGATGAAGGAGAATGCCATTTTGCTCTTATAGCATCAACAAGTAAGGACTCAAGTGAGGTAAACCTAAACTCTTTATATAAAGAATCTTTGATTGCTATTATTCATGATACTTGTGCCTCTCTTAAGTCTTCTAAAAGGAAAAGGAAAAAGCTTGCTTGAATTGTTGATAATTTGCATGTATAACTAGATGATCTTGAACATGATAATTCTTGTTTGCTTGATGATAAAAATGATTGTCTTAGTCAAGTAGATTCTCTTAAACTTGAAAATGCTAGTTTTCTTGATAAGATTAGATTTCTAGAAGCTCAACCTCTCATGCCTAGTTCTAATGAAGAGCATACTTTAATTATTGATTCTCTCATGCATTATATTGATGTTCTTAAATCTGAAAATAAGGACAAAGATTATTTTTTGCAAGAATTAGAAACAGGAAATGCCTCCTTGCTTGCTAAAATCAATGTGCATGAATCTTGTTCTAGTTCTACTAATAGAGAGAATGATGTTGCTGCTCTTCATATTGATAGAGATTCTTATTTAACTAAATCTCTTTGCTTAGAAAATGATCTTTTGCATGCTAGAGATAATATTAATCAATTGTCTTCTACTATTGCTTCTCTTAAGCATGATAATGATAGTTTGAGATCTTCTTTGCAAAGATTCTTAGTTGGTAAGAAGAGCCTTAATGATATCCTATACCATACTACTAAATAAATTGGTAGACATGGTTTAGGATATGATAGTAGTCAAGGGAACAACAAAGATAAAGGACCTCCAATATTCCATGGAGAATCCTCTAGTTCTAAGACTATGGGCACATGCAACTATTGCAATGAAATTGGTCATTATTCTACTTGTTGTCCTTTTAGAAAACCACCAAAGAGCAATCGGACTTGGGTTGCTAAACTAACCCCTCCGGACCCAAAATCATGATTGGGGACCATTTCATCTTTCTTCTTATAGGTACTTGCAAATGGATTGACTTGAGCTATTGAATTGCAAATTGACTTCTCAATCTACATGAAAGAAGAAAGGTGAGATGTGTAGAGGGTGACAACAAGTGGAAAAAGGAATGGTAAGAACATAGGTAATGTTTTTCTTGCTTATAACCAATCCTAACTTGTTTTGTCAAGATGGTGTGCACTATACATATGGTTTTTGAGTCAAAAGTGATATTTTGTGATTCTCTTCACACTCTTGCTCAAAAACTATTTCTAATGCTTCTATAGTGCATTACTAACTTGATTAGACATGTTTGGATATGGTTTGTATTTTTAGCATGCCTTTAAATATGTTTTTATGAAATATATGTGCCTTTTGACAGTTGCTCTGTCGGTCGAGTTTGCCCTGCTTGAAACTCGACCGATAGGCACCATTGGGTGTTGCCAACAGTTGTCATCGATCGAGTTGTCAATGCACAGAACTCGACCGATAACACTGTGCACAGAATACACATTTGGCTTATTGAATGAGAATTTCCCTCTCAACTAGATTTTCTCAACCAATAGCCTTATTTTTGGCACTCTCATTTGGTATCTTTATATATGCATATTTCCATGTTCTAAATTTCCTATCTTGCTTACAACTCTATCTCTCTAATTGCTCTAAATTGGTATATCTGTATCCTACAATTACTTGCTTTGAGTTGTTTTGCAGGCTTTGATGATGATCTCTTTGGATCTCTTGGTTGTGTCTAAAAATTGCTTCCATTGTACTCTAACTTGCTACATCTATCTAGGTGTATATCTTGTTTTGATACGACCTTGAGGTTCTTAGTGGTAATCATCTTATGGCAAGGATGCATATCTAGTGAGTTATATCCTTTCATGCTTTTAAAATTGCTTATCTCTTTGTTTGGATATATCTCTACATCTACTCATAACTTGCTTTATCTTGTGTATCTTTTGGTATCTCTTGCTATGATTTAGATCCTACTAGTAGTCCTAACTCGTGATATCATCTACTAGTAGTTCATATACATGTAGTTCTAACCTTGTTTATAATTGGCATCTTTGCTCATCTATATGCTATGCTTGTATCTTGTCTCATACATACTCAAGCTTGTTCCTTGAATTGCATATATACTATCTTGAGTTTCTTGCATAACATTGTGATGTAGGATACATAGATCTACATTATATGTAGAAATTGGAGTATTTTTTTAATTTTATGCAGCTTTTGCTCCAGTTTCAGTTTTTGGTGCAAGACTAGTGTTTTTTTATTACTGAAACAACCCTCTGAGAAAGACTCATTGCTTGGCGATGAGCTCTGATGGTTTTTGGTCAAATTATGTCATATTGAGGGTCAAAATTGCATTTTATTGTTTTTTTGCAGCACTTCATCTTGCATGTTGAGTTGTTCAAGTATATGCTTTAACTTGCTTTTCTTTCTATGCTTGTACAAGCCCCTATCTGTGCTCTTCTACTCTCCTTATATATATTTGTGTTATCTCCTTTCTCTTTAACAAGTGATGTTTCTTATTTCTTCATAACCCCACTTTTTGAAATGACAAAGGGGGAGAAAGGTATGTCTTCTTTTAAAAGAGGAAGAAGGCATGTCTTACATGAAGAAGAGAAGCATGTCCATATAAAGGGGAGAAGGTAAATGGGAGAAGACATATATGTGTAGAACATATATGAGTAGAAGACATAGTATTCTATAAATGTTATGAAAGCTAACCATGCAGTAGAAATAGCATCAATTGATGGGGAGTATGAGAACTCCAATAGCATCAATTGAGGGGGAGCATATGAACTCAATTTTATTGAAACCCCTAGGTTTCTCCGAAGGTATGATTTTACTTGAAAGCTTTCAATACATTTATGGAATGGTTTGTCATCTTCAAAAAGGGGGAGATCGTTGACTCAAGGTCAATTAGGTCAATGTTGACTCACGTCTAAATTGACTAAACCCGTGTTTTGATGATGACTAACCATTCTACATATTGGTGTCTAATGTCTCTACTTGAGTGATTTCAGATTAGGTATAGACACACTCCAATTGCCTTAACTTTTGCATATCAAATTGGAGAAAAGACAAGTCAAAGTCAATACAAGTGCACATTTTTGTAATATGATATAAATCCATTAGAATCATGTTGTAAATCACTTGTAATGATTGTATGAATTGTAATTAAGCTTAGAAAAAATCAGGAGCACTTAGATCGAACGTTAGATCACTTTAGATGCAACTTTGAAAATTGATTACATGCACTTTGTCGGTCGAGTTTCCCAGCCTGAAAACTCGACCGATCATCCTTGATCAATTTTCTAGAGATTGCATCGGTCGAGTTGTGTTTACACAGAACTCGACCAATCAAGTAACTGACCATTTCGATTCCTAATGGTCGGTTGAGTTTTTTCAGGACAAACTCGACCGATCACTTGAGTATCGACCTTGTCAGTTACTTGATCGGTCGAGTTACCTTTATAGAAACTCGACCGATTGCACTGTACGGAAAAGTGCAGAAAAGTGCTTCTAGCCATTGTGGAGTTGCAACAAGTGAAAATAGATCCGTTGCAAGCCACAAAACGACTAGTTTTCATTCTCAAGTGTTCCCAAAGGCTAAGAGGCATCCCCATCTATAAATAGGACCCCTTGGGCTTCATTCCAAGGTTGAGCATTCAATTAAAACTCTATGTGAGGTTCCTATTATATAGTTGAGTGCTTCCTACAACCTCCTCTCTCTCTCTAAGCTTAATCACTTGCTACATCCTTTAGAGTGAGTAGGAGATTTGTAAGAGAGCTAGTCCTACATGTATATCTTGTAAGGCTCTCACTTCCACCACCTCCCCATCTCTCATTTCAATCATGAAGATGAAGGTTCTCTCTCTAGTCTAAGAGAGGTGAAGAAAAACAATGGAAGGAGTCCCTTGGTGAAGATCAAGGCTGGAGACTTGGAGCTAGAGTGGGTAAGCCCTTGGTGAAGGCAGAAGACTCCTTGCTCAAGTGGATAAGTCCTTGGTGGAAGCTTCTCCGAGTGAAGGTGAAGTCAAAGGCGGAAGATCTAAGAAGAGTGGGTAATCCCTATAAGGCTGAAGACTTGTGCAAGAGTAGGTAAGTCCTTGGAAGAAGGCAGAAGACTCCTTGCAAAGTGGGTAAGTCCTTGGTAAGGTTGAAGACTCTTTGTATTGGTTAGGTAAGTCCTTTTTTTGGTCATGTATTGTAAGTCTTATGAATGAATATAAGAATGCAATGGTTAGGAAATCCTAGAGGTTGACCTCTCTAGGTAAGTGGACTGACATACTTCTAGTTTGAAGTGTGGAACCACTCTAAATAACTTGTCTACTTGTGTTTGATCAATCTCTCTCTCCCTTGCTATGTATGTTATAGTTGCACTCAAATTTCCTATTTAGCAACCTTATCTTGTGATATATCTTGAAGGTCTAATGAATTTTGTTTAAGTGCATTTAGCTCTATTCACCCCCCTCCTCTAGAGCATCTAATCACCCATCTAGGATCCAAAAGTACCTCGGATGGTAGGGTATGTGTACCCACCTCCTTTCACTAGTGTCATGACTTGTACTAAGGACAGACTAGGCTGTTAGTAGCTTGACCATATGTGTCACTGTGGCGAACTCATAATGACCGGGGTCAGAGAAGATCTTAGGAGTCTGGCTCTTCCTAGATCTTGTATGGCACTGATTGCAACCAAGCAGTGGTAAGTTGGAACTTGAGTGGTATCCTCAAATTCCTTATGGTTTAATAAAAGATGTAATTGACCGGCCTAAATCGCACGTCCAAAAGGGGTGGATTAAAGTAGTCAGACTTTTAAAGAGATAACCCAACTCTCAGGCCCCCACAACGATAAACGAGGTCCGATGTAGCAATCAGGGTCAAACACAAGGACAAGGTTGGTCGTGTTAAGAACGCGAAATCAAACACTCTTAAATTCCAATAAAAAAGGGGATAAAGAGATGTTCCCTAAGGAACGGTAGCACATAAACAAGAACAATAAAATAAAAAGATGCAAAAGAAACAAACTGTAAACAAGTATATGGGGAAAACCTGGGTAGGGGTTCACCTACTAAAGCACCTCTCCAACATGTAATACTATCTCTCTCTCTTCCATAATCATATCAACATTACAAGCAACCATTCAAATGTCTATTCCACTCTCTCTCAAGATGAGGATAGATCTAAGTCTAAAAGAAGCCTCTCTCTTGAGATGACAACTCTAAAACCTCACAGCAAAACATATGGTTTAAAGCTTTAGCACTTCAACACTCTCGTGCATTCATACTACTCCATGACACAGGATAAAAGTGATATTACTCTCTTGAGATATCAATAATCAAACATCACAAGATGGTAGCTAAGCATACAAGTGAAGCATTAAAATAGGTGCATGGAGATAATCTTGATAAGAATATGTGTATTCAAATGAAAGAGACAATATACATGTTGGGAGAGCCTTAGTGGCTATTCCCAACCCAAGTTAAGGTGTTTAGCTGCTCATACTTGCGAACAATATGACGGCAGTACAAGATAATAAATCCATGAGATACCATGAAGAATGGGGGTGAGTACAGTGTGAGGAAATGATGGATCTAGAGGGGAAGAAACGTGATACTACACACTACTTCTTCAAATCTGGATCTACCAGGGGGATGTCTCCTTCTCTCAAAGAAGTGGTGGGCACAGGCAGTCATCTTCTCTCTCCTCGACTTTCACTATGGAGATCCAAGACTGATGGATGGTCGGCATGTGGGTCTGGGATGCGGAAACACTTTGTGGTATGAGGATCAGATCCCTCTGATATGATGATTTTACATGACAGGTGGGGTGCTATTTATATGCACCTTCCACCGACTTAAGACCGCGGTCATGGTCTTTCCACTGACTTAAAACTACGGTCCCAGTCTTTCCACCGACTTAAAACTGCGGTCGCGGTCTTTCCTTTATTCCTCCTTGGTCGCAATCCTTCTTCACCGCGATCCTCCCCAGGACCTCGGTCACGGTCTTTGAGTGCCTGCGGTTGTGATCCTTGGAGAGACCGCTGTCGCGATCCTTGAAGAAGCCGCAGTCACGATCTTTGGAGAAGCCGCAGTCACGGTCTTTGCTGAATATCCGCGGTCACGATTCTAAGATCGCGGTCGCGGTTGGGCTGACTCCTGAAATAACCAAAACAAGGCTTTAGTCAAGAAGATAGATAAAATGTCTACAAAGTTGACTAAAGTTATTCTAAAAGTGGTGTAAAATATATACAGAAAATACGTAAAGTGCGGTGTTATCAGTAATATAGCCATGTAGCATAATTGTTTAGGGTTATACATGACGTTTCACATTGGATGATAGCCCTTGTTTGTTATCTTTACATAAAGATGATGCTTAGTGCAATTAAGAGATAGTAGATATACTTAGGCTAAGGATATTCTTAAGATTGTAGATGCATACATATATTAGCTATGCTTATGTTGACAACTATACTGCTACTGCTGATTATAATCATGATGCTAGATATCTCATGTTGTTAGTTATGTTTAGCATGCTAGCCATGCCTTTGTAACTAGAGATGCATATACTGCTAATCATGCTTATCCAGATAGTTGTGCTTATGTTCTTAGCTCTTCTTATGATGTTGATATGTTCAACCTGTTAGACACGCTGATGTTGTTAGCTATGCATATGATACTAGACTTATTCATGATGTTAGAGATGCTCATGCTGCTAGACTCCTTTTACTATTAATAGGGATATGAGAATAGTCTGGCTAATAAAGATAGTTATTATCTTCTCCTTTATGTATTTTGTTAATCATCAGTGTTGTTGAGTTTATTTGTTATATATGATTAAACTGCTTGAACTGTCTCATTAGCTAAAAATGTTGGAATCAATAAACGTTATTGGGGGTTATATCTCATGCTGGGACATGGGTCTCACCCTTGTGGCTCACCACATCTATTTAGGTAATCGGAAGTGACGAAAACAAACCTATGGAAGAAAACAGGAGCTATAGTAATGAATCTGTGAGAAAGTTGATTAGATGTCTAGTGTGTCCTAGAGTCATCCTTGTACTCTCAGCTCCGGGCAAGAAAAGTTTGTATATGGTGTTTCAAATGAATCAAAATTTTGTTAGCATGTTAATGTTTGTTGTGTGACATATACAAATATTTTTCTCCTTTGTATATATGTTGTGGCTAAGGTGATAGAACAATTTGTATCAAATTCTTGGCTTAGTATGGACATAAGAAAGATGTTGGACTCTTATGCATATGTTTCTGAGCAGGTGCTAACGTTGAAATCAGTTTTAATTTACCCATATTTTTGGGTATGTGATTAATTAGTGATTGATTGTGCTTTATGTTTTGAGTAATATTGTTTAGTGTAATGGGTTCTCACAGAGTCACTATATGCTCAATTGATGCATTGGAATCAATTAAATGTTATAATGTACCTCTTGACTCATGTTGAGGCTTTGGTTATACTATGGATTTGTAATTCTATTTTTAATCCTCACTATTCATCCCATTCCATGCTAACCTCAATTCCATATTGTGAAGCTTGATCTGAGGGTTCAAATGCATCTTTTCTTGCCCAATTTGGGGATCGGAGGAGGGAGATGAACCCATTCTAAATTGAGAGCTAATTTTTAGAATTTTTCTTCCTTTAGTGGGATTTGAACCTATCAGGAGCTAGGCCCAGATTTAGCCAACTCCTACCTTTTATTTCCTCACCTCTGTGGTCATCCTCTCACACACATGAAGGCTTGTATAGAAACCTGCACTCCTCACACTGATGTTCCTCCTCTTTTCTCTGTCTTTCCCACCTACTCTCCTCTCCTCTTTTCTCTATGACCACTTCCCGCTAGTCTTACTTCTGGCCACTTGACCCACTTCCCACACCAACGGGGCATGAGGAGGGAAGGCAATTTGCTGGCTGCCACCTTTTTTGCTCGTTGGTCGACAGTCCTCCCTCTCAAACCCTAACAAGCCAACCCAATAGACTCTCCACCTATAAAACCCCTTGCCTATATTGCCAACCCTTCTTCTTTTCTACCCTGTCTTCTACCCTAGCCGCACCACCTCCATGTCCCACAGTAGGCATCGTCGTCATCTCCCCCAGACGCAAGGTTGAAGATGACAGGGTGCTTGGTCGGGCATCTGTGGCATCTGTGCCTCTCTCTTCCCTCCGTCTCTCTGTTTTGGTCAGACGATCATTTTTTGGCTTGGAGGCGGCCTGAACATGTTGCACTTGAGTCTCTGTAGTGAGCAGTGCTACTCCAACCCACAGAGATGATGACCAAGAAGGAAGTTCATGCATCTACACGCGTGCTCCCATGCCTGCTCACCACTATATAGAGTAGCAGCTCATGAGAGGATTGGGCCGCTCCTCATCACCAACTCCATCACCCCAACTATCCCTTCTGGCAAACTACAGTTTCTACCTCCAGACTCCATCGCATCCTGGAGAAGGATTGCGTGGAAGGTGCCTAGTAGTCAGGGCTCGTGACCAGACCATTGCGGGTGCTGGGGAGCTGTGTGGGGGCGGTGGCCAACTGCGGCGGGTTGGGGCCATCCCTGGAGCCTAGTAGGCTGGCGGTCCATGTGGGACAAGGCTCAATAGCCATTGGCCCAGTTTAGGGAGGTGCCTCACCTGAGAACGTGTGGCCTCTCTATAGCCACTGGATCAAGATCTAATGATCCACGATAGCCTACTTGAGGTACCTTCTTTGAAAAATGCTATCTATTCATTCGTTGAGCCTTTTTGGACATGCCATATATGATTTTTGATCTAGAGGACATGACATATCCAATAAAAATAGTTTCAAGATCCAATCTTGTTTGTATCTTCTCTGGTTTTCTAAACGAAGTTACTTTATGATCCTTGTGTTGGAATTAGTATCAATCATGAACTTTAGGTGTCACTAATGACATCTAGTCCTTAAATTCCATGAATTAGCATCTCTACTTCATTATTTTAATAAGATGTATGTCTTAAAACATCTATAGGAATCCTAATGCTTGCTTTGACCTAAATGCTCATTCTTAACCCAAAAGGTGACTTCTTAAGGGTTTGCATGCTATAACTTGATCAAGTCTCAAATCTTATCTTTGATTAATGTCATTTAATCTTGAAATCTTGAAATCACTAACTTTTATTATGCTTTGTGATATAATGACCTGATATCTCATGCTAGTGGCCCACTTTTATTCTTGATACCCCAAGTACCTATTATGTGCACTAAAGGACCTAGTTGACCTAGTTGCATGCATACGATGAAATATGACTCTTGTGCCAATAACATGCTTTATCTTGTCCAATTCAGAAGAATAATTAGCTTGTGGCACTATATGCCAACATGATCCATCATATGCTCTCAATGCTTACATGACTTGGAGTAATGGCCCTATTGCATGGAATGTTCTAGTATGACTTTATCACGATCTTGGATGTTAAACCACAATAATAATCTAAATCTCATGCTTCCCTTATATCCAATCAAATATCATGTTTATCTAGTATCACTCTTAATGTGGATGGTCCATCTAGACCTAAGGTTTAGTGTTGATCTTATGCTTTATGGAATCATTGCTTGCATGTTTGGAACTTTGGAAACTACATTTGAAATACTTGAAACCTAGGTCTATGGGAACATCCACATGTATCATATGATGTTTGACTCATCAAACTCTTTGGATCTAAGACACCATGATATATCTTTTACTTGCGATGTACCCTTGGTTTGAATAATATCTAGGATCTTACTCAAGTATGTTTAATCTTGTACTCTACTCACAAGGTACGCTTACTCTCTTAACCCTGCTATGGTATTATCTTGTTTGTATTTATGCTCATAGGAATGCTTGGCTAGTTAATTATTTTATTGAGCTACTTGTTCCCTATGATTAGTACGTTCATTTTGCTTGAAATATGTTGAAAAAACCTTGAACATAATTGAACTTGTCCATTATACAAACCTAGTGTACCTTACTAAATTCTTGGGGAAAGGGCACGAGGCATGAATGAAATAGGGTTATCTCATTGACTTCGGTCTTGAGGTCCCTCACATTGATAAAAGGGTAGCTAATATTGAGCACCCTTACAGACCCTTCCAATGGGAAGTTGGTCAATGGACATAATATGTTATTAAGTATAATGGAAATGCACATAAAACACACTATGCATAAAACAATGTCATTAAGAGTTCTTGCCTTTTTCTACTTCTTGCTTTATATGATGTTTCTAGCCAAGCAAACTTTGATATTACTCTTAAACTATGTTTACCTGCCTTTCATAGTGTACTTAATGCTTTAACATTAATATGTTTTGTTTATTGAATTTTTAGTTGTCAAATGAAGATCCACTGCACTCAAGACTCTAAGCTATGAAATGAAATACAAATGGGTATACTTGTATCTAGAAATGGGTACATGTATCTCTATCTGCTTTTTGTATCTTGTTATATGTTGTGATACTATTTTTACATATATATTTCATGTGTGAAATATTTGATCCATTCTAGGGATGGAGGCCCAGGTCCACTCGCCTTTTGGATGTGTAGCCATTAGGAGCATGGACTTAGGGTAATAAATAGATCTGTGACAAATGGTATCAGAGCTAAACATATAGGCCTCTATATATGTTTAAGGCATAACACCTCTTAAGAACCCAAGAAGGACTAAAAATACTTTCCTTAAAGTTTAGATAATCTTCTAGCATCTCATCTCTTCTTTAAGGACCACCTAATCCACCCAAGTAGATTGATGATTAGGTAGTTTCTCACCTCCTCGTGTGATTCTTCTCTCAGCACTATTAATCACATGAAACCTCGATATTGGGTAGCTTATGCATGGGAAAAGTAAAATTCACTTGAAATTATGAAAGTTGATTAAGATGTTAATTCCATGATCTGAATTTAAATTGTAAACCCTATTTGATGTAAGAAAATACTCTCAAAAGTGTTGTACTCATGTGCAAAGTTTATAAAAACTCAATGTTACCAATTTGGATATAAGTGCTTTCCGTGTTTGAGGTAAATTCTTGATATGGTGAAATATGGTGGAAATCATGTTTTATACCTCATGTTTGATGAGATCCCTAGTAGTGACTATACCTATGTTATCCCTATTTCTATCAAACTTCAAATATAGATAACAAAAACTCACCCAATTGATATGTATCATGCCACATACTCCGGTATGACCATGGCTTTGGACCCCAAATCATGATGTGATGACTTGAATACAAGAGGTAATTCCCTATTGACTTGTATGCCTCTTTGTAAGCTCAATTTCAAACAAACATGATGGACATATATATTACTTTAGCCCTATTATGCTCAAACCCTCGATCTTGAAAAGAAGGGAATTGTATTTTGACCTTGAACTTGCAAACTTCTAAGATATGGTTGCCCTATTATGATCTTGACGTTTGACTCGTGATCTTGTGAAATACAATTTGGTAGTTGATACTCACCCTATTCAGATATGCTTAATGAATCATGATCAATATGGACTATTGTTCTAGATTAGGGTGGTAGTTGACTTATGAATTCCCTAATCTAGGCAACATCCCTATTTTGACTACATCTAAATCTTCATCTTGATTGATCATTTAGAGTTTGGGAAGGTAACCCCTTCCACCCGATTATGATTTCTTGACCTAAGCCCCTTATAGGTCTAACACATGAGGATTTTGGCACTCAATCTTGAACCTTAAATTAATGATGATCTTGAAATATGATATAGTTGACTATAGTTAGTGGTTAGGCTCTTCAAAAGTCCTAGACCTAGATCATTCATCAACCATGAATTCTATGAAAATGAACTCGATAACGATGTCAGGAAATGCTGAATAATGCTTGAAATGTTGCTCGAACGTTGCTCAATTAATTTATATAGACGAATGATCACCCCTAAGAACTAAATAGGAATCGAAACCTTATCTTGGAAATGATTGGACATATGATTTTTATGTCCAAAATTGACTCTCAATATTGGTTAACAAAATCTCAACTCTTGGTTATTGATCTTGATGTTGACTTGACCCCTATGATCACCCTATTTGGATCTTGAGATCACCCTCGATATATGACTAATGACCTTCATGTTCCCAAAACTCGAAATTGAAATGATGACTATGATGAATTTCTTGATTTATGATTTAAGGGTGAGCTCCATGTGGACTGGGGTGGGACCTTCTGTTGATTTTGAGCACAAAATTACGATGTTGAAAAATGATGTATGTCTCGAATTTGTTGAAATATGAAATCTCAATCATGGAGGTATAACCCCACCTAGGCCAATGTAGAAGCTAGAACTGTAAATGTTGGGATTAAAGTTATGCCTTACTCTTGAACTTTGTTGGTTGACTAAAATGTGATCTCTCCAATTTTAATGATATATATGATGATCTCTCCAAAATTGTGAATCATGTGATGATACTCCCAATTTGATCTACATGACTATGTGTTGACCATGGTGCTTGATTGCTTGATTTTGGAATGGGATGGATATTGTAAGTGGTGATGACACCTATGAGAATACTGTGATGATCTTGATGTTGAATGGGAAAACTCAATCTCGATCAATGACTTTTTTTTATTTTGGGGACAAAATTTCTTTTAAGGTGGGGAGGATGTGATAACCTAGTTCTCTATTTCCTCATATTGATTCACACCTTGATGTGTTTGATACCTGGTTGTGCTCAAAAACCTCACTCACCTTAAATTTGATGATTGTGAGTCATTATATGCTCAATTGATACATTGGAATCAATTAAATGTTATAATGTACCTCTTGACCCATGTTGAGGCTTTAGTTACACTGTGGATTTGTAATTACATTTTTAATCCTCATTATGAGTCCCATTCCATCCTAACTTCAATTCCATATTGTGAAGCTTGATCAGAGGGTTTAAATGCATCTTTTCTTACCCAATTTAGGGATCCCCATTCTAAATTGAGAGCTAATTTCTAGAATTTTTCTTCCTTTAGTGGGATTTGAACCTATCGGGAGCTAGGATTAGATCCGGCCATCCCCTACCTTTTATTTCCTCACCTCCGTGGTCATCCTCTCACATGCATGAAGGCTCGTACAGAAACTAGCACTCCTCATGCTGATGCTCCTCCTCTTTTCTCCGTCTTTCCCACATACCCTCCTCTCCTATTTTCTCTACGACCACTACCCGTTGGTCTTCCTTCTGGTCACTCGACCTACTTCCCACACCAATGAGGCACAAGCAAGGAAGGCAATTTTCTAGCCCCCACCCTTTTTGCTCATTGGCCGACAGTCCTCCCTCTCAAACCCTAACGAGCCAACCCAATAGACTCACCACCTATAAAACCCCTTGCCTACATTACCAACCCTTCTTCTATTCTTCACTATCTTTTGCCCTAGCTGTACCGCCCCCGATGTCCCACAGTAGGCATCATCATCATCTCCCCCAAACATAAGGTTGAAGATGACAGGGTGCTTGGTCGGGCATCCATGGCATCCATGCCTCTCTCTTCCCCTTTGTCTCTTTGTTCTGGCCAGATGAGCTTTTATGGCTTGGAGGCAGCCTCAACACGCTGCACTTGAGTCACTATAGTGAGCAGCGCTACTCCAACCCATATAGACAATGACCAGGAAGGAAGGTCAAGCATCTACGTGTGTGCTCCCACGCCCGCTCTCCATCGTCTGGAGTAGAAGTTCATGATAGGATTGAGTCGCTCCTCACCGCCAACTCCATTACCCCAACAACCCCTTCCGGAAAACTCCAGTTTCTACCTCTAGACTCCATCACATCCTGGAGCAGGATTGTGTGGAAGGTGCCTAGAAGTCGGGGTTTGCAACCAAACCATTGTTGGCACTGGGGAGTTGTGTGAGGCAGTGGCCAACCACGGAGGGTTGGGGCCATCCCTGGAGCCTAACAGGATGGCGGTCCATGTGGGACATGGCCTAGTAGCCATAGGCCCAGTTTGGGGAGGCACCTCACCTGGTAACATGTGGTCTCTCTATAGTGACTGAATCAGGATATAACAATCCATGATAGCCTACTTGAGGTACCTTCTTTGAAAAATGCTATCTATTCACTCCTTGAGCCTTTTTGGACATGCCATATATGTCTTTTGATCTAGAAGACATGATCTACCCAATAAAAATAGTTTCAAGATTCGATTTTTCTTATATTTTCTTAGTTTGCTAAATAAAGTCACTTTATGATCCTTATGTTGGAATAAGTATCAATCATGAACTTTAGGTGTCACTAATGACATCTATATCTAGTCCTTAAAATTCCATGAATTAGCATTTCTACTTCATTATTTTGATAGGATGTATGTCTTGAAGCATCTATAGGAACCCTAATGCTTTCTTTGACCTAAATGCTCATTCTTAACCCAAAAGGTGACTTCTTAAGTGTATGCATGCTATAACTTGATCAAGTCTTGAATCTTATCTTTGATTGATGTCATTTAATCTTGCAATCTTGAAATCAGTAACTTTTATTATGCTTTGTGATATAATGACCTGATACCTCATGCTAGTGGCCCACTTTTACTCTTGATACCCCAAGTACCTATTATGTGCACTAAAGGACCTAGTTGACCTAGTTGTATGTATATGATGAAATATGACTCTTGTGCCAATAACATGCTTTATCTTGTCCAATTCAGTAGAGTAATTAGCTTATGGCACTATATGCCAACATGATCTATCATATGCTCTTAATGCTTACATGACTTAGAGTTATGACCCTATTGCATGGAATGTTCTAGTATGACTTTATCATGATATTGGATGTTAAACCATGATAATAATATAAATCTCATGCTTCCCTTATATCCAATCAAATATCATGTTTATATAGCATCACTCTTAATGTGGATGGTCCATCTAGACCTAAGGTTTAGTGTTGATCTTATGATTTATGGAATCATTGCTTGCATGTTTGGAACTTTGGAAACTACATTTGAAATACTTGAAACCTAGGTCTAGGGGAACATCCACAAGTATCATATGATGTTTGGCTCATCAAACTCTTTGGATCTAAGATGCCATGCTATATCTTTTACTTGTGAGGTACACTTGGTCTGGATAATCTCTACTCTACTCACAAGGTACACTTACTCTGTTGACCCTACTATGATATTGGCTTGTTTGTATGTATGCTCGTAGGAATGCTTGGCTAGTTAATTATTTGATTGAGCTACTTGTTCCCTATGATTAGTAAGTACGTTTTTCTTGAAATATGTTGAACAAACCTTGAACATAATTGAACATGTCCTTTATACAAACCTAGTGTACCTGCCTAAATTCTCGGGGCAAGGGCACGGGGCATGAATGAAACATGATTAGCTCATTGACTTCGGTCTTGAGGTCCCTCACATTGATAAAAGGGTAGCTAATCTTGAGAACCCTTACAGACCCTTCTAATGGGAAGTTGGTCAGTGGCCATAATAGTTGTGAAGTATAATGGAAATGCACAGTCCACTCACCTTTGGCTGTGTAGCCATCAGGAGTGTTGACTTAGGGTAATAAATAGATCTGTGACATTATGCGACCTAATGAATATGATAACCTTACCTCCAAATAATGATGTACACCTTATTATAGACAATTAGAATCTCAAAGATGCATGTGATGGGATTGGTTGACTTTAAACAATGCAGTATGAGAGTCCATCATTACACTCTTATACTAGAATAGTGATTATTGATAACATTCTATGATCATGTCTCATCTTATATGAAAACTTTGAGAATGTCTATGAGTGGGATAGTGGCATATCTTTGTGTTACTATTTTCATGTTGATATGAATAAGTAGGAGGAGAATTATCCTTTATTTTTCCTTGACTAAGGTTGATATTCTATGAGTAAATATGTTGGGCCTTGTTGTAGCTAAAATGATATGTTGAGCCTTGTTATGGTTGAGAATGCTACTATGGACCCTGTAAGGGACAAAATTGGGATGTGTGGTCATGTTGTGGTCAAGGATGGATATATGTACCTTGAGTCAGAGTCTTGATATATGTTTTATACATTTTATATCTTTTGAAATTGCAATACTTGGTTTATTTTCCAAATACTTGTAGGTATTTTGTATGTAACTTGATTGATGTAGCCTTAACTGACCCAATTGACATTAACTAATCAAGTGAAATCCAAATAATGTAGTGCCCTCTACCGTAGATCCATTCTAGTGTTAGGACTTCCTGGATGGTGAAACTAGTATTCCTCAAATGGAAGCTCAAAGTCGTATATTGTTGAGTATATGCATGTTTTTGAGGATGGTTGTGGTCATACCTCGGCAGGAGAACAATTTTAGTCATGTCTCAGATACTTATATAGGTGATGTGCTTGAGGAAAGCTGTAGTTGTACTTCAAATGATAGGGTTTGTATACCCTAGTTACTAGTCTCGTGACCTATATACCAAGGGAGGACCAAGTTGTTTGCAACTTGACTTATATGTCGCCGCGGCAGACTCATACTTAACGAGGGCGGATGAGATCTTAGGATTTGGGCTCTCCTAGATCATGTATATAATTGATTTCAACTTAGCAGTGGTCAGTTGGAGTTTGAGTAGTATACCTCAAATTCCCCAAGGCAAATAATAAAATATGTAACCCAGTCATGTAGTATATCTGTTTAGGTTTAATTAAAAAATCACATGGATGCACAATTGCATTCATTTACTTATTGCAAATATTGTATATGTTTCCTCATTTGTTTAGGTAAGAGTATGGCTTAGGTACATACATGGTATTGTCCTTTGTACTTATTAATTATACATCTATGTGAAGATATTTTATATTTTCTCAATACACATATCTAGTTATGAGAATTATCACTTGATGCATATATATTGTGTAGTGATACTTAACTGTTCATTAATCTACCTCTTGTTGGATCATAGGATGGGTGATTGGATGCTCTAGAAGGGGGGTTAACATAGCTGAATGCACTTAAACAAAATTCATTAGACCTTCAAGTTATATCACAAGATAAGGTTGCTAAATAGGAAATTTGAGTGCAACGAAAACATACATAACAAGGAAGAGAGAGATTGATCAAGCACCAAGTGACAAGCTATGTAGAGTAGTTCCATACTCCAAACTAGGAGTATGTCAGTCTACTACCGAGAGAGGTCAACCTCTAGGATTTCTAAGTGTGTCTTCCTCTATATATTTACTTATAAGAGTTACAACACATGACCCACCAAAGGACTTACCTCTCCAATACAAAGAGTCTTCAACCTTACCAAGGACTTACCCACTTTGCAACGAGTCTTCAGCCTTCTTTAAGGACCTATACACTCTTGCACAAGACTTCAGCCTTCTAGGAATTATGCATTCTTCTTGGATCTTCAGCCTTTGACTTCACCTTCACTCAGAGAAGCTTTCACCAAGGACTTACCCACTTGAGAAAGGAGTCTTCTACCTTCACCAAGGGCTTGCCCACTCTTTTTCCAAGTCTTCAACCTTGTTCT
Source organism: Alisma plantago-aquatica (assembly GCA_963693085.1). Taxonomy (NCBI): domain Eukaryota; kingdom Viridiplantae; phylum Streptophyta; class Magnoliopsida; order Alismatales; family Alismataceae; genus Alisma; species Alisma plantago-aquatica. Next base: position 283,612,671 of record OY856414.1, on the reverse strand, counting down.
TCACCAAGAGACTCCTTCCCTTGTTCTTCTTCACCTCTCTTAGCCAAGAGAGAAAACCTTCATCTTCATGATTGAAATGAGAGATATGGAGGTGGTGGAAGTGAGAGAATCACATGATATACATGAAGGACTAGCTCTCTTACAAATCTCATACTCACTCTAATGGATGTAGCAAGTGAATAAGATTAGAGAGAGGGATGAGGCTATAGGATGCACTCAACTATAGACTAGGAACCTCATATAGAGTTTTGCATTGAATGCTCAACCCTGGAATGAAGCTCAGAGGGTCCTATTTATAGTTGGGGACGCCTCTTAGCCTTTGGGAACACTTAATGAAAAAAACTAGTTGTTTTGCGGCTTGCAACAGATATATTTTTGATTTTTGCAACTCCACAATAGCTAGAAACACTTTTCTACACTTTTCATACAATGCTATCGATTGAGTTTCTATAAAGGTAACTCGACCAATCCATGCAACATGACCAATTTAAGCCATCAGTCGAGTTTGTCCTGGGGTAACTTGATTGATCCACTTAAATCAGTTTTGGTCTGTAGAGGGATCAATCAAGTTTTGTGAAATGGAAACTCGACGGATCAAAAGTAATTTTCAAAATCCAACAAGGATCAGTCGAGTTTGCAACTTGACTGATGAACAATCTGATGTGAATTTTGTAAAATGGATTTTGAGTGCTTAAATATTCAATTTAAGTGCTCTTGATTTTTTTCTAAGCTTAATTACAAGGCATACAATTATTATAAGTGATTTACAACATGACTGTAATGGATTTACATCATATTCCAAAAATGTGCACTTGTATTGAATTTGACTTGTCTTTTTTCCAAGTTAGGATGCATAATTTAGGGCATTAGGAGTGTGTCTATACCTAATCTAAAATCACTCAAGTAGAAGCATTATACACAAAGAAATGAAATGGTTAGTCATCATCAAAACAAGGGTCTAGTCAATTTAGACCTTGAGTAAACATTGACTAAATTAACCTTGAGTCAAGACCTCTAAATAAGTTGGTTATAATAAGATTGTAAGCGATAGAATTTTATCTTTGTTATATCATATCGTTGGGACCAGGGGTCTCACCCGTGGTTATCCACATCTTTTTAGGTATGTTAGAGCACCAAAAAGAAAGTGTTGATCAAGATGTAACAAGAAAGAATATGGATAAGTCTAGAGTGTCCATGTACTCTCACTTTCCTGAGTGATGGGTGGGTAGTTGATAAACTACATGTTAGGTTGTTTTATGTGATGTTTTCTTACAAATGTGAGTTGTAAGTTGAGCTAGCACTTTTATTATGTTTTATTCGTATGAATATATCTCATGTTGTGATCTTACTTTGACAAAGTTAGTAAAGGAATTTTAGCTTGTGATCTTCGCATGTTCTCTTTTGGAATGGCTCTAATATAATGAAATACCTTTTTTTTTTTAATAAAATTCATGTGAAGTGTGACCAGTCTTACAACTGATTCTTTATGCGGATCATCTTATGCAGAAATTTTCAGCTTGGTTTTTGGTAGATATATTAGATTTAAGTTGGGTTTTGTCTAGGGATACATCCTAATGGTTAATTAAGGTTTAATTATCAGGATGGGTCCTTAAAATGTAGATTAATTGTAATGAATAATACAAGCTAATTATATTTTTTGATTTATAATATAAATTTGTTATATATTTACTGATATACATCTACATCACACAACATTAGCTTGGCACATTATAAGGCACAATAATAAATTGCAACGAAACAAAAGCCACATGATATCATATATTATTGGGATAATGGTGGTGATGAGAGACCCAAACAACAAGGAACAACGAGCTTGTTGAGGAGATGTAAAAGTGTGAGATCCAACAATCCAAATCGAATAGATACAACTAAGATAAACAACAATCAAGCAAGCAACCACAAAGATGAGATTTATAGTGGTTCAGAAAATTCCCAATGTGGGAACCTACATCCAATGGTAGAGATGACATTACTTATAGAGAGATTACAGAGATGGTGAATATAGAAGAAATAAGAAGAACCTGCTTTTTTCACACCTGAAAGACAACTATAGAAGAGGAAAGTTGCTTGGAGAGGAGCGCTTGGAGGCATGAAACCCTAAGGAAAGCCCTAGGTCCATATGTGGCTTTATGTCTTCATAAAGTAATGTCCCTTGATGTCTCTTCATTGCACTTCATGTTTGGGAAGAGTTGGGGGGACTATTTATAAGAATAGGACCCATATCCAAAGTCCTGAAGTCATAAGGTTGTTTTCTAACCGCGTTTACAATCCGAATGGACTATATGCGGTAAGTAACACATACTATATTTTCAAGTTAGAAAGATTTATACTCCAACATCTGACTATATATAGTCTAGATGGATCGTAAATGCAAATACAATCTAGGTAAACCTTATATGGTCTAAAGTAATGACCGTCAATATACCTGTAGGTGCCCAAAACACATCTCAAAGATGTTGCAGCTTGATGTAGACATTTGGTTCATTCATGAAGTTTTTTTGTAGAGTTTAAGACACTCTCTCAACAAACTCCATCTCATTTTCAACTAAAAAATGATGGAAGTAGAAAAGCACTTGCAAACTTCTCCAATATCAGAAACTAATTAAGAATACCATCTCCTCCACATGCTCTGCATGGGAAAAGCTTAGGTAGAAAGAAGACCAGCTAATTTTGAGCAAAGCTCAAACTTAGATAATAGAAGGGACTTTGTCATCATGTAGATAGGATTCTCATACATAGCGATATTCTTTATTTGAATCTTTCCTTTAGTTGTGACTTTCTAATGGAGTGGTACTTGACATCAATGTGCTTCATTCTCTCGTGGAACATTTGATCTTTGCTAAGATGTATAACACCTTGACTGTCACAATGCATAAGTACTTGTTCTTGAACCATGCCCAAATGATTCATCATACCATTGAGCCATGAAGCCTCCTTCATGGCTTATGTTGCCGCCATGTACTCTGCTTCAGTAGTAGATAAAGCAGTAGTACTTTGGAGAGTGTCTCTTAAGCTATGAAAGATGTCCTCTTGTCTGTTGATTATTCTTTTATATTGATTAGTGTTGGGCGGGTTAAGTCTTCTATTTGGTAGATTTGTTTTGTGATGTTGAGGGGACCACACCTGCATTTTTTGCAGGAGATGTAATAATTTTTTGAGGATTTGCCCACAAGAGGAGGGTGGGGTGAATAGAATACCTCCTGAATTTTCCAGAAAAAAAGAGAGATGTCCTCTTGTCGAGGTCTCCTACATAATCTAAGTCCCTTTGGATCTCTTTGCCACGAATTGTCTTATCTTCACCTAGGTCTTTCATATCAAATTCTTCACCTAGAAGAGATTTCACCTTGGCAATATCACATGTGTGTTTAGAAGTAACTAACATGTCATAAACATATAGTAGTAGGTAAACAAAGGAATTTTCATCCAACCCTTTATAGTAGACACAATTATCATAACCAATCCTAGAAAATCCATTGTGTGTCATGAAAGAGTCAAATATCCTATACCATTGTCCAGGAGATTGCTTCAGACCAAAGAGTGACCTCTTGAGAAAGCACACTTGGTTCTATTTGTCTTCAAAACCCTCTAGTTGTTGCATGCACATCTTTTCTTCTAGTTCACTATGCTAAAAAACTGTGTTTACATCTAGTTGTTGCAACTCTATGTCTTCAATGGATACCAAAGAAAGAAGCACCTGAATGGAACTATGCTTGATGACAGATGATAAGACTTCATTAGAATCAATGCCTTCAATTTGATTGCAGTCTTTTGCAATGAGGCGTTCCTTCTATCTATCACCTTCATTCTTCTTATAGACCCGCATGTAGCCCACTACCTTATTGCCTTTGGGAGGTACCACCAACTCCCAAGTTTGATTCTTGTGAAGAGACTCCATCTCTTCCTTCATTGCAATAATCCACTATGGAGCATCATGACCTACAACTGCATCATGAAACTGGTGGGTTCATCACTAGTATCCACATAAATGGCGTTAGCAAGGGCATATACTACCATGGAGTCACCAAAGCTATAGTGTTGGAGTGGTTTGGCATTCCATTTGCCTTTGGATACACTATAAGAACTATCTAGAAATTCTCTGTCTTCAGTAGGCATTCAGTCATCTGACTTAGAAAAGGGATCTTGTTCATTAACCTATTAGTTGTCATCTTGTTTGGTCTCCACCTGTTGTGAGATGCCCTATAGAGAACAAGTAGAAGAGCTATTTGTGTCTTGCATAGTAGACACCATGGCATATTTGTTAAAGTAACATTGCACTCTACCAAGAAACTGGTGAAGAAGGATCCTTGCACCAAAGACAATATCCTTTCACCCAGAAGCATAACCAAGGAATATGCATTTGATAGCTCTAGGTTCCAATTTGTGATCAGAATGTGCATAAGCTGGGAAAACTGAATATTGATAGATTCAAATAGTCAATAGGTTTACCAGACCAAATTTCTTTAGGAGTCTTGAAATTAGTAGAAGATGATGGAGAATGGTTCACCAAATAACAAGAGGTTGATATTGATCCAGTCTCGAAAGATCTATCCAAACCCACATTGAGAAGCATGCATCAGGCCTTTTCTAATAACATTCTATTCATTCTTTTTGCTATACCATTCTTCTGGGGTGTGTGATGCACTGTATGATGTATTTTGATCCCATGATCACTGTAGAAACAACTGAACTCCTTAAAACAAAACTCCAATTTGTTATCAATTTGAAAAGTCTTTATGCTCTTGTCAGTTTGATACTCAACGAGAGCCTTCCATTCCTTGAAAGTAGAGAGCGCCTTATCCTTGCTCTTAAGAAAATAAACCCAAACCTTCCTTATGCAATCATCAATGAAGGTCATCATATATTTAGCACCAACTTTGGAAGGAGCACAAGAAGGGCCCCTTAGATTAGAGTGAACATGATATAGAGAATCCTTGGAAGAATTATTTTTTAATCAAAGCTATTGCATTTGGTGTTCCCCATAACACAATGCTCGCTAAAATCTAAATTCCCAATGCTTTTATCACACAACAACCCTCTTTTGCTCAGAAGCATTGTGACACAACAACCATGAGATAACCCCAAAACTAATCGCAGAAATAAAACAAAACAAACAGATTATCAGAAAGCACTGGAAATTAAAAACCATTCTCATTTAGGTCCAAATAGTAGAAACCTTTACATATGAGTCCTTTCATGTCATATGATACTTCCCATGCATGCCATCAATCTGTTATAAGAAAACCTATTCCAAACATATATACATATTCCATGTATCCATACACGAACACAACAGACAAGCCAAACCACATATCGAAACACATCCACAAAGCACACCCAACAACCAACCCAAAGACCTGAATGTGCATGGACGTCTATAGGACTCTAATCAACAAAAGAACCACCAGCAACACTTCCAACCTTGTCAGCTACTGTCCTTCTTGTTGCTACTCAACCTCAGCTGCACAATCTCTACCTCCTCGTGCACATCCACCTAAAAATATGTGGGGAACCCACGAGGCAAGATTCCAAATCTCAGTGGGAGATATATCTCTCCACCAACTCTATTATTAGCACATGTAAGATGATTAAAGAACAACAATAAAGCTACAATCATAATAAATAGGTAATCAGTACTAATAGGGTAAGCAATTGCCATTAGATTGTGAAACGTCTTAACCTCATAAAAGGAATATGAAGAACATGTAAATCCATTACCAACTATACTGTAGAAAAGCAAACAAGGCCTCATCCAATGTTTCTGTATTTGAACCTAAGCAAGCATGCTATGCAGCTAATCATGTATTTTATTATCCCCTAAGGATTTGAGTCATACCACTCAAATCCAAGTAACCACTGCTAAGTCAAAATTGGTGCCATATAAGGTCTAGTGGAAGAGACAAAATCCATGACCTCACCCCTCAATCAGTACGAGTGAACCTATAGTGACATCATCAGTCGAACTAGTACCAATGACATAGAGTCCAACTATACAAGTCTAGCCCACCTTGGTATAGGTTCTAGGTCACGAACTAGGTCAAGGTAAGACAACAAGGTCACAAGGCTAAGACACACAAACTCTAGAGAATCCTAATCTCCACTAAGGGTGATAATACCCAACCAAGATCCAAACAAGGCAAGGCAACAAGGTCACAAGGAAAGACAACATGCTCTAGGTCACGACCTAGGTCAAAGCAAGACAATAATGTCACAAGGCTAAGTCACACAAACTCTAGAAAACCCTAATATTCACTAAGGGTGATACTACCCAACCAAGAGCCAAACAAGGCCCCCAAAGCACTACACTCTCCCTCAAGAAGCCAAGAGAGAAGGAACACTCTAGAGGTCACAAATTGCACATCAACCCCCGATATTGGTAAATTGCAATTTGCACCAAAACTATAATAGAATGCACAAACACCAACCAAACAAGCTCAAACTGGAGACTTAACCTCTCCACAAGCCCCAATCACACCTCAAATGATTAGAGCAAGGTTATAAACACAAGATCAAGCCAAAGCAAATAGGATTACCCCAAAACTCATGTCAGGGTCCTTACAAGCATTGTCCCTTTCTCAGACATCAGTACCAAATGCATATGCAAAGGCCTTGTGGTGGCTTTAAATGAAGTTGTAACCGCTATGGAGCTTGAGTAGTGGAACCTTGCAAGATGTACAAATTTTTTTGAATTTCTCATTTCCTTACATGAGGACTTGATCAACTTTAAGAACATCAATAACTCCACTTTCACCAGAGAACTTCTAGTCCTTGTCTTCAAGTGTGCCCAATATTATGAGATTCTTCTTCAACTCAACATGTCAGACATATGTCAATTATCTATCTTCACCATCAAATATTTTGATCTTCATCGTACCAAAACCAATTGTCTTGCAAGGAAGGTCTTCACCCATAAGGATATCACCACCTTGATGTGTCTCATAGGTATGGAAATAATCCTTATACTTGGTCATGTGGTACGTGCATGCCGAATCAAGAATCCAATCCTTCTTATAGTCATACGACAATGATGAGGAAAGAATGTAGCCGTCATCTTCAAAACATCCATGATCCACCTTTGCATGAGTTGAACATCATTTGATTTCTCATGGTTTTGCTTATTTTGAAACTCGTAGCATTCATACTGAGTATGACATGTCTTCTTGCAATACTTGCACCTCTTTGATTGACATGCCTTTGAATTTTTCTTCTTTTGCTTTGAACTTTCAGGGTATTTTCCATCTGGACACTCCCTTCTTCTAGTGACCAATGCTTCACGCACTAATTTTGATGAAGTGAGATCCTTCTCTAATTTCTCTTGAGACATCAAGGTTGTTTTTACTTCATGGAGTGAGATAGTCTTTGACTCATGGAATACCATCATATCTGGAGATTCTTATAAGACATTGGAGAGGTACAAAGCTTCAAAATTGCATGATCCTTTATCCTATATCTTCACATCGATATTCCCAAGCTCATGTATGGTTTCATTGAACTTGTTGAGAAGAGTTGTTAATGAACCACCTTCTTCCATGTAAAGCATGAAAATGTGCTTCTTCAGCGCAAGCTCATTGGTGATGGAGTCCTTCATGTAGAGTGCTTCAAGTTTAGCCCAAACATCTTTGGCAGTCTTCAGATGAATGACCGCACGAGGACTTCATCCTCCAAATAGAGAAAAATGCATGTACATGCCTTTTTACCAATCTTCTCCCACCCATCATGTAACATCCCACTCTTTTTATGCAAAATTTTCAAACTATTTTATTCTTTGCATGCTCTTTTTCTAATAGTATAAATGTTGAGGACCTAAATGTAAATTGTCCATGTTAGTTTTGCAAATTCATTTTTATGTCCAATTGCTCTCTTATCCTTATTTTATTTAACGAAAATGTTTTCACATATATATATATCTATGCTCTTTTGTTTAAGAAAATGAGGATAAATTCTTTTATGTCAAATTTTCTCTCTCATATGGTAATTAGTGGTTTACATGTTTAATTTATTTCTTAATGGCCTCCATCTTGTTAATTGAAAAGAAATAATATTTAGTGCACATTTTCATATCTTAAAATTCTTATTTGATAAATTAATGGCTTTATTTACATTCATCATGGTCATTTAAGTGCACATTGTGGTTTTTGCTATTTTAGGCCTAAAATGTGTACAAGTAGTAAAACTAATTACATGGTAATGTTATAGACACTCTAATGCACCTATGGTTAAAATTTGGGCTCCTTTGACTCATGTTTGGGCCATCTAAACAATTAAAGAAGACCTTAATATAGTGTAACCATTCAATTGAATGATATTTCATTTATTAGATCAATTTAAGTTATGGTTCGGTTATTGCAGCATTACTTCTATTCTTTTTCTAGCGTGTGTAACAGTAGACATTGGATCATGATACAACAATGCTCGAATTCTCTCCTACCTCTGTTACTCCCACGAGTAGGAGCCGTTTCACAGTCCAACCTTCGTCGATCTCTCTCTCCATCATTAAGGGACCGTTTTGTGAGATTTCTTTGCCAACGCATCCGACTCGTCTCCCCGAACTCATCGAGATCTCACTCGTGCCATCTTGCCCGCTGTAGGTGAAACACCCAATATAGGGCTTGGACCCCCTCACTGCACGGACACCCAACTGCCACCACAGAGCATCTACCTCCACCTTTTTGCACCCAAAAGCATCGCCGGTCCCCGAGCAGCTCTTCCCCAGCTTCAATTCCTCCTATAATGGCCTCGAGCCCCAGGACCTACCCCTCCTTCTTCTTCGGCGATGGCGGGTCAGTACTCACTGCTCTGAGCATCTCGATCCAATCGAAATCGCGGTGAGCATCCTCGACACCTAAGCTTCGTTTTCAAGTTCTCGATTTGCCTTCAAGTCACCCCAATCGACGGGTCCTATAGCAACCTGCAACCTCGTGTTTGACCTTGGTTGGGTTTCTCGCCACTGTCCCTGTCCAGTGCCTTGATGGCCTCGATGGGGGGTTTCTCGTTGGATTCCAGTACTTGGCCGCCGCCCCTGTTTCGAGCCACCGATCTCTATTTCTCACCCCATGGCCCTTCCCAGCTGCTTTTGCCTCAGTCAACTTTTCTCTCATCTGCACCTCGCCTCTGTGAATCTGTCTACAGGGTTTTATTCCCTTTCTCTCACTCTCCCTGATAGATCTGCATCGTCGTCTTGCTATTTTATAGGTCCATGACCGGAGCAGCTTCTTGAAGCTCCAGTTCATCTCGTGGCCAACATTTTAGCTTGATGGCTTCATATGGGTACCAAGAGCTCACTGGTAGTCTTGGTTTCTCGCGAATCCCCTCCCTTTCACCGCAGATCAAGGAGCTTTCAGCTCCAGGAAATGGCTCGACGCCATGGCTGAGGGGTGAAGAATCCAGGTCACAAAATGACCTTGGTACCCCTGTCAGTTTAATTCGACGCTCTAAATTGTGAAGGGTATTTTAGGATTTTCAAAAACGCCACATGATTTTTCTTTGATTTTCATTGACATGTTCTTTGGAAATTCGTATTAAATCGCCTGACTATCAGAAAAATCTGCAAAAAAAAGGTTTTGGAAAGGATTTTCGATGAGGAATCTGATTTTGTGGTTTTTATCGACTGATTTTGCTGTTTTCACATCTCAATAATTATATGGCACATATTAGGGTTTAATTTGAATAACAAAGGATAATCATGTTAATTTCAGGTGTTTAAGGGAATCCAATCAGTCAAACAAGGTTTGACTTAGGTGCTTTAGCTCAAGGTAAGTGGGCCATGCCCTTGGCATAAGATAATAATTGATTTATTGAATGTTTATGATTTATGTTGAGCACCTTATATTAAAGTCATGATTAATGCATGTTTTCTTCAATGTATATGATTATTGGATGTTGATTGTTATAATCTAAGTCTAGGAATAGAAATCACATTAAGATTATGAATTATGATTAATATACATGAAACCAAGGTTAAGAGGGAAGAAATTTCCCATTCACGCTTAAGAGGGAGAAATCCCATTATGGTTATGGGGAGAAATCCCAATTATGTTCAAGAGGGAGAAATCCCAATTAAGATCAAGTTTAAGTTATTAAGAAGATCATTAAGTCTAAGAAATATCATGGTTAATGGAAATTGATTTAGATTTATATGCACCTTGTTATGGGATTTCCGAGCATTATGGGCTTTCCGAGCAATTATGGGCTTTCCGAGCATTATGGGCTCCTTATGGGGCATTAAGAAAGGAGCATATACTTATAGTCAAGTTCCTTATGTAAAAGATGTCAAGAAATGATTAATGTTAAATGTATGTCCATGATTACGTCAAGTCACCTTTATAGTTTATTTTTTTGCTTTATAACATGCCAATGCCACTTACTGACCATGTTTGTTTTTCCTTTGCATGGCTGGGGATGAGATGTCTGCAGACGTTGGAGCTAAAGGGAAGGAGACATCTTGAGAAGATTCCAAGGATTCAAGACCTTATAAGTTGTTGCCTGGTGGGACGTCCATCTATGGAGATCCTATCTTTCATATGTTATCTAGAATATGTGTAGTTTTAGAACCATGATGTAGTTTTCTTTTCAAGAACTTATATATGAATCTATGCTTCTAAGAATTCCAAGTGTTGTTTATTTCTTGATATGAGATCATGTATGTGACAAACCTCCCTGATATGCCAAGTACCCCAAATTATGGATAATGTTGGGGATTAGGCTGTGCTTCCGCTGGTTACATATGAAACCCTAGGGAGGGGTGTTACATTAATGGTATCAAAGCAAGAAATAGATGGCCACTAAGGCAACAACAAGGATTCATGCAAGTCACCCTAGGATGAAGAAATAGAAGTAGAGAACATGATTATGTATTCTAGTATGTCTAGAGAACCCTAAATATGACTAGAACCCTCACCTCATTAGAGAAGTACATGTTAGCATGCCCATGTAGTTGAAACCAAACCCTAGATGATGACATGCTTCTCCTTGTCTCAATGGTAAGGGCCACCCAATTGAGATTTGAGGAAAATGTCATTTAATGTGACTTTTTATGTGTCTTACCTTCTTAATTGTGTATGTGGTATGGGATACATGTGCAAATAATTTGGTGAGATGTAGCATGAAAGATCCAACATTTCTAAATATGTGCTTGATCACCACATATAGAGAGATGAAGGATATATGACCTAAGGTTAGACAACTATGAAGATGTAGTCATGGTAAGTGAGAGATAGATTCCCTAAGTATAATGAGTTAGGTGTAATGTTAAGGAGTAAGTATGAGACTTAGGAAGGGTAGTTAAGTAATTTATGTTGAATAATCATGCTTTGTTTATGTATGCCTCTTTTATAATGGAAATTGTATGGAAAATTTGCAAGTTTATGTGAAACCCTTAAGGTGGGTAGAAACTCTAGGAAATTTCGAGGACAAAATTTATTTAAGGTGGGTAGAATTGTAACATCCCACTCTTTTTATGCAAAATTTTCAAGCTATTTTATTCTTTGCATGCTCTTTTTCTAATAGTATAAATGTTGAGGACCTAAATGTAAATTGTCCATGTTAGTTTTGCAAATTCATTTTTATGTCCAATTGCTCTCTTATCCTTATTTTATTTAAAGAAAATGTTTCATATATATCTATGCTCTTTTGTTTAAGAAAATGAGGATAAATGCTTTTATGTCAAATTTTCTCTCTCATATGGTAATTAGTGGTTTACATTTTAATTGTTTACTTAATGACCTCCATCTTGTTAATTGAAAAGAAATAATATTTAGTGCACGTTTTCATATCTTAAAATTCTTATTTGATAAATTAATGGCTTTATTTACATTCATCATGGTCATTTAAGTGCACATTGTGGTTTTTGCTATTTTAGGCCTAAAACGTGTACAAGTAGTAAAACTAATTACATGGGAATGTTCTAGACACTATAATGCACCTATGGTCAAAATTTGGGCTCTTTTGACTCATGTTTGGGCCATCTAAACAATTAAAGAAGACCTTAATATAGTGTAACCATTCAATTGAATGATATTTCATTTATTAGATCAATTTAAGCTATGGTTCAGTTATTGCAGCGTTACTTCTCTTCTTTATTTTGGCACGCGTAATAGTAGCCGTTGGATCATGATCCAACGATGCTCACATTCTCTCCTACCTCTATTACTCCCACAAGCAAGAGCCGTTTCATAGTCCAACCTTTGTCGATCTCTCTCTCCATCATTACAGGACAGTTTCATGAGATTTCTTCACCAACGCATCTGACTCGTCTCCCCGAACTCATCGAGCTCTCACTCATGCCCTCTCACTCATTGTAGGTGAAATGCCCAATATAGGGCTTGGACCCCCTTGCTGCACATGCACCCAGCCGCCACCACAGAGCATCTACCTCCACCTTTTTGCACCCAAAAGCATCGCCGGTCCCCGAGCAGCTCTTCCCCGGTTTCAATTCCTCCTCTAACGACCTCGAGCCCCAGGACCTGCCCCTCCTTCTTCTCCGATGATGGCGGGTCAGTACTCACTGCTCTGAGCATCCCGATCCAATCGAAATCACGGTGAGAATCCTCGACACCTAAGCTTCATTTTCAAGTTCTCAGTTTGCCTTGAATTCGCCCCAATCGATGGGTCCTTTAGCAACCTGCAACCTCATGTTTGACCTTGGTTGGGTTTCTCGTCATCGTCCCTGTCCAGTGGCCCCTCGAGCCACCTTTTGCCTCCTGGGACTCCGACGCACCGCAAGGAGTGCCTTGACGACCTCACCAGGTGGTTTCTTGCTAGATTCCAGTACTTGGCCGCCGCCCCTGTTTCGAGCCACCGACCTCTGTTTTGCATCCCATGACCCTTCCTGGATGCTTTTGCCTCAGTCAAGATTTTCCTCATCTGCACCTCACCTCTGTGAATCTGTCTGTAGGGTTTTGTTTCCTTTCTCTCGCTCTCCGCGATAGATCTGCATCATCATCTTGCTGTTTTACAGGTCCATGATTGGAGCAACTTCTTGAAGCTCCAGTTCATCTCATGGTCGACATTTTAGCTTGATGGCTTGATAAAGGTACCAAGAGCTCACTGGTAGTCTTGGTTTCCCACGAATTCCCTCCCTTTCACTGCAGATCAAGGAGCTTTCAGCTCCAGGAAATGGCTCAACGCCATGGCTGAGGGGTGTAGAATCTAGGTCATGAAATGACCTTGGTACCCCTGTGAGTTTAATTCAACGCTTTAAATCGCGAAGGGTATTTTAGGATTTTCAAAAACGCCACATGACTTTTATTTGATTTTAATTGACATGTTCTTTGGAAATTCATATTAAATTGGATGATTATCAGAAAAATTTGCAAAAATAGGTTTTAGAAAGGATTTTTGATGAGGAATATGATTTTGTGATTTTTATCGACTGATTTTGCTATTTTCACATCTCAATAATTATATGGCACATATTAGGGTTTAATTTGAATAAAAAAGAGAATCATGTTAATTTTAGGTGTTTAAGGGAATCCAATCAGTCAAACGAGGTTTGACTTAGGTGCTTTAGCTCAAGGTAAGCGGGCCATGCCCTTGGCATAAGATAATAATTGATTTATTGAATGTTTATGATTTATGTTGAGCACCTTATATTAAAGTCATGATTAATGCATGTTTTCTTGAATGTATATGATTATTGGATGTTGATTGTTATAATCTAAGTCTAGGAATAGAAATCACATTAAGATTATGAATTATGATTAAGATACATGAAACTAAGGTTAAGAGGGAAGAAATTTCCCATTCATGCTTAAGAGGGAGAAATCCCATTATGGTTATGGGGAGAAATCCCAATTATGTTCAAGAGGGAGAAATCCCAATTAAGATCAAGTTTAAGTTATTAAGAAGATCATTAAGTCTAAGAAAGATCATGGTTAATGGAAATTGATTTAGATTTATATGCACCTTGTTATGGGCTTTCTGAGCATTATGGGCTTTCCGAGCAATTATGGGCTTTCCGAGCATTATGGGCTCCTTATGGGGCATTAAGAGAGGAGCATATACTTCTAGTCAAGTTCTTTATGTAAAAGATGTCAAGAAATGATTAATGTTAAATGTATGTCCATGTTTACGTCAAGTCACCTTTATAGTTTATTTTTATGCTTTATAACATGCCAATGTCGCTTACTTACCATGTTTGTTTTTCCTTTGCATGGCTGGGGACGAGATGTCTGCTGACGTTGGAGATAAAGGGAAGGATACATCTTGAGAAGATTCCAAGGATTCAAGACCTTATAAGTTGTTTCCTGGTGGGACATCCATCTATGGAGATCCTATCTTTCATATGTTATCTAGAATATGTGTAGCTTTAGAACCATGATGTAGTTTTCTTTTCAAGAACTTATGTATGAATCTATGCTTCTATGAATGCCAAGTGTTGTTTATTTCTTGATATGAGATCATGTATGTGACAACCCTCGCTGATATGCCAAGTACCCCACATTATGGATAATGTTGGGGATTAGGCTGTGCTTCCGTTGGTTACGTATGAAACCCTAGGGAGGGGTGTTACACATCATCTATCATAGATTCTGGTTTCTTCTCCTTTACGAGACAAACTTTGCAGACTCCTTCTTGTGTGAGGAAATATTCACACTTAACTTCTGAAAGAGAGAATCTCTTCAAGCGATCAAACTTCTCGATGTTGTACTTCAATCATCATGGTAGAGATCTGGAGGTAGAACTTACTCTGGTACCATTTGTTGGGATTATTGTGGTGATGAGAGACCTGAACAACATGGTCCAACGAGCTTGTTGAGGAGATGAAAAAGTGTGATATTATGCAATCCAAACTGACAAAGATCAACAATGAACAAAAAAGCAACCACAAAGATGAGATTTATAGTGGCTCAACAAATTCTCAATGTTGATAGAGAGATTATAGAGATGATGAATATAGAAGAGAGAAGAAGAACATGATCCCCCTTTACACCCAAAAGCCAACTATGGAAGAAGATGGTTGCTTGGAGAGGAGATCTTTGAGGAGTGAAACCCTAAGGAAAGTCCTAGGTCCGTCTCTGGCTTTAGGTCTTAAAAAATGTTTCTTGATGTATTTTTGTTTCTCTTCATGTTTGAGATGAGTCGGGGGTCTATTTATAAGAATAGGTACCATATCCAAAGTCTTGAAGTCATTACTTTTTTATACAGGCCGTGTTTATGGTCCAACTAGAGTGTATACGGTCTGTAACACAAATTGTAATTTATTTCATCTAATTTTACAGTCCAACGCTAGACTGTATACGACCTGGCAGGATTGTAAATGCAAATAAAATCTAGACATACCATATATGGTCTGAAGTAATGACTATAAATACACATGCATGTGTTCAAAATGCATCCCAAATATGTCAAGGCTTGGTGTATATATCCGATTTGCCAAGAATATTTTCTAGAGACAACAAATACAATTGAGACAAAATGGATGGTTTTATCAATCAATTGTGTGACATGATGAAGATCAACCTAGAGCTAGAAAATTAAAACATTGAGCAATAATCTTATTTCTTATTAATGAATCACGAGGAAAGTAAAATAGTTACTATTCTTGAATCAAGTCCAAAACTCCTGATGTAGAAAAAATTAGGGTATATGACTGCCTCCTTGCCTTCTTGAGATCAAGGCAAACTTAGAGAGTTCTTCCATTTAGTGTCTGGAGACTACAATCACTCATTGCATCCTCCACCATGGACATAACAAGGAGATAAGATTGAAATTATGAGAAGGAGAGATACATCATAAAATAACATTACAATAGATTTATCTTCATAGCTCAAAGTCATACTACATGAAAAATGATAGAAACTAACTATGAAAAATCTCAATCGACCCCTTGATGTTGTTACATATAGAAAACATCCAAAAGAGGGAAACCATGAACAAGTACCTTATAGATGAAATCAAAGCATCTGCCTATTTTTCCATGAGTCGAGGAAGAAAGTACCAAGTTTGAGCCATTATCATGAGGTCAGAGACCCTCCATTGAAGCATTGGCACAAACAATCAAAACTAGAGATGGGAAACTATCCTCTCAATCAAACAAAAATAAACTAATGTGCTAAATCACTTTTTGGGGGTGATGATAGAGATAAGATCAATATTTATAATGCAGAAGGCCCCACATTGTGAGAGTTCCTGATTAAGGTTGGACATAGAGGAAATGATACGCCAAGTTTAGGAGAGGCTAGTGACTACAAGACCCAGAGAGACTAGGTATCATATATTTGAATGAGTAATGTGAAGAGATGCAAAATGAGGGTGAGACAACAAGTAGAGGGAAAGGGAATTCATATGATATTGTTAGCTTGTAGAGTCATTGATAGTTAGGGATCAAAGTAGATGGGATAAGTGGGGAGTCATTCGATCAGTCCAATTAGGATCGGGAAAAATGGCCCAACAATAACAAAAGCGTGTGAAGCTCTACCTCAAAGACTTTGCAATATTAAATTGAAGTCTGATGGGTTCAAGGGCATGCATTCAATCATTATCTTCTCTATTTAAAACTACATTAATAACATCATCCAATAATAGTGAAAATAGGTATCCCAACCAAATAGATAATGAGGAAATTGACTTTTCCATTAGATAGATATTATAAATTTTATCTCTATGAGATTTAATTAGGTTAGAGTTTATCCTACTATTCTCTATATATACATATATGTACATATATATATATACATATATATAGGACTACATACTATATGTCTGGCATTATCTTATCACGGGCTATGTTTTCCAAACAAGAGGACATATATATTAAAACTTTTTAGCAACTATGTTCATAAAGTCAAATACTATCCAAATTGAGACATCTAAGTTCTTTAATGTACCGTTTTTGTATCTACTACATACATGTTAGGGTTAGTTAGATAAAATTAGGGTTTAGGAATAAACCATCACTAATCACAAAATAAATTTCCTTAAGCATCCATGGCCTATAGTTAAGGTTTGTACTTAAATCCATTCATTATATGTTCATTCTAGATCAACTTAGGTATAACAAGTTATACTAGGATCTATTTTACATCTCGTTTGGTAACTCCTAAGGAAGTAAACTAAATGACAACCGATTCATGGAACCTAAGGTTTCTAGAATCAAGATGGTCAATTTGATATGTTACAAGAGCTCTGTTGAGTAGCATTATGTTTGAATTATCAATGGCATTGTTCTTTTTAATTTCAATTGGTATGGTAAAAATCACTATACAATTGGTATGGTAAAAATCAACATTTTTCTCTTCCTTTTTTCATTGAAAAAAAACATTTGATATGAATTTAAGTAAGGTCAACACCTAATCAATGTGCATACATAGTGTGCTTGAAGGAGACATATGCAAACTATGGTCTTCCATATGGACTCCAAATAAACTATGATCTTCCATATGGACTCCAAATAAACTATGATCTTCCATAGTATATATGTCAAAGTTTTTTGGTTTTGTTGAATTAATTGTAATTTAATTTACACCATGGGTATAACATATAAAATGAATATTTACCTTTACGAATGTTTCAAAATGCAATACCCTATAACCATGTGTATACTTAGGTTTTTTTTAAGGCCATCATTTAATATATAATTATTTTTTATGGATTTTCTTAATTTCTTCCCATGATTGTGACAACATGAAACAAAGGTATTTTTCCTCAAACTTTGATATTTTTGGTAGTTGTGGATATGTTCAACCAAATTAAAGAGATATTGAATAGATTCACTCACAGTATGAGGTTTAGTGGCCATTGTTTGGCACAATTAGGTGGTTGATGACAAATTCCCTAATTTGAATAGTTGATTATATTTTATTAATGTGACATAAATCTTGTCTGACTATTTTCTAAGATATATTAGGGGCAAGGTATCTAGTAAATAATCATTTGGCAATGTGGGGATAGTTTGGCTTCAAAAATCAAACTTTAGTTGGATATTTATTTTTAGTAACTCCATCAAGTGCAAGTTCCATACAAGACTGATCTATAAACTATTATAATGAACTAGGTTTTAATAAATCTTATGTAGGTTAACACTTGAGGAATGAACACATTCCTTAAACTCAGTAGAGTCTGATCACTATAAGAAATATATATTTTAATGAGGAAAACATATGCAAGGACCATGAGTCTTAGTTAAAATAGATTGACAACTAGAGATTGGATAGAAGGAATCATAAACTCCTTTACTTAATTTCATAAAACGTGCATATACTAAAGCATGCTATCATAAATGTTTTTTTTATATATATAACTAGTTGTTGTAAATGTATTTCCCTATGGTCAATCAATTCTACATGTTTTCCTTAAGTTTTATTTTGACCCTAACTATTCTTTAACAATCTAGTATTTTTTCTCAAGTCCAAGATGGGACACCCCAATAGTTAGATTATTTGTTCCTTACCAACAGACCTCATGTAGCCCCGATGACAGCATGATAATATCCTTATTCAAGAAAACTCATCACACCCTAAAAAAATATGAGAGTTTCATCCATCAATTGATATCAACCATGTTATTGTTGTGATGAAGATTGTTGATGATTCATTTTTGGTCCACCTAAATTGGTTTTTGATGCATTGAAACTCATAATAAATGTCAACGAAGTGTTCATGTATCAAATTGAGATATGCAAACAAAATTTGAAACATGATGAGAAATGGATATTGACTGTGGGTGTCACCAAAATTACTTAAATATCATTTTAAGTCACTTAAATCACTTTAGAGTGAGATAAACTAATGCAAACATCTTAGATTTAGTCTAGGGGGTTTTAGCTCGGTGGAGAAGGCCAATATCCCCAGAGTAGGGACCCAGGTTCGAATCCTCAATTGTGCATCTTTGATGATCATTGGTCCCGTCACGCACCTCGACCTCTGCATGAGTTTACCTTGCCGACCCTAATGTGCGTGTAGTTGGGAGAAGTTGGGGGTTTACACTGTCAATGGGATCTCAAACGTGGGGCTCGTTTAGGAGTGGTCCCATGTCATAAAAATATATTTGATCTGAGAGTAATTTCAACATGGACATCAAGATATATAGAGATGATTCAATGCAATACTTAATGCATCAATTAGATTACAAGATTTTTGACTAGATTCGTGATCATATTTGAATATATTATAAAATCACCAAAATTGAAGTCACAATTGAATTGATAAAAAATGATCCTAACCACTCTCATGAATAGAGGTCATGACGTGGCACATATAATAAACTCCCATAGTGGGAAGAGTGTATACCATAATGGCCATCTAACCAATAGACATTTCACCATGAACTACTTTGCTTTGATGTTGTCATTCAACTCTAAATTAATTAATACAACCCCATATCCCAATATCAAACTACCCGAACAAGCTACCCAGATTAAACCACCAACCCCTACAATGTTCATAGTGCCCTTATACATGCACCTTTTCCCCTAATTGCATCCAATATCCAACTTTGTATGTCACCTTAGCATGACTAGGTTTTAGTAGAGATTTAGGTCACGTGTGGTGTCTATCAAGTTTGTGGCCCACAATGGAGGACCAGAGCCTATTGTAGAACATTTAATGAAACATTCACAAAATGCTATAGAAAGACCCAAAATGTGGTACAAACTAGCATAGGGGGTGAGCATTTGGTTAATTCAACTGGTTATGGTAAATATCATTTGGTTAAATGGTCACTTTGAGATTTGAGACTTTGACCATTAACTTAACCAACTTAGTGTTGGTTAATTCAATTATGGTTAATCAGTTAAGAATTGATTCTATCCATTAATTTGGTTAACCAAGTAACACTCTTATAATAACATTATATAAAAATACTCATAAAATTTTGAAAAATTGTTATATTATAATAGTATTTCAACAGATATAGAGCTACATAGTTCATGAAAACTTGATTAATATATAAATGGGGAAGTAATCCAAATGAAAGTACAACTATATATGTATTTATGATTTTTATTGATTAAACTATGGATATTTGGTTAACCAAATAGATTTTTTTACCAAAAAATTAAGCGTTTAACAAATTAACTGAAATAAATTAATGGAATTAACCAAATTGTGTAAAAAACAAACCGTTTAAGATTAACCATTCAGTTAATCAGTTATTTACCAAATTCTTTTCACCCCTAACTGGGCACATGAACCACATTCCCCCACTTTGAAATGACAAACAAATTAGTATTTGAATTTTCTTTAATTCTTTGTAAGTGAGGGAACATACTAGGAACACCCCCACCTTTTCCCCTTTGAAATGGTAAAAAATTGTCCATTAAACCACTAAGAGAAACCCCTAGAAGATGAGCCCCAAAAGTGCGCACCTTGATTGCCCCATGACCGCTTTCGCTTAAAGGTGGATTTTATCTAACCCTAACCATAAGAAACCCCTATCCATTGTAAAAAGAACCCCTAACCATCATTTACATAGGCAAGTATAGACATGTGGAAGATGGCCTCTAGGAACCCAAGTTAGCATCTATTTAGTCAAGGTTGACAACTAGCCACCACTAGAAAATCTTAGACACTCCATATGGAACCCCAAAAACCGTAAAAATGATCAACTTTGGCTATCCTAATGCATCCCTTTTGGTAAAGAAATAAGGATAATATCATCTTTTCACTTTATTAACCTCCAAGAAAGTGAATTGGGTCGAGCCATGATGTAGTCATTTTTACCACCTTTCAATACTGAAGCGGTACCATGATGCAATTACTTATAATTAATGATCTTGCATATGTTATTATTGTGCTAACTCTATTTTATCATGCCATTATCATGTATTCATGTTTATTGTTCTTTATTTTTATGTGTTTTCCATCTAAGCCTAATTATATGAAGAATGTTATGATTTTTACCTTGATAAGATTGATAGAGCCTCATGGGGTTTCCTAACACCTTTCCCACATGTAACCCTGTGTCTTACCCATTTGGTTAACATCTTATTCCTTATCCACTCACTTTATAGACAAGCATTATCAATTTTCTCATTTTTCTCATAAACATTGTGGCGACTCCATTTTCAAACCGCCCAAAATTTGGTTTCAAAACACAACAAAAACACATATAGAGATTTTTTATATTTTTTAGGCTTGGGAATTATGGAGGTGACATGTGTAGTGGAGGCAATAAAAGTTCTCATATTCCAACAAGCATACCTCAATAATAATGATTTATCAAGAAGGAGGCCGTGAGATACACCTTTTCACATAGTACATATAATGACTTTGCTCATACAAGATGATGTGTAGTGCTGAAATAGTGCAAGGATGATCATTGATGACATCCTTCCAACATAATCATGTAGCATCTTCATCTCAATGTGGTCCACATTGATGAACATGAAATCCTTGTTGCATTACTTTAGGAAGGAGCAGTCTATTGGTTAGCAATGTTCTAGCATTGCACTCATCTCCTTCTCTCCCTCTCCCTTATGTAATGATGACCATGGTTCACATATAAGAAGATGTGTGTGAAACCTAGGCCTTCATGCCCCTTTAAATAGGACATGTTATAACCTCAATCTCTTAAGAATGTAATGAGAGGTGTAATTATCTTTTAAAGAATAAATGAAATCTATTTTTTATTTGTGATGGGTTTCGTGTGAAATGGCCTTGATTGATTGATAATGGGCATTGTTGGCCATTGGGCCCAATTGAAAAGAAAAGAGAATTAAAAGGAAAAGGATTTAATTGATAAAAGGAGAATATGTGAAATAGACTTTTACAAGAGGATAAAGGCAAATAAATATTCTCCAATATGGGAATTCATGCCTTTAGGATTTCTTGAGGTCCAAGGGACCCAAGATAACAAGATAATGGCAAAGGGAAAAGAAATACTAATTAATCTTGGATTAATTAATGGATAGCTTGGGAGGGAAGGAAGACTTCTCATCCGTTGGAATTTGTTTCCCACATTTTATAAATAGTTAGATAATGCCAAGAAGAAATTTCCCTTAAGATTTGAGATAAAAAGGAGTTACATATTAGGAGATATGATTTTCTCAAGTTATCTCCAAAATATGGAAATATTTTGCAAATAGGAATAAGATTTTCCTTTTTGGTTGAACGCGTGCATTGAGAGCTATTGGATCTTGATCCAGCGCTTGTCGCTCATCGTCTAGTCCCACATGGACTGGGACTCTGCTGAGTTATAGAGGGATTTTCCCTCTCAAATTCCTCGCGATCCTGAGCGTTTGCAAGCCAAGATTTGTTTCCTTTAGACTCAGGAGAGGAGTCCGACGAGAACCATCCCTACTTTGTAGGGGCTAGGTCGTCGTTTGGGAAAGTTCCCAATTCTCGCGAACCTGCCTTCAACCCAATATATATGGGAGGGTGAGGGAGGGTACCAACATGCCTATTTTCTACCCTAAACACTGCGACAAGTTGCAAGGAGTGCTCTCGTGCCTCCAATTGCCCCTTCTACCCTGACCTGAACCCTCGTCTTCTCAGCAAGCCTCGCCGGAGTCCGGCGAGTAGGAGGAGGTCGTGGAGTGTTCTTGGCACATAATTGAACCCATAGATGAGCTCAGCGGAGGAAGGCAGAGCTCCCTGAACCTTTGGCACGCTCGCAGGTGGACGGGATCGAGAAGTCAACGACCAAGTTGACCACAGACTCGCTATGCGTTGGCGCGAGGAGGAAGACGACCCTGTGGTCTTTTACCAACGTGCCCTCCCATCTCCGTGTAATAAGGTAAGGTTATTTTCATCTTTTCACATATTTCAGATCACAAGATAGGCATGTGAATCCTGAGCCGTGGGATGCCGCGTGGTCCAACGGACCACCAATCAAACGGTCCTCGATTTTCTAGGATTATCAAATAAATTAGTAAAAAGTATTTTTCTTGCAAAAATCATATCTTTTTCTAGAAAACTCGGATGAGGAAAGTTTATACATGAGAATTGATCAGAAAAATATGAGGAATAATTTTGATGGGAAAAGTATTAATTTGTGGTTAGAAACCCTAATTGATGTTAAAGGATAGATTTAATATAACAAATAAGTTAAATCAAGCATGGTTAACTTGTTTAATGATAAAGGTGAATCTTAATCTATTTTGAAGATTAAATTGCAAGATTTAGGGTTTTAAACCTAATATGATGGTTAATATCCTTAGAAACCCTAAATAAGGGAAAAAGGAAAGAAAATAGTAATTGATATGAAATTAGGGTTTCATGTTGCCAAAAGATGATCTTAGGATCTTTTGTGAAAGAAAGATGAGATAATTAGGGTTTGTGAGTAATTTTATAAAATTAGGGTTTAAAATATTAAAATTGAAGTGAAACCCTAATTGTAATCGAAACCCTAAAAAGGACTAGTAACCCTAGGAAACAACTAGGTTTAATAGACCATGATGGCATGATTAATGATAGGGATTGGATGCATATTTCAGGATCAACTCGTGTGTGCTTGCTTGGTTTCTTGCTTGGTTGAATTATTTCTGCACTCAAGTAATCTTGATAGGTATGTGGTTAATTATGGTTAATCACATTAGTTTTCCCGAAGGTTTTCCAGATGGTTAATTGCATTGAATGCAACCTATTAGTTTGGATGTTCATACTTGCAAATTATAAAGTCATTATGATTATCACAATTGTAAAATAAGTGTGCATTCTCTCACCTACATGCCACCCTGATGGATGATGCAAAAAGGTCAAGCCCAGGAGGGAAGACCAATGGGCACCATGAGAGGTGACCCCAAACACCAAGCTCGGGAATATGAAGGTGATCTATGTTGCATGACTAATGGGCACCATGAGAGGTAACCCCATGCACCAAGCTTGGGATTGAGATGGTGGCCTTAAGTAAATGGCAAAAGAGAAACCCTAGAGGGGGTATTCCATGGTTAGGGCAAAAGCAGTGGAGAATGACACATTGAAAATGTAAATTAGCTTGTTAATTACCTTGATTGTGATAATTAGATTGTTAGCCATATTTGTGAAATTTTGGTTGTCCCCACATACCAACATATTCTTATATGCTGACTGATGTTTTGTTTGTTGACGTTTTAGGTACAACCCTGAAAAGCACAAATAGTAAAGTGATATGTTGTGAAAATAAGAAATAAAGTGTAGGGAGGATTAGATAGAAGCGATTCAAGCTGTGGATAGAAATAGATTTCCAAAGTTTTTAAAAGGTATGCAAAGTTTTATTTTATACCAGAATTCAGTTTAGGTGGTAGAATTTCATAATTATTATTGATTAATTGTCGAACCTTTGATCCGATTTATTGGGATAACGGCTTTGACCTCTTGGTCTCTCTTAATTAGGGGTTACCAGGAGACAGGGTTGTTACATTTGGTATTAGAGCATAGGTTCCTCATTTAATCTTTAATAATGATTAAATTTTACAAATTCCATAGAACCGAGCGAGTTATTAGAGGATTTTCCGAAAAGATAGAGGTGTCTAGAAAAGGATCACGTCCAAGGGCTGGCAATATTTTGCTACACACCGCTAGTCAGAATACGAGGACTCCCAAATTTATGTGACTGTCTGGCCAAAGTCTCAGGATTTGACTCGAAATAAGATACCTTTAGGACTCTCTCATCTTGTTCATCCCTTCTCAACTCAAATTCTATTAAGGATTTTAAGGATTAGGGTTTTCTCTCTCTTACTCACCCTCTTGAGGTATGGGTAAGGATGATAACACTACTACAGAAATGCCTTTTAGCGTCAGTTGTTTAACCCGCTTTGGCATCGATTTCTGAGCGACGCCTATGTGGGCGCCGCTAAAGGTCTAACACTTCGGCGTTGGTTTTTTAACCGACGCCTATTTAACGTACATGCATCAGTTGTTTATAGAAAACCGACGCCAAAAGGGTTCGCGCCATAGAAAACGGTATCATCTAGGACACATTCTGCGTCGGTGTTTAATTGGTAACCGACGCAGAAAGTGTCCTAGATGACACCGTTTTCTGTGGCGCGAACCCGTTTGACGTCGGTGATCAACTAAACAACCGACGCCATACTTCAAGACGACACGGCCGTGCTTCCCTGCATGGCCGTGTTTAGTACTATAGGCGTCGGTTTTATATGAATAAGCGACGCCTTTTCGACCACGGCCGTGCTTTCCTGCACGGCCGGGTTGTTTGTAATATTAGGCGTCGGTTTTTATCCAATAACCGACGCTGTAGGTCTTTGCTGACGGTTTTCTGTAAATAACCGACTCCTATATCTTTTTTTTTCATATCAGTTTGCAGGCCTGCTGTGGCTGGTCAGCAGGATGAGAACCTACAGTTTAGTTTTCTGAACTGCAGTTCAGTTTTCTGAACTGCAGGTTTATGACATCTATTGATATCAGCCTACAAACAGGCCACAAACCTACAAAATTAACAAAAAAAATTTCACACAAGTAGATACATTCAGACATCAATTCAATTCTCACATTCACACATATAGAAACATTCAAATACATGTATTAACATTCAGAAATATTCATTTACAAAGTATCATTCATTATCGCTATCAACATCCCAATTATATCTTACAATTGCCACTGCTTGTATGGCTTTTGCCCATTCTTCTCTTATTTCATTTAATGCTTCCATCGTATATGGAGCATGTATATTTTTTAAGTGTTTACCTATAGTGTGGTCAGTTTTAAACACCTACAAAGAGAATGATGTATATATATAAGTAATAATATAAAAATAAGATTGATATATTTCATACTAACTAATGAGACTATATATAATACCTCATGTATGGTATCGATGTCCAATGCGGCATGTCAGATAATCATCTGCATAAATCGCATCACATAGTATGCGCATGCCCAGCCGTTGTCTTGTGTAGCGCACTATAAATTGAAACATACAAAATAATACAACTAAGCACAATTCACATCAATAATATATACATTGGAGTCGGGAACTTACTTGTACGTTCTGCCAATTTATTGGCTGGTTCGTTTTCCTTGGGACCGTTCCTATAGCCTTTTTGAATGCATCTAAACCCCTACATGTTAATATAACACAGTAAATTGCATAAGTAAATAGTAATGTAATAACAGACGTTAACAGATACAAAAATGAAATATTTCTCACCAGAATAATGGCATTCTCATTACATGTCCAATTTTAGTATTTAATGTACTTCCCGTGGGATCTAGATAATAAACAGTGAACGTCCCGGGGACAATAACTAGTAACTCCCAATGTCTACCGCTAGAGATAAAAAGTTAACAATTAATAACTCAAAATGCACAATAAAAATGGAATTTTCTTAAGTCCAAATTATAAATAAAGTAAACTTACTTGACATTGAATGGAGCTATTATTATCGTCTTCTTTTGCTGACCAAAAATTGTAAAAGCATCTATACAGTATTGTTGAACACTATCAGGGTCTTTAGCTACCATACTAATCAATGATGGAATCAAAAATCCCACATGATCAAATGCAAATTGTTTGCATTGATCTTCGACTAAGTAGCTGCAAAACATGTATTACGTATGCATTAATATATAAGAAACCAGATCACCAGATCTTACACAAGGTATATGGATGTATAAACAAGATCTCACCTTATCCATGTCTCTATCATTGATTTATTCAGCCAAGCATACATAAACAGCTCAATAATATCTTGTATAAATAAAGAGCTATCGTATGATTGACCTGCATAATCTACATCTAAAGAAACAATTATAGGGCAATGTATATTATGTGCCCGTAGCCAACATGCCATTCCCCTACAAGCAGGACCTAACGGGTATGTTAGGTCAGTTGGAACCCAACTTGGTAATGCGGGAAGTGGAGGTGGAGGCCTAGGTGCTCCTGGTGTCTTCTTTTTAACCTGTATATATAATTTCAGATCAGCTGACCTCATATATACACATTAACAGTCTAAATCAATGTAAATTTATCTTACAATTTCAGTAGTGTAGACGACATCTGCTTTGGGCCACAATATGACCCCGCCTTCTGCCTCAGCAAGTGTATCAATATCCGGGTGGGGATATGACAATGTAGCTTCCCTCCAATCGGATAACACACGTAATGGGCCCACACGAACGTAGCCCTGTGGCATTGGAGTCCCGTGAAACCTTTCCCCAGGAAGGGACGGGTAAGCCTGCGCCTCTACAACAACATAGTCTTGTATTCTTAAGCGGCATGGTTTCAATGCCTACAAATTTACGTAAAGAATGTTATACATATATACATATCATCTTGAAAAGACTAGCTACAATGTCATAAACAATACTTACAGCAGACGTGTTAGGCGATAGGTCTCCAGGATTACTCGCAGTCTGTGCATCAGGAGAAGAGTGGGTCGCCATAGGCTGATTGGAAGCCTGAGATGCCTGCCACCACAGCAATTCTTCCTTGACCTTCTCAGAAACTACATCGTTGACCTTCTTAGCAACTATATCCTCGACTCTCTTATTCTCCTATACATGGATAAAAGAAACATTAGCTTCTTATTATTGAATTTCCTTTTGCAGTAACATTCTAAAAAAAGAATAGGTTACCTCTTCTTGAGAAAGTCCCGCTCTGGGTTTGCGCTGGGATGGCCCAAAGAATGCTTTGATGCCCAGACCAGCGCCTGCACCCCTAACACGTCCGGGATGCTCTGGGTTACCCAGAGAAACTGGCAATTCATCCCTTGTGCCCTGAGGGATGAACATGCCTTGTTTCCTCTGCTCGTGCAGTTCCCGCTAATCACCATCAAAAGAAATTGGTAAGTTAACACCACAAATAATCAATATTCAAACGATTGCTCTAAGAGTTGTATTTTACCATTTTCACAGCCGCCTCAGCAGTTATGGGCTTCTTTATTTCACCCTTCTTGTTTTGCCTCCCAGCTATCCAGATATCATGGCGAGGCATGGGTGTGGCAGACTCCTGAGTAGGAGCAGACTCCTGAGTAGCCGCAGACTCCGCCTGTAGTCTTTGGCGAACGCTTGCATAGCCTTTTGGACCCATAGTGTGGTCATGCACATTCAGTGCACACCTTACTTTTTGTGCGTCACTGAGGGCCTAGTTAGTATGCACATTAATGATTTGGTTAGTAGCACTAAATGTTAATTTTGAATAGGTGAATACAATGTATATTAATTAAATTGGGAGTGACGCCTAATACCTTGAATTCTTCAGATTTTCTTGAAGCAACAAAATTGTCCCAATCTTCTTTGTCCAAGAAGTTCCACTGTTCAAGGGCTGACTTCTTCTTCTTATCACCCTCTTTTATGTATTCTCTGTTCAGATTTGTCCTATAATTCCTAAGCATCTTTCCAGCGTGTTGCATCATACTTTTACGATGCAACTTCTCATCCAATGCAAACCGATTCTGTAAAATAGAAATGTTATTAACTAGTATCCAAAATAGAATTGCAAATAATAGAATTTGTAATCTACAAAATAGAATTGCAAATAATAATAACTCACGCATAAATCCTTCCATATCAAGTCTTTTTTCCCCTGAGGAACTTTATGCCAATTATCATACTTAACACCACAATGGCTCCGAGTGGCACACCCAAGATAGTTTACAAAATTATTGCGGTTCACTCCAATTGCATTTCCTCCATTATCAAACTCCACAACCAATTTGGATCCACTGCCACTTAGCGCTATTAACTTCTTCAACAGAGTGATGCCCCTTTTCTTGTTAAGTGTTTGGTGCTGCGCATCAAGTTGCTCCAGTGCTTCAGTGGGTACATGTGCATCATCAACCTAAAATTTGACAAAAATAAACACACTGAATTAGCCCAATATAGAAATATAGGATATATGACATAACTAGAAGATAATGAATTTTATAGAAATACAGGATATGTTTTTAGAACTTACATTGGTATCCTCGCCATGCTCATCATGGACAACATGCTCATCATGGACTTCATGCTCATCATGGACATCATGCTCATCATGGTCAGCCATCTGAAAATGTCATTAAAAAGGCAAACATTTAGCATTTGTATTAACTAGAAAAAGGCAAACATTTAGCATTTGTATTAACTAGAAAAGGCAAACATTTAGCATTTGTATTAACTAGAAAAGGCAAACATTTAGCATTTGTATAAACATACATGTCTCTAAAATTGTGATCTTTTATCAATTAACAATCCTTCATTGTGATCTCCGCACACATATAAGTCATCATTAGCTTCAATATTTTGTGGAGTTGGCAACCCAACTGAGAATGGACTGGAGTCATCATACTTATCATAGTACTCTTCTTCATCTATAGGATCTTCAATGAACTGTCTTTTACCATGAAGAACAACCGACCATTTATCATTCGCAAGATCATCGATATAGAATATTTGTTTCGCCTGTGATGCCAATATGAATGGTTCACCCTTCTCGCCAATCTTTTCAAAGTTCACCAAAGTGAAACCCAATTCATCCACTATAACTCCTTTGGTGTTATCAACCCAATTACATTTAAAGAGCGGAATTTTGAAATCTATGTAGTCAAACTCCAAAATGTCTTCAATGACACCGTAATATGACATTTTAGCTTCACGTGGACTCTTATCCTTTGCACTTGCAAAGTACATAGTCGA
This sequence comes from Alisma plantago-aquatica, assembly GCA_963693085.1. Classification (NCBI taxonomy): domain Eukaryota; kingdom Viridiplantae; phylum Streptophyta; class Magnoliopsida; order Alismatales; family Alismataceae; genus Alisma; species Alisma plantago-aquatica. Next base: position 283,583,161 of record OY856414.1, on the reverse strand, counting down.
CGCTTGAAGAGTGACCCCACTATTTTGGACGACACTCTTATCATCTTGGCGCTTTGTGTAATATGTGAATCCATTAATGTCAAACCCTTCATAAGACATAACATTCGGTTTTGGTTTAAAGGCGAGGCATTTGATAGTTTCTGTAATATCATTTGGTGTTTGAGATAGTTGATGTAAGACTTTATCTTCAAACCACTTAGTAAAAGTCTTATTATGCTCTCTAGAAAGCCACATTGAACTTGCTCGAGGATGTTGTCTCTTTATGAAATTGGTATGTTCCTCGATATAAACACTCACTTCGTCCATATTGTGTAAAATATACAAGTGAGCTTGTTCCAACTGCTCACGGCTGATTACTTTCACCCGTGATCCCAAAATTCCTTTGCCCTCCTCAATATTCTTGTCATTATCAGGAGTGTCATTACCACTGAGAAAGTCATTGAAAAAATCCATAACCTCTCTCGCCACATAACCTTCAATAATACTCCCTTTAAAAACGGTTTCGAACATCACCTTTAAAAACACTCATGTATCGTTCAAAGGGATACATCCAATGCAAGAAAACTGGTCCCAACATTTTCACTTCCCTAGTCAAGTGGACAACAAGATGTACCATGATATCAAAGAATGAAGGAGGGAAATACATCTCAAGCTGACATAGGGTAACAACCACTTCTCTTTGCAAATTATCGAGAGTATCAGGGTCAATAACTTTGCTGCATAGACTGTTGAAAAAGAAACAAAGTTTGGTAATTGCAAACCTTACATGCTTCGACAATATAGATCGAATTGCCACAAGCAATATTTGTTGCATTAGAGTGTGACAATCATGAGATTTAAGACCTATTAACTTCAGATCTTTCATTGATACCAATCTAGGGATGTTGGATGAGTAACCATGTGGCACCTTAACATTTACCAAGCATTCACAAAAAGTTTTCTTCTCCTTTCTAGACAACGTGTAACAAGCGGGAGGTAAGTATGTTCTTTTATTACCCATTTCACATAATTTTGTTAATTCTGACCTTATTCCCATTTCACGTAGGTCCAGTCTGGATTTTATCCCATCTTTAGTCTTACCTGGTATATTTAACAGAGTACCAATGATGCTATCACAGACATTTTTCTCAACGTGCATTACATCGATACAATGCCTGACTGTCAAAGAACTCCAATAAGGAAGATCCCAAAATATTGACTTCTTCTTGAATGAAGAATTGTCACTCCGTGTGGCCATACTACATTGTGATTTCTTATCAAATTCATTGACAATGTCTTTTACTCTTTCATAAACAACATCCCCTGGTATAGGTTTAGGTGCACTCCGTTCATCATTCCATCCATTGAATGCTTTGCGCTTCCTACGATACAGATGGAATTTTGAAAGAAACCTTCGATGACCAAGATATACAGTCTTGCCGCCATGTTTTAGTCTTATTGAATCAGTGTTTTCTTCACATATAGGACACACTTTAGCTCCTTTGACACTATATCCAGACAAATTCCCATATGCTGGAAAGTCATTAATAGTGCAAAACAACATAGCGTGCAAACGAAATGTCTCTCTTGTTGAAGCATCATAGGTCATCACACCTTCAACCCAAAGTTTCTTTAAGTCATCAATCAAAGGTTCAAGATAAACATCAATATCATTTCCGGGTTGTTTAGGGCCCGATATCAACAACGACAACATAACATACTTATTTTTCATACACATCCAGGGAGGAAGATTGTATATAACAAGCATGACTGGCCAAGTGCTATGTTGGCTGCTCAATGTCCTGTACGGATTCATCCCATCTATACAAAGCCCAAGTCTTAGATTCCTATCTTCTTCACCAAATTTTGGGTACAATAGATCAATCTTCTTCCACTGTGGGGAATCAGACGCATGTCGTAGGATCCCATCATTATTTTTCTTAACATCTGCATGCCACCTCAAATTCTTCGCATCTTTCGGATTTGCAAACAAGCGTTGAAACCGTGATATTATAGGTAGATACCACAACACCTTGACAGGAGAACCAGTTGTGGACTCCCCCGAAGTCGTCAATTTATACCGTGACGCACCACATTTTGGACAATCTTTCAAATCTACATAGTCCTTTTGAAATAATACATAATCATTCGGGCATGCGTGTATCTTCTTGGCCTCCATTCCCATTGGGCACAACATTTTCTTTACCTGGTATGTTGAGATTGGCAGCTCGTTTCCTTCAGGAAGCATTTCTTTCAACAAAGTCAACAATGAAGTGAAGCTTTTGTCGCTCCATCTATTGTTAGCTTTCAACTTATACAATCTCAACACAGCGCTAAGCTTCGTAAACTTAACACAACCTGTGTATAACGATATCTCAGCATCATGCACAATGTTTCTAAAGATAGGAGGTGGATCGGTGTGCTCTACCCTACAACTATCCAACATCGCATCAACGATGTCTGCTGGAACTGGTTCGTTCACATTTACATCATCGGAGGCAATTTCTTCTTCCACCCAAGCACTGCTATCGACATCTACTGGTTTCGATTTTGAAATCTCTCCATGCCAGTGCCATTCTGTATAGCCTTGTACAATCCCGTTGCACATGACATGACTTTTGATTTCCTCACCAGTGTTGACTTTCAAGTTGTTACCGCAATGCCTACAGGGACAGTAGAACCTATCTGTAGGTTTTTTCCTATGTTCCTCGGCAAATCTAATAAACTGATCAAGACCAGATATAAACTCTGGGGTGCAACGATTACGAATGGACATCCATGATCTATCCATTCTATGATCAAAGAGAAAACAAGTATATATTAGGAAACAAGTATATATTAGGAAAAGATTAGGGTATACACTTACATCCTAAGTGTATAATGTGATGTCATTCTTATATATAATAAATGTGTACCACCTATCCCATCCTTGATTACCTAATCTCACTAGTAAGTGTATAATGTGTATTGGGTTTTCAAGAAAATTTTGGCAGTATTTCCCCGCTATTCTCTAAGTACATATGTACTTAGAGAACAAACGGGGAAATGCTACCGAAATTTTCTTAAAAACCCAATACACATTATACACTTACATCCTAAGTGAGATTAGGTGTTCAAGAACAGTCCCAAACCGGGGACTATCCAAGATTTACTCCTAATGAGTCAATCTTGGACGGGTTTCTAGGCCAACAAACACAATAATAGATATCTACAATGAAGTCGGACTCCATACAAACAATATATAATTTAGTGATTGTTCATTCTAATTTATACCAATGTACAAGTAATATAAAGAATAATGATTGTTCACTTTCTAGGCCAACAAACACATGTGATGTCACTCTTATATATAATAAATGTGTACCACCTATCCCATCCTTGAACACCTAATCTCACTAGTAAGTGTATAATGTGTATTGGGTTTTCAAGAAAATTTCGGCAGCATTTCCCCGCTGTTCTCTAAGTACATATGTACTTAGAGAACAAACGGGGAAATGCTGCCGAAATTTTCTCGAAAACCCAATACACATTATACACTTACATCCTAAGTGAGATTAGGTGTTCAAGAACAGTCCCAAACCAGGGACTATCCAATATTTACTCCTAATGAGTCAATCTTGGACGAGTTTCTAGGCCAACAAACACAATAATATATATCTACAATGAAGTCAGACTCCATACAAACAATATATAATTTAGTGATTGTTCATTCTAATTTATACCAATGTACAAGTAATATTAAGAACAATGATTGTTCACTTTCTAGGCCAACAAACACATGTGATGTCATTCTTATATATAATAAATGTGTACCACCTATCCCATCCTTGAACACCTAATCTCACTAGTAAGTGTATAATGTGTATTGGGTTTTCGAGAAAATTTCGGCAGCATTTCCCCGCTGTTCTCTAAGTACATATGTACTTAGAGAACAAACGGGGAAATGCTGCCGAAATTTTCTCAAAAACCCAATACACATTATACACTTACATCCTAAGTGAGATTAGGTGTTCAAGATCAGTCCCAAATCGGGGACTATCCAAGATTTACTCCTAATGAGTAAATCTTGGACGGGTTTTCTAGGCCAACAAACACAATAATAGATATGTACATGTTAGGGTTTCATCACAATTAATGTTAGGGTTTCATCAATGTTAGGGTTTAATCAAATCAAATTAGGATGCTAGAATGGACAAGTTTAAATCTTATTTCAACATGCATCATTACTGAATTAGGTCAAGCATTAGGATTAGAAGCACAAATATATGCAAACAAAAAGATTTGTTCGTATCCTAGAATTTACATAAAGCATTACATATAGATTTGTTCATATCCTTACCAACAACAAACACGGCCGTGGGTGTTGGCCTACCACGGCCGTGCTGGGTAGCACGGCCGTGGTAGGCCAACACCCACGGCCGTGTTTACCGTTGGTAAAGAGCTAGGGAGAAGGAAGAACAGAGGCTACAGCTACTACCTGGAGGCTACGGCGGGCAGAAGGCAGGCAGGCGACACGGCAGGGAGGACGGCGGCGAGCACGGAGCAGGCAGCGACGACGCCAACGAGGATAGCGGCGACGACAAGGAAGGACGGCGGGCGGCGGCAAAGAGGACGACGGAGGCGACACAGAGCAGCAAGCAGCGGCGGTGGGCGTCGGCGGCGAGACAGCAGCAGGTGGGCGTCGATGGTGAGCAGCACCGGGCGGGCGGGTGGCGACGCAGCAAGAGCAGAGGGGCGGGGCGACACAGCAAGAGTAGAGGGGCGGAACTGTTGCTTCACGATGAAACAGAAGAAAGGGTACCCGAACAGTGGCTATTGTTTGAGGGTTTATTAAGTGGGTATTAGGCGTCAGTTCTAACATCAAACCGCCACCTAACGTCTTCGGCGTCGGTTCTACTTAAACAACCGACGCCCAATTAGTCAAATTTTGCCCTAAATAATTTGGCGGGAACCATTATCGGCATCGGTTATCAAAGGATAACCGACACCTAAGCTGGAACTTTTCGCGCAAATTTTCATCTCATAGCGGCATCGGTGTTTTGGTAAAAACGCCGACGCTGTATGTGCCAATTTTTTTTCCGCTCAAAAATTGGATTCCGCGGGCGATTTTAGACATCGGTTGTTTGTTATCCAGCCGACGCTGAATACAAAGCGGTACCCGTGTCTTGACTACAGACATCGGATGACCTACAACACCGACGCTGAATGTCATAGGCATCGATTTATCTAAATAACCGACGCCTAGAAAAGCGTCATTGAACGCTGTTTCTGTACTAGTGTAAGGTTTAAGAAATCCTCCACCAAATTAATAAAAGATACATAATTAAGATGTCATTGAGATAAGTATAATTGGTTGAGTATAGACTAAAGGTTGGTTTGCGTGCTTTTGTATATGGCTCGTACAAAGATTGTTGCTATATCAATTTTTGCCAACAGTGGTGGGCCTCCTCGAAAGGAGAAGGGGTCTTCTGAGAAGAGGAAGCGGAACCATGGTGGTGAATCCTCAAAGAAGAGGAAGAGACATGAGGAAACTGCTTATGAGGCCCCCAACCCTGAACTAATACCTTTCAACAACTTTGAACAAGAGGAGGGACCGTGATATGAGGAGCAACATGTGTACGAGGAGGTAGCCCAGATGGAGGAGGACCAGTCTGGTGGTCCAGAACCAACTATGGTGGTTCACACTACGGATGCGGTATGGATGGAGTAGCAGAAACAACTAATTGAGGTGATCTGTGCCCTGGCCCTCAAAGACATAGCTAGAGGTGAGAATGGCAAGCCACTTCCTGTTTGTCCTCGACTGGGAGCCACCATCTTGGACTTCGTCAAGCTGAACATCGAGAAGTTCTGGGGAGAAGATAAGTCTGAAGTGGCCGACAAGGTGGAGGCTTGGCTACTTGTAGTCGAGAATGGATTCTGTATGCTCGAGGTGCAACCAAACAAGAAGGTTCTCTTTGCTGCTCACCTATTGGAAGGTGCAACCAAGATATGGTGGGAGAACCATATCACGGGAAGAGACTTAAGTGAAGAACCTATGGCGTGGACCAATTTCAAGACCATCTTCACTGCCAGATTCATCCCCGTCTTAGCCAAGAAGGAGAAGGAAAGAGAGTTCACTAACATGACTCAAGGAAGCTCGTCAGTTGCGGACTTTGATTGCAAGTTCCACATCTTGGAATGTTTTGGACACATGATGGATGAAGAGAGGAGGGTGCACCACTTCATAGAGCATCTGCACCCTACCATCAAGCCTCATGTGATGGATAGTAAGCCAAAGACATTCTCTAAAGCCTACAACACCGCCTTGGACATGGAAAGGACAGTGATGCCTACATAGAATCCCTCCAAAGGATACCTGGGTTTCACTGAAGGAGCTTAGGGGAAGAAGAATGAGCATAATAAGGGACAGGGGTGCAACCACAACAAAAGCAAGCATGGACACAAAGGCAAGCCCCGTGGTCACCTCCAGCAGTGTCGCACCTGTGAACGGACACATCCTGGGAAGTGGCGCTTTGAGAAGAAGGTGTGTTTCAGATGTCAACAACTTATTTCCAACTGCCCTCAGCCTGACCCAAGAGGACCTTTGGGGTCACAACCAGTGTCATCACAACTGGTGGATACAACACCCCCGGCAGGAGCACCAGTCAGAGCACCCCCAGTTGGAGAGAGGAGACAAGCTAGAGTGTTCACCATCGACAATGAAGAAGCCCAGTCGAATGCTAATAGGATGATCGAGGGTAATAACCCCTAGATTTTTCCTTTTAGTCCATTAGATCATGTATTAGCTTTCAGATGTGGTATGAACTATGTAGGCTTGCTGGAAGTCATGGGGCACAATGTAAAAGCACTTTTTGATTTTGGTTCTACTAATACTTTTATTTTGAGAAATCTGGCAACTATGCTTTGTTTGGATATCAAGGATTTGGGTTTTGTTTTGGATGTCACAACCCCCAGTGGTCGTATTTATACATCTCTTTTGAAAACTCCCATCTTTCCAGTAAAGTATCTGAACCATGAGCTTCCCACTGACTTCATCCTTCTTGATATGAATGATTTTGATGTAATCATCGGTATGGATTGGCTTTCTACCTATAGAGACCAGACTGACTGTAGAGAGAAGAAGATCCTTATTAGGAAGACTGGCCATCCACACTTCACCATTCGAGGGAGGAAGGATGCAACAACTAGCCTTTATGTGTCCGCCATGAAAGCTGAACGGATGCTATCTAAGGGTTGTCGAGCCTACTTAGCCGTAGTTACCGTACTTGAGGTTAAGGGGCAATCCTTAGAGGAGATAGAGGTGGTTTGGGAGTATGAAGATGTGTTTACGGATGATCTACTAGGGATTCCCCCTGAGAGGGAGGTAGATTTCTCCATCGAGTTAGCTCCTGGGACTAACCCTATATCTAAGGCACCCTATAGAATGGCCCCTGCAGAGTTGCTTGAGTTGAAAACCCAGTTGCAGGAGTTGTTGGATAAAGGCTTTATCTGGCCCAGTACATCACCTTGGGGAGCACCAGTCCTCTTTGTGAAGAAGAAGGATGGATCGCTTCAGATGTGTATTGACTATCAGATGATCAACCAGGCAACCATTAAGAACAAGTATCCTTTGCCTAGAATAGATGACCTATTTGACCAACTCAAATCAGCTCGAGTCTTTTCCAAGATTGATTTGAGGTCAGGATACCACCAGGTGAGAGTAAGGAGTGAGGATATACCTAATATGGCTTTTCAAACCCGATATGGTCACTATGAGTTTGTGGTCATGCCATTTGGATTATCCAATGCACCTAGTGTCTTTATGAACCTCATGAACAATGTGTTCCAACCTTTCCTCAACTCTTTTGTGATAGTGTTCATAGATGACATCTTGGTGTACTCTGATGACCTAGCCCAACACTGTGACCACCTGGGTAGAGTCCTTGATATCCTGAGAAAGCATAAGTTTTTCGGAAAGTTCTCAAAATGTGAGTTTTGGTTGGACCAAGTCATGTTTCTTGGACACATCATCTCAGGAGGAACAATCGCCGTAGATCCAGCCAAAGTATCGTCAGTTCGAGACTGGCCAACACCAAAGAACCCCTATGAGATTCACAACTTCTTGGGGTTGGCCGGATATTACCTTCACTTCATCAAGGATTTCTCAAAGTCTGCATTGCCGCTGACCATGTTAACCTGTAAGGATGTGAAGTTCATGTGGTCTGATAGATGTGAAGCTCGCTTCCAGGAATTGAAGGAGAAGCTCACCACCGCCCCTGTGTTGACTCTACCTTTCGGCAATGAGGGTTTCATGATATTCAACGATGCTTCCAAGATGGGACTTGGCTGTGTGTTGGAATAGAATCAGCACGTGGTTGCATATGCTTCCCAACAGCTCAAGCCCAATGAGGTGAATTATCCGACACATGACCTAGAGCTAATTGCTATTATCCATGCCTTGAAGATATGGCAGCATTACCTGTATGGTGCTACCTTTGAGATCTTCAATCGACCATAAGAGATTAAAGTACCTACTGACACAGAGAGACCTGAACCTACGAAAATGATGGTGGATGGAGTATATGAAGGATTATGACTTCACCATCGCCTATCATCCTGGTAAGGCGAATGTCGTAGCGGATGCTTTGAGTCAAAAACAACTTAAGTGTGCAGCTGTTTTGTCCAGTCAGTGGAAGAGTTTGGAGGAGCTAGTGGAGTGGACTCCACAACCGTTAGAAGATCGAGTTCGATTGGCTAATATCCAGATTCAATCTGAGTTGTTAAGTGAGATCATAGCATCACAGTTAACCAATGAAGAGCTAGATAAGATGAAAGGTTTGATGACGAAACCACAGACTTGTCTATCTGTGGGAGTAGATGGAGGAATTAGGTTTGAGAATCACATATGGGTTCCAGTGGATTCATCAATAAAGGGACGTATCCTACAAGAGGCTCATGGATCCAAATACAAGTGCACCCATGAACTACTAAGATGTTCAAGAACTTGCAGAGGTTTTTCTGGTAGCCAGGAATGAAGAAAGACATTGCGACATGTGTGGCCAGCTGTCTTATGTGCCAAATGGTGAAGGCTGAACACCAACGACCCGACGAGCTTTTACAGTCGATAGAGATTCCAGAATAGAAATGGGAGCAGAGCACCATGGATTTTGTGGTAGGTCTACCCCAGACCAGGAAAGGTCATGATGTGATATGGGTCATGGTAGATCATCTTACCAAGTTAGCACACTTCCTTGCCTTAAAGACCACTGCTAAGGTGTCAGACCTAGCTGAGCTATATATCAGAGAGATAGTGCGATTGCATGGCATACCAGGATTGATCATCTTGGATAGAGACCCAAAGTTTACTTCCAAGTTGTGGAAGCAAGTTCAAGAAGAACTTGGTACCAGGTTGAAGTTTAGTACCACTTATCACCCCCAAACGGATGGTCAGTCAGAAAGGATGATCCAGACATTAGACGATCTAATGAGAGCTTGTGTGCTCGATTGGGTTGGCTCATGGGAACAATACCTACCTTTAGCTGAGTTTGCCTACAACAACAGCTACCAAGCCAGTATCGGGATGCCTCTATATGAAGCTTTGTATGGGAGATTGTGTCGGTCCCCACTTCATTGGGATGATGTGGGAGAGAGGACCCTGTTGAGGTTAGATGAGCTCTAAGTGTATGCTGATAAAGTTGCTTTGATCAAACAAAGGCTGAAGAGATCCTAGGATCTCGACAGAAGTCATATGCTGATGCAAAGCAGACTGATGTGCATTTCACTATTGGAGAGCATGTGTTTTTGAAAATCTAACCGCTCCAAGCTATAGCTAAGAATAGAGGAAAGCTGAGTCCCCAAAATGTGGGTCCGTTTGAGGTGTTAGAACGGATTGGTGAAGCTACATATCATTTGGCATTACCCCCTCAGTATAACATGATGCATGATGTGTTTCATGTCTCCAACTTGAAGCGATATGTGCAAGATCTGAGCCATGTGCTGAGCATTGAACCTATCGAGCTTCAAGGGAAGCTGACCTATCCTGAGACACCTGTGTGGATTCTAGATACCAAGGTGAAAGAGCTCAGATGCAAGAATATAGAAATGGTAAAGGTTCTTTGGAGGCACCATGGAGAGGATGAGGCCACATGGGAGCTGAAGGCGGACATGGAGAAATCATACCCTGATTTGTTTGTTTGATTACTTGAATTTTGAGGGTAAAATTCCTATAAGGAGGGGAGGATGTTATAACCTCAATTTCTTAAGATAATGAGAGGTGTAATTCTCTTTTAAATAATAAATAAAATCTATTTTTGATTTGTGATGGATTTTGTGTGAAATGGCCTTGATTGATTGATAATGGGCTTTGTTGGCCATTGGGCCCAATTGAAAAGGATTTAATTGATAAAAGTAGAATATGTGAAATAGACTTTTACAAGAGGATAAAGGCAAATAAATATTCCCCAATATGGGAATTCGAGCCTTTATGATTTCTTGAGGTCCAAGGGACCCAAGATAACAAGATAATGGCAAAGGGAAAAGAAATACTAAATAATCTTGGATTAATTAATGGATAACTTGGGAGGGAAGGAAGCCTTCTCATCCGTTGGAATTTGTTTCCCAAAATTTATAAATAGTTAGATAATGCCAAGAAGAAATTTACCTTAAAATTTGAGATAAAAAGGAGTTAAATATTAGGAGATATGATTTTCTCAAGTTATCTCCAAAATATGGAATTATTTTGCAAATAGGAGTAAGATTTTCCTTTTTGGTTGAACGCGTGCATTGAGAGCTGTTGGATCTTGATCCAACACTTGTCGCTCATCATTTAGTCCCACACGGACTGGGACTCTGCCGAGTTATAGAGGGATTTTCCCTCTCAAATTCCTCGCGATCCTGAGCGTTTGCAAGCCAGGATTTGTTTCCTTTGGACTCAGGAGAGGAGTCCGACGAGAACCATCCCTACTTTGTAGGGGTTAGGTCGTCGTTTGGGGAAGGTACCAATTCTTGCGAGCCTGCCTTCAACCCTATATATAGGGGAGGTGAGGGAGGGTACCATCATGCCTATTTTCTACCCTAAATGCTGCGGCGGGTTGCAAGGAGTGCTCTCGTACCTCCAATTACCCCTTCTACCCTAACTTGCACCCTTGTCTTCTCGGCAAGCCTCACAGGAGTCCGACGAGTAGGAGGAGATCGCGACATGTTCTTGGCACACAATTGAACCCATAGACGAGCTCGATAGAGGAAGGTGGAGCTCGCTGACCCTTTGGCACGCTCGCAGGTGGACGAGATTGAGAAGTCAACGACCAAGTTGATCACAGACTCGCTGTGCGTTGGCACGAGGAGGAAGATGACCCTGTGGTCTTTTACCTACGTGCCCTCCCATCTCTGTCTAACAAGGTAAGGCTATTTTCATCTTTTTGCATATTTCAGATCGCAAGATAGGCACATGAATCCTGATCCGTGGGATGCCGCGTGGTCCAACAGACCACCGATCAAACAGTCCTCAATTTTCTAGGATTATCAAATAAATCAGTAAAAAGGATTTTCCTTGCAAAAATCATACCTTTTCCTAGAAAACTCGGATGAGGAAAGTTTATACATGAATATTGATTAGAAGAATATGAGGAATAAGTTAAAAATAGTTTGGAAACCTACATCAGTATATTTTTGCAAAAGTGTATAATTTTTATGGGAAAAGTATTAATTTGTGGTTAGAAACCCTAATTGATGTTAAATGATAGATTTAATATAGCAAATAAGTTAAATCGAGCATGGTTAACTTGTTTAATGATAAAGTTGAATCTTAATCTATTTTGAAGATTAAATTGCAACATTTAGGGTTTTAAACCTAATATGATGGTTAATCTCCTTAGAAACCCTAAATAAGGGAAAAAAGGAAGAAAAGAGTAATGGATCTGAAATTAGGGTTTCATGTTGCCAAAAGATGATCTTAGGATCTTTTGTGAAAGAAAAATGAGATAATTAGGCTTTGTGAGTAATTTTATAAAATTAGGGTTTAAAATAACAAAAAATGAAGTGAAATCCTAATTGTAATCAAAACCCTAAAAAGGACTAGTAACCCTAGGAAACAACTAGGTTTAATAGACCATGATGACATGATTAATGATAGGGATTGGATGCATATTTCAAGATCAACTTGTGTGTGCTTGCTTGGTTTCTTGCTTGGTTGAATTATTTCTGCACTCAAGTCATCTTGATAGGTATGTGGTTAATTATGGTTAATCACATTAGTTTTCCCAAAGGTTTTCCGGATGGTTAATCACATTGAATGCAACCTATCAGTTTGGATGTTCATACTTGCAAATTATAAAGTCATTATGATTATCACAATTGTAAAATAAGTGTGTATTCTCACACCTACATGCCACCCTGATGGATGATGCAAAAAGGTCAAGCCCAGTAGGGAAGACCAATGGGCACCATGAGAGGTGACCCCAGACACCAAGCTCGGGAATGAGAAGGTGGTCTACGTTGCATGACTAATGGGCACCATGAGAGGTGACCCCAGGAACCAAGATCAGGATTGAGAAGGTGGCCTTAAGTCAATGGCAAAAGAGAAACCCTAGAGGGGGTATTCCAGGGTTAGGGCAAAAGCGGTGGAAAATTACACATTGAAAACGTAAATTGGCTTGTTAATTACCTTGATTGTGATAATTAGATTGTTAGCCATATTTGTGAAATTTTGGTTGTCCCCACATACCGACATATTCTTATATGCTGACCGACGTTTTATTTGTCGATGTTTTAGGTACAACCCTAAAAAGCACAAACAGTAAAGTGACACATTGTGAAAATAAGAAATAAATTGTAAGGAGGATTAGATAGAAGATATTCAAGCTGTGGATAGAAATAGATTTCCAAAGTTTTTAAAAGGTATGCAAAGTTTTATTTTATACTAAAATTCAATTTAGTTGGTAGAATTTCATAATTATTATTGATTAATTGTCGAACCTTTGATCCAGTTTATTGGGATAACGACTTTGACCTCTTGGTCTCCCTTAATTGGGGGTTACCAGGAGGTGGGGTCGTTACAGGACATGTAGGAAATATGGTTTCTAAAACATGTAGACACAAAAAGGCAGCGATGACTACAATTACATTGCCACTTGTAGACATCCAATCATTTGATTGGCTAGTCCAAATAATTGGTTGGTTATAATTAAAATGTTCTAGAATCAGTCGGTAAATTTATTAAAACCCATTCTAGTCAACCGATTGAACTTTCTTGTCGATCGTCTGGATGATCTTGTCTAGTCAATCAATAGAATATCCAATCAACCATTTGGGACGATTTAGACTCAATTGACCAACTCGACATTAAAATTGATTGACCAATCTATCCAATCAATGAATTAGACATTCCAATCAAGTGATTGGATTCTAGACATTTTATCATTGTTATAATTGATTAGTTAAACATTTTAGTAACCAATTTAACTTGTGTCATGATTTTACTCCTTTTCCCTTTGCTTCCTATGTGTGTGACCCTATAGGCTCCACATTACATTGGTAGTGATGTCTGTAATTATATTACAAATTAACAAGCAAATAGTGGTATCTAGAAACTTCATCACCACCCAATTAATTGGATAAGTTGGATAACAACATCAACCCATTATTGTGACTATTGTTACATTGATTGTATAATCCTTTATCTTCAGTATCCAAATTGAATCTGAGGCATGAAAACATCACCCTCTTAGTATTCAATCTATGTCTGTTGACCTAGAGTAGACTATTGAGATGTATGTGAGCTTGATATAATATATGGACTCACATGAACTTGATCATGCATCTCGTAGTCTCTAGTCAAGTTTCCAAGATATCACTTCAATAGAAGGGGAAAATTTGATCTGTGTAAGTCACAATAATCCATGTGTGTCATAATGCACCCAAGTACTACATTTTTGGCAGCCTGAAGTGGTGTTAAAGTACATTGAACAACATGTGATCATTGTAGTGACTTCAGATCTAAGGGCCATAGTGTCCACTTTCACATTGAGATATAATTTTGACTGCCATATCTGGCTTCCACCTATCATACTCAAGTTGGTTATGTTCAATACACTTGTTCTAAAAAGGTATGCATTGACTTGATATCAAATATCATGACTAATGATTCATAGTGATCAATGATCACACATACTAGTCTTAATGTATTACTATCATCCTTACTACCATAGTAGTATCTAACTAGGGACTCATACAAGAATTAATACTCTTAGCATACAAAAGATATCATGTTTAGATCCTCAACTCAAAATCACATTATTTAGTCAAGCATTCTTAGGACATTATTATATTAATTCATTATTTCATATTAAAGCAGACGTAACAAACACAATTTCCTTTTATAATAATGAAATCAATTAAAAAATGCTCCATTACAATCATCATATGAATGGAGCTCAAGGCATATATCCAACGGTCTCCCACTCACACTAGATCCAATCACTCATGAATCTAATTATAAATATCCAACAAGACAATCATGCTTCTACCATGAAAGTTCTTTCATCCGTGGCTCAACAACATTGCTTTCCATTGGTACTCAGTAAATACTCACATTTCCTCATGGTATTATATCTCATATGAGATGGTAATTGTAACACTCAAGCCCATTTTCTAAGGCTACAATATAGTTTCAAAAATGATGACAGGCCCCACAAACAATCATTGGTCTTAACTGCACGCTTTGTCCTCACTCACGTGCAAGTCAACCTCAACTTCTCTATTGGACACCCATCCTAGTACTACTCCCAAATGAATATGCTTAACTTTGGAGTTATTAGTGATGGACTCTCTAATAAGGAGGTGCACCTTAGTGATATGGGTAGTTCAATCATTCATTTTAAGATCATTTTATTTGAGGCCTCAAACCTTGGGATGTTACAGTCTCCCCCACTTAGACTCTTGATATCAAGGCATAACTATATGGCCTCATAATATTTTTTGGTTTTAGTGTAGATCCATAATGGCCCACGAACTCCCAACTCCTATCACGACTACCAGTGAAAGAGTGGCAACATCACCATAGACAACCATTTCCAACATGCATGGGCTGCATAGCTAAAGACTGGCATGCCACGTGTCTATGTGGGATCCACCTACTAGAGGGGTTTTGGCTTTGATGTTATTTGTAATGCCCTGTCCCACTACCGAAGGTTGTAGTAGAGTTTTAGGAAAGAAGGTTGGCCTCATAGATCACCACTGGCCTTAATAGTGTGCTTTTTCTTCACTCACACACAAGCTAGGATCAACTTCCTATTTGGTCACCCATCCTAGTACTACTTCAAGATGAGCACACCTAAATGTGGACTTCTTAGTAATGGACTCTCTAAAAAGGAGGTGCACCTTGGTGATATGGGTAGTCCA
Source organism: Alisma plantago-aquatica (assembly GCA_963693085.1). NCBI lineage: Eukaryota > Viridiplantae > Streptophyta > Magnoliopsida > Alismatales > Alismataceae > Alisma > Alisma plantago-aquatica. The sequence goes on along the minus strand of OY856414.1, from coordinate 283,567,807 downwards.
ATCATTCCTTTCAAAATCATTTTATCCTACGCTTCAAATCTTGGGACATTACATTGACATCATAGAATATGCTTTGAGTAATAATGTGTGATGTTGGTTCCTTACCTTGTGTAATGGATCTAATTGTCACAATATAGCTCTATTACAACATCATTGGTTGGAACCACCCCAAGTTCACCATTGAACTTCTTGATCCATACAAATACTTTTGTTGCGCTAGATATAGGTAGCAATATACTTGACCATTTTTGTAGCTTCCTCTTTCATGCAACTTTTCTATATTAGAGCTCCGCTATTGAGGAAAAAAACAAAATCTAATTGTGATTGATAATCATCCTTATCAATTTGGAAGCTTGTGTTGGTGCAACCCTTTTTTCCTCACCATCATAAATAGAAAAAGATACTTACTTTTTATCAAATACTTAATGATGTTCTTTATGACACTACAATGACTTTCACCTAGATATAACTGGTATACACTCATCATGCTTAAAGTATACAAGACATCAAGATGTGTAACTACAACACATACATGATATATCCAATTGTAGAGGCATTTGGAAGCTTACTCATGTGTTCTCTCTTTTCTAAAGAACTGGGACATTGAGTTGTAGATAGAATTATTCAAGGAGACATGGGCAAGTTCCCTCACTTAGACTCTTGCATTGTGAACCTCTTTAACATGTTCTCAATGTATGGTTTTTTGAAGCCTTCTAGATTTTATCTATAGATCTCATTCCCATAATATAGGGTGCTTCTGTTAAGTCCTTCATGAAGAAAGTATTTCCTAATAATATTTTTACCAACTAAAGGGTAGGATTTCATTCCCCATATATAATATGTCATCTACATACAATACTCCCACTAAACTTCTTGTAAGCACAAGTTTCATAATCATTTTGGATAAAGCCAAACTCCTTGTTTGTGTCATAAAAATAAAGATCTCTAAGATGCTTTCTTCAATTCATAGATTGGCCTTTTAGCTTAGAAACTCATCTAGCTCGGGTTGTGTCAGGTAAACATCCACAGTAACATCCCCATAAAGGATGCGATTTTCATGTCTATTTTCTAAATCTTATAGTCATGATAAGCTATAATGGCAAGCATGATCCTGATTTGTTTAACCATACAACATCTAAAAAGCTTCATCATAGTTAACACCTTGAACTTTCTTGAAACCTTTAGCAACTAAGGCCCTTTATAGGTTTGTACATTACCATCTCATGTTGGTCTTCTTTTTAAAGACCAATTTTCACCCTATGGGTTTAACCCCTTCAGCTGAACCCACCAAGGTCCATACATTGTTGTTATACATGAAGTCCATCTCAAGTCTCATGGTTTCAAACCATTTCTCAGAATCTAGTCCCTCAATACATGTTGTTGGTTCATCGTCATCTGTGACCAACACAGTGTGTTGTTGAGTCATGAAAATCCAAATATCTATGGCCCAAAGCATGCCCTAGACCTTTGAGGTTCTCGTGCTACATACAAAACTTGATATTACACAATATTTTGTGGTTCCTCTTATATCTTATCGACCTCCATAGGTTCAATGCTATCTTGTTGATCTTGAACTTATTCAAGTTCTATCTCTCCCACTACTTCCTTTAGAGATAGATTCCTTTTCTAGGAATACAATATTTATGGTAAAAACACTTTGTTGTCAGAAGGCATATTATCCCATGGTTTCCTTAGGATATCTAACAAAATTACATTTGTTTAATTGGGTCAAAGATTTATAGCAACTTATTTCCTTACATAAGATTGATGATGAATCCCCCAGATTCATACTCCCAGTCGCCAATTCTAGGGATTTTGTGCCTCTTATCGACTGGATTACCCTTCTTTTGGTTTACTCTAAGCATCTCTCTAGTTTCATGTAAATAGTGCATCACCAGCGCTAATTACCCTACTTTCCAGTTTATTTAATCTCATCCTCTCCTACTCACATTCTCTCTCCTCCATAGATCATCCTCAACCATTACCAACGGTCATGACTCCTACAACATTGACTATAACAGTCTCAAGACCGTTTGAGCCCATTCGGTCTCGATACCGTTAGAGCCCATTCGGTCTCGAGACCGTTTGAGCCTATTCGGTCTCAAGACCGTTTGAGCCCATTCAGTCTCGAGACCGTTAGAGCCCATTCGGTCTCGAGATTGTTTGATCCCATTCAGTCTCAAGATCATTTGAGCCCATTCGATCTCAAGACTATTTGATCCCATTCGATCTCAAGACCGATAGGCCAGCAGAGACCGTTTGAAGTCTAACTCAAGCCTGTACAAAAACAGATCAAGATCATGAAACAAAACACCCACCACGACCGTGCTGGTCACGCCACGACCGTGGCACGTCACCAACAGTACCATGTCTGTGATAACCCATGTTTTAGGATTTTGATGACTAATATAACCTTTAAAGTCATGGTTGGAGTAAAATGATTAAATGTTGTAACTCAAGACGTGATGTGGTCAAATAATGGAAGTTGAGCTTGTTTGATGATTAGTGACTGGTATTTCATGTTTAGACACTTATTTTTGAGGTTATTCGAGGAATTTAGTTTCATGACCACATGTTAGAATTATGATTTCAAACTTGTTACTAAGAGATATTATGTGAGGAGGAACCTATGCCACAATTTTCATCCAATTTGAAAGTTGATGCGAGGTTGCATAAGCCTTAGCCGATATAGTTGACTTATTTTAAATTTGATGTCCTTAACAACTATATGTCACACTAGCTAGTTATACTAAAATCATCCCATACCTCCAACCATCACGGGAAGAATGGGAAACAAATCTATAACTACCAACCCAAACCACCATGTCAAACAGAGCCCTTCCACACATTCCCTTTTATCTCTTCAGATCCAAACTTCTAGGAGCTCTCCAACGAACCCATCATTATTGGAACACGGATGGTTGAGGATATAGCTATTTCTATATTCCTACAGTAGAAACGCCCTCATAGAGGCCTAAAGAAGCATTGATGCCCCTGCGGCCACTAGAGTAGAAGGGGATCGAAGGTCTAAACCATCTTGAGTGGGATTAGAAGATTGCGACTTGGTCATTTATCCCATAAACAAGTATAAACGATTTTCCTTGCGTTGAATCCCAGTAGTCCTAGCAGTGTCTTTTTGGCTGCCATCAGATTGGGGAGGCCTCAAAGAGGTCAGACCTGGGCCGGCCATGATATGGGGAGGTGCATGCATTCATATATGTTCCTTCCGCAGACCTGGGGTTGCCGGAGAGCAGCCATGATCTCGCTAAAGCTGGCAGATGAGAAAAGCTCTGTTTGGCAGAGGAAACAGAGCACCTCCCACTCCGGGGAGATGACCACCTAGCCGGATTGGGAACCTCAGCTATGTCTGAGGAGCCATGGTGACGATGGCTTACCTGGAATGTCGGTGAGGTTGAGACAACTTGGCCGAACATCGGGCGTCATCCGAGTTCCCTGCTCGGCGATGCTTCTGAAGGAGCCACAGTGCACCACTTTCTGTGGATCCCTAACCTTTGCTTGCACTCATCTGAGATGAGCCTCACAACGGTGGAAGCAGATTGATGCCCAGATCAGGAAGATCACGAAGAGATGGCTTGGAGGCGTCAAGATGGGAGGAAGGCACTAGGCCAACGACACACAACAAGACCGACGACAGCGGCCTGTGCAAGGAAGAGAGGCGCCAATCAGGCCTGAGAAAGCTCAAGGCGAGGGAGAAGGAGGACCTGGAGAAGAAGGGCTCTGCTATTCTTTCCCTCACTGGAGATCCACCGACGGCGACAACCTTGATCGTACAGAGGGGACGTAGGCGTCAGGCTCGGGTGGTGGCGGCTCAGCTACAGACTCCCACAGACGCTGATGCTTCAAGCAGAAACACAAGAGGGACTGGCTCACACAGATGAACCAGGTCTAGATCAGAGAATCGACCGACTCTCCACTGAGCCAGGGCAGGTCCCCACCACAGACCAGCAAAGAGTCCCACAGGATACGTGACAGCCTTGGATTGGCAGATTAAGGTAATTTACCTCAACATATGTGCACATCTTCTTTAAATCGTAGAAAATACATACATTGGCAGAAAAATACAAACAAAATATCCACAGAGTCAGAAAAATGCTCTGTTTATTATGAAATCCCTAGATCAGTCTTTTGAAGCACAACTATTGATGATATTCAATTTAGGGTGAAATGCTTCTTTTGGGTTCATTTAATTTGTATAATTAGCAAATGATGGATATAAAATACGAGAAAAATATTTTTGGAACCCTAATACCACATAGAAACCATAAGTGGACTCTAATATGATATTAATGCCAAAATGTTATGTATCTCCTTATTAATGAGAAAATTAATGCTTTTAAACTCTTTTTAGTTCTAGAAAATAGACCTATCATTGGAAAATTATGAAATCTGAAATAGACCCTTAGAATGACATCTGGATCACTATAAAAATACCATAGACACATTTTAGATCAGTAACACCTAGATTTGGCCAAACCCTAATTTGGACCAAAAATTACCAAGAATATGATGTACATATATTAATGATGAATATTTATTATTAATCAGGTGATGACCAAATATGTACATGATCTAGAATGTAAATAGGAATCTCTGAATTTAGGTACGTGGGTTTTATTTAAGTATGTGACTATGGTTTTCTTGCTTGAAATCATGATATGTATGTATGCTCTCTTCTATTTGCAAATATTGGATGTAGTAGCACTATATAGTACTCAATGTTTTATCACTTGTAAACATAAATGATAAGTAGATGTTTTGTAGTTATTTAAGGTGTTCATTATCCCCCTTACGAGGGAATGGATTAATGTTGGCTAGTACACCTCCCTAGACCACACAGTGTACATGGAGTTTTCTTAGAGTACTTGGTACACGGGGATGGGCCCAATATTTATGTTTTGGTACTAGTCCACCTTGATAATGCAATTCATCTAGGAAAATGACTTAAATTGGCGTATTTCGCTTAATAAAGAAGTGTTTTCTATGATTTTCTTTCCTTCTGCAAATATTTTTCAAAATTATGAAAGCCATAAATATATGTATCTTTCTACCCATGTACACAACACCTTGTGTGTTGATTTTTTGTTTCACGCATGTTTTAGGTTCAAAGCTAGCATGGGATAAAAGAGGTGAAGTGAGCAATGTTCAGGTTGTACCTTTTGTGTAGATCCTAGTTAGCATACATGTTCAGACTTGGTAAAATTCTCTTTCAGTATGCAATTATAATTCATGTTGTAATATAAATGTGTAAAATGTTGAGAATGTTATGGTGAATGTCTATTGTTGTACGTTCATGTATGCGTATTATGCTTCTGCATCGCTCTCTGATATGATTGGATGATGTTTTCGGATTTTGACATCTTATTCCCAATAGGGTTTGGAGAAATCAAAATCCGGGGACGTCACAATGTCTCCACCCGCCATGAGCGTGGAACATCACTAACAGTGTCAAGTCTTCTCACTCGCCACGCCCGTGCAAGGCGGCACGACTATGGGGCTATAGCCTCACCACGACCGTGGTGCCACACCATGGCCATGGCGCACTGCCATCAGAGCCAAGTCTCCACTTTCCACGACCGTGTTCGTCATGCCACGACCGTGGCACTCCGCCAACAGTGCCAACGCCTTCACCCACCATGACCGTGCGAGGCAGCACGGACATGGGGCAGTAGCCTCACCATGACCGTGTTATCTCAACACGGCCGTGGCATGCCGTCTCCTACCTCCAGTGACCTACACCTCCACCGAGCCGCACCTTGCTCCACACAATCCACAGTAGACCTCGGTGATGGCATCTTGTTCCTTACACCAGCAGCACCTGTAATTTGCTCATACCTCCTCCCTTGACCACCAGTGCTGCATCCTGCACCTCCACCAGATTCTGCAGCAGCATCAACACCCTCCTCTCCATAGCTCCTCTGCACAGGGCAGCGCGAGACTAATTGCTAAGTTACATATGATCACAGAGAGGACACATACCGTTTGGCACCATGGTCACAAGACCGTTTGATAGCAAACGATCTACATACCGTTTGAAGGATGGGTTGCAAGACCGTTTGGTCTAAGCAAAGAAAGACCATTTGAGGATGTAATTGCAAGACCGTTTGATCACTAGGGCTGCAAAACCATTTGGTACATAAGCCACAAGACCGTTTGATAAGCAAACGGTCTACAGACCATTTGGAGGAGGTACTATGAGACCGTTTGGGCTAAATAAAGTGAAACCATTTGGGCAAAAATATCTGGAGATCGTTTGGTGTCTATTAATCAGGGACCATATGAAGATCTATGCCTATATATAGGACCAACAGAGTCCCCAATTGGGCATCGGTTCTGAGACGCCGATAGGCTGCTGGTATACAGTTCCGATCCAAATCCAGTCTCGTCTACGCCAGTTTCATTCCACCGACTGCCCATATTGCAATCAAGGAGACCAAAAAGAGAAGGAAGACAAAGTGAGAGAGACTGTCTAGACTATCTTGGCGTCTCCCGTTCCCTGTCCAGATCTGCTCTGACATGACGTAGAAGACCGCATCATCTTCACCGAGCTGCGACTACCTTCTGCACTGAGTTCATGGCGGATTTCTCCCTCTTTCTCATTCTTCTTGTTCCTCACATGAGGAGCGAGTAGTTTCATCCACTGGGGTGCGGGTACTAGCCCCACTTCCCATGCTTTGTAATCTATACTAAAAGATGTTATCTTTCCGATTCAATACCAAATCGTTTCATACATGCTTGAATGTTGGCCGCGTTCTTGTATGCATCTATTGTCTTTCATTGCGATTTGTCTATGACTGCTCTTGGGACTTGAATACCAATTTGGTGCTGGTTTCTAGTGTGCGTATCCACCACACATCCGTTTTGATATCTAGGAACGCTTCCTGAGGGATGGAGTAAACTCACCTCCATCGTTGCACTTCCACACTATGAAATGGAATCAGTTGACGTACGAAAGTGCAACCTTGATGGGTTGAGGAGCACATTCTATGGAGGGAGTGGTGTAAGGTATTTGACCATTCATTCGGGAATGGCTGGAATTGCAACACCCCCACGTTTCTCGTAGCTATGTCCTCGAAAGAGGGATAGTCTATAAGGATACTAATCGAATTGATGATTATCGCTCGCTTGTTAGTTTTCCGATGCATGTTTCACGAGGTTGAGTAAGGTTCTCTCTTTGGAGGCTACATTTCTTCATTGACACGTAGATATGTACCGGATGAGGGTTACTCAACCTGTGAAGGATGTGTGCATTACTCTTGTCCTATAAGACATCGATATTGTATAACATCCATGTATCTTACTTGCAAGTCTTGATATGATTGGTACATGTACAATACATGTGTAGTGGTGGTGAATACCCGCATCACCCCAGTGATCCATCATCATTTTCTAATCTTAGATTTTAATCCTTAAGCTAGTTTTTTTTCTTGCCTTTACTTTTGCATGTTTTAGGTTAAATAACTCAAATCAAACTTTTGGTCTTAGATGATTGACTTAGATCGATACGAAACGAGAAAAAGACACTCAGATTCTTAACGTTGTCCTTTGGGTTCGACCCTAAATCTGTACTATGATAAGGCTTCCACACTCTTGTGGGGTTGGAGCATTTATCTAGCACCAGTTGTAGGTAAACCTAGAGAGAACATCAACTCCCTAGGGTTTTTGGTGCACATTAGGACTTCCATTGGAAGAGTAATCTTTTGGTGTAAGTTCTAACTCCATCAAAAATGGCACTGTTACCGGGGACAACGATGTAAGAATCATCTTTTTCAAATTCCATGTCGATTTAGGTTTCTCTAGGGTTTTTTCATTTTCTTTTCAAAAACCTAATAAAGTGAAGGACTTAATCTTGCATATACTCTTAGATTTGAAGTGGTTGGTTAAACTTGATAAACCCGTTCTTTGATTTCAGGTACCAACTCTCTTCAAAATGAAGCAGTCAACACAACCAACCATTAGATGTCAACTATGTCGTGACTATTCTCATGGATGAATTTACTGCCTCAATGTCCCTCCTCACTATGTGATGGCTCTGCACCAAATAATCATGAATCGTATAGTTGGGAAACTCAAAGCAGCTTCTTCATACAACTATGGATATAATGCAAGTTATAATCCATATCACCCTGGAGGCTACTATGAAAAACCTAACTATGACGGATTTCAAGGCATCGAATACAATGTAGGAGGGAACCTAAAAAATAATACAATTCAATACTATGATGAGGGGAGCCATTATCAACATCAATCAGATAGATATAGGGAAGAGCTTTCTTATGGAGATCAACGTACGTTAATGAAAGAACTACGTGCCTTACAGACATCAGTGGCTCAACAACTAGCTGATCAGACAACTGCCACCAAAAAGTTGATAGCCAATCTTGATCAACTTACGCAATTTGTCAATGCCTCTGACCAACATGTAGAACAACCAGCAATTTCAACTAAGCACATCCCTATTCCACGTGTTGATTATGATGATGATTATGAAATCATGTGGGATATGCCTTCCAATGATATTCAAACAATATAGGGTGAGGAATCATCCTTAGAGCTAATAACTAAACTCAAATATGATTTCTTCACACCATTACAAGAGAAAGAATCATCTTTCGAGCCAAGACCTGACTCAAAAAGTGATTCCTGCACTATATCCTTAGGTGAAAGATTGAGTAACCAATATGAGGATTTTCTACAGTCAGGAGATCAATGGGGGATAAACTTTAATACTTACCCACCTTCTGACTTCATAGACTCAAATCCAACCATTGAAGAGCAATTGGCAATAATCGACTCCCTCAATGACAAAATCTCTTCAACTTCAGCTGTCCCATCAATAAAATCCATAAAAGAAGGGTTTATGTCGCAAGGACTCTACACTCCTTCACAGTCAGACTCAGATGGATATGCGACCAATTCAGATAAAGATATGTCTTTTATGCATGAGAATCAAATGTCTCCATTTCTGGAACAAGATCTGAATTGTCCTTACGAAGAAATTTTGGATCATTCGGCTGATCTAGGAACATACTTTGAGGATAGGACTGATCAAGATCTTGATTCAGGAATGGACCATACCACTCTCACTGATGAAACAGAATCAAGGGAGGATGACGGGTCTCAAGATGACAATCCTATGACCATTCCTTTTCATGAGATGATGTTACCTGAGTTACCACCACCACAAGAAGTCCAGACGGAGCCATTCCTCGAACAAGAGCATGATCTTTCTATTGAATCTCCTTTTAGTCACTTGAACAAGTTGACAGTTCACTATGAAGAGAAACATGAACCACCTCTTGATTTTGGAATGGATTACGATATTTCCGTAGACTCTTGTAATGACAAAAAGGGCCCATGGGAGGACATCGAGTCACAAACCCATCCACTTAGAGCAACTCACCTCTATGAAGAAGACCTTCCTAACATTCAAGAAATTGAGATATGTCTTTTACCTGATCCAGGTTTCAACCTTCCCATAGAAACTCCTCTCGAGCACTCAATAGAACCGTAGGAGTACTATGAAGAAGTACTCGAACAACAATCTGACTCAGAAATGGAGTACTTTAGTCCCAACATCGAAGAAACGGAGTCATCGGGAGATTCTAGCCTTAAAAACATTATCGCATGGACTAATCCCTCCCATGAAGAGACATCATTAGAACCTCTACCATGGAATCCCATGATTTCCTCAACTGAGCAAGAGTTCATCCCACCAGTCAAATCCTCTTCTAGTTACTTGGATGAATTAAGGGTATTCTACGAGGAAAATTCTGAACAAAATTTTGAAAAGAAGAATGACACTCTTATCAATCTCAACATTGATAAAGATGAGGAAACTTCTCACAATGACCCCTCTGATGAAGAAATGTCATCCTGGCTACCATATCCTACACAAGAAAAGCCAGGTGATGAAATGAAGCCTGAACTGGATCCACCACCTGATCCAGGACAGGAGGAAGTTCAAGTGGCCGACCCTTAATCAACTGCTCTGGATTTTAAAGAAAGCAGTTTTACTTTAAACTTCGAGGGCGGGCCACAACTGGAGGACACAAATAGGCATGACTTCGATTATTCACCTAGTCCCCCAGTTTCGATTGCATATATTCCACCTCCCCTGCTAATGGGGGAAGCCCTCTGGATTCTTCTGGACGGACAAAGAGGTGAAAGAAATATGCATCCAAATCATCTGAAAAACCTGTTCGAGTTGCCATGACCACCCAGTCAACAGGTTGTTCAGGCCACTCCCTCGCTCTCGGCACCGGCTATTGTGAGACATCTTTGCTGGACCTTCTTCCAACTATGAGGACTGCCTGGTTAACACTGCGCAACCCTTCCCCTCCATCTCGAACCTAGTATTTGTTCAAAAATGAGAAAACTCACAAGTTCGAGGTGGAGGGTGGGTGGTATGACTCTCACTCCACCCTCTACCTTTACTGCTTTCTATTTTTACATTTTATTTTCTTTTTTGTAATTTACCAGCCTTTTTGTAGTTTTCTAAAAATAAAGCCTTTATCTAGTCGGCTTTTGCTTTTCAAATCTATGGTCATCACCTCTTTTCGTTGCAAATCCATGAGAAACAAATGCTTAAAACTAGATGATAAATGATTTCATCTTGTATAGCCTATGAACCCTAATGTCATATCCTTAAAATGATGATAAGATTCAATAAGACTGAGATAGATCAAATGCATCGTGCCTCTAACTAAATAATGGATCTGCAATATGGAATTCTCATTTGAAGTTCTATCTTGTCACTTTTTGAGCAGAGTGTGATGGAGAAAAAGAACCCGTCATATGGAATCGCTAAGCAAATGGCATTATGATCCAAACCCTCTTCTACACTTCTTCCTTCATTTTCATACCCTTCCGCTCATCAATCATGCCAAAGCTTTAAGTTCGGTGTGGCACACCACATTCCTTTCTAGTGAAAACTAGAACATTGCCGAACTCTAAGTTCGGTGTGGTGAACCACATCTCCGCCAAACTCTAAGTTTGGTGTGGTAAACCACACCTCTGTCGAACTCTAAAGTTCGGTGTGGTACACCACACCTCTTTTTCCACTACAGCTTCTTCCATACCCCTCAATACATAAACAGGGGTGTATCACCTTCTCTTCTTGATTCAAAGAGTATACAATGATGATTGTGCACATACCTAGGTTGGTGAAAAATCTACCCCGATTCCAAAAAGAGACTTGGAAACCCAAATATACAAAAATCCAAAAATACCCTTTCTCCCAAGCCAAGTGAGAATGAATAAAAGCCAGAGTGTGAATAAAAACATGAGAGTTGTGCCCTGAATAAGGATAACTGATAAAGGTCTCACCCGACCGGTACATTAGTTGCCCTCACAAAGGCAGATGTGTCGTGACTGGTAGTGAGACCCTAAGGATCCAAAAATGACCCCTTACCTCCTCTCAAAGAGGTAAAATAGCCAAAAGCCTTAAGCCAACCTATACACACTTCTGAGTTACCTTTAGAAAAAAAATTGGGTGTAAGGCTAAGTCAACCAATACTGTGCACAAATATTCAAAGTGTCTTGATGAATTACCAATAATAAGAGTCTTGAGTCAATTAGAGGAGAGACTCTTATCTCTTGATCATACCCCCATTCTCTCTTTTTTTAACACCAATGATGGATCATATGCATTTTGTTGATTCTGTGGGTCTGTTCAAAGTCTCACAAAACTTTTAAACATGACCGATACAACAAAGTGTGAGAAGGAAATACTTTAGTATAGTGAACTCAGAAATGAGGATATCATAAGATGTATTCCTGATCTAAGGAAGCCTTGAGGCTGCATCAATCTGAGCCATGAACAAAATTACGATATGACATAAGGATGAGGCAACCACGAGATGAAAAATTTCATTGGCGACTGTTTTAAGTTTTTTGTTCCTCGGGACGAGCAACGCCTAAGTTTGGTGTGGTGATGAATCCCCCAGATCCATCCTCAGTCACCAATTCAAAGGGTTTCCGACGTTTTTGCCCTAATTTTGTTACGTTTTTTCCCTAATATTGTTCCACCTCATTTTCTTTTCATTTTTCATGGAATTACTAACTTGTGCACAAAGGTGAGGAAATTACAAGACAAACATGTCTTTTAGCGGCCGTCTTAGGCTTTTTCGTTCCTCGGGACGAGCAACACTTAAGTTCGGTGTGGTGATGAATCTCCCAGATTCAAACTCTCAGTCACCAATTCTAGGGATTTTGTGCCTCTTATCGACTGGATTACCCTTGTTTTGGTTTACTCTAAGCATCTCTCCAGTTTCATGTAAATAGTGCATCACCAGTGCTAATTACCCTAGTTTCCAGTTTATTTGATCTCATCCTCTCCAACTCATGTTCTCTCTCCTCCGCAGATCATCCTCAACCATTACCAATGGTCATGACTCCTACAACATTGACTCTAACAGTCTCAAGACCATTTGAGCCCATTTAGTATCAAGTCCGTTTGAGCCCATTCGGTCTCAAGACCATTTGAGCCTATTCGATCTCAAGACCGTTTGATCCCAGTCGATCTCAAGACCGATAGGACAGCAGAGACCGTTTGAAGTCTAACTCAAGCCTGTGCAACAACAGATCAAGATCATGAAAGAAAACACCCGCCATGACCGTGCTGGTCACGCCACGACCGTAGCACATCGTCAACAGTACCAAGTCTCCACCCGCCACGACAGTGCTGGTCACGCCACGACCATGGCACATCGCCAATAGTGTCAAGTCTTCTCACTCGCCACGCCCATGCAAGGCGGAACGACCATGGGGCTATAGCCTCACCACGACCGTGGTGCCACGCCACGGCCGTGGCGCACCGCCATCAGAGCCAAGTCTCCACTCGCCACGACTATGTTCATCATGCCACAACCGTGGCACTCTGCCAACAGTGCCAACACCTTCACCCGCCATGACCGTGCGAGGTAGCACGACCATGGGGCAATAGCCTCACCACGACCGTGTTGTCTCAACACGGCCGTGGAGCACCGTCTCCTACCTCCAATGAGCTACACCTCCACCGAGCTGCACCTTGCTCCAAATGATCCACATCAGACCTCAGCGATGGCATCTTATTCCTCACGCTAGAAGCACCTGCAATTTGCTCATACCTCCTCCCTTGACCACTGGTGCCACATCCTGCACCTCCACCAGATTTTACAGCAGCATCAACACCCTCGTCTCCATAACTCCTCCGCACACGGCAGCGTGAGACCAATCGCTAAGTTACAGATGATCACAAAGAGGACGCAAACCGTTTGGCACCATGGTCATAAGACCATTTGATAGTAAACGGTTTACAGACAGTTTGATAGCAAATGGTCTACAGACTGTTTGAAGGATGGGTTGCAAGACCGTTTGGTCTAAGCAAAGCAAGACCATTTGAGGATGTAATTGCAAGACTGTTTGATCACCAGGGCTGCGAAACTGTTTGGTACATAGGCTACAAGACCGTTTGATAAGCAAACAGTCTACATACTATTTGGAGGAGGTACTATGAGATCGTTTGGGCTAAATAAAGCAAAACCATTTGGGTAAAAATATCTGGAGATCGTTTGGTGTCTATTAATCCAGGACCATCTGAAGATCTATGCCTATATAGGACCAGCATAGTCCCCAATTGGGCATCAGTTCTGAGATGCCGACAGGATGCCGATATACAGTTTCGATCCAAATCTAGTCCCATCTACGCCAGTTTCATTCCACTGACTACCCGTATTGCAACCAAGTAGACCGAGAAGAGAAGGAAGACAGAGCGAGAGAGAATATCCAAACTGTCTTGGCATCTCCCATTCCATGTCCAGATATGCTCTGACATGACGTAGAAGACCGCATCGTCTTCACTGAGTTGCGACTACCTTCTGCACTGAGTTCATGGCGGATTTCTCCCTCTTTCTCATTCTTCTTGTTCCTTGCATGAGGAACGAGTAGTTTCATCCACTGGGGTGCGGGGACTAGCCCGCTGCCCATGCTTTGTAATATGTACTAAAAGATGTTATCTTTCCTATTCAATACCAAATCGTTTCATACATGCTTGAATGTTGGCCGCGTTCTTGTATGCATCTATTGTCTTTCGTTGCGGTTTGTCTATGACTGCTCTTGGGACTCGAATACCGATTTGGTGTTGGTTTTTGGTGTGCATATCCACTGCGCATCCGTTTCGGTATCTAGGAACGCTTCCCGAGGGATGGAGTAAACTCACCTCCATCGTTGCACTTCCGCACTATGAAATGGAATCAGTTGATGTATGGAAGTGCAACCTTGATGGGTCAAGGAACACATTATGCGGAGGGAGTGGTGCAAGGTATTTGACCATTCATCCAGGAATGGCTGACGTTGCAACACTCCCACATTTCTCGTAGCTATGTCCTCAAAAGAGGGATAGTCTATAAGGATACTAATCGAATTGATGATTATCGCTCGCTTGTTAGTTTTCCAATGCACATTTCACGAGGTTGAGTAAGGTTCTCTCTTCGGAGGCTACATCTCTTTGTTGACACGTAGATATGTACTAGATGAGGGTTACTCAACCCGTGAAGGATGTGTGCATTACTCTTATCCTATAAGACATCAGTATTGTATAACATCCATGTATCTTGCTTGCAAGTCTTGCTATGATTGGTACAGGTACAATACATGTGTAGTGGTGGTGAATTCCCACATCACCCCAGTGATCCATCATCATTTGCTAATCTTAGATTTGAATCCTTAAGCTATTTTTTATTATTGCCTTTACTTTTGCATGTTTTAGGTTAAATAACTCAAATCAAACTTTTAGTCTTAGATGATTGACTTAGATTGATACGAAACGAGAAAAAGACACTCATATTCTTAACATTATCCTTTGGGTTCGACCCTAAATCTATACTATGATAAGGCTTCCACACTCTTGTGGGGTTGGATCATTTATCTAGCACCAGTTGTAGGTAAACCTAGAGAGAACATCAACTCCCTAGGGTTTTTGGTGCACATTAGGACTTCCATTGGAAGAGTAATCTTTTGGTGTAAGTTCTAGATCCATCAATTGAGATCCCCAATTCTTCATCAGATACATATTGGAACGTTTCCCACTCCATATCTCATATGGTGTCTTTTAAACCAATTTATAAGGTACACAATTAAGTGTAAACATGTGGTTTCTATAGAATATCCCCAAAAGGAAGTCAGAAGAACACTTGAACTCATCATTGATCGTACCATGTCCAACAAGGTGTGATTCCTTCCTTTTGATAGAGTATTATATTTTGGTGTTTTAGGTGGAGTCCGTTGTGATACAATACCAAAATATTTTAGAATGGCTCAAACTCTTGGTGTAAGTATTGCCCACCTTGATCGAAGTGCTTTAATCCTCTTGCCAAGTTGATTTTGTACTTCTTATAAGAATTCCTTGAACTTTTCAATGGATTCTAACTTGTGTTTCATTATATACACATAACCATATTTACTATGACCATTAGTGAATGTGATGAAGTATAAATACCAACCTTTGGATTTTTTGCTAAAAGGTCAACATACATTAGCGTTTATGAGCCCTAATAAGTCACTTGCCCTTTCATTGTTATCAATAAAAGATGTTTTTGTCATGTTACCCAATAAACAAGATTTACATGTCTCAATTAATTTTGATAAAGCAGATAGGTGGTATTCCTTATCAATCTAGAGATATCATTCATATCGTCTATGTGGTATCACTCACCACTTTGGATCGGCTTATCCATCACCTAGTGTTATCCGACTCTTTATTATTTAGAGTGTTCACTTTCTATCGTGCAAGAGTTGTAGTCTTAAACTTGTATCATGTATAAGGGTAAATGGGTATTTACCATATCATGCAAAGGGCATGTCTCATATTGTGTATGAGCTATCATCTATTTGCATATCGGATTAACCCCATCTCGGGTGTCATACCAGGTTGATCTGTTCCAACCATATCAGGTAACTCCTTATATTTCAATCCATATCTTATATTATGCATAAATGTATACTCAATCCATCATATCGTGCATCAGATGTATGCTTCAAGATATCGTGTACAAGTGTATATTACATGATTAGATTGTGCAAGGAATACGTGCTAACTTACTCATATCAGATTACCCAAACTAGGGTTTCATATTGTCTCACAAGTATATATTTATTCCTGTATCATGCAAGGAGTATATACTTGACTTCCTATTGTGCAAAGGTTTATGGTTAACACCATATCATGTTTCAAGAGAGGAACTTCATTCCATATCGTGCAAGGAGATATAATCTCACAAGCATATTGTGCAACTAGTGCAGGTATATTACCATATCAGGTAAGAGCTACTTGTTTGGGTGCTTGAACCTGATATCACTTTATGAAGTGATACCATCTTCTTCAAGCTCTAGACTTTCGTTGTATATGTTCTAGTTCATGGCAACAGGTCTAAGCAACTACTAGAACTCATAAATTCATCAACTATTTTAGAAGATTTTGGAATTAAAAGTAGTTCATTAAGTATAGAAATTTAGGTGAGGAATAATAACATGATAGAGTTCAAATTATATAACCCGCCTTGTGAACACTTGAAAGCTCCAAGCTCCAAAGCTTCTCATCCTAAGGTTGAAGAAGAACTTCTCCCAGGTCTAGGGCTCAATCACAACTCTAATGCTTGATGCTCGAGCTCTCCTAGCTCCTTGAGCTTCTTTGCGTGATACCTAAGGGTCTTTGCATGATATCTCCAAGGGTAATGGTTATGAGGAACATAAACTTTCATAAGTTGGTGAAAGGTGAAGTATATATACTTGTTTTCATCAGATAAAGCATATATGAGGTGTATTCCCCTCATGCTACTAGATGACATGTGGCCATGCATGGTTGACACATGGCCATGCATGCACACATGTATATCTTGTTATGCAAGAGTCTTGGGGATAACCTAGAGACAATATCTCGTCCCTTACTTATCTTGTTGGGCAAGTTATCTCATCTTTATCTCATTAAATAAGCAGCCCGATACAGTTTTTGTAAGGAACTTTGCAACTCATCATGGGCCACCTCCTTGAGGTGATATTCCCATCATGGCCTTTTACAAGGCTCAATAAACTGATAGGAGGCTCCTACTTTGGCTCTTTGGCTGATAGGGCTCCTTATATTAAGTCTACAACTCGATACAACACATATAAGGCTCTTGCCTTCAACTCATTCTTGGTCTTTCATTACCAAGAGTATCATCACTTCAAAGGTGATTCAAACACAGTGTCTCCTTCATTCTATTTCCTCTAAAAGATACATAGAGGGAGTAGGGACATTTTAGAGGTGATAATTTACATTTTAACCTCACATATTGGGTAAATTACAAATTGTACCAAAATTGGTGTACAAGGTACTAGCATTGTTCAAACGAGTTGTAACTTGGGATTTAGGCTTTCCACAAGCCTTCACATAGCATCATTCTCTTTCTTGTGATACTAAAACACTTAGAACATATTCCACATGTGACATTTTGCAATGTAACCCCTCATCTTGGGTAAATTGCACTTTTCACTCAGACTTTCATATAATGCACAAATAGTTTGTAATTAAGCTCAAACTTGTCAATAAACTTCACAAGAAGCCTTAATTACTTTCCAAGAGATTTGAACCAGTTGATAAGTATCTTACTGAAGCAAAGCTTTTAGGGTTAAGTCATAACCCATGTCAGGGGTGTTACAATTATAAACCCCTAACAAGGATTTCATCCCCGAAATCCTAGATGAAGGAAGACAATTGCCATTCATGCATCATATCATCAAGTCTCCACATAACATCTTGATGTTATCGAGATGTCAAAGAATTTTGACCAGCACAAAGCCCTTTCATAAAAGATCAACATAATATCTATCGTACATGATACATACTCAGTTGTTCTATCTATTACTGACCATGAAGTCAACTTTGTGTCAAGTAACACTTTCCAAGTCAGAAAAGTATGATGAAAAATTCAGGTGTCAAACCTTATTCACTCACATATTTATCAAGGTTATGTTTATAAAGAGCATAAACCCCTAACATATGATTTTCCTACTAGAGTTATCTCAAGGTTGGCCCTTCTAGGTTTCCAAACATTATTCATCTTATCAGGAGTCATATTCTCACTTCCCGATATCACTTGGCACATCTTGGATACCAGAATTTCTTACCTTTCTATCCTTCACATGTGTTGAAAACACATCATATTCTCATCATATCTATTTCTCTATTATTAATACCAAATTCAAACATACAGAAGGATCTTTCTTTTATCTTGAGACATATTATATTACACATATCTTTATCTTGGAACCAAAGTCCAAGACAAACTGATACTTTTCTAAGTATTCATCAACAGATTATTTCTAACTCATGCATATCAAGTATCCTCAGAGTCACTTGATTGCCATGTTCTTGAAAGGAAAGAACACAAAAAAAACACATTCCTTTCATCACCCCATCATTACCCAGGGTTGTTCATCAAAGAGGAGACCTCATCATCTCCTAGGATTATTACATGAACTTTCATTATTCATGAGTCATTTATACTTGTTGAATCTCAGGTTCCTTACCTTTTGCATAGGAATTATATGGATGATTACACATCATCATCCCTTTCTTTATTATTGGCTAACATGTTCATGAACATTTCATGGTTTTATCACATTCCCCATTTCCATATTATGGGAAAAGTTCTTTACTATTCACAAAGACTTTATCAAACATGGATCATTTCCCTTGTTCTCATTCTCATTTCATGAGGATTATACTCTTTACTTCCTCATACACCCAGGATGATTTTAGATCATCTCAGATTCCACTTTATTGCACTTCGGATGTGATACAAATGTCAATACCATATTTCCAGTTTCATTATACTCACTAGATTGTCTCATAATGACTACTTGATCCGAGTAATCAGAAAGATAACAATCTAAGAGTTCCATACTCACCTTATCTTCAATAGTTGAATACCTAGCCAGGGTATACAGGTACTAAGATTAGGTAGTATGCACTTTGTTTACTATCATATTCCTAACTCTTCATATCATCAAAACATAGGACTTAGCATCCATGGATTTTCTCCAGGCATCACATATGTACCTTATCCTCTTTCACACAGATAAGAGAAATTATAAAACATTTAAAAGAATACTGAGCAGAATGTAAGTCCTCATCTTCCTTGTGTCCTCATAGGACTAGTCAACGGAAGCTCATTTCATATATTTATCACATATAATCATGAAATGTCATATTAGAATGACTCCATTTCATCTGACCTATCTCATCTCGCAGTTTGTTTACTGCCTCAAGATGATTTTTTTCATAGAATCTTGTTGTTTCCTGATTCCAACATCGTTCTTTATTGCTCGGTGTGGATGGACCTACTCAGGACATCTATATACGTTCTCGTATGCCACAGATAGACCATTGCCTTTGAGAGTCTTGCTGACTCTGCCTTTGTGGTTGGGTCATTTCCTCCTTTCTTTTTGGACAAGAAGATCTAATATCCCCAATTTTCTTACACTTATAACATATCTTGTAAGCATCCCCTGGCCTTATCGAACTTATAACCAATGTAGAGGCCAAATCAAGAGTTCTAACTGGTGGAACATCAGGTCCTTTACCCTTTCTTGGTAACCACTGCCCTGGTGCATTAGACATTGGTTGCACTGGTGGTACCAAAAACTTCCCCTTTTTAGAACTACTAGGCATCTATTCCCAAGTTTGGATCGGTCTTTTCTTAATTCCTACCTCAATATCCTCTTCTAGATAGTCTTTTATGATATGTCCTGGTTGTCTACACCTGTATCAAACCCTGATTTTAGGTTGTAACCCAGTTCTCTCAACATTTTCAACTGCCCCAACATAACTATGTTGATCTGAAACTTTGTCAGAGCCTAGAACTACATCATTAGGGGATGGTAATCTAGGTTGTGTCGCTAATACCTAGTCCACTATACACATCACCACTTTCCTAACCTGCACAGTAGTGGTATCAAAAGAAGGATTCCTTATCATAGTTGGATCATCTTGGGGATTCTCAGTCAGTCGTTCTTCTCTCGCCTGCTCCCTTACACCTTCTCTTGGTGTAACAATATTGCTTTCAGCAATGTACACCTTGTGTTCTCCAAACATCTTTAATCTTTACTCTATCTTCTACATAAGCAGAAGTTACTATAAGCTATACTAGAGGACACTAGAACAGACTCAACACCTTAGTCATATGTCTCTGTAGACTCAGCGAACCATAAGCTTTGATACCAAACTTGAAATGACCATCATCAAACTGACAAACAAATCGTTACTATTAAGCGGAATAAACATAATCAGTGGATTAACAAAAATCACTAAAATTTAAAACCATTTTGCAAGGAGATCCTTGATCATAAAACTTTTATTGAAAGATCCAAAACCCATACCTATCTTGATTTACATTGTACAACATTGCTTCATCTCATCTCAAGGACAACATATAACGGTTTCTCTATTAAAACATATACTGGAGCAACATAAAACCTCAAGGCATACAAGCTAAAATCTCAGATTGTTCCAAAAACCATTATGCACTGACTCCAAGGACTTGAGAGTATAGAAACGACACATAGGACTTTTATCTATAAGACATGATAGACGGAACACTCAACATGAGCTGTCACTGTTGCCTAAACTATTATTCCTCCTCTACAACAAGGTCTCCACCGCCTCGTACACGTCCACCTAAAAATTGTGGATCCCACAGGGTGAGACAATTGTCCCAACGAGAGATATAACTCTCCTCCGACCATATTATTATTGTAGATAAACATTATAAAATTGAGCATGGATTCTTTTATATTAACAGGCATGCTTAATCATTGTATGAATAGAATAAGATAATCTCCTTACTTAAGGAGAACATTGCATATACCCTTGGTAGAGTTTATAAATCATCTATCTTATTTACAAGGAATGTAAAGAAACATAAAAAACATATATCAACTTAGATGTATAACTGAATTGCACATCAAATAATGTTTTCTGTATTTGATCCTTAAGGATATATGCTACACGGCTGAACATATTTTATAATCACACTTATGCCCTGAGGAGATGAAGCATACCCCATTCATCTCCAACTGACCATAAACTTCTCACAAGTCGGTACCATACAAGGTCAATGGAAGAGTCGGTTGCCATGAACTCCCTTGTCTCGGTCAGTACGAGACCACTTAGGCTTAGCATGACATCTTGTATGAGCTGTAATATAGTTGTGCCAGGGTACGTAGGCATCCTTGCTTAGAGCTACAACGTCAACTGTGCTCTCTTAGGAGAACATCTACAACAACCGTCCCCAATTATTGAGTTATGGTCACTTAGGCACCATACTCTGAGCCATGGTCACATAGGCACCATGATCTGATCCATGGGTCAGTTCACCATGCTTTATTGAGACATTCTTATGAAATTACTGAGTCATGGACACTTAGGCTCCATGCCCCCACATATTCAATAATATGCATTCTAGGTTATGCCGCGGGGAACCCGTTTCACCATTCAGCAAATTCTGATGTTGATGGATCTATGGTCAGGGCAATGTTTTATAGTTCCTAATAATGTATTACATGTATTACAACATCCTTTTAGCATCAAACAAGTCATCATTATTAATCACAACAAATGCTACAAAGAAAGGTGTAATGCATTTATTCAAGTCTTTAAAACACATTTAGATACTTGATACTTAGATCTCAGCCCATTATCACATTACTGGGGATCCTCACCCCTTCATATCATTATCATCATGATTACTGGATCTGGGTATTCAAACCCCTATATCATCACATGGCATTGTTACCTTTGTAATAGGTAACTATTACCTCTAGGTCCTTAGACCAATGTATTTATTTTACTTTTTGTACAAGTATTTCACATAGTTCACATGGTTTGATTAAGTATCTTGTCACCTCTCATTAGGATACAACTATATACATGTCTCACGAGGCCCATTAAACATCTTGTCACCTCTTACTAGGCAACAACTATACACATGTCTCATAAGGCCCATTAAACATCTTGTCACCTCTCACTAGGCAAAATCTACACACATGGCTCATAAGGCCATTCAACATCTTGTCACCTCTCACTAGGAAACATCTATACACATGGCTCACAAGGCCATTAAACATTATACTTATCTTATAAGTATTTAACATGCATCACAAGGTTTATGCAATAAGAGAAATACAACCTTCCCATTATTAGGGTTAGGGTTTCCCTTTATAACCGAATAGGGTTTCAATGCAAACCCTAATTCATTGCTCCACAAATCTAGGAGCATATATTGATATCATAAGTATGCAATCATACTTATCTATTTTCATCATTTATCATTAAATGATTATCAACACAAAGTATGAGTTTCTCTCTCATCCTCACTAGGATATTGATTACATCATACTTTTGGTTCAATCCTCCTCTTGAGGAATATTAGTCCATCATTAACAATTCACATAATCTTTTGATTAACACCACATTCAACATATGTCATGTTTTAGGGTGTATCCCCTAATTAACATATCATGTACCCATATCGGATGGACTATCACTTAGATCTTATCATTTCAAATTAGCTTTGTATCGAGTATGAGCTAGGTGCTTGACCCCATATCGGGTATAAGCTATGTGCTTGGTGTCCTATCATGAAAAAGCTATACACCATATTGGGCATAGAGCATGTGCCTCCTCATATATCATTTGAGAGGTATATATACAAGATATCATATCGATTTCCCTTTAGGATTATCATATCAGGCATCCATATCGGGTAACATATCAGGTTACATATTGGGTTACATATCGAGTTACCATGTTAGGTTGACCTTTAGACTCATAAATCCTTCATTCTTTCAAGGATCAACCTTGTCATATAGTTACTTGACAAGATAGAGTCTTATTATATTCTCATACCATAAACCATCACACAAATGGTAGGGTGTATCAGGTTCAACCCCTCATCTAGGGTTTCCCACCAACTTAGGTAAATTATGCCATAGCGTGCATGAAGTATGAGTTGAACCTCATATCATTTACAAGGTAGGAGTAGGTGCTATTCCTTATAAATCTAGAGATATCATTCATATCATCCATTTGGCATCACTCACCACTTTGTATCGTCTTACTTATCACCTAGGGTTATCCAACTCTATATTGTTTAGAGTGTTCACTTTCTATCGTGTAAGAGTTGTAGTCTTAAACTTGTATCGTGTATAAGGGTAAATGGGTATCTTCCATATCATGCAAAGGGCATGGCTCATATTGTGTATGAGCTATCATCTATTTGCATACCGTATTAACCCCATCTCGGGTTTCATACCGGGTTGAGGTGTTCCAACCATATCAGGTTACTTCTTATATTTCAATCCATATCTTATATTGTGCATAAATGTATACTCAATCCATCATATCGTGCATCAGATGTATGCTTCAAGATATCATGTACAAGTGTATATTACATGATCATATCGTGCAAGGAATACTTGCTAACTTACTCATATCAGATTACCCAAACTAGGGTTTCATATTGTCTCACAAGTATACACTTATTCCTGTATTGTGCAAGGATTCTATACTTGACTTCCTATCATGCAAAGGTTTATGGTTAAGACCATATCGTGTTTCAAGGTAGGAAATTCATTCCATATCTTGCAAGGAGATATAATCTCACAAGCATATCATGCAACTAGTGCATGTATATTACCATATCAGGTAAGAGCTACTTGTTTGGGTGCTTGAACCCGATATCACTTACTGAAGTTATACCATCTTCTTCAATCTCTAGACTTTTGTTCTATCTATTCTAGTTCATGGCAACAGGTCTAAGCAACTACTAGAACTCATAAATTCATCAACTATTTTAGAAGATTTCGGAATTAAAAGTAGTTCATTAAGTATAGCAATTTAGGTGATGAATAATAACATGATAGAGTTCAAGTTATATAACCCACCTTGTGAACACTTCAAAGCTCCAAGATCCAAAGCTTCTCGTCCTAAGGTTGAAGAAGAACTTCTCCCAGGTCCAGGGATCGATCACAACTCTAAAGCTTGGTGCTCGAGCTCTCCTAGATCCTTGAGCTATTTTGCACGATACCTAAGGGTATTTGCACACTATCTCCAAGGGGAATGGTTATGATGATTGTAAACTTTCATAAGTTGGTGAACGGTGAAGTATATATACTTGTTTTCATGAGATAAAGCATATATGAGGTGTCTTCCCTCATGCAACTAGATGACACATGGACATGCATGGTTGACACATGTTAATGCATGCACACATGTATATCTTGTCATGAAAGAGTCTTGGGGATAACCTAGAGACAATATCTCAACCCTTACTTATCTTGTTGGGCAAGTTATCTCATCTTTATTTTATTAAATAAGCAACCCGATATGCTTTTTGTAAGGAACTTTGCAACTCGTCATGGGCCACCTCCTTGAGGTGCTCTTCCCATCATGGCCTTTACCAAGGCTCAACAAACTGATAGGAGGCTCCTACTTTGGCTATTTGGCCGATAGGGCTCCTTATATTAAGTCTACAACTCGATACAACACATATAAGGCTTTTGCCTTCAACTCATTCTTGGTCTTTCATTACTAAGAGTATCACCACTTCAAAGGTGATTCAAACATAGTGTATCCTTCATTATCTTTCCTCTAAAAGATACATAGAGGGTGTAGGGACATTATAGAGGTTATAATTTACATTTTAACCCCACATATTGGGTAAATTATAAATTGTACCAAAATTGGTGTACAAGGTACTAACATTGTTCAAACGAGTTGTAACTTGGGATTTAGGCTTTCCACAAGCCTTCATAGAGCATCATTCTCTTTCTTGTGATAATAAAACACTTAGAACATATTCCACATGTGACATTTTGCAATGTAACCCCTCATCTTGGGTAAATTGCACTTTTCACTCAGACTTTCATATAATGCACAAATAGTTTGCAATTAAGCTCAAACTTGTCAATAAACTTCACAAGAAGCCTTAATTACTTTTCAAGAGATTTGAACCAGTTGATAAGTATCTTACTGAAGCAAAGCTTTTAGGGTTAAGTCATAACCCAGGTCAGGGGTGTTACACATACCTTTGGAGAAACCTAGGGGTTTTAGTAGAATTGAGTTTGTATGCTCCCCTCAATTGATGCTAATGAAGTTCTCATACTCCCCCTAAATTAGTGCCATTTCTCCTACATGTTAGCTTTCATAACATTTATAGAAACTATTTCTTCTACTCATATATGTTCTACATATATGTGTTCTCCCCTTTACATAAGACATGTCTTCTCCCCCTTTGTCATAAAAAAGTGTGGGGGTTGAAGAGATAAAAACACAACTTGTTAGTAGAAGGATATACCAAAAGGTATAAAAGAGAGTGGAAGGGCCATCATTAGGGGCTTGTCTAAGAAAAGTATATAAAGATAATAAAGACATGCAATTGTACAAACTTAGATGTAATTCTAGCAATACGTAAGCCAATGCTATGCAAGCATGTAACTCAAGATAGTAGATATGCAAATCAAGGAAGAAGCTTGAGTAAGTATGAAACAAGATACAAATAAAGCACTTAGTTGAATACCAATTGATGTGTTAGATATCAAAAGATGAACAAGGCTATAACTACATGTAGATGGACTATTTGTAGATTATATTACAAGTTAGAGCTACTAGTAGGATCTAGATCATATCAAAGGATGCACAAGTTAAAGAACAAGCTATGAGTAGATGTAGATAAATATCCAAACAAAAGAAATGAAATTTTAGAAGCAATAAAGGATATTACTCACTAGGCAAATATTCATCATTACCAAAATATGATTACCATTAAGAACCTCAGGTTGCATGAAAATATATACTACTATATAAATGTAGCAAGTTAGACCACAAAAAAGACAATTTAAGACACATCCAAGAGATCCAAAGAGATCACCATCTAAACATGCCTAACAACTCAATACAAGTAATTGCAAGATATAGATATATCAATTTAGAGCAATTAGAAAAATGGAGTTGTATGCAAGTAAGAAATTTAAAGCATGGAAATATACACATATAAAGGTACTAATAGGAGTGCCATAGAATAAGCTATTGGTTGAAAAAGTCTAGTTGAGAGGGAAATTTTCATCCAATAAACCATATGTATGTTTAGTGTATACTATTTTTAGTCGAGTTTATGGGTTGAACATCTCGCTCGATAATAGTTTTTGGCAATACCCATTGGTGCTTGTTGGTTGAGTTTTCTCATGACAAACTTGGCCTACAACGACTGCTGTCAAAAAGCACATATATTTCAAAAAATCATATCTAGAAGCATGATAAAAATGTAAACCATGTCCAAACATGTATTAGCAAGTTAATAATGCATTGTGAAATAATCAAGAACAATTTTTGAGCAACGAAGTGATGAGAATCACGATATACCAATTTTGAATAAAAAACCATGTGTATAGTGCATACTAACTTGGCAAAAGCACACAATGATTGGATATGAGAAAGAATAAGATTACCTATATTCTTACCATTTCTTTTCCACTTGTTGCCACCCTATACATGTCTCACCTTTCTTCATTTATGTGTATTGAGAAACCACTTTGCAAATCAACATATCAAATCAATCCATTTGCAAGTGACCTACAAGAAGAAAGACGAAATGGTCCCCAATCATATTTTTGGGTCTAGAGGGGTTAGCTTTGCCGTCTAAGTCCTAGTGCTCTTGGGTGCTTTCCTAAAAGGGCAATATGTAGAGTAATGGCCAATATCATTACAATGATCACAAGATCTCACAACTTTGGAACTATAGGATTCATAATTGAAAATGGAAGGTCCTTTGTCTTTGTTGTTCCTTTGGCGACTATCAAGTACAATATCATATCTACCCATTTGTTCGGTTGTATGATCTAGATTTTGATTACGATTCTTTTTATCATCTAATATCTTTGCATAGAGGATCTCAAACTATGATTATCATGCATAAGAGAAGTAATAGTAGAAGACAATTGATTCATATCATCTCTAGCATGCAAAAGATCAGTTTCTAGACAAAGAGATTTGGTAATATAAGAATCTTTTTCAATATGAAGAGCAACAACATCATTCTATCTACTAGTAGAACTATAATAAGATTCAAGGGCATTGATTTTAGCAAGCAAGGAGGCATTTTCTTTTTCAAGCAAAGTAATTTTAGAAAGATAAACTCTATTTTCAGATTCCATTCTTTACAATTTTTTTTGTGTACTCATTTCCAGTTTTGAGAACATAATATCAAACAAACAAGGCAACCTACTCCGCTTTTGGTTTCCCTCTCTAGAGTGCTCTGACTTCTCTCTAGACTGAGGGTGATTCATGGCGTGCGCCGCACAGGGCGGGGTGGGTTCCTCCACCTCGTCCTCCACCTTGGCTACCTCTGGGAGGTGGGGCAACCCGCTCATGGATGTCACCGTGGGTCGGGGTTGGGATTCCGTGGTGTCCAGGCCGCTGGTGGTCCGTCATAGTCTTGCTCCGGTTACGACGATGGGTGACCCCAGTCGACCTAGCTTCAGGGCGGAGGACGAACGACCCTGGATGAAGATACCGGGGCCTGTAGTTGCTGAGATGGGCGAATTCCACAAGTTCTCTATCATTGTCCAAGTGATGAGTAGCAAATGCATTATCAACCACCTCTATGGTTGGATGATCCACAGCTGGCGGCCGAAGGGGGATTTGTAGTGCTCTCCTATGGTCGGCGGTCTCTTCCTAGCCCGATTTGCTTGTGAGGTGGATATGAGGGTTGCCTTAGACAACGACCCTTGGTTCTTTGATATTAAACTGGTGATCACGAGACGTTGGACTCTGGAGGCCGATATCAGGCGTGCTTCCCTGTCTTCAGTCTCAGTGTGGATCACCCTGCCGGGGGTCAGACACCACTGGTCTAGGAGAGCAATCACCATCATCGCCAGTGGAGTGGGGGTGCCCAAGGTTATCGACTTTCACACTGAAGGGAGATACGAAGGTGCTGCTCATGTTTTTGTTGAGGTCACGGCCGATCGGAAGCCCGACGAGGTGGTGATGGTTGAGATGCCTGATGGGAAGGAGCTTGAATTCAAGGTGATCTTTGACGCTCTGCCACAGCTTTGTTGGGACTGCAAGGTGTTCTACCATTTTACCGGGGATTGTCCTGGTGAAAGGGCAGCACATCCTTGCCCCTGTTTTCTTTGGGGAGTGACACGAGTAACAGAACCACCCAACATAGAAGAGGGAGATCGAGAAGGCCATTGCAGAGGAGCATGGTGAACAACATCATAGAAACAACAACAACAAAAACAACAATGGTGAGGACTGCTGAAGAAGAACCTGTTTGTGTTGATGATCAGGGTGGGGTTGATGTGGTGGAAATTGAGGGTGGAGGACATGGGCTGGAGACGACTCGGGAAGGGGTTGCCACTCAGATTGTTGTTGCTGCCGTGGTTGTGGCAACAGAGAAAGAGGACAATATGGAAACTGACCAGACGTATGAGGAAGGGGAGGTGTTGGAAGACTCTGTAAATCCATTTCAGGTGTTGGAAGACCAAGAAACTGAAGAAGTGGTTCCACAAAATACTAGAAGAGTAAGCACGAGAAGCGGTGGTGGGGCTGAGAAGATGCATAGAGGAAGAGGTAGAGGTAGAGGCAGAGCAGGAGGATGAGGAAGCTTCCCTGGGAGAGGGGAGGTGGTTGAGGGCACCCAATGACCTTGCTGATATGGAATGTGAGGGATGCTTCACATCCTGGGAAGCAGAAAACCCTCAGACATATCATACAGGACAAAAAGGTGTTGATGGTTGTTTGCTTGGAGATGAGAATTTGAAGAGAAATGGCAGAAAGAGTAAAGGGGCTGTTCCCTGGTGGTTGGGACTATTACACGAACTTGAATAGCATTGAAGGAGGAAAGATTGCAATTGGGTGGAATCCAGTGATATGGGATGTGCAGTAGATTTTTGAGAGTGACCAGCTAGTCACTATAAGTTGTATTAATACAGGTGGATTTCACTGTGTCCTTTCAGCTGTGTATGGGTCTAATTATGAGGTGGACAGGAGAAGACTATGAGATGGTTTAGTTCATTCTATGCAACATGCGCTTCCTCAATTGGTTGTGGGTGACTTTAACCAAGTAAGGAAGGCTAGGGAGAAATGGGGGGGGGGACTTCTAGTTCCAGAAACCATCCTGAACAGATTCAATGATGCAGTCGATGCTGCAAATCTTTTTGAATTAAACATGAGAGGCGGGCTGATCACTTGGCACAATAAAGGGAACCCCATTAGACGAATATCCAGCAATCTTGATCGGGGGTTAGTGAATGCGGCTTGGTTAGACATTTTCCCAGAAGCTGCCCTTAATGTGGGGGGTCATCCTAATAGTGATCATTCGTGGATGGAGGTTCAACTTTCTAAATAGCAGAAAGTCAATAGGTCGTTCAGATTCTTGAATCACTGGATTATGTGGCCCTCCTTCGAAGGGGTTGTGAAAAATAGCTGGAATGGGAGGGTGGAGGGGAATCCTCTCTTTGTGGTGGCGGAGAAGCTGAAAAAAGTTAAAATTAACCTCAAGACCTGATCTAGTAAATTAGTAGATTTACCCAATCTGATCAAACAAGCTAAAGAAGAGTATGAGGGTGATGCGGCTGAGCTTAGGATGCATCCTAATGATCCTGGGTGTATGGAAGCCCAGGACAAGTCTGGTAAGAGACTCACTCAACTTGAGAAAGCTCATAAAATATCCAGATGGCAGAGAAGTAGGCTGAAGTGGCTTAAAGATGGTGATTGTAATTCCAAAATCTACCATGTTGTAGTTAAAAGAAATAATATGAAGGACTATATTCACAATTTGATTGATGTAAATGGAGAGCTTGTGGATGAAGCGACCAAGGTGGAGGAGTTGGCGGTTGGGTATTTCATTGATTTATATAACAGAGGTGGGAATGATACTAGCAGTAGGCTATCACTACTGAATAAGAGGGTAACCGATGAGATGAATAGAGATCTTATCAAGTTGGCGTCGAACGAGGAAATCAAGGAAGCTGCTTTATCCATAGGCGCTTCTAAAGCCTCAGGACCAGATGGGTTCAATGCAAAGTTTTTTCAAAATTGCTGGCATATTATTTGCAGGGATGTTTGCAATGCTATGAGGTGGTTCTTGGTCGGTGGAAGAATGGTGCGCCAAGTTAATCACGCCTTCATCAGGTTGATACCAAAGAAGACGGGAGCTGCTGAGATGAATGATTTTCATCCTATTGCCTGTTGTTATGTGATTTATAAAATCATATCCAAGTTGCTTGTGAGACGTTTGAAGAACATCTTGCCGGTCATCATATCTCCTAACCAGGTTGCTTTTGAGAAGGGTCATGCTCTGCATGATAATGTTCTCCTTGTTACGGAATTTCTTCGGGACTTTCATGTGAAAGGTAGCAACAAGCAGGCATGCATCAAATTAGATATAAAAAAGGCTTATGACCACATATCTTGGAAGGGCCTGTGGAGCACTATGGAGGCGTTGGGGTTTTCTAACTGGTTCATAAATATCCTCATGCAGTGCGTACAGACAACCTCTTTCTCTGTGCTTATCAATGGGGTTCCCAAAGGCCTGTTTAGAGGTTCTAATGGTCTCAGGCAGGGGGATCCGCTCTCACCCCTATTGTTTACGATGGTTATGGAGAATCTCTCCTTTCTTGTCCAGAAAGCTGAAGAAGAAGGGAACATTAAATCGTATAAGGTGCACGGTGTTAAGGTGCTAAACCATATGATCTTCACTGATGATCTGATGTTTTTTGTTCCTACTCATGCTAAAATCTTCAGAGGGGTTAGAGCTGTGTTGGGGAGATTTGTGGACATGTCTTGCCTTTACATAAGTGACATCAAGTCATAGGTTTTCCTATCCAAATCTTGTGATGCAAGGAGAGGACGTCTGAATGCTGCTATTCATTTGGAGATGGGTTCCTTCCCTACTAGATACTTAGGTATACCCATCTTGGGAGGTGCTGGGAGAGGTTCTAATTTCAACATGTGCTTGGATAATCTAAGGCTTAAGGTTGATAAATGGGTTGGACTTAATATGTCAATGACAGGTAGGGCGATGCTTATTAAAAATGTCCTACAGAGCATGGTTGGTTTTTGGTGTAGACTGGCGGATATCCCAGAGTTTATTTTGGGTAGATTTAGATCTACTATGGCAAGTTTTCTGTGGAGCGGAGGGTAGCACGCTGTTGCTTGGGCTGCTGTTATGCAACTGAGGCATGGAGGGGGCCTGGGTTTGAAAGATCCTTCTGATATCATGTGGGAAGCCACGACAAAAAGAATACACCAATTCTTGATGGAACCGGACAAAATTTGGAGTGACTGGATGAGATCCCAGTATGGTTCTTCTCTTAACTGTGGAGTTGAAGTTTTGGTGGGATGCTCGAGGATTTGGCGCATCATGTGTATGATTTGGGACAATTGCAAACAACATTATGAGGAAGAGGAGGGGAACTGGAAGCTGGTTGTGGGGAGTAAACCTTGGCGAATCTTGCGCAACCAACCTCAAGTTCCTTGGCACCAGTTGATATGGTGCAAGATACATTGTCCCAAGTGGAGTTTCTACACTTACCATGCTCTTTTGGGTAGACTTCCCACTAAAGATAGGTTGAGCAGATGGGGGGTTGCTGTGGAACCGGTCTGTCTTCTCTGTCGACAAGAACATGAATCACATATGCAAATCTACTTTGATTGTATGTGTACAAAATATCTATGGACCCGCTGCTCTCTCAAGCTCTTGTGGAGCGGCACCCCCACCCCTCAACCTTCTAGATTCCATGCTCTGGATTTTGAATAGAAAGAAAGGGGATAGACATATGAAAAGGTTTGCAGGACTTGTTTGGTCCAGTATGATATACCTGGTGTGGTAGGAGAGAAACGGTCGGCTGCATGGAAAAAAGGAAAGGGACAAGTTTCAACTGTTTGATGATATTGTATATAGTCTGGTCTGGTTTTGTAAGGCTAACCCGAGGATCTTGTTGAGGATCAAACCCAGGGTTTTGTTGATGTGGGGTCTGATGTGACCTTGTAAAGTATACAGAGTGGGTTAGACTCCTATACGTTTTTGTAGATTTTATGGCTTAGTAATATTTTACCTTATCCAAAAAAAACATAATATCAAACCTGAGAGAATTCACAATATTACTATGATATTCATAGGAGATAGACATAAGAGTTTAAGCTTATAGAAGTCTAATATTTTCAAGAAAGTTAGCATTTTCAAGTTTAAGAGAATATACTTATTTAAGATAAGCATTGTTGTCAATCTCAGTACTATTGAATTTCAATTCTAGTTCTAGATAATACTTTTGAAGATTGTCAACAACATCTTGCAAGAAAATTTTAGCATGGTCAAGATTATCTTTTTCTTCATGCAAGTTATCAAAAATATTAGCAAGCTTTTTCTTTTTTTTTTTAGTATACTTAAGAGAGGCACGAGTAGCATGAATAATGACAATTAAAAATTCTTTATCTAAAGAGTTTAGATGTACCTCACTTGCATCTTCATTTGAACTTTCCCTAAGAGAAAAATGGCATTCTCCACCTTCACTATAGCTTAAGCTAGATACTCCACTAGAATCTTCACTTGAGCTTGAGTTGGAGGAGTTACTAGAGCTTTTGTGCCTTTTTTCCTTCTTCTTGTGCTTCTCTTCCCTTCTCTTGTGATGATGGGTCTTCTTGTCTTATGGGAAATCTTCCTTGAAGTGACCCTTCTTTCCACATTTGAAGCATCAGGTAGAGGAGGAAGACTTGCCTTTGTAGAATCTTCCTTTGGAGTACATGGTATCTTCTTCAACTTGAGAGGATGGAGAATCTTGACTATCAATAGTTTCAACTTCAACTTTGATTTCTTCCTTCTTTGTTCTCTTGAACTCTTTCTCTTCTTCTCTTTATTCTTCCTCTTGATTGTCAAGTTTAACTTCATGGCTTGTAGTTTCCTATGATTTTTCAATAGGAATATAACCAAGAACCTTTGTTTCATCAATGGAGGTCACCCTAGTTTTCTACCTCTTGGGGAGAGTTGTAAGGATCTTCAAATTTACCTCTCCTTGAAAGGATGACCTAAAATGACAAGACCATTCATAATGGTGTTGAGCCTTGAGTACATCTCGGCTACCCTCTCCTCCTTTCCCATCTTGAAGTTTTCAAGGAGGACTTCGAGCATATAGACTTTACTTTCCTTCACTTTATTTGACCCCTCATAAGTGACACATAGTTTTCTCCATATCTCATATGATGCTTCACATGAAGAAATCCCGTTGAACTCGGAGGGGGAAAAAGAGGCATATATAATATTGATGGCTTTAGCATTCAAGGTTGCTTTCTTCAAAGTAGATTCATCCCATAGTTCTATCTTTGTCTTTGGTATCTTGTATGGAAGATCACCATTCTCCATAGCTCAAGACTTGATCCTTATATGCATAATTATAACCTTCTCTTCCAATAGAGAAAGTTGCTCCCATCAAAGATTGGAATGTTGATGAGGTATCTCCCACCTTGATAATCGCCCATCTTCTCCTATTTGTAGAAGTATTTCTTGTAAAAGACACACTCTAACATCACTTGTTAGATCTATGATGATGGGATTTATAGAATGGGTGAGTAGAGCTATAAACATTTAAACCAAATTCGTTAGACCTTCAAGGTATATCAAAACATAAGGTTGCTAATATGAAATTTGAGTGCAACAGAACATACATAGAAAGGGAGAGAGAGATTGAACAAACACAAAATAGCATAAGTATTTATAGTGGTTCCAACCTCCAAACAAGGATGTGTACATCCACTCTCGAGAGAGGTCAACCTCAAGGATTTTGCAACATATTTCAATCATCATATTCCATTATAAGTGCTAAAACATAAGACCTCTGACGTGGGAATTTATCGCACTAACAAACTCACTCGGGGTTGAGATTCCCGAGCTTTTACCAAAACCAAAGTGCAATAATACCACATGCAAGCGAACGAGTCTTATCACAATATAGTTAAGGATCAAACCCAAAGGACAACATTTTTAAGAATCTTTGTCAGTCTAGTCTAGTTCGAGTTAAAACTAATATTTAAAATGATTGGTTGATTTGAGTTTGTTTAAACTAATTGTAAGAAAGTAAAAACTGAAATAAAGTTGGATTTAAATCAATGATATGGAATCGCTGGGATGGTACCGAGTTTCACCACCGCTACTCTTGCAAACACATTCAATCGCAACCAAACCAGGCAAGATATAACAAACCAAATAGAGCTGCTACAAAACCCCCCATACAGGCGTTAGGTTCACATAAGCATCACCTTAGGCATTAGATGTCTCGTCACCATCCAGATCACTTACTTATGGCTCCAAAGATACAAAAATCCAATGAAGGTTGTGGCCCCCCTATACAGGCGTTAGGCACACAGAAGTGTCACCGAAGGCTAGATGGCTCGTCCCCTCACAGATCATACACTTACGACCTCGAAGAAATCCCATTCTATTTCTAGTTTGGGAGTCAACCACATTAATCGATAAGAAAGTAGGCGATTAATATATGAGCAAACGTCGATGATTAACAAGATGATACACAATTCAAATAAGGCTGTAAACTCCCTATACAGGTGTTAGGTGCACAGAAGCATCACCGAAGGCTAGATGGCTCGTCCCCCCACGGATCATACACTTACGACCTCAAGGAATCCCATTCTATTTCTAGTTTGGGAGTCAACCTGTTAAATGCCATTCAATCCTACATATAGGAGTTCTCACAACATAGGATGAAAAAGATGACAACAAGCAATTAATCTAACTACGGACATAATAATTAACAATGAAATGAAAAGTTATATACATTGCCATGGATAGTTTGATAAAAGAACATGATTGCATGGGAAGCATGGATAGTCCCCGCACCCCAGCGAAAAAGGACTACTCGCTCATGGTGCGAGAAACAAGAAGAATAAGAAAGATAGAGGAATCCACCATGAATATGGTGCAGAAGGTAGTCGCAGCTCAGTGAAGATGATGCAGTCTCCTACGTCGTGTCGGGGAAGATCTAAACGAGGAGGAAGAACCACCAAGGCAGGTTGGGAAATCCTTCTTCTTCACCTTCTCTCTCTCCTTCTCTCCTTGCTCAACGCTAAGAGGAGTAGGTGGGTGTGTGGAAGTTTAGGCTGGAACGAACCTTTGGCAGCCTGTCACCATGCCCCCCCCTGAAATGAGGACCCATGTGGTCCTATTTTTAGGTTCGGGATTGGCCCTCATGCTTTTGGTGTGAGTTAGGCCCCGAACAGTTTGGAGACCGTTTGACGTCCAAACGGGTTTGAAGACCGTTTGACGTTCAAACAGTCTTGGAGATATTTTGCTTCAAATGGTCTGGGGACCGTTTGGATGGCCAAACAATTTTAGAATCCGAATGGAACCAAACGGTCTTGACTTTAACGATCTTCCTTTGATCGGTCTTGTGTATTTTACAAACTGAATGGATCCAAACGGACTTGAAACCGTTAGGATCCAATCGGTCTTGGGTTCTATCTGCATTCAATTTTGGCTGCACAACTGGTCTTGGGACCGAATGGATCCAAACGGTCTTGGGACCGAATGGCTCCAAACGATCTTGGTCAAAGTGGTCTTGAATGATCAAACGATCTTGATCCAAACAATTTCGATTGTTCAAATGGTCTTCATCCCAAACGGTTTAGAGTATCCAATCGGTCCTAGGTCCAAACAGTCTTGAAACCATTATATGACATCCGGTCTTGAGACCGTTTGGGTTCATTTGGTCTTGAAACCATATGGACTCAAACAGTCTCAGGATCATTTAGGTTCATGCAGTCTTGAAACCAAATGGGCTTAAACGGTCTTGAGACCATGTGGGTGAATAGCTAAAATCAAAAGGTCATAACCATTAGAGCAGACTGTTTGGTCAAGATCAAAAGTGGGAGGTTCTTCGGTGAATTCCATGTGATGATAAAACTTGATTTAGACCTGCGTCAAATCAATATAATTTTGAACAAAAATCATAATAATTAGATTTATTTAGAGAACTTGCAATATGTGAGATTTAAGAGATAAATCGAAAGTATTGAATCAAATTGGTTATAAAAAGGATGACTGAAAATCAGGATGAATATGCATTCATCATTCTCCTTATTCATGGTCAAGGGTACCTAGCATTTCCTTTAAGAAGAAGGGAGCCAACAACCTACCAAAGGACTTACCCATCCATGAACAAGAGTCTTCTACCTCACCAAGGACTTACCTACTTTTGCAATGAGTCTTCCGCCTTCACCAAGGACTTACCCATCTTGAAACAAGTCTTCCGCCTTGAAGGAATTACCTATCCTTCTCTTATATCTTCATCCTTTGACTTCACCTTCACCAAGGAGAATCCTTTTCCAAGGGACTCCTTCCCTTATTCTTCACCTCTCTTATTTAAGAGATAGAATCTTCATCTTCATAGAGGAAAGAGAGATTGTGAGGTGGAGGAAGTGAGAGCCTCACAAGATATACATGTAAGACTAGCTCTCTTACAAATCTCCTACTCACTCTAATGGATGTAACAAGTGATTAAGATTAAGAGTGGAAGGATGCTCTTGGAGGCACTCAAATATATTATTGGGACCTTCATAGTGCTTGTCTAATCATGGGATGATGCCAAGGGGTCCTATTTGCAGTTGAGGATTCCCCCTAGATAGTAGAAGCACTTAAGGATGAACTCCAGTCATTTGGGGTGTTTCAATGGGTCTATTTTTTAGTTTTGCAACCCTCCAACGGCTAGAAATACTTTTTTGCACATTCCATAGAGTGTGGTTGGTCAAGTTTACTTTCGAGAAAATCGGTAAATGGTACTATGCAACAAATCAAATTTGAGTTGTTGGTTGAGTTTATCCTGGATGAAACTCAGCTGACATTTTAATTTTGATTTTCCTATGCAGAGGTGATAGTCGAGTTCATCCTTGGAAAACTTATCCAACCCTGAAAAATCAAAAGATTCATCAAGGGTATTGGTCGAGTTGATCCTAGATGAAACTCGACTGACAAAAGTTCCTGTGATGAATTTTGGAAAGTGCCATGAAAAGTGCTTAAATATTCATTTTAAGTGCTCTTTATTTCTAATCTTAATTACAAGTCATACAATTAGTACAAGTGATTTACAACATCAATCTAAAGGATTTGATGTCTTTTCTAGAAAAGTGCACTTGCAATGATTTTGACTTGTTTTTCTCCAAGTTAGGATGCTCAATTTAAGGCATTTGGAGTGTGTCTATACCTATTTTGAAATCACTCAAGTAGAAGCATTAGACACAAATAAGTGGAATGGTTAGTCATCATTAAAACAAGGGTAGTCAATTTATAACTTGATACAACCACATTTGCACATCACTAGATAGTTTTTTCTAATTATGAATACATGTTGTGGCATGTTATCCAATATTAAAGTAGTCAAAGGTACCATTGTATTATATACATGATACCACATAAATAATTAATTTCTTAGTCTAAAGTTTTATTTCTTTGCTAGTGTAAAATTTGTAATTGAACCTAAAAGTGAGATATTATCAATGAACTGAATCTTCTAATGAGATTTCTAAGAATCCACCAATAGGATAGATAAATTTTCTTGACCCAAGTACCTATGGTATAATAATTCTTTAGAATACTTGTACTATATATATTACTATCTCAATTTGGACGTACTCATCTAAAATAACATTAAATGTTCCCCAAGTTGAGA
Source organism: Alisma plantago-aquatica (assembly GCA_963693085.1). Classification (NCBI taxonomy): domain Eukaryota; kingdom Viridiplantae; phylum Streptophyta; class Magnoliopsida; order Alismatales; family Alismataceae; genus Alisma; species Alisma plantago-aquatica. The sequence goes on along the minus strand of OY856414.1, from coordinate 283,530,040 downwards.
GAGTGAATAAAAGTGGAAATGATAGAGTTGATTTTGTTCATCTTCATAGGGTCAAGATTCAATTGTGGGACTAGAGGATGTTTGCCTTATTTCTAACATCACCTCATGTTGTGTTATATGATACCTTTTCTTCGTATCTTCTATGGAATGTAACAAAATCTATGATACACCCCATACTTCTTACTACCATTCCTCCTACCTTGAATAATACTCTATACATAACATTTTTGATAATTACATTATAGTCATGATATTTTTCTTCAAAAATTATGTATTGTCCTCAGATTGTTTATCGCCCTAATCCAATTCCTCTATCATGGTAGTGGGAAAAAAATCATACACACAAACATGTATAATAATAAGAACTCCATTCCGCTTTTATTGATAATAAACAAAGTCTTACAAAAGGGCCTTGAAGGAAACAAGAATTAAAATATACATGAGGAAAACTAAACATAAAGAAATCATATCATTATTCCTTTATTTTATTAATGTACATAGAGCTCCAATATGGAGATATGAGTTTAACATTACAACAAGTAGCATAATCATTATGTATTGCAGAAGCAGTAGATGGGACAATCTTCAACAATCATCATTCTTTACCTAGTAGGTAAAACTCAAGACTTTTACATTATGAATGCAGTGGTACACTTCAAATAAAACAATGTGATTGCAATAATAATTTATTTCTTGGTATTAACATATATAATAAGGGTGAAATAAATTTAATAAGTATATATATTCTAAACCACAACATATATTATTCCACATTTTCCATTATACCATTATGGCTATGGAATTTTCATAATGACTTATGGTCTGTCATCCTAGAGTTTTAAGGATCAACTCTTTATGCATTGGATCCTCTCTACACCCACTAATGTTTATCTCTTTGGATTTATTATCTACACACCATTCATCTCTACATCTTGAGTTTTCATGTTACTTGGGGAAGAGCAGATGGTATCACCAAGTTAGTGAATGGTGTGATCGACTTTTATCTGCAGGAGGATATGGTTGTTGGTTTTTTGGATAAGACACAATCAAGTTTGATGATGCAAATATTTACCAAATTGCATCACTAACATGTGTATTAAGTTTTTCAGGTGATCAAGGAACTAAGTGAAGATCCAACTACAAAGACCATGCAATTTTACATATGTTTGGATGCTTGCAGACCTAATCGTGCCATGAATACAATTGTATAAGTGTGCTTTCTTGTAATTTGATAGATATAATGTAAGGACAAGTGATGATTTTCCTAAACCTACCCCACACCCTATCCCACACTCATATGAATCCTTTAGGGTTGTTAGGTTTCATTAGAAAAAATGTTAGATAGGATTCTCTAAAATTTACATAACAATTTACATGGATTTTTCTCATTCGAAAAACATTTTCAACCGAGACACACTCGTTCAAAGAATTTGTTGACCGAAACACTTCCCAGTCAAGGACTCAGACAACAGGAAGAAACTTGTACAATACAGTAAGTTCTGAATCAATCTCGGTCAAAATTTTAGTCAACCAAAACCACTCGGTAGAAGTCTTGGTCGATCAACAAAAGACTATTATACAGTGTTGACCAAGAAGATAGACTGAAACATATTTGTTTGAATCATTTATACACTCAAAACACTCTCATTTGAACAAATTCTCGATCGAGATAGTTCTCGGTTGAAGTATTTCTCGACCGAGAATGTTCTGCAAATAAAATATATTAACGGTCAAATTAGTTGTTGCAGCCCAACTAATTTCATCCTAACAGCTAGTTGATGACTAATAACTCTCTAGACACCCCCCAGAGTAACCCTAACCACTTGTTAACATTTCCTATAAATAGAAGTGGTCTTAGGACACCCAGAACACAACTTTGCACAACAATTGAGATACTCTTAACCATACATACTACTTATAATCTTACTCAAAGTGTTTAAGCTCTAAACTTCAAGTTGCCATCATTCTAGCCTAATCCTTAGCTCAATTATAGTATCCTCTCCACCTAATATAACCTTTCCTAATCCTTGTGGAGTGGACTATCATCACTCATCCATTAGCGCTCAATTGTACATCTTGTAAATATTTTTGTAATTTCCTTTCTCCAATCTCATTCTACATTGAATTATTGTTCTCAGACTACTTCTTAGAGTGAAGGGTTTCCAGGAGGTTGTGAGAAGGAGTCTGCTCAAGAGGTTCTCTTCCATGGCCATCAAAGAAGAGGTGAAGAACAATGCTCTTCTACATCTGTTAAAGAAGACGTGAAGAGGGTGACCTTTTGGCGGCCCATCAAAGAAGGTGGTAGTTCTCCTTGACCTGAAAATGAGGTTTGACTTGCTCCTGAAAAGGCACTGCTAAATTTTGTGTATTTTATATAGGTTTATAGAAGGAATAAAATACATGATTTGAAAATTCTGGTTGGAAACAACTAGGGGTAGTAGACTGATGTCATTTTATGGAGCCACTCTATATGTGTGTTCTTTTGGTTGCCTCTTTTATCCACTAACTTGCTTTATATTTTCATGTTCTTTGAGTGAAGTAAATTATATTTGGCTAAATTATTATAGAACTCTATTAACCACCCCACTCTAGAATCTTTCAGTTGGTATTAGAGTAGGGCTTCAAGGAGCCTTAACTGGTCTTGAGATGGGGGATAATTCAATATAGAAGGAGCTCATGTTACATAGCCTACAATCTTTGATAGATCAAATTACAATCATTGGAAGAGGGATATGTCAGTCTACATTCAAGGTATTGATCTCAATCTTTAGAATATTGTCATCCACCCATATCTGCCTCCAACAATAGAGATGGATGAATGGGATCCAAATACAGAAAGAAATGCTACTCTTAATGCTAGATCCATAGACTTGCTTTATTTCTCTCTTACTCTTGATGGATTTAATTATATTTCCACACATGAAACTTCTTATGATATTTGGAAGAAATTATCTTTATTCAAAATGAAACAAACAAGTTATAATTCTAAAAATGTTCTTACTCATAATCTAGAATCATTTCACATGGAAAAATATGAAACTATTTATGAAATGAATTATAGAGTTGCATGTACTATAAATATCACAAAGTATTTTGGAAAGAATATTAAAAATTGTGATATAGAAGAAAATTGTAATTATGTAGTTGAATTTATTACTATCAAAAATAATGAACAAAAAGAAAATACATAAAGTGATGATAATGATGTTAGAAAAAGTTTAAAGATATAAGAAAAAGAAAGTGGTTACTATTGTTACTTTCTTTAATATAGAAATAAATGAAATGAGTAACGACTATCATGTTCTACTTATTTGCTTTAAAATGGTTGATAACGGATAATATTTGTGGCAGACAAGCTCTTGGTCAAAACATAGTTTGACCGAGGGGCAACCTGGTCAAAATTAAATTCAAACAAATTATTAATAGTAAGTTTTAATTTGGTTATCTTTAAATCATTATGAGAAAATGTTTCAAAATTTCATCTTTTTGGCTTAGATAATATAAGTTACATCATGATATATGTGCTATTATAACAACCATGGACTCTACCTGAGTATCGAAAACCTTCTCAACTTTGCAGGATTGGGTGATTGATAGTGGATGCTCCAAGCATATGACTGGAGATAAAAAATCTCTTCAATACACACAAAGAGAAAGGGAGGATCAGTCATTCGGAGGAAGTACCAAATAGCACCATCACGGGAATATGTGATAATGTAAGTGAACAAGATGAAGATAAAGTTGAAGGTAATAATTATGATGATGAGGTATCTCTTTCTAATTTATTCAAAAATGATCTTATATAACATGTTGTAATTGCTTCGGATAAAGTTGAAAAAAATAAGAAGAAAGAGAACAAATTGTCTAGCATGCTTGATTCCTTAGAACTAAATGATCTTAAAGAACAAATTTATATTGGACAATTTATTTCTATAAATGTTTCTTTTCAAAATTAACTCTTTGCATTAATAGAAAATATGTTTTACACTAAAAAAATGACCTTGCTTTTTGTGCTCATACTGATCATAACATTATTCCTTAAGAAATTTATTTAATGGATAACATTTCTATGGTTGAAGAAGTTCTTGCTAGAAGTAGACGATCCTTGATTTTTACTATGAATTTAAAAAAAGTGAAAAGTTGAAAAAAAACCTCAGAACATTACTGGTCAAAGGAGAACTACCACCTTCAGAAAATGAGGTAGTTCTCCTTGACCTGAAAATGAGGTTTGACCAAGAAGATAGACCAACACATAGCCATTACAAGTATTTGTGCACTCAGAACATTACTGGTCAAACAACTTCTCGATCGAGACAATTCCCAGTCGAAGTATTTCTCGATCGATAATGGTCTACTGACAAAATATATTAACGATCAAATTAGCCATTGCAACCCAACTAATTTCATCCTAACATCTAGTTGACCACCAAGAAATCTCTATACACTCATTACAATAACCATAAACACTTGTAAATATTTCCTATACTCTGTATAACAATTGACATACTCTTGAGCATACATACTACTTGCAATCTTACTCAAAGTGCATAGGTTATACACTTCAAGTTGCCATCATTCTAGCCTAAGACTTAGCTCACTTATAGTGTCCTCTCCACCTAACATAACCTTGCCTAAACCGTGTGGAGTGTATTATCATCACTTCATTAGTGCTCAATTGTACATCTTGTGAAGATTGTTGTAATTTCCTTTCTCCAATCTCATTCTAGATTGTTGTATTGTTCTCGAACTACTTCTTGGAGTGAAGGATTTCCAGAGGCTTGTGAGAAGAAGGTTTCTTCTCAAGTGGTTCTCTTTTGTGGTTGTCAAAGAAGAGGTGAAGAATGATAATCGCTCGTGTCCATTAAAGAAGTGGTGAAGACGGTCACCTTTCTATGACCTGTCAAAGAAGGAGGGTTTGTCTTGATCCTCAAAAGGCACCAGTAAATTTTGTGTATTATGTATCAAGTATATAAAAGGAATAAAATACATGGTTTAGAAATCCTTGTTGGAAACAACTAGGTAGTGGACGGACTTCATTTGACAGAATCACTATAAATATGTGTGCTCTTGTGGTTGCCTCTTTTGTCCACTAACATACTTTATATTTTTACATTCTTTAAGTAAAGTAGTTTTAATATTTGGTTAAATTATTATAAAACTCTATTCACCCACCTTTAGAGTCTTTCAATGGTCATAGAAGGGATATATTTACAAAGGAGGATAATAAGCAGAACCCTAATATCATGAAATATCTTCAAAATGTAGTTGATGGTCACTATACAACAACTGTGAAAGTATTGTTCTCTTTAGGGGTGTCTCCATATAATGAAGATACCTTGAAGTTCTGGAGGATAAACACCCATATAAGACACCTCCCACTAAGCCAGATATATTTCTTTTAGAAGCTCCCCTTTTAGCAGATGTTGACACTATTCTTTGGTGTGTCAAATCATTTCCTAAAGGAACTTCATGTGCTAGAGATAGGTTGAGGTTCCAACATATCCTAGACGCTTTGTGTGGAGTGGGGTCTATTGTTGCCATAGATTTCTTATATGCCATCATCATGGAGGTTAATTTATGGTTGTGTGGTGGTTTCCCTTGAGTTTAGAAGAGTTTATAGCTTCTACACCACTTCTTAATATTGACAATTGGACACAACCAATCATAATGGGTGCCATATGGAGGCATCTATTATCCAAAGTTGCCATGATATAAGTGGGTAAAGATATGACTAAGTATCTTATGACTTCTAGTTTGGAGTCATTATATCCTGCGGGGAGGAGGCCATTTTGTATAATGTCACATGTTGTTAATCAAGAGACATCAAGACGAGCCTCTCTCTATGTTTACAGTAGATTCCTCTAATACTTTTGACATGGTTGATAGGTCAATGTTTCTCTATGAGTGAGGGTGAGGTTCCCATTCATTTCTTCATGGGTAAAGTTTCTTTAAAGTTAGACGGCTAGGTTGTACATCAAAGACAAACATATTTGGTCATCCACTAGAGTGGAACAAGTAAATCCTTCAGGGATAGTTTTTTTGGATTGTATTGAATCCACTTATTCATGGGACTAGAGAGAACTGCAACCTTCTTATGCATTCTTGATATCTTGACAACATGATTTTTTAAAGACATAAGGAATGTGTACATGATTCACCGCATGGGTCGTGGGTTGGGTCTTATTTTGAAGATGTGTAAAATTTAGCTTTTATGACCTACTTTCCATGGTAGGAAGATTCATAAGGGGTTGTTTACTAGTTACATAGGGAGGCCTTTGCTTGGAATGAAGCTACTAGGAGGAATTGTTAGTAGGGACAAATGTTTTGTTGAGGAGTTGGCTATGAGAAGGTCTACCAAGGTTGTTGAACTAATGCATCTTTTCTAGAAGTTGCATGATCAACAAAATGAGTTTCTTTTGTTGTGATTTTGCATGGGTATTGCTAAACTTATGCTTGGATTAAGGACACGCCAACCTATATATAACGAGGAGGCTGTAATTTTCTTTGACATAGGGATATGTGGGTCTGTCGAGGAGATTGTGGTATGTAGAAGTTTTTTCTTTGGGAAACTTCATGGTGGTTGGCTTCCTTACCCATTAGACTTTGCGATCTGATACTATACTCAGAAACAGAGTCTTCTTCATACACTTTTGTGGCCTCTAGGGTCCAATCTTGGGTGCTTCAAGATCATATTTTGTGAGACAACATGATACAAGATGAGGAATATGATTTTAACTGTGCTTTGGATTTGTGCATCTCATGATGCCATCTTTTGATCTTAGCTATTTTGCTAAGAAGGGTAGTGTCCCTCCTAAATCCCAACATGCTTTGACAAGTTCCCTTTTTGCTAAAATTTTTAAGGACATGGATGTTAAGTTTCACATAATTGTTAGACAAAAACTAGATTTTGGTTGATTAAATGATGAGCTCATTATTTTGTTCTTGATATTTCTATTAATGGGCTTGAATTACATATGCCATCAGTAAAGTATCATACTATTCTCAACTATCAACTTATAATTCCTCTATCTCTAGTTGATGATGTATGTTCAATTTGTCATAAACAATCTTAGACACTTTTAGGGAGCATGTAGTTCACTTTTGGGTCATCCCATGTTTTGGTTACAGACATGATCTTATTAGAGACACTCTTTATGATGTACTTAGATACATGGAAGTTGTTGCTAAAAAATAGGAACCTATGAATTTATTGTTTGATCTACAAGAGAGGAAATTGATTATTAGACTAGTGGATGTATTGATGTTTGGCTTGTTTAGTGGGAAGCATATTGTGTGGATCTAATAGGAGTTTCCCAATTGATGGGCTTGAAAAGTGAAGATTTTATTGTAGGACATGGTGTCTTGAAAGTTGTTGCAACCAAAGTGGTTAAGTATCGACAATCATCTCAAAACCTCCATGTTTGATACTTTTGGTTTCTTAACAATAAAGGTTGTGGAGCTTCTTAGAAGGATCCAAAACGTTATTCCTAGTAAAGTTTTGATCCCCAGGTCTATGGATGTAGTATTTTGTAGGATTACTTTTTCCATCCAAAATCAGTCGGATACATGGCTTGTTTCTTGTTTGCCTTCTATTTCATTGCAATCGTATTTATCAATAAAAAGGTGACAAAGTATACAACCTCCCTCCCTTGCAAACAAAGTCATTTATCAAATAATATTCAAGCATAACTGGCATTTGGTAAGGTGTATCTACTGATCACCCTCAAACATAGTTGTAGGGACCAACTTTGGCATATCCTCCCATCAAAAATGTTGATAGCATGTAGTAAGTTTCTTTGCTTTTGAATGAGAGTTGCTACCATGATACATCTATAAATAATGAGAAAAGAGTTTTCTTTCACCAAAACCAACATAAATATCAAATTTCTATGGAAAGACTTGACATGGAAAATAAGAAATCCCAAATGAAGTAGGTCTCAATGAAATCTTCACCAATCAGTTGCAAACCTCCAATAAGTAGGGAAAACTACTAAATAAAGTAGTGCCACAAGATATTACCTTTGTTTCACCGCGAGACAAAACTCAACTATTCCCATGTGAAACTTGGCATAGATGGATGAAAAATGGCTACCACTCTACATCCATTGCCACAAACCTTCTTATACCCTTAATTCTTGAGCAATAGACATGAGTGTCCCCCAATGCAATGCCTTACTTCATGTGGATGTATCTTGATCACGAAACTACAATTGGAATAGTGATATGCCTCTAGAGGAGCTATCCTTTTTAAGTTCTACAAATGTGGTTTGTCCTTTAGACACATTGACTTTACATTTAGTTAGTGGTGGCAGCACACCTTTCTCCCTAATCTTTGTTCTTACTAGATGGATATTTGCTCAAAAAAACTCGATCGGTCAGGAAAGTTAGGTATCATTCAAGGACACTCATGCATTACTTGAACCCATTTTCAAAAACTTATAGCCTATTTTAAATCCATTCAAGACCTTCTACAAGGCATACTTAATCAAACATATACATTGATGGATGATTTCCAAAACCCTCAATTTAGAAAGTTTTGTATCCATAATCTATCATATAGATCTTTTTGTAAAAGGCAGTCCAATTTCAAGCCTGGTAATATAATCAATTAAATTAAAGCCTTCTTGAGGGAAAACAACACTTCATATTTAAGCCTGATTGTAGTAAGCATCTGATTTAATTCATAATATGATAAGAACATCCCTAAGCCTTATTGAGGTAGGAAACCAACAAATACATGGATAAGTTTGACTCCATCCATGAACCTTATTGCACACAATAAAAATCAATATACTTTTGACTAACAAAAGATGCATACCAATTAGTCTCACAACTTCGCTCCTTGTCATGGGTAGATTCCCCAACCACACCTTGAACCTCATATTAAGAGGAATTGGACACCCCCAATATTTAGGATTTGATGCACTTATGGTCTAAATCTAAATATAATGATCATGCTCAAATTATCAAAATTAACAATCATGTGAAAACAAACCAAATAATGGTATCTGGATAGGTTCAAATCTGAAAGTTTTGTCACTAAACTGTGAACGTGAACTTAGTTACCTAAATATGGTTTTAAGATACTAACAATTGCATTGCATCTAGAGAAGTAAATAATGACATTGAAAGTCTATGACATACACCCCAGGGGATGTCGAGACATGACTTAAAATTCTTAAACAATGCATTAGACCAAGAGACTTTTGATTGCAAATGATATGAAATAGTATATGTTTTTTTTTAATTTCTACTTCTATATATTTTACAAAAACCCCAATTAGTATTTACATCTATAAATAGATACCTTTGAGAGGCATGAGCTACAAACTAGGATGCTAATACTTTTTTAACGACAAATCTCAATGTTCTGAAGACAATCTAAAGATGTAGATGATGACATCATCACATTCCTATTTATGCTATGTTGTATGCATTGTAAGAGGGAAATCGAGTCATTAGTAAGCACACCAAAGATATCAAAGGCAAAAGGAAGGAAATTATAATGGTTTTCTTCACATGCAGCCTCATGCTTACAAACTTTCTCTGTGACCGCATCATAAGTTGCCTTCCTATTGTGAAGTTGTTCAAACTATTCCCAGTCAATGGAGAGACACTAGTAAGATCAATACAAGTGTGCTTTTTCATTGGTGCAATTGAACATCAATATTTCAATAGGTTTCATGGCATGGAGGACATCATGACGTGTTCTTAAAAAGGAAATCAGATCTTATTCCAATGATTTTATCCTAGGATAAGAAAAAAAGTCAAATAGAGCATCTTAAATGACATCATGATGGAACTTGAATCATGGACGGATGCGGCAGTGCACTATGTGGTCACTGAAAGGATCAAGATCCATAAAAGGACAAAGGGGAAAACACTCATTGCCGAGATAATGAGGAATCATCAACTGATGTTGTAGAATAGTTTGATACTCAACTGGTGTCATAGATAATCTAAGACCATCAATAAGAATAGCATGAAGAAAGTCTTGTGCATTGTCAACCTCTAGGGAAGCCAGAATAGCCCTTATTAAGAACACTCAAACGCCTTAAAGCACTGTAAGACCATGTTGTAGTAGGTGTCTGCCAAAAGAGACTGTGTCTTAGATGGGGCAGAAGTAGTACATGACAACTTGGACCAATAAATTGATGGTAGAAGCTCACAAAAAGAAGCAAAAATAGTGTCAAAAGTGCCACCAACAGGTAGGGCCAACCTCACAAAGAATATGGAATATAGGTCATGTGCTATGATGATAAAGAGTTGGTCCATCAGGATCTCTGATGTGCGATATGGAATATGATGATTTGGAAGGGTTAGGTACCCACAACATATAAATGATTCCAAAATCACAAAAGTTTATAATCATAAAATGAGATGATCAAATATATGTATCATAATCTCTGTAATAAAATAGATCATCTTTGTACAATTTAAGTATCAATTCTCCTAACAAGAAAGCGTAAATCCAAGATCGAAATCTAATTCATTAACAATCCATTACAGAATGATTTTCTTGGGCATCACTTTTGGAAGATTGCTTGATCCTAACTCACAAACCTAAATCAACACCCAACCAAGGTCAAATCTTTCAAAATGACCAAACCCAACTATTTCCCAAAACCAAAACACAAAGTAGGAACAACCCCAAAATGTGTATAAATATGTGTCTTCTTTGTTTATTTAATTATTTATACTACAACATCCTAAATTTGAGGTCATGAGTCTAAGGTAAGTGCAAACATCTCATATGGAAGAGACCACCTTTGGATTCCCTAGTGTCCATTACAAAATATATTCATTTTCCCAATATTATCTTAAGTATATCTCAAGCAACCACATTTTTTTACCTTCATAGTGTGTGCTCATCAACTTGTTTTGTGATAAAAACTTAGACCTAGTTTGTTAGTGAAGATTTGAGGATCCTCATCCAAGGTGAGCATGTCCATGCATTTTCTTGGCTAGTTTTAGTAATTGTGAAATATACGGGGCCCTACTTGATTCAAACCCTAAAATTCCGCCTTATCTCAATAAAAATGACCCTCTGGTTGCCTCTTAGAGAGTTCATAACCCTAAAATTTTAGAGCTATAAAATCACTCCCAAAATCACCACCTAACCTAGAAACCCTAGAACAACTATGTAACGACCCCGCCTCCCGGTAACCCCCAATTAAGGGAGACCAAAAGGTCAGTGCCGTTATCCCAATTAACAAGATCAAAGGTTCGACAAATAATCAATAACAATTATCTAATTCTACCAACTATACTGAAATCTAGTACAAATTAAAACTTTTTGCATACCTTTTTAAAACTTTGGTAAGCTACTCTATCCACATCCTGGATTCATTCTATCTAATCCTCCTTGCACTTTATTTCTTATTTCCACAATGTGTCACTTTACTGTTTGTTCTTTCAATTGTTGTACCTAAAACGTCGACAAACAAAACGTCGGTCAGCATATAGGAATATGCTGGTATGTGGAAGATTACAAAAATTGTGCAACTATGATAACAATGTAATCAACCAATTATCATTTAACATTCAAGATTACGTTTTAAGCAATACTACTCAATCCTTACCTATCCCCTATCTCTGCGTTGTCCCTGCAGTGGGCATGGATGCTACCTCTCTCAAATGGTAGATCCTTAGCCCCATGGCCCTACCTTATAGGTAGCCACTACTTAGGGTTATAGAGTCGCATGGCCTTGCCCAAAGGTAGTCCAATCCATGACTCAAGGTGACTATATGGTCCTACCCCATTGGTAGCCATGTACTAAGTCATCCAATGACCTGATGGACCTACCCCATGGTAGCCATGTACTAGGTCAAACCATTAAGCCACAGAGGGGACTAGGATCTGAGCTAGTAGGCACATATCTTAAGTGGTAGTCATATCCACATTATAGTTTTCATGAATTAAATTCATCCAACAGTTTAATTCAAGCCAAGATGGAAACATCGACAAAATCCTAGGAAAACTAATTCGGGTAGTCATAAGCGTAACCACATACCTGTACCACATATTTGGAGACAGAATTATGTAGAGAGAGAAAATCCAATCAAGCAAGCAAAGTGCACAAAAATCCTAAAATAAACATTCCAACTTCCTTTTATCAAAATTTATCCAAACCATCATGCTACTTAAGGTTTCTATTCCCTTTTTAGGATTTATACCTCTTTTAGGGTTTACTTTGCAATTAGGGTTTTTACTCTTTTAAACCCTAATTTCTCACCTATCCTTCCTGAAAGTTATTAAGGTTACCTTTTAACAACATATAACCTTCTTTTCAGAAACAACAAAATTAATCATCAATTAAGCCCATTAAGCCTCTTTTTCATTAAAGCTACCATTTTTATCCCTTTTATTCCATGACAAGATCATTATGCTCATTTATCATCAATTCATAGTTCATTATGGTCTAATTCACATATGAACTTGATTTGCCATTAATTCTACCTTTATCCATTAGAAAAACCCTAATTATCATATTAAGGATATTTATCCACAATTAAGAACTTCCATACTCGAAATAGCTTAAAATCATCATCTCTTAACTTTATTCACAATTTTGAATAATTAAAGCCATTAAGAGTCGCATTTACCAAAATTAGGGTTTTAAGGCCCATTAAAGTTTTTTTTTCATGCACATGAAATTCTAACTTAAACCAATTACGTGCAAAGTTCATCCTTTTTGTTCCTAATGTTCCTTTTCATCATTAAAAGGTTAATACCAACTTTAACCATCCATTAAACCCTACTAAATATATTAATCATGTCAAAATAGGGTTTCTTAATATTTAATTCATCAAAGTTGATAACTTACACTACTTTTCGAATTGCAAGAGGAATTAGTTTCTATATGCATTTTTATTGGATTCTTCTCATTTTTCTGAGCAATTTTCATATTTTATACGTGCTAATCCGAGCTGCAAATAATTAACTACGAATTTTACAAAATCCACTTGCTTTGGCCAATAGGCAGGCACCACGCAGCCTTTGTCCATGCAACGCGGCCCACTTGACTTGTTTGGAAATATTTCAAAAAGTCCAAAATGCCCCTGGGTTAAGTAGATTGCTTCTTTAGCCCGCAGAGGGTAGAATTATCCAACATGCTTCTCCCTTCTTCAACCTCAGGCAGATCGAGGGTGCTGCCCTAGCCGCCGAGCACCGGGCTACGCATGCCTCCTCCCTCCACTTCCAGGCCCTAAGCTCATCGGAAACCACCCTCCTGACCCCATCGAGCCTTCACACACCTCTAGGTGCCTCTAGTTTACAGACAGAATGGCCGGTCCTCCCTTACATGACCTGCAACAGCGACCGCGCTGCAGCCGTTCTGCGACATTGTACAGCTGCTAGGGTCAAGGGCGATGGTTGGGCTTCTTCTCCAGGAGCCTGGGAGCATCTTTCCCCCATCAAGCTCCCATCCACAACTCCACATTGCTCCGGGTTACATTAACCCCCATGTTTAGGGTTTTGGACGGAAAAGGAAGAAGAAGGAGAGAGAAGGGTGCAAGGGATCATCTTGGATTCAGCCAAGGGTGCTACCCCTTTTATAGGGGAGTGTAGCAACACCCTGGGATGTCTGCCCACGAAGCAACCAATCCCTTTTTCAATAGGAATGTGATTCCATCATCAAGAAGCTAGTTTCTCTCTTTCTCATATTTTTTTGTTTAACCATGCGTGCCTCCTCCTTTATTAAAAAATAGCACCAAGAAATAGAGTTTAACTCTTTACAAGCTAAAAAGCTAACAACTGTACAGAAAGGAAAACTATGGATATCTATTTATGCTATTGACATCACGTATACATAGGGACCAAACCCCTTTGGGATCACAGACTTTTTGAGAAAAGATTCTTCTATTCCTCTCCTTCCAAATACTATAGATGAGGAAGAAAGCTGCACGTTTGGCTCATTGATTGAATGATAAAATCTCTGTCAAACATGAAGGAGCACAACCATACTTAAATCTGAAGAAGGACCAAAGCTCAGTGCAATAGAGACAATCAAAGAAGAGGTGTTGTCTGTCTTCTTCATGCTTCCAACATAGATAGCAAACAGAAGGGAGCTGGAAATTAAACTTCTTTAAATTAGCCTGAGAAGGTAAGCGCTGAAGGTAACACTTCCATAAGAAAATAGAAATATTCCTAGGGATCCAGGATGCCCAAACATCAGCAGTCCAGTTCAGATTTTGAGTCTTGGACCTGCATAAGTCCCAACACTCTCTCAGCGACAAGGACCCCTTACCATTGACAAGAATACAATCTTCAATATTTGCATTGGGAACAACCAGATTTTGAAGGATCCGAAGAACACCATCCCCTCCACGAATATTACCAGGGATTGCCCAATTACCAATTACCACTACTCAAGCAGGCATCCACCCGACAATCATCACCTTTCCGTAGTCTGTGCCTGAACTGCACATCAACATGATCGGACAAGAAAGTGCCATTACCACACCACAGATCCTTCCAGAGGAAAAAATGAGAACCATTGCCTAGCTTAAAGTGAGCATGAAGCAGCAGAATATCCCTGTGTCTATGCAATTTTTTCTAGAGTCAGGAATCATAGGATTTAGGCTTGATAGACCAAATGGAATCACGAAGTAAGTACTTCCCATGAAGCCATTTAACCCATAAAGTCTCCTTGTTAAAAGCGACATCCTAGAGATTCTTAATAATACCAGCATTGGCCTAATCTTCTATGCTGCAGATACCCAGGCCACCTTCAACTTTAGTTTTGCAAATTTGAGACCACGAGACCAGGTGGATATTCTTCTTACTATCAGTGTCACCCCAAATCAAGTTTCTAAACTTCCTCTCCAGCTCACCAATCACAGATTTAGGAAGAGGAAACACAGCCGACCAAAAGATGTGATAGGAAGAGAGAGTAGAGATGACTAGCTCTATCCTACCTGCCATAGAAAAAAGCTTACACTTCCAGGAGTCAAGCTTAGCCAAAACCTTATCCAGGATAGGGCTACACATAGCCTTAGTCAGTCTACCAGTAAAGAGAGGAAGACCAAGGTACGTGACTAGAAGATCTTTAACCTCAATATCCAAGATGCGAGAGATCTCCTTAGTACAACACTCAGGGCTAGTAAACAACTGACTCTTAGTAGTATTAAGTCTTAGACCGGAGACCGAAGCAAAAGAATCCAGGATATTCTTAATGGAACTAGCATACTGCGGTTCAGCCTTGGAAAAAAGGAGTAAGTCATCTGCGAACACAATATGAGAAACACTAGCTTTGCTGTTCATAAGAGGAATAAGGTTCTTATTTTGAACTTCGTAATTTATAATAGCAGATAACCCTTGCTTAGCAATGACAAACAAATAAGGTGCTATGGGGTCACCTTGCCTCACACCATTAGAGGAAGTAAGCGGAGTAGAGGGAGAACCATTAATCAGAATTTGAAAGGAAGTGGAAGCAAAACAGACTTCAATCCAATTAAGCCAACAACGAGGAAATCCCACAATCTTCATAACAAGAAGAATATAGTTCCTATTAACATAGTCATATGCCTTAGAAAGGTCAGCTTTAATGCACATATTTCTACTACCCTTCTTGGAGAAGGAACTCAAGACTTCATAAGCAAGGAGGATGGCATCTCCAATCCTTCTACCATGAACAAAGGCATGTTGACTGCAATCAATGAGATTCGGAAAGATAAGTTTCATTCTATTGGCCAAAATCTTTGTAATCACTTTGTAAACAAAGTTACAGAGAGATATAGGTCTGAAATCCTTGAGGGAGCTAGCCGATTTTATTTTAGGAATCAAGTTAATGAAGGTTCTATTGCATTCCTTGAGGAGCTTTCCATTACGAAAAAAATTAAGAACAACATCTGTGACATCAACACCCACAATATCCCAACAAGAAGAAAAGTATTCAACATTATAATCATCAGGGCCAGGGGCCTTGTCTTTCTTCATACTCATAACAGTATTCTTGACCTCTTCTTTAGAAACCCATTTCTTAAGATGCATCTTCTGATCATTAGTAAGAGTAGGAAATCTCCACTCAGGCTTCCAAGTGATAGGATAAGAACTACCAATATTGAACAAGCTAGAGTAGAACTCTGTCATATGATCAGTAATAACCTTCAAATTAGTACAAGGGAGACCATTGATATTTAAAAGATGGATACTATTAATAAGCCACCTGGTCTTCAAAGATGTATAAACGAACTTAGAGTTCTTATTTCCTTCCTTAAGCCACTGCACCCTAGATTTCTATTTATAAAGCCTTTCTTCATTTAAAAGAGCATTATTAGCTTTAGTTCTCACATATTTGAGCTCAAGCTGGAGAGCCATATCCTCCGGATTGTTATCTACTTTCTCTTGCAAACTACTGGCAGTTGCTTCAAGATATCTAGCTTCAGACTGGAAATTAGCCACAACCTCCTTATTCCATTTAGAGAGAACCTTCCTGAGCTTATTGAGCTCGAACTACAGTCTATACATGGGAGCACCATTGGTCTCCATACTCCAAGTGTTCCTAACAATCTCATGGAACCCATCAACTGAAGTCCAGGAATTAATAAATCTAAAAGGAGTCAGACCTCTCTTATTAGAAAAGAAATGAAGTTTCAAAACTTTATGGTCACTAGTAGAAGAAGAGGACACTTCGCTCCAAGCATTTTTAAAAGTAGAGAGAAAATCAATATTACAAAGAACTCTATCAATCTTCATAAAGGTACTGGTCCCATTCTTGCTGTGGCTGTCCCAAGTGAAGTAAAAGCCTTTGGAAGGCATTTCAAGCAAACCGATAGCCTACATAGCCGCATTGAAATCCTTCATACTAATATGTGAAGGCAGCTGTTTACCAATTTTTTCACTAAGGAAACGAACAACATTAAAATCCCCCATCAGGAACCAGGGAGTAGAACAAGAAATAGAAACCATTCTGAGGTCATCCCAAAGTCTCCTCTCCATATCACCATTCAAACCATAGATAGCAGACAGAAAGAAAGTATTAGCATGAAAGGTGACTCTACAGTGAATCACTTGATCAGAGATATAACAAGGCATAACAATAAGCTCCTGGTTCTTCCACAAGATAAGAATTCTAACATAGGAATAACAACCATCATTCATAATAAAACTAGCATCACTCCAAACCACTTTAATGCACCTAGGAACATCAGTAGGCTGCAATCTAGTCTCAAGGATAATAAAGATATCAGCTTCCGACCTATCAATGGTATCCTGGATACGAGCAAATTTATTTCCAGCACCCCTCACATTCCAGGATACTACAGAGAAAGGTCTATCCATTCGAGATAAGCAGGGGCAGGCCAACACCTTCATTCAGCATGAAATGAATAAACTCCCTATTTTCACCATCAGAGTCAAGTATAGAAAATCTATTGGGTGAGACATCAGTAGCCCTGACACAAGGATTAGTGCTTTTAGAAAAACATCTAGGAGGCAATTTAGACTTCCCCCTGCACCACCCAACCTTCAGAGTTATCAGCAATAGGAGTAGACATCAACATCTCAGAAGAATTCACTTGCACCTGGGAAACTGAAGAACAAGTCCTCTCCTCAGTCACCAACTGAATAACATAGGCACTCTCCACTGACACCAGTGAAATCTGCTCCTATGGAGGATTCCTAGAAGTCAGAATCCAAGTTTTCTTAGATGTCCTCTCTTTCCTCACATGTTTCTCCTTCTCCACTCGAGGATCATTAGAGCATAGAAAGGATTCATGACCAAAATTTCCACAGTTCAGGCAACGAGCATGCTCCCATTCATATTCAAACCTCACCACATCCTCCACACCATCATCACTAACAATTGGAAGAGATTTAGGAAATGAAGAAGCAGCCGGAACCAGGACCTGCATTCTGGCAAACTCCAATCGCCTGAATGAAGCAGTGGGAATATCGATGGTTACAGGTTTTCCTAGAACTGAACTGATGCGGTTGAACATCTCTTCATCCCACAGTTCGATAGGAAGATCAAACACCATGATCCATATCGAGATTTCAGCTAGCTTCAATTTCTCCATCATGTCTCCTCTCTCCCACTTCTTAATGATCAAAGGCTTTCCTACAACAAACCAAGGTCCACCTTCCACCGTAGTATTCAGATCTTCGATATTGGAGAAAGAGACTAAGAAGAAACCCTTCCCTCAAGAACGAACATCAATCGAACCCTTCGCCTTCCAGATCTACACGAGATGAGTCACTAAGGTCGGCCAATGTGGTTTGAGCCCTATCACATAACCCGCCACCTCAAGACTCCATTTCTCAACATTCCACTCAGCAATTTGCTTTGGATAGATCAGTTTACCTTCGACCAGATTGACATCTAGCTTCTAAAGTTTCGTGGAATCATCAACTGGCTTCGCAGCAAACAAATCAGACCATGCCCTAACCTCCGATGCAACCGAGATAGATGAGGACTTCAGACCAGGGTTCACCCCCCGCGGGCCAGGCAAAGGGATCCGATCACGATTAGCATCTCCCGAACTCACCGAAGGCAATCCCGTATCCACCACCAGCCCCTCAATCATCCTTGGCGCCTCCACCGTCACCCTCAAGGACCCCGCCGTGGCCGGTCTTGTAGTCGTCGCGATCGCCTCTGTGGTCGCCCTACCTGTCACCTCCCGCACACTTCGGTTTGAACGAGCCATCCTCAAAAGACCCTCTCTCTCATATTTCTTTAATATTCCTTCTTCTTTGATATTAGGATTTTGAAAATCATCCCTCTTATTCTCTTTGTTCTTGCTTTTTAATCCATTGGCCACGAGAAAATATTTTCCTCAAGTAGGAAATATTTCCTTCTTAGCAATACCACATAATTCATTCAGTATGCATCATATTATCTTCTTATTTGACATTACTGGTATTTTCTCTTCCCTCTTTCTTCATTGGGGCTTCTTGGACCCCAAGAAACTACAAGATTTTGAAATCCCTTCATAAGGATACTTATTATCCTTCTAGATGCATCAATATTCATTATTTCACATTATCTTATTTATTTCTTATTAAAATATCTCTTTTTGAGGATTTCTCGTTATCTTTCTTTTATTTTCCTCATTGGTATTCCTTTTAATATTAGAAACCTCATGAATACGAAAATTTACCAAGGATAACTCAATTATTCCTCTTTCCACTTATTTCCCATATTTTATCATTGTTTTCAATTTCTTTCTTAATAAAGAAATATTTAATTGGTTTTTTCTTTTCTTTTTGCATTATCCTTGCAACTTTGGACTCCTTGGAACCCAAGGAACCCAAGAGGCATGAAATCCACCTTTGGATTACACTCTATATCCTTCTAGAGGTTTCTACATTTTCTTTTCTCCATTTCTTGTTAATAATGGAGTTTCTTTTGTCTTTTCATTGTTATTGGGCCCAATAGCCAATAAAGCCCACAAATAAATCAACAAGGCTATTTTAAATGAAATTCATGCATTCAATCAAAAGACATCATTATTTGTTCATTTATCTTTATTATGAGAAATTACATTTCTCACCAAATGAACCCAAAAATTGGGGTTGTAACATCCTTCCCTTCTTATAAGAATTTTGTCCTCAAAATTCCATCAAGCAAACAAACAGTTCAGGATAAGCCTTTCTTACATCCATCAGGCTCCCATGTGGCTTCACCCTTTCCATGGTGCTTCCCAAGAACCTTCATCATATCATATTCTTCCATCTGAGTTCTTTCTTACCTTGGTATATCATACCCTCATAGGTGACTCAGGACATTTCAGCCTCTCAAAAGCTGAATAGGTTCAGGGCTCAGCACATGGCTTGGGTACCTCACATAGTGCTCTATATCAGACTCATGGAACACATCACACATCATGTTATCTCGAGGGGCAAGGCTAAACACAACCATCTCCACCAATCCATCTCAAATGGACCCATATATCGGGGACTCAACTTTCTCAGCTGTAGCTTAGAAGGGTAGGATTTTCACATCACATACTCTCCCACAGTGAACTGCAAGTTAGTCTGCTTTACATTAGCTCATGACTCATGTCACTTATGGCTCCCTCTCAGCCATTGCACGATCAAAGCGACTTCATCTGCACACACTGTGGTTCTTTTTTGACCTTAATGAGGCCTCCTTCACCAACATCATCTTAATGAAGTGGTGACCGACACAAACTTCTTATAGAACTTGCATCCCGATAAAGGATATGGTGGTTAACATCACATCTTAAGAACTGTCTCTATGTATCACCCTGAATGAACACACATGCTCTCATCAGACCCTCTAGTCTGGATCATACAGTCCATTAGTATGGGGTGATAAACGCTACTAACATCGAGTTCTTCATGTATCTACTTCCACCTAATGGAAGTGAAACTTTAGGTCATACTCAAGAACTTTTGAACTCGCATCATGGTGTAGCTGAACCATCTCTCTCTCTTATAAGTAGTTCAACCCGATCTGTCCCTTGACAGTACTCTTTCTTTCTCTTGTCATCTAGGTAAGGCGATCTACCATAACCCACATTATATCTTGACCTTCCTTGGTTAAGGGGAGACTTACCACACATCCATAGTGGTGAACTCCTATTCCCTCTCAGGGACTCTTTATCTTCTATGCCAAAGCACTGGGTTACTGGTGTTCATCCTTCACCCTCGGCTTGCATGGCCACATGCCACATGCAACTTCATATCAATCATCCAAAGTGCTACTATCTCTTACTATCTTTGTAGTATCACGGTGTATGGTGATCTTAACACCATGATCTCCTGTATGTCATGATTCCTCAAGATCGATTCCTCAGAATCCGTAAACCACTCTCATCAGGGTTTTATTACCTTCCTATCCAAAGAAGTGTATCTGAGGTTCTACCACCATCCTTCCATCGCATCAAAGACTAGGATGACTAACTTGATCAATCGGTATCGTTGCATCTGAGGGTTAGCCAAACCTATGTTCTAGTCTCTAGCCAAACTAGGCACCTATATCTCCACCAGAGCATCCATTACCACTTCACATCCTTAGGTGTTAGGTAGAGTCGAAGACATACACCTCTGTGTATTCCACTTATTATTTTATCTCAGACTCTAAGTCTATCTTCATCAAGAAACTCTGAGCTCACCTTCTTGGTTATCAAACTCAACCTTGTATCACATGCAAGTTCCACATAACTCATGTTACAACATCCTCACAAGATGGCTACCTTAATACTCTTGGTGTTTGTAAACCATCCATGTATCGTTCACTCCACAAGGGCATGTTATCATCTCTGTACTCATACCACATAGCAACATTCCAACACACATCATCTTTATCCTTGGTGTATGGCATGCACACTGTCCTATCTCTCACTCCCATAACAAGTGGAAATAAGTGTTTGGCTGCAGTCCAAATACAAATTTCTTCTAGTTCTAAGAGTAGAGATGGTACATCCCACCTTGCTAGTACACCTTTAAATTGAAACATGCCACATAGGTCTCTACATCACAATCATCTTGATATCAAAGTTACTTCCATGGAAAACTGGTCTCGAACCTACTTGAGTCCACATACAATCCTTCGTCATCTCCTCTAGGTCTATAAGGTGCCGACACTTTTGGGGTCATCCCTCTTCCGTCATGCATCATAGAGTGCCCTACTCATCTCTCTTTTGGGTCCCATGAGTCCATGAAAGTGATCAATCACCTAACCCATGGCCCTCAGACAATGATAGTTGTTACCTCCCGACCCTATGGTCATGTGCAACTAGGGAATTAGGAAACTCCTACTTCCATCATTCTTATCCCTACCTGACCCTAGGATAGACTTAGGATTCTATTATAGTACATGTCCAACTCAGAACCTTACCCAAGTCTTCATCATCTCTATCTCTGCATTCATGGGTTGTCTTTCATCCTTTCATAGGGGTCATGGCGCCCTGCCTACCTTGGTTAGGCCCCATACCAGTTACCTTCATGGTAACACATTCACATGCACGTAGAGATGGTTATCTATGGGTTTGTAGGTTCATTCTCATACCATGTACTCTTCACTTAGCTTCTCAAGATCCTATGAAACCTCTTTAGGTTACCTCAAAACCAACAAAACTGGTATACACCCTACAAAAGGGTCCCTCTCCCAGGATGGGAGGAAACTACACCTTGGTAACAAAGGTCACAAGTGTCCTTATGTTTAGGGCCTGCATCCACATGAGCATGCTTAGCCCTAGCAAGATACTAAGGCACAAGCAGACACCTACAAAACCATGCCAGGTCACACTTGTTCTCATCCTCAACATTAGATCAACTTAGTTGTGAGGGGTTCATCAAACATACCCTTAACTTAAGAGATTTCCTTTACCTCCACACATGAGGAGTACCATGCTCGAAACTATAGAGGCTCAAATCTCATCATGAGCATCGAATACACTACTTCCCCTCTTAGGCCTAGGAACCCTAGGTTCATCTTTGGGTGTCCAACTGCATGCTCAATCTCTTAACCACAAATCAAGCATGTATGAGGTATGTCATGTAATCACATGATCCTTTTATTCGAGCAACACCTTAGAATTGAGTCCTCCTCAAGGGCAACCAAAAAGGTACAAGGCCTTACAACTTGTTACTTAAAACCTCCTCAGGGTCTAAGGCACTCTTTGTCTCATCTCAGAAGGTAAACACCTCCTCAGGGACGATGGCTGGGCTTCTTCTCTAGGGGCCTGGGAGCATCGTTCCCCCATCAAGCTCCCACCCACAGCTCCACATCGCTCTGAGTTACATTAACCCCCATGTTTAGGGATTTGGATGGAAAAGGAAGAAGAAAGAGAGAGAAGGGTGCAAGGGATCATCTTGGATTCGGCCAAGGGTGCTACCTCTTTTATAGGGGAGTGTAGCAATGCCCTGGGATGTCTGCCCACGAAGCAACCAATCCCTTTTTCAATAGGAATGTGATTCCTTCATCAAGAAGCTAGTTTCTCTCTCTCTCTCTCTCTCATATTTCTTTAATATTCCTTCTTCTTTGATATTATGATTTCAAAAATCATCCCTCTTATTCTCTTTGTTCTTGCTTTTTAATCCATTGGCCACGAGAAAATATTTTTCTCAAGTAGGAAATATTTCCTTCTTAGCAATACCACATAATTCATTCATTATGCATCATATTATCTTCTTATTTGACATTACTGGTATTTTATCTTTCCTCTTTCTTCATTGGGGCTTCTTGGACCCCAAGAAACTCCAAGATTTCAAAATCCCTTCATAAGGATACTTATTATTCTTCTAGATGCATCAATATTCATTATTTCCCATTATCTTGTTTATTTCTTATTAAAATATCCCTTTTTGAGGATTTCTCTTTATCTTTCTTTTATTTTCCTCATTGGTATTCCTTTTAATATTAGAAACCACATGAATACGAAAATCTACCAAGGATAACTCAATTATGCATCTTTCCACTTATTTCCCATATTTTATCATTGTTTTCAATTTCTTTCTTAATAAAGAAATATTTAATTGATCTTTTCTTTTCTTTTTGCACTATCCTTGCAACTTTGGACTCCTTGGAACCCAAGGAACCCAAGAGGCACGAAATCCACCTTTGGATTACACTCTATTGCCTTCTAGAGGTTTCTACATTTTTCTTTTCTCCATTTCTTGTTAATAATGGAGTTTCTTTTGTTTTTTCCTTGTTATTGGGCCCAATAGCCAATAAAGCCCACAAATAAATCAACAAGGCTATTTTAAACGAAATTCATGCAATCAATCAAAAGACATAATTATTTGTTCATTTATCTTTATTGTGAGAAATTACATTTCTCACCAAATGAACCCAAAAATTGGGGTTGTAACATCATACAATTATGATCATGTAGGATTGGAATATGTTGCATCTTTGGTACTTCTAAACTATGAGCCCTAGGGAGAACCAAAGGAGGATGAGCTCCTTCCATTTCCATGACTTTAATGCAAGGTAGAATAGGTCCTACCATAATGCAGAGCACTCCTTGTCTCCTATCTTTCTAATTCCAAAGTGTTTTGATGATATCATAGTCTAGGATCAATGAATATATGTAAATCATTGTTGTTCTAACCCCTATTATTGACTCATATATATGCACACCCAAAATTATGATCTCATTTATGTTTTTATATTGCTTTCTCTTGACAAAGAATGTTTGTTTCCTCATCTAGGTAGGAAACAATTGTTTAGGCATGTGGGGGTGGCTAACACCTTCCCCACACATAAAGATACATTTTTTCTATCCCTAACTTATGTTTAAACAACAAAGCACCATGAATTGATTATGTATTTATACAAATTATCTTCATTGTGTTCATAATTGGACATGAAAGGATTTAGAGTACTATTTTGAAGAGAAGGTAATCATATGTATTATACTAAGACATTAACATTCATTATAAAATATGGAAACTTTGAGAAAGTTGTATAAAATACTCAACTCTTACAAGTCTTATGATTAAGTCAAACCAGAATCATGTTGTCAGAACCCAAATTCCATTGTATATTCTTATACTATAGGATTAGAAATGAGGTGATCAAGTTGTCTAATACAAAACATTTAAACTTCTTCCATTTTATCTTTAATAAAATTTGGAAATGAGGGTTATTATTTTATTACATGAATTTGCAACTCTTACACAAACAACTAGATTTTGTTGGTATGCATCAATAGATATTTAAAATATATTTAGATATAGGAAACATTGAAGTAAAAATTGTAATAGAAGAAAATATATTAAATTTCTTGAACACTTGACCATTCCAACTCTTTCATTCTAAAATTGAAGGTCCTAAAGTAGATTGGGGTCGGTATCACCTAATTCTACATTTAAAAATGCTAAAAACATCACGTGGCATGGCTCTTTTGGATTTATTTCTATATCCATAATTAGCAGGAGTACTTAGAAAGTTATTCAACACATTGTGGTTATTGGATCAATCAAAGGAAATTCACCAAGTAGACCAGACAATAGTTATATTATATATAATGTTGGTTACCACATATACAAAATAAGCAAGGCAATTAAATATTTATTTAATTGAATAATATTATAAATCCAATAATATTGTAAAACATTAAGAATAAGAAAAGGTATTGAATTTGAATACTTAATATATTTTGTTATTAATGTCTTGAACCCACACGAAGTGTACCATAACATGTTAAAGTACCATATGGATCTACATATCACCGCAGAGACTTAGAGTTGACCCAAGATTCTAAGTCTACTACACTAGCTCTTCTTTCTACAACAAGGTTCACCACATTAGCTACATCATCTTACCATATAGACTGGACTCCTATGCTAAACATGTGTCCGTAGGAGGAGAGTTAAAGCACTTTTTCTTAGCTTCCTACAGTTGTAGTTGCACAAGTACTAGCTCACTAAGTAGTAGTTAATTGGGTACCACCGAGACTTCTGGTTAATTTTGAGTACATAACTCTAACATTACTAAAACTTGGTGCCATTGAGATATTAAATCATTATTAGGTACAACTAGGTATGAGCGAGATCTCCGATTTATATTGAATAATTACACTATTATTTAAAAGGTCATCCATGTTGGCTTTAACACCATATGCCCAACCTAAATGGTTTTTCTACCTAACCAGTCCTTTGCTAGTGATGATGCTCAAGGAATCCATCTATCGAAGTGATTCTTTATTTCACTTAAAATAAACTACTAATTATTTATTAACTAATTCTTGGAACTAAATCATTTTGTATTTTTTTAGTATGTAATATCTCTTTATTACTAAAAATCATATTCAAGCAAGTATGAATAATTTTAATACACTAATAAGACACATAATAGAGTTGTTGGCTTTCAGCAATGTATTTCACTTGAGTTTTATATACTATGCATAACAAAAAATACTAGAAGAAGTTGTACTTTAACAATGATATGGAACTTTTACATTAAATTGTACTTGTACTTAACTAATTGAGTATATTAGTGAACTAAAGTTCTTAGGTTCCCTACTATATGTTATATGTACTAGTTTGATCGAAAAAACTGGAATTAATAGAAATATTCTCGCACTTACCATCTGAATACATATCTTAAAATCAACCAAGATAGTTAACCATGCATTCTAGGGTATAATATACTATCAAAAATTAAGGCAACCCCAATATATTGATGGATTAGGATTCTAAAATATTATAACTTCACAAGAAAAATTATGCATTATGGTGAAGGCTAAAAATGAGTTTCATCCATTATAAGTGTGAAAATTCTTTCAAATTCACAACTGAATCTCAAATTTAATCTTACTAAGCCAAAAGTAGTAAAAATAGGGTGACATGGTTTTTTTCTTATTCACATTTTTGATAAATTATATATAATCATGGATGAAAGTGTATTTTCCACTCACCTCATTCAACTTCTATCTATAGAGTTTAGTCTAGGCTAATACAACCTGGATTTGGGAGAAAAATATCCAAATTAACCCCTTAGGCGATTATCAACTCTTCTTACACGTAGGTACCCTACTATCGATCAAGGCAAGGAACAAAAAAGTCGAGAGAGTCTTGAATCAACCTATAGAAATAATTACACCCATTAAATGGTAGAGGAAGGAAGAATTAATAATCAGATATAATTCACCTAAGTTAAGACTAGCCTAAGGTTTTGGTTCTTGGACCATTCTTCCTTTTTTTTCCTATTTTACCCAAAAATTACCATTAAGGCCATGACCACTTATATTTTAGGGTTTTATAGGTATACACCATCTTCATAAAGTTGCATTTCAAACTTCATCCAATTTGGTTGTGTGAACGTCAAGATATGAGCACTTACAAGATTCTGTGTACTAGTGGAAGCCTTGTTGGAAGACTGCTTTTGTGGAAAAGTAGGCCCATCAGGTGAGGAGGACATTGGATCAAAGAATAGCACGACCAAAGTGGATGCATTGACCAAAGAGGCTTTGCACATGTCTTACTAAAAGCCCAATATTTTTCTCTGGTTTCACCCATTGTTTTTGTACTAGTTTCATAATTCAATTTTCTATCAATATTACCTAAAAGTTTTAAAACAAAATTATTTCTTTCTTAATATTTTACCTACTTGATTCCTTTAAATATAAAAATCTTTGGAAACATGCATTTGTATCCTTTCACTATGTCCTTTTTTCCTTCTCTGGGGCTAAATTTTTATATATGCACAAAACCTATTTTGACTTAGTTCTATAGGTTTTTCAGATAAATAACCAATCATTAAACACAATTATGAAAGATAACTACTTGATATATTACACGAGACAAGGGTTTTTGTTAACCCTAAGATTATATAATAGGCTAGAATCATGTTATATAATAAGAAGAGGAAAAAACTTGATTGTAAGCTCATAACCATACGATCTATTGCAATTAAATCCTCAAGTCCACGCTATAAAATTATATTTTGAGTTTATACTAAGTGGCTATAAGAAATACCCAAGATGGATAACATCATAAAGAGGTACATTAGTAAGTGTTGGTATGTGTTGGATATGTTATCTGGCATACAAAAGGAAATAAACAAAAATAAAAAATATGAAATAAGAGTTAAACATATAACAACTCAGGAAGATAAGATACAAGGTAATAGGAATTAGAAATTCAACCTATATGAGTTGATAAGACTACGAGGCATTTCAAAGATATGTTGATTTAGTTAGTCATATAACTTTCCATTTAATTATATAAACAATGCATAAATAGAAATCAATAATTGTAAATCTGAGCTACTCAACCAGTAATGCGTAATATTATTAAAAAAACATCAACAACCATGTTGAACTGGCAAAATTTAGCGAATGTCTCAAGGAATATGTGCAGTCATGGATATATACTGTTGATTTAGAAATCATACTTATGGCATATTTGTAACTAAGGCCATACACCCCTAAATTAGGGACTAGGATCAAGGAGTTTGTTCAACTAATGCCATACACCCAATTCACAAGTTACAATAATTTCTTGTCGAAAAGAATACTACAAGTCTAAAATTAAGTCATTGAAAACAATTTATTTAGAAGAAATATCTAAATATATTTACTGAAATTGTCATTTTAAATCAATATAACATGATTCAATATTCCAAATCCATGAAGAACTATTGCTATTGCATTCAAGATCAATATGAACAAGTATCACTATATATAGTATACTACTAAGTCTTATAGCCATAAAGAGAATATGCCCTGTTTCAAGATAATTCAAAATAAAAGGTTGTCTTACTAAGATATAGCCCAAATATTTCAAGTGAGAAACACATACATAATATACTCATCTAAACCTATTTACATGTATATAATATCTCAAAAGTACTTCTCAACCGAACAAGGTGTTATACACACATTAGTTCATAATTTAATAATCCATACTAAAATGTATATCTAAACCTAGAATTTCTCACTTTAAATCTCAAATATCTAGACATACATAGGTCAAGGTATGGTATTATAACCACTAGTCATGAGAAAAACATATCTCATATCTCAAACATTATTAGAGAGACAATTAGATGAAATAAGATATTCAAGGATGTAATCAACCAAGTCATAAGTATTAAGAAGTCTGATTCATAAGGATAAAATATCTAGTTGAAAGGCATAACAAGGTTTGATATATTGGGTCTTGTGGGTGTTAACAATATATACATGACACCAAAAATCAATACAATTGATATAAATTATTTAAGAAACGTTCATCCATTATATATTGGCATGGAAGTGTTGATTAGGATATGAAATTTAGGTACAACATTTATTTGAATGTAGGTTAGTGTAAAATTTTACGTGGATAATAAAACTCCTAAGTATGCAATACAAGATAGTTATATATTACATGATATCTTTTCATGAATTTGGATTAAAAAAAGTTAAATAAGATAATGTGTGGTATATGTTGTAAGATTATTATTTCTTAGATAAACAATACTATCAATAAACATGTACTTAACTAGAATTCACCAATTGGACAGTATATCAAATAGTAAAACTAATTGAGAGGTAACACCTAGTATAAATTGATCGTTGATAAATGAGATAAAAGATCTAAAAACCATATTATATAGTGCTATAGGATGAATGTATATAACAAATTGTAGTTCTTCAAATACATTTATTATCCAGAACTCATATACTAAGGTTCTCAATAAAATCAAACTATTATTGTATATAACAAATATGTTTTCTAGTTAGAGAATGGAACAATACATACTAGGGTGCCTTTCCTAGATCTTAGTACGTATACCTACCCTTATCCAACTAGTCTTTGGAGTTTTACAATGGATTTTTTTTATTTTTATGCATAATCATTTGGGTGACTCCATTTAGCAACCCCCTTCACCAGACCTCATGTGATATCCCCCCTTATTGAGTGTTAGTATGCTATACCTTTCAAAATCCATGGAAGCTCTTCTGTTGTATCACCGTCATTCATGATTAATTTTGGTTTATCTACTCGAACTCAATGAGAACTCAGGTGCACAAGCTTTCCCTCTCTAGGTGTGGTTTTTCACCCATCGTATATTTTACTCTTGTACTTCCATGCAAGAAGCTATTTTTGGAGTCTAGGGACCTCGAGACCCTAATTCCAGTACCACTAATGTTGTTTTGACCTCATGAACCTATTGCTTACAACTCCCGTGTGTTTCGGTGTGTATAGTCCACTCTTGATCTCACATTAGAGAGTTGGTCAGAGAGGTGTGTTTCTCACAGGGTTGATTGTAAGGAGGAAGATGGTTTTGAAGTGTTTCTCAAGTTTACCCTCACATTGATTTGATTCATGTCACACCAATAAGGGCTTTTATGTCTTTTTCACTTCCATTTAATTGTTGATGATGCATTGTTTTGATAATGAGTAAATGATGCTTGATACACTGTCTTGCATCAATCTTTTGACGCATGATGTTAGTTTGTAATGTCCTTTTCATTTTATTTATTTTTTGAGAATTTTAGTAAATTGTTTTATATTGTAATATTCATAACTAATTATATAGTTATCAGAAAATTATGCAAAAAATGTTATAAAATAAAAAAATCAGATATATCCAATGTTGTGGTTTTTATCACCTAAATCAACTCATAGTAAAAGTTAATATTTAGGATGCATAACACACACTCTAATTAATTATTTATATACCTAATGTGTTATTAGGTGAAAGTGCATAATAAAGACCTAGGGTTTGAACTCTGACATGTTGTAACATCATTGAAGCATGTTGCATCCCCTAAATTCTATGTTGGATAATGGTTTTTTATATTTTCTCTCTTGGTTGTACGTTGCTTCTCTTTATGAGTCATAATGGATAATAATTTTATAATTCTCTCTCTTTGACTTGATTGTGACATATTATTTTAAATGTCACATATTTACATATATTTGAATCGATTGGTTCTCAACTCTTGAAATTGTTATTATGGACATATATAATTGCAAAATGAATCCTATTCTTGTATCTTGTTGTTATTTCATTCATTTGCATCATTATGAGATTCTTGAACTATGTTCAATTGAAACCCAAATTTTCTATGTGTTGTCCATGATAGTATATTTGATCACATTTATGCATCTTTATGATGTATTTTTAATTTGGACAATATACTGTGATCTGACTATATGTATGCTTGTCTCTATTTACAATGCATGTTTGGTTTGAATAACTTGTATGCGTACACACTAGGTGGTGCATCCCTATTGTGTGCATTACCAACAGAGGGTGCAGACCGTGACTCCTCTTCTTGGGTAATTGTGATGTGACGTCAATACTCCCCCAAATATTATGGTGGTGATGAAATAATATATTGTTATTGTGGTGATTCCATATGCCTTCAATGTTCTTATTCTAGTTATTGTTATGATAGTATGCATGCAATCATCTCATTTTTTGTTGTTCTCTATTTGATATTTAAAGGCAAGAATTGATCATCATAAACTTTATTATTTTCTTCATATAATCTTACTGTCTTACTATATGAAGATTTCTTTTGATATTGAATTGGATGATTCTTTCTCTGGGAAGCTTTGTTACATTGGTTGTTGTTCTTTTTCCTAATTTTGTCCGATCACTATTACATGCACATACCAGCATTTATGCTGACATCGTCTACTATCTATTCTCTTGTGGGGTACGCTTCCAATCCCTAGGTGGAGAGTAAGGAGGTGTGACCAGAGTTAACCAGGACATATCTAAGAGTTAGCTTATTTTTTTTGGGAGGTATATTGAAGTAGTTGATTTACCCTCTACAAATTAGTTCCTATATTTTCTTTTAGTACACCTTATGTAGTGAAGAAATATGTTAAACAAGAATATTGTAATAGTTAGATTTTTATCTTTCGCTGCTACACTTTATGGTGAATGATACATTACATACTTGAATTTTAGTCTTCTATACTTTGCAAAAAATTATTCTCAAATTCGCATTGGATGGTTTTCTATTATTTCACTCAAGTAATTTGAGAAGCTCCCATCTCAAGTCCAACTCCTTATAGTGGTATCCCTCCATATCATAGTACCAACTCATTGGCTCATGTGTTAATGAATATTTGAACAGTCAGAGTTTGATAACATCTTTAGAAATGTTAGGTTTCTTATTCAAAGCACAAAGGTCAACGGACCATTGTAGGTCATCTTGGCAATTGTCGCTCTCTTTCTAGAAAAGGCACTTCTCTATAGGATGGTGATCCAATGAGTATGGTTCTCAAACTGAGGAGAAGTGATAGCAGGAGGAACCAATAAATTGTGTGTGTCATAGAGGCTAACTCACTAGAGGTGAAATTCCTTGAGTTTACCTTAAGAAATATATAATAATCACCACCCGTAAGCAGACAAATATTATTGTAATATAGTATAGGATCAAACCCAAAGGACGACATATTTAAGAACTAATTTGAATAGGGTAACTGTGCAAGAACTAGTATTTAACACAAAGGGTTGATTGTTTAATTATATGAAAGTTTTTAATAATAAAAAGGTTGAATAAAAGGTTGTTTATCAAATTATGGGAACATTAGAGTGGAATGGCTCTCACCACTATTACCTACCATTCAATCTCTCACAACATCATATTAACCATGGAAATGTATATGTTGAGCCACGAAAATCCCCCTTTCGGCATTAGGATTAAAACTCAGAAGGATATCACTATAGGCTTTCCATCTCATTACCTAGAGATCATGCATCTACCACCTCATAAAACTCCTATTTGAAGTTCTTATTAATGGTTTAACTAGAATCAATCAATATCCTAGATCTTGAATTCAAAGTTCTCAATACTCCACATCTGGTAAACATGTAATTATGTTGATAAAACAAGTGTACAAGCATAATATTGATGTTGAACATATAATAGTTCTTACAATAATAAATTTAGTGAAGAGAACAAACTCAGGTAGCGAGGCTACTACCCACACCCTAGTGAGATGACCACTTGCTCATGGAAGCAGTAACCAGTACAACAATAGAAGAAAGAAAGAAAGAAAGAAAGAAATCCATCATCGTAGAAGGACAAACAACAACTGTGGTCCGTAGAAGTGGTTCTTCATACTCTAGGATGAAGGAATCAACAAACAACAAGGACACCCCTAGAAGTTTATCTTGGATGGGATGGAATGATTATTCTTCCCTCCTTATGAACTAGATCTACTACTACATTGAGAAAACAACAGGTCAACGATGGAAAAAGGTCATTAACCGATGGATGTAAGATCCATAGAATAAACCTCCTTTGAGGTTGGTCCCTTGGAAACTCAACAGTAGTAGAGATTGATTCTACTTTGGTTTATGTTTGTCAATCGATATAAATGGTCAAAGGTTTTTGGAGATTGAATATCTGGAGTGGATGTCATAGCCTTGCAGCAACAATGGTAGATATGTTCCCTATTGGTAGTCATATTCTATTTATAGGTGGAGGTTAGGGTTTGGAGCCCTTCCTAGCTACCTTGGAGTTAACAGTGTTGGGTTTTAGGGGAGACAGGGCAGCGGAAACAAAAATTTTCTTCTCCCCAAACCCAGAACAAAGGAAATGCATCAACGTCTATACAGTAGGAAGGATGGTTTGTAGAGGCGTACCTTGTCTTGAGGCTTGCTCGGTGATGTTACCTTGCGGCTTGTGCGGTCTTCAGCTCCAGTCTTGGATGTTGTCTGTGCAACTGTGCATTGTGGCCATTAATGCCACTTTCTAGAGATTTCTATGTATTTCTCATAAATACCTTGATTAATATTCATTATCTTGTATCTTTTTTTATTATTTGGTTTTTTCTTCTTTTCTTCTCTTTTATATCAATTATTGGATTAATATAATAATAGGAATCACGAAATTACTATCCAAGGGGATATTTGCAAAGAAATCCATCCTTTGAAGCAAAGCATACAACCTTTTCAATTAAATCCAAATTCATAAAATCAATACATTTCAATTATGAAAACATGTGCAGAATTGAGGTTGTAACATCCTTCCCCTCTTATAGAAAATTTTCCCTCAAAATTCTATCAAACATACAAACAAGCAGGATTAGACTTCCTCATGTCTATCATGGCTCACATGTGGCTTCACCCTCTCCATGGTACTTCCCAAAAACCTACATCATCTTATATTCTTACATCTGAATTCTCTCTCACCTTGGTATCTCGTACCCTTGTAGGTGACTCAAGACATTTTAGCTTCTCTCAAAGCTAAATAGGTTCATGTCTTAGCACATGGCTTGGGTACCTCATATAGTGTACTAGATCGGACTTGTGGAACACATCATACATTATGTTATCCTGAGGGGTAAGGCTAAACATAAGCCAATCCACCAATCCATCTCAAATGGACCCATGCAGTCGAGACTCAACTTTTGTAGCTATAACTTAGAGGGGTTGGATTTCATATCACATATTCTCCCACAGTGAACTGCACGTCAGTCTTCTTTGCATCAGCTCATGACTCATGTCGCCCCCGGGCTCTCTTTCAGCCATCACACGATCAAAGTGACTTCATCTGCACACATTGTGGTCTTTTTCTGACATTCACGAGGTCCCTTCACCAACATCATATTAATGAAGTGGTGACTGACACAACCTCCCTTACAGAGCTTCTTTACATCCTGGTACGAGCTATGGTGGCTATCATCAGATCTTACATAGGTCAGGAACTGTCTCCATATATCATCCTGAATGAGCGCACACACTCTCATCAGACCCTCTAGTCTGTATCATGCTAACCATTAGTTAGGGGTGATAAGATGTACTAGCATCGAGTTCGTCATGTACTTACATCCACCGCATGGAAGTGAATCTTTAGGTCATACTCATGAACTTTTGAACTCACATCATGGTGTAGTTGAATCATCTCTCTTACATGTGGTTCAACCAGATCTATCCCTTCACAGTACTCTCTCTTTCTCTTTAGACTATGTCATCTAGGTAAGGCGATCTTCCATCACCCATATTGCACCTTGACCTTCTTCGGTCCATGGGAGACTTACCACAACATCCATAGTGATGAACTCCCATTCCAGCTCAGGGACTTTTATCCTCTATATCCACTCAATGGGTTATTAGTGTTCTTCCTTCACCTCCTGACATGTATGTCGACATGCCACATGCAAATTCATCTTAGGCATCCAAAGTACTACTCCCCCTTTCTATATTTGTAGTACCACGATGGATGGTGAACTTAAAATCATGATCTCTTGTATGTCATGATTCCTCAAGGTCGATTCCTCAAAAACCCTAAAACACTCTAGTCGGGGTTTCATCACTTTCTTTTCTAGAGAAGTGCATCTGAGATTCTACCACCATCCTTCTATCACAACAAGCCCTAGGCTAGATAACCAAGCAACAACTAACTCGATTAACATATCTTGTTATATCTGAGTGTTAGCCAAACATATCTCATGAACTTAGGGTTCACCTAACCACCTCTTCCAGCCATTAGCTAAACTAGGCAGCTGCATCTCAACCAGAGCATCTATTACCACCTCACATCCTAATGTGTTGGGTAATGTTGAAGGCACACACCTCCATGTATTCCACTTATGATCTCATATCAGACTTTAGGTCTATCTTCATCAAGAAAACTCAGAGCTCATCTTCCTGGTTATCAAACTCAATCTTATATAACTCATACATTCCACATAGCTCATGATAAGAACATCCTCATAAGATGACAACCTTAGTTCTCTTGATGTTTGTGAACCATCCACATATTGTACATTCCACAAGGGTACCTTATTACCTCTATCCTCATACCTCATAGCAACATTTCAACTCACATCATCTTTATCCTTGGTGTATGGCATGCGTACTGTCCTGTCTCTCACTCCCATAACATGAGGAAATAAGCATTTGGCGGTCGTCCAAACACAAAGTTCTTCCTATTCCAAGAATAGATATGGTACATCCCACATTGCCAGTACACCTTCAAATCTAACTTGAAACGTGCATCACATGTCTCTACATCATGAACATCTCGACATCAGGGTTACTTCTATGTAAAACTGGCCTTGAACCCACTTGGGTCATCATACCATCCTTTGTCATCTCCTCTAGGTCTGTAGGGTTCCGACACTTTTGGGGTCATCCCTCTTCCATTATGCATCAGAGAGTGCCCTCTTCATTTGCCCTTTGGGTCCCATGAGGTCATGAAGGTGATCAACCTCCTAACCCAAGGCCCTCAGACAATGACAGTTGTTACCTCCCGACTCGATGGTCATGTGCAACTAGGGAATTAGGCAACCCCTACTCCCATCAGTCTTATCCCTACTTGACCCTAGCATAGACTTAGGATCCAAACATAGAACATGTCCAACTTGAAACCTTACCCAAGTCTCCATCATCTCTCTCAACATTCGTGGTCTAACTTACATCCTTTCATATGGATCATGGCGACCTATCTACCTCAGTCAGGCCCCATACTAGTTATGTAATGACCCTGCCTCCCAGTAACCCCCAATTAAGGGAGACCAAGAGGTCAGAGCCATTATCCCATTTAACAGGATCAAAGGTTCAACAAATAATCAATAAAAATTATCAAATTTTACCAACTAAACTGAAAACTGGTATAAAAACAAAACTATGCATACCCTTTTCAATTCTTGGATATCTACCGCTATCCACATCTGGAGTCTATTCTAACTAATCCTCCTTTGTACATTAATTCTTATTTAATTCCACATATGCCACTTTACTGATTGTCTTTTTCAATCTTGCACCTAAAACGCCGACAATCAAAACATCGGCCAACATATTGAAATATGCCGATATGTGAGAACAACCAAAAGTTCACAAATATGGCTAACAAACTAATTATCACAACCAAGGAAATTAACAAGTCAATTTACATTTTTAATGTGTCAATCTCCACCGCTTTTGCTCTAACCCTAGAATACCCTCTTTAGGGTTTGACTTAAGGCCACCTTCTCAATCTCGAGCTTGGTGCCTAGGGTCACCTCTCATGGTGTCCTTTAGTCATGCAACATAGACCACCTTCTCATTCCCGAGCTTGGTGTCTGGGGTCACCTCTCATGGAGCCCATTGGTCTTCCCACCTGGGCTTGACATTTTTGCATCATCCATTAGGGTGGCATGTAGGTGCAAGAATACACACTTTATTTATAGTTGTGATAATCATAGTGACTTTATAATTTGAAATTATGTACATCCAAACTGGTTAATTGAAATCAATGCGATCAATTCATCTAGAAAACCATCGGGAAACTAAAGTGATTAACCATAATTAACCACATACCTCTTCATCTGATTTGAGATAGAAATATTCCATGTAAGTAAGAAATCCAAGAAAGAAAGCACATATAACAAGATCCTAAAATATGCATCAAATTTCCCATCATTGATTATACCATCAAGATCTATCAAACCTAGCTCGCTTCTTAGGGTTTCTAATCCACTTTTAAGATTTTCATTGCAATTAGGGTTTCACTTCATTTATACTATTACTTCATAAACCCTAATTACCTCATCTATTCTTCACAAAAGATATTAAGGTTATCCTTTAACAACATTTAACCTTAATTTCAGATTAAAGGCACAATTAGCCATCAATTAAGTCCATTAAGCCTCTTTTACATCAAAGCTACCATTTTTATCCTTTTAATCCATGACAAGTTCATTATGCCCATTTATTATCAATTCATAGTTTATTGTGGTCTAATTCACAACGAACTCTACTTGTCATTAATTCTACTTTTATCCATTAGAAAACCCTAATTACTGCATTAAGGGTATTTTTCCACAATTAGGAGATTTTATACTCAGAATCATCATAGCTCAACTTTAATCATGAAATAAAAAAATTAAAGCTATTAAGAGTCACATTTACTAACATTAGGGTTTCAAGGCCCATTAAAGCACATGGAACCCTAAATTAATCCAATTATGTGTAAAGTTCATCCTTTTTTATCTTAATGCGTCTCTTTATAATAAACAGGTTAATATCAACTTTAAACATCCATATAACCCTTTCTAATTCATTAATCATCAAATATTAAAGATAACATCTTTTCATACTTTTTGAATTTCAAGCAGAAATAGGCGTCAATTATATTATTATTGCATTCCTTGCATTTTTCTGATAAAAAAGCACTACTTATTTGTATTTTTCGGCCAAAGGATCTATTTTTAATTATTTATACAAGGTTCAGCCTTTTTCTTGAATATTGGTCAGAGAGACGACTAACCTTTTGTTTTTTGGAAAATTTTGAACCGTTGAATCATCAGTCACCTTTGACCTAGTGGGATCGGGTGGTGCACACCGTTCATGCCCACTAGTGACTTATTGCAGACGTGGAGGAGATGGGCCGTTGATTTGCTTCTCTGGTCTTCGGTGGACCACAATCGGGCGACGCCTGTAGCTCGCGCCAACACAACCCAGCTGCCAAATCCCGTGGCGGTGCCAGTCCTGGAGCTCGCCGAAGCAAGTTTGATCTTGCTGATCCGGGAGATGAAGGAACAAGGGGAGGTTCCATTTGGGTGTGCGAAGGTGAGAGGAGTTGAGAGGGGGGGGGTTATATATAGGATTTCAAGGCTCTTTTAGGGTTTCCCAAATCCTATCATCACCTGCCGTTTAGGAAATTTAGGCGTTTGCTCCAGAATAATCCAAAGTGCGAAGAACCTAGGTATAGGTTGTGTGGAATCCTCTCCCGAACTCATCCATGTAATTTCTTAATCCACAGATGCAAATATTCATGAGTAAATTAAGTGGAAAGATCCCACTGCCGCCAACCTGTTATTCCTAGTTTAGCTAGAACTAGAAGACAAGCGGCCCTCATTGGATCAGGATCCAACGATCCTCATCCCTCGCACCTGAACAAAAGAAAAAACTTGATTTCTATTTTTAAGGAAAATCCTTACCATTTTAGGATAATTGGGAAAAATAATAACTCTTAATCCACGTCTCCATGTTATCCCAAATTTGAGGGAGACTTAATAATGACTTTATATACCTCTCTGCCAAATTTGGGCTTATTATCTAAAAGAAAACATGACTTTTCCTTAGGTGCAAGATATTACTCAATTAAGTATATTTCTCACATATTTTCTCTTTCCTTTGCTATTAAATTATTATTCTGAGTTCCTTGAACCTCAAGGAACCTTAATGGCTCGAAATCCCTTCTTGGGGATAAACCTTAGCCTTTTACTTATCTTTTATCCATTATTTCTCATTATCTTATTTATTTCTTATCAAAATATTTCTTTTTGAGGATTTCTTTTTATCTCTCTTTTTTATTTTCCTCATTGTCATTCCTTTTAACACTAGGAATCCTTTGGATATGAAAATCCACCAAGTATAACTTGATTATACCTCTTTCCACTTATTTTCCACATTTTATCATTGTTTTCAATTTCTTTCTTAATAACAAAATATTTAATTGATATTTTCTTTTCTTGTTGCATTATCTTTGCAACTTTGGACTCCTTGGAACCTAAGGAACCCAAGAGGTGTGAAATCCAACTTTGGATTATATTCTTTTGCCTTCTAGAGGTTTCTACATCTTTCTTTTCTCCAATTCTCAATTATTCATTTACTAATTGAATTTCCTTATTATTGGGCCCAATAGCCAATCAAGCCCACTTAACAACCAAAAAGGCTATTGTAAACGAAATCCATTTATTCAAAACATTTTATATCCTTATTTTCTCAAATATCTTTAATAGGAGAAATTACATTTCTCACCAAAAGAACCCAAAAATTGGGGTTGTAACAAGTTACCTCCATGGTAACACATGCACATGCACTTAGAGATGGTTATCTATGGGTCTGTAGGTTCATTCTTATACTATGTACTCTCCACTTAGCTTCCCAAGATTCTATGAGACCCCTTAAGGTTACCTCAACCCAAAAGCTGATACATACCCTACAAAAGGGTCCTCTCCCAGGATGGGAGGGTACTATCTCTTGATAGAAACAAAGGTCAAAAATGTCCTCGCGTCTAGGGTTTACAACAACATGAGCATTCTTAGTCCTATCAGGATACTAAGGAACGTAGTTAACAAATAGACCACCTATTAAACCATTCTAGTTTTCCATGGTAGGTCATACTTGTTCTCATCCTCAACATTGGACCATCATCATACATGCCCATGTCACCAACCTATATGTGAGGGGTTCATCAAACATATTCTTAGTCTAAGGGGTTCCCTTTCCCCCTTGAACATGTGGAGTGCCATGCTCAAATCTATTGAAACTCAAATCTCATCATGAGCATCAGGTACACTACTTCCCCTCTTAGGTACGGGTACCCTAGGTTTACTTTTCCTATAGGAGCTGTCCAACTGCATGCTCAACATTCCAACAATGAACCATACATGTATGAGGTATAACATGCAAGTTCTATAATTCTTCCTTATGAACAACACCTCAGATACGAGTCCTCCTCAAGGACAACCAACTAGGTATAAGGCCTCACAACTTATTACTAAACCTCCTCAGGGTCTAAGGAACTCTTCTTCCTATCCTTAGAAGGTAAGCACCTATATCATCTACACATAGCAGCCCCATCCTTCTTCTAGGGTTTGGCTCCTATAAAGGCAACCAAGGTATCATAGGCCTCTAGGGATTGTTAAAGAGGCAACCTCAACCATCCACTTAGGTCGTAACATACCCAACTTCTTGGGGTTCCTCATATCCCAGATTCTAAGCTTCCAACCTTCCTGCTCAGGTTTTGCTCTCTTTCTCTAGAGTTAACCCTACAACCAACCTCACTACTAAAGGTTCTCTCTCCAAGAAGGTGGATCAAGCTCTCATGCATACACCTATAGGGGTGAAATGTATGATCAAACTTATGTTCGCTCAATATTATCCAGAGCTCTTCATGCTTATCTCATAAACTATCTTTCATGCCTTTCAGGCCTGGGGTTTTAACCTACTACCAGCACTACTGATATACTACATATGTGTATACTCTTCCATGCTCATATAAGCTCATAGGGTTTCTATAGGTTCTTCACTACCCTCATCAATGAAGGAGTTATCATTCACTCTAACTTGCACGACCCTTCCCAGAGTTGGGTCGCCAAAGGTACTAGGTCAGCTAACCTCACATGGTTCATACTATCATAGGTATCCAAAACCAAAAGCATGTCAACCCACACACGTGGTCGACCATGACATCCATCTCATAATGCCATCTCTCTCTCTAACCACCACTTAGGGTTAGGGTTAGCATCATCCTCAGAGGATGCACCATGTTTCTACCTTAAATGGAGATCTCTACCTCCAAGACCCACTCTCTACTCATCCTCCTGATAAGAGGGTCTATCCTCAAGTCTCTCCTGAGGGCATGACCACATGTCATACAACCTAAGCATGTGACTATTCTTTAATTTACGCTTAAACTATTAAGCTTATGTCCATGAAATCTTGTTTACATGCTTTTTATTAATTTGGTGGAGGATTCCTTAACCTTATCATACATACCCTATCCTTAAGAGGGAGAGGAAGAGAGAGAAAAATCCTAAACCTTAGAATCTTAATAGAATTAGGGTTGAGAAAGGAAGAAAATAGATGAGAGAGTCTGAAAGGTATCTTATTTTGAGTCAAAACCTCAGACATTGGCCAGACAGTCACACTGCATCCGGGAGTCCTCGTAACCGACTAGCGGGGCAGAGGAAAATATTGCCAGCCCCCAGACCGTGATCCTTTTCTAGACACCTCTGTCATCGGAAAATCCTCTAATAACTCCCTTGGGTTCTAAAGAGTTTGTAAAATTTAATAATTACTAAGGATTAAATGAGGAACCAATGCTCTGATACCAATTGTAATGACCCCACCTCCCAGTAACCACCAATTAAGGGAGACCAAGAGGTCAGAGCCATTATCCCAATTTCCTGGATCAAAGGTTCGACAAATAATCAGTAATAATTATCAGATTCTACCATGACTATACTGAAAACTAGAATAAAAAATACAACTTTGCATACCTTTTTTTCTCTCCAAAAACTTGGATATCTAACTTCTATCCACCTCTAGACTCTATTCTGACTAATCCTCCTTGCACTTAATTTCTTAATTTCACAATACGCCACTTTACTATTTGTCCTTTTCAATTTATACCTAAAACGCCGACAAACAGAATGTCAGTCATCAAAAGTGAATATGCCGGTATGTGGGGGAAACAATAATCAGGAAATTATTTATAACAACATATTGCAAGCAATTATGGTTTAGCAAGAAAACTTTACATCTTAAACATAACTACTCAATCCATACATACCATAACCTCTGCGCTGTCCCTACAGTGGACCAAGATCCTACCTTTCATATGGTAGATCCCAATTAACCCCACATGATCCTACCTAACAGGGAGATCAATATCTAGGGTTGAAGAGTCACATGGCACTACCCATAGGTAGCCCAATCACTAACTCATTTGAAGAGTCACATGGCACTACCCATAGGTAGCCCAATCACTAACTCATGATGTACTAAAGAGTCACATGGCACTACCAATAGGTAGCCCAATCACTGACTCATGATAACCTGATGGTCCTACTTAACAGGCAGACCATGTACTAGGTCACCCTTTTCATATTTAGCAAAGCCACAGATGAGGACCAGGATCTGAGCTAGTGATGTACATATACTTATGGTTATAGTCATAGTCACTTTATAGTTGCATGAAACAAAAGTCATCCAAGCAACTGACAAAACTTTGAGAATCGCCGTGAAACAAAAGCGATTTAACCATAAGTGTAACCACATACCTGATCCAGAGTAACTTGATGTCCAAGCATTAATACTCAAGACAATCAAACAAGCAATAAAAAATATCCTGAAATTAATGCATTACATCCAAGTGTCATTATTTTATCCAAAAGATTCTCAAGATCGACTTGGATTCTACCTTAGGATTTCTAGGCCAACTTTAGGGTTTTATTAGGGTATTAGTCTTCATAAAGCTTGTATCACTTTTAATGCCCCTTTAGATCACAAACCCTAATTTCAACATCATAGGCATAATTGAATGTCAATTAAATCTAATATGTCTCGTTTACACTAAAACTACCATCTTTATCCTTTTAAGTCATGTCAAGATCATTAAGCCCAATTATCATCTTCGATTTCTTACAAATTGACAACTCATATATCATTATGGTCTAATTCACATATAAACTGTATTTATCACTAATTCCACATTTATCCTCTAGAAAACCCCAATTATCAAATTAAGGGTATTTATCCACAATTATGAACTTTTATACTTAAAATAACTTAGAATCATCAAATCTCAGTTCTATTCATGGATTTGAACAATTAAAGCCATTAAGAATCATAATTACTAACATTAGGGCTTCAAGGCCCATTAAAGCTTATTTATGTACATGGAAACCTAAATTAATAAAACTACGCATAAAGATCATCCTTTTAGATCTAATGTCATTTTGTAATCAACAGGTTAATATCAACTTTAAACATTCAAATAACCCTTCCTAATTCATTAATCATTATTGATTAGGATTTCTCATGAATTTAACCATTAAAGCTAGCATCTTTACGTACTTTTTGAATTTCAAGTAGAATTAGGATCTAAATCTATTTTTAATGCACTCCTCACATATTTCTGAGCAAAATTCATATATTATATGCATCCATCCGAGCTACCATTAATTAGATATGATTTTTACAAAAACTACTTACTTGGACCAATGGCAGGCTGCCACATCAGTCTTTCCCATGCAAAACGTAGCTTTGGCTGAACATAACCAAAAGATCAGATTACCCCTGTGTAAGTTATCAGGTATGCACACCCCAGAGGGGTAAAAGTGTTCAATAACGCCCATCCATCTTCAACCTTGCGCAACCCTAACACTGCCACCCTATTCGCTCTTGGCGCGGCTCCTTCTCCCTTTTATGGACCCTATGACCACCACAGCTTGTTCCTCTTCCTCCGTCGTGCCTCCACGCACCTTTGAATGCCCTCATCCAATGGCCAAGGCAGCTGGTCCAAGCTGGTTGGGCCTACAACCTGCGACCGGCCTGACAACCGTGTTGTCGTTGATGCGCGTGGGCTAATGCACGGGGACGACGACCGAGCTCTCCTCTGGCAACACGGGGCGTTGTGCTTCAAATGTAATGACCTCCTGACTCCTTGCTGCCTCAGGAAAAGCACTACCCACTCATGGCTAGGGTTTGAATGAAAAAGAAGAAGGGGGAGAGAGAGGGATACATGGAACTCTCTTGGGCTCGAGCCAAGGGTTCTACCCTTATATAGGGGAGGGTAGCAAAGCCCTGGGATGCCTATCCACGAGATAACAAGTCCTTCTCCCCATAGGACACCTACTTTCCTTCATTAAGAAGTAATCTTCGCTCTCTTAAATATATCCTTTATAATCTGTTTCATTTAGATATTAGGAATTCAAAAGTTATCTCTTTCATCATCTTTGTGCTTGGCTTTTAATCCACTAGCCACAATTTTTTTTTACTACAACAAATAACATTTCTTTTGATAATATCAAAAGATTATTAATTATGTAGCACATTATTCTCATATTTTGTATTATTTGCATTTTCTCTTTCTTCTTCTTTATTGGGACTCCTTGGACCCCAAGAAATTCTAATATTTTGAAATTCCTTTTTAAGGATACTTATTATCCTTCTAGATGCATCTACATCCATTATTTA
This sequence comes from Alisma plantago-aquatica, assembly GCA_963693085.1. NCBI lineage: Eukaryota > Viridiplantae > Streptophyta > Magnoliopsida > Alismatales > Alismataceae > Alisma > Alisma plantago-aquatica. The sequence continues at coordinate 283,485,971 of OY856414.1, read as the reverse complement.
TCATTATCTTACTTATTTCTTTATTAAGATATCTCTTTTTAAGGATTTCTCTTTATCTTTCATTTCCTTTTCCTCTTTTTCTACTTCTTTCATTAGAAATCACATATAAATGAAATTTACTGCATTGTGGCCATTAATGCCACTTTCTAGATATTTCTATGTATTTCTCATAAATACCTTGATTAATATTCATTATCTTGTATCTTTTTCAATTATTTGGACTTTTCTTCTTTTCTTCTCTTTTATATCCATTATTGGATTAATATAATAATAGGAATCACGAAATTACTATCCAAGGGGATATTTGCAAAGAAATCCATCCTTTGAAGCAAAGCATGCAACCTTTTCAATTAAGTCCAAATTCATAAAATCAATACATTTCAATTATGAAAACATATGCAAAATTGAGGTTGTAACAAGAGCCCTAACCTAGAACATTGACCTCTTTGACTTAGCCAAACAAGGCTAAACTCTAATAAGATAATACATGTAATGAGGCCAATAATGCAACATAAAATGTGTCACAAAGGTTAATGATCATATATGAGGTAAAATGAAGATAAAGAACATAATTGGATAACTAATATGTCTAATGGGCCAAAAAACGTAACACATAATAAAGTCTCACAACTGAAATAGACTTCAAATTCATAATCTACTCATCATAATAAGCCTACATGTCAATTTTCTTATAATTTGGACAACCTTGAAATATTAGGTTAAGTATAGGAGAGAGAAAGTGCATAAAAGATATAAGAAGTAAATAAACATGTTTTATGACACCAAAATATGGAAATGATGCTAAATTCGTATTCAACATGTCAAATATAACTTAAGGATGAAGTTTCACCTAATTTGGATAATCCAAATATCATTAATGTATGAGGAAAGAGAAAATAAAGTTTGGGTAATTAATGCATCTAAAGTTCTCAAAAGGAAAATATAACTCCACAATTAGAATCTACATGTTTAACTTAACTTATGTGCAAAATTTGGTTTATTTTGGATAATGATAAAACTCTAAATCAAAGGGACAGAAAAATCTAAATGATTTGATGTGTCACTTTGGTCTGATTCTTATTTGTATATGGTTTTCACAAATACTTCCCTGTCACACGGTCTTTTTTTTATTTTCCTTTCTTTCAGCCCGATCAAATGACTAATTTTTACTCTCTATTTCACAGATTGCACAAGCGGCCAGATGGCCTTCTTCCTTGCCCGTTTCCTAGTCGGATTAGAATGTACACTAATTTTATGCTTTCCTCAACCCAATCTCCCTCTCCTCTCTAGATTTCTCTCTACTTTCTTTTCTGTTGGTTTCCTCTTTCCCTCCCGAACCTAACCATCCAAACACCATGGGATTTCACCACCTATAAATCTCTACACATGCCTTCCTTCCTTGTTCCCCTATTTTATTTCCCCCTCTTCTTCCCCTTCGCTCGTCGGGCCTTCAGAGTATCGAGGGTTGGCTTCTTTACCTCCGCCAGAATCCTCGGAAGGTTTTGCTCATCTCGGTTGGGTGTCGTTTGGTCCCAGATGCAACTCCCCTACTCTGCATCACTTACACCACCTATATGTGCTTGACTCTTCACCTCAGGCCTTCTCAAGGTCTGTTCTGGTTTCGGTGACGTTCCTTGGTCCTCCGTGGTGCGTTCCATGGCATCTATTGCGGCGTTGAGGTAGCTTGTCGGTTTCCCCTCTTTTGCCTGAATTTAGGTTCCCATGAACAATTGGCTATAGCAAGTGATGTTCGACTCCGTTTTAACCTTGACCACATTCATCTTGGGGTTCTGAGTTTCCTGGAGGATCATCTGTGTTGCTAACTAGACATATTAGTGGTTTGGTTTATTGACTTGAGATGCTCCTCGCGAGCCATGATTTCTGTCTGTGTCGGGGATGATTCCCTGGGTTGTTTGCCCTCCCCTACCCTCTCGCTTATTTTGTTTTTAGTTTTTCACCTAAGGTCACTTTGGGAATTTCACAATAGATCTCTCTTCTACTTTCTTGCTAGCAATTATTTGACATGGATTTTTGTAATTTCCTGATTGATCGATGTTTAAAAATTCATAACTAATTAATCAATGATCAGAAAAATATGAAAAAATACTCGTTGGAATAAAAAAAATAATATCTAACTAATGGTTTTGATGACTAAATCCAATTATTAATAACATGTGTCTTCAATGGATCTAATTAATTACATATTAACTTGGAAAATTCATAACTAAATATTTATAAGTCAAAAAAATATAATAAAATAAGTTTTAGGCTCCTAATAACATAATCTAAAATGTGGAATAGATTTCATAACCTGATTCACATAGAATTAAAAGGTGGTTTTAGGGTTTAATAATCCATGTGATATTAACTCAAAATCTACCATATGCTTAATAGGTTCTTTGGATGCCAAGGCTTGGACCTAGAAGTGACTTTGGACTTTGAACTTTGAAGTTGAGGTATGTTGTATCCCCTATTCATATATGTTAAGAAGTTCACCTATCTTTTCATTCTTTTGATTTTGGCCTACACATATGTCTATTCTCTTGATATCATGGTTCATGTGAACTATCTTGCTTGTTGCAGACTTGGATATTCTCTTGATATCTATCTTGTGACTTGGTGGATGTTGGTCTTATATAATAATATGTGCCCACTTTGAAGTGGATGTTTATATGTTTGTGTTGTTCATTATGTAATGGCAACATTGTATAATTCTGACTATACTGTTTACTTGCCTCTACATATTACATGCTATGTGATTCAGTAACACTAGAGTAGTGTAATTACATTGGTTTTTGGGGCATTATTCCCATGTTATTTATTGAGGAGAGTGGAATTATTCCATTCTCTATACCCGAGTTTGGCAGCATTCCATTCACAATTTTATATATTTGGGAGATTGGAAGTAGTCCTTTCTCTATCAGGTTTCAATTTTTTGAGACTTGGCCACCTTTGTCTTTATATTGTTCTTGGGCTATGCTTATCTCACATGCATGCATGTTGATGATGTTTATGTTGGGTTATGTGCCCAAATTGATGATGGGTTATGTGCCCAAAAATCTTGATGGGTTATGTGCCCAAATCTTAATATGTGCTTATGTGGCACAACTTTATTGTTTTGATTATGGCAAGTATCTTCTTTTATGATGATGATGATTCTTATCTTTTATGCCCTCTTTAGGTATCCCTTATCTCTTGCATGGGAAGAATTTATACATAATGTCCTCATTGCTTATATTGCTCAAGTTTTTCTATTTAGTATGCACATACTAGCCTTTGTTGATGTCTTCTATTTTTCTCTTCTTGATGGTGTATGCTTCCAACCCTAGGTGAAGGACTTGGATGACAAGGCATGTTGACCTGGACATAGATTGAGAAGTCAAAGCTTGGAGAGAATCTTGAGGTGGTTTATATTTCCTCTACATGGATCCTTATGTTGTACCCTACATGTAAGTTTGAGATGTTACCATGTTTTATAAATTGAATATAGTCATTTTTTTATTCTTCTGCTACACTTTGATTGTTTTGTATACCATTAATAAAGATTTGAAAATTTTACACCCACTCTAATCATACCTTTGAAGTGTGTTTGGACTGGAGGTTCTATTTTTCAAAATTTTAGTAGAGATGTGGTTTCACTTATTTACAAAGATGATCTTAAAGTTTTTGTACAAAAACATGGTTGACATGCTTTGAAACACCAAGAGTTGTTTGATCTTTGAGATGCATCCACATGCAAGATCCCATCCATGCCCATCTACCTCCAAGGGGCTTTCATCGACCTACATGGCTCTGCCAATGTTTCCATCTGAGCTCAGGGTGTCATATGATCCTCAAGACTGAAGGGGAGGGGTTTTATATACCAAAGTGGGTGTAAAAGTCCAACAGTGCCCTTAATTGGTGTCTGGAGATACCATTGGACATTGTAGGACTTCCATTGGTCAATAATCCCTTTCATTGATCCTCAAAGATTTCTCATTGGTTGGTACATCACTCTCATTGGTATATCCAATAAGTTCACCATTCTATAATTTACATAGACTAGAAGGTCCACTGGTTTGGGCACATAGAAGCTCCATCGGTTGACAACTTTGAAACATCATCAGTGGTCAAGCTTGCCTTCTCATTGGTTTCCATGCTCAGGGTTTCCATCATTTATCAAACCAAATATATCATTCTTTTAGTCTAGGACTCTCATTGGTTGAGAAGTCCAAGAATTCCATATGTTCAGAGGTCCATGACTCTAATCGTCTGCGAGTTGCATTGGTCCTTGGTGCGTCCTGCCAGAAGCCACACGCTAATCAATGGGATAGTGGCTAGATGAAATCAAAGGAGGGGAACAAACACACTTGGGATCTTTCAAATTTATATTAGGCCTTATCTGACACACCTACTTAAATGAGTCACACATATTGACAAGCACATGGGGTCGTGTTGTAGCATAGGCAAGTGCAAGAGAAAGGGTCAATCCATAGGGAGAGAGGGGGCACTAGAGATAGGTTGGAGTAGATACGTTCCTAAATTTAAGAGTAGGGTTTTTAGGGTTTAACGGTGATTTTGGTTGATTATTTTAATGTTGTAAGAAATTAAAGACAAGAAGGAAACTAGATTGCCAAAACCCCCAAAATTACCCTAAACATGTTAAGACTACAAAGCTAGGTAAGACAATCAACAAAGCAAGGGCAAGAAACTACACTGCAGTACCAATGAAAATTAACACCTAAGAGACAAGATAAGCACTAGAGAAATCAAGGACATAGGTTATCACTAGCTAACAAGATTAAAACTAGCAAGCTCGAAAGATCACTAACTACTCAAGCTAGACTTAACTATAAAAACTAAGCAATTAACTACAAGGCAATTAAAACAAGCAACTAACTAGCATTAACAAGCTAAGTTAACAAGATGGGTTTTAACAATGAAAGAGATAGGTGGGCCGTTTGGGAATGACACTAAGATTCCAATTGGGGGAAAGATAGAACAAGCAAGCTTAATCATTTGTTCTATATTCCTTAAACTAAGAAACTAGTCAAATGCTAAGAAATTGCCCCACACTATTAGTTAGCCTAAGGTATAGGTGAGATTTCACTAGGATTTGACTAATCTAGGTTTCTAGCGTAGGGTTGCCTAGTGTAATTAGGAGCGAAAGGTAGAATTGGGGAGTAGAGGTGAGGGTATTTCACCCTACATTACTCACCACCTAGTTTTTATCAAACTCCTAGGAAATTGCACCAATCAACCCTATACTAGCTACTTAGATCACACACATATGAGTAGGATAAGGACTATATGTAGGGGGAGATGGGGTGATAGCTAGGTATTAACTAATTGGACCTAGGAGAAAGTCCCAAGACAACCCCCCATATTCTATCTTCTCCTAGAATGAGGTGGCTTCAAGCACACGAACACAAGCAATTCATATTTTTAGATATAAACCACAAGTACAGATATGGGAAATGAGATTTAAGTAGCAAGCTATCATCATAGAATGAAATCATAGATTTTACAAATTATCTTCCCCCAACATAGTATCAAAGTATCAGTTTTTCCCCAAACAACCACCACAAGGGGCTTAGTTACACATGACTAAACAAAAGAGCAAAGAAAAGAGAAGAAAGAGGTAGAAATCCATGGAGCTTGTGGAAGATTTTCTCCTTCACCTCCTAGCAGTTGTAGAATGCAGAACCTCCTCCAAAATGGATGAATAGTAGGGAAATATGGGGGATATGGTGGAAAACCTAGAAAGCTAGGGTTTTAGGGTGGAAATGGAGTGGAAGAGGAAGGTGCGAGGTAGGTGAATGGCTTGAATGAAAGGAACTGTCTAAGGAGTAGCTAAGGAGGCTCTAGAGTAGCTAACCTAGTGTTGTGGCTTCCACCCATGTATATATAGGTGGTGGTGGAAGAACTAGGCTAAGTAGGGGTATTGTTGGAAATTCAATGTAGAAAAGTTAGATTTTAGGTGGCAGAATGTCTGTTCAAAGTAGAACGACTATGGTGGGTGGAGGTCAGAATGACCATGGTGGCAGAGAATAGTCGTAGTGGGAAATGAAAAATGCCAGGTTGGAGGTGGTGAAATGAGGTTGCAACATGGTCGTGCTGGGTAGAACGGACGTGGTGGGGGCTAGGTAGAGCCTCCATGCTAGGTAGTACAACCATGGTGGGTGATGTGGAGATGAGGCCATTCTCTTTAGTATGCACATTCTAGTCTTTGGTAGCACATCTATGCTAGCTGGCATGACCATTTTGGTGTCTTCTTGACACGACCATGTTGGGTAGCATGACCGTTTTGGAGGAGTTATTGTAGCATGTTAAAAGTGGACATCAACCTATGCTTTTTGCATTGGCAAGAATAAACATTGCTTGGAACCACAGTCGTGCTGGGGTCTTCAGTAGCTCTTTGAGATCTATTCTTTGAAATCCATGGACTTATTTGCTTGGGTTGACTCTTGGACACCAAAGGTAGGTTGGGGAAGCTTTGGAGTCTTCTTTGGACCGCTCTATCTCACTCCTCCATCCAATGTGGTCCAAGTACCTGAAAAACATGCAAAGAATGTTCATAAGTGCATTTGACAAAAATATGCATATTGAGGGAATTATCTTGCATTATAACATGTTTAAATGTGATTGAAATGCAAAAAGACACGAGATGAAGCCCTAAAACAGGGCTGCATCACCACCCCAAACTTAAAACATACTTGTCCTCAACTATGCTTGAACTTAATCTCTCTCTTCAGTTTCTTTCAATCTAACAAGAATGATAAAATGCATTGTAGAAGATGATTATTGACTAAATTTTCTCAAAAGTAACTAAGAGCATGTGTTCCACCTCTCTTCTCTCCACTTTCACAATCCAATCATGAAAAGAGCACAGAGCATACAAACTTCAAATATAGAGCATAGAACACACAAGCTTTCAATATGTACTTCATGTAATTTTGAGTAAAGCATTTCATGATGGTGTTAATCAACGATGACTAAGGGTTCTATTTCACTTTCATGCCTTCAATCTTATGCTTCAAACCACACAAAATGACTCATGTGGCTGTAGAAAAGGGTAAAGTGAGCTAGGTTTGATGTTTCCTAGATAAATGGGTATAAAAATGGAATAAAGGATTGCAGTGAGAGATTGGAGTGCTTTTACACACTCATCTTTTTTGTTTAGATGCTATTTAACATGAGCATCTTTTATTTTCTTTTTGACTTTTTATTTTCTTCTTTTTTTCTTTTTCATTTTGCCATTGGTGTAGATAGGACATATGGTGGAGAGAGTGAAGCGGGGAGATGTAGATATGGCCACCCCAAACTTTTTGAGGTAGCCAAGGCTAAATATGTGCACTAAGGCATCCTTTCATGAGGCAGAGGGGTATGAAGATGGTGAAAGAAGAGTCGGGTCGAAGATGGGTCATTAGTGTGGTTCTCAACACAAATTCTCATGCATGAAAACTAATCCAACACTTCATCAAATGATATCACACCACATGATTGAACAACATGGATTCATATTTCTATCATGCGATTCCATATGCTCTAAGCGTTCATAGCTTGCTCAATTCACAATTCAACCAAAATAGTCTTAAACATAAGAGAGGTGATGCATGGAGAAATTCTTCTCAATGGCACACACTAGCCAACTAAAGGTGTCTACATGAAACCCTAAGGGAAAACACATGGATCTCTCAAATTTTGTATAAGGACCTAGTCCAACGCATAGGCTCAACTAATCACACGTACCCACAAGCACAAGGGGTTGTGCTGTAGTACAGTCTAGTGGTAAGATTAGGGTCGATCCTCAGGGAGGGACGGGGCACTAGAGCTAGATTTGTGTTAGCTATGTTCCTAAAACAGAGATTAGTATTTGAGGGTTTAAAGTTGGGTTTGGTTTGATTATTCTACGATTGCAAGCAAGAAAGAGCAAGAAAGAAATTAAGTTAGCAAAAAACCTAGATTATCTTAAGCAAGCTAGAACTAAGGAACTAAGAAAGGCAAGAAATTAGACTAGAGCAATGAGTTATACTACACTATCAAGGCAATTTATCAACTGAGAAGAAAACTAAGCAATTAGACAAGCTAGAGATTAAGCTATAACTAATTAGCCAAAGTAACACAAGTAAGATCAAAGGAGCCCTAACTACTTAAGCAAGAACTAACTATCTAGAACTAGGCAATTAGCTAAGAATTAACAAAGGCAATTGACTACACTAGCATTAACAAGCTAAGAAGGAAAAAGTGGGTTTTTAGCAATATGATGGGTAGATGGGCCGTTCGGTAATGCAACTTGATATTAGTTGGGGGAAGGTCAACATAGCATGCAACTCTCACATTTCAATCTAGATTACCAAACCAAACAACAAGGCAAGTGTTATTAGAATATACCATATACTACTAGTTAGAGAACTAGGGTTAGGTGTAATTCTAGGACTTCGCAAGTCTAGGTTTCTAGGAAAAGTGGTGTTAGGGAAATTGAGAGCCAAGGGTAGTAATGGGAGTAGAGATGAGGGTATTTCACCTCATGTTACTTGCCATCTAGCCTTTAGGAAACTCTAGGTAATTGTACTAATCACACCTAAACTAGCTACTTAGATCTCACACTTACTTGTTGAAGAAGGAAGATGTATGTAGCAACAAAGGGGCTATCTAGGGATCCACTAATTGGACCTAGGAGCCATTCTTAAGATTTCCACATACATTCCAATTTCCCCTAGAAGCCAAGTGTCATCAAGCATCACAAAAGAAGCAATTTATGTTTTAAAATGCAAACCACATGCAAGATAATGAGAAATGAGATAGAAGTAAGAGGCAATCATCATAGAATGAAATTATGTTCAATAGAAGTTATTTCCCCCCAACATGGTATCAAAGTCACATTTTAATCACAAAAATCCCACTACTAGGGGCTTAGGTAGACATGCTTAAAGAAAAGATAAAAGAAATGAAAAGAAGGGGATAGGATTCCATGGAGCTCGAAGTAGCTTCTTCTTCTTCACCTCCTAGCTGCTATAGAACTACCTCCCTCCTCCAAGGTTGGTGAAGGGCATGGAAATGAAGGGGATTATGGTAGAAAATCTTGAAAAGTAGGTTTTTATGTTGAAAATGAGGTGAAAATGGTGGGTGGATGGCTTGAATGCAAGGAAGGAGGCAATGAATGCTCTAGAGCAGGTGAAGGGGAGTAATGGAAACTAACCTAGTGATGTGGAAACCACCCATGTATATATAGGTGGTGGTGGAAGCATTAGGGTAAGTAGGGGCATTGTTGGAAAAATAGTGTAGAAAATGCTACGGTTTAGGTCATACACGGCCGTGCTGGGCAGCACGACTGTGGTGGGTAAGGGTGGGAATGGATGTGGTGGTGTGGAAAAGTCATTCTCCGAAGTGGAAAATGTCAGAGGAATTTTGGTTAAGGCTGGTAGCACGGTCGTGTTGGGTAGTACGACTATGGTGAGGGCCTTCTTCGTACCCTCCACGGGTGGAGGAACCCTAGAACTCCTTCTTTCTCTCTCATCCATCTAAAGCATGGTCCAAGTACCTGAAAAGTATGAAAATAACATCCATAAGTGCATTTGACAATAATATGCATATTGTGGGATTTAACTAGCATTGTACTATGTATAGATGTGATTGAGATACAAAATGACACAAGATGAAGGTCTAAAATAGGGCTAAATCACCACCCAAAACTTAAAACATACTTGTCCTCAAGTATGCTTCGACTCAATCTCTCTCTTCAATTTTCTTTCTATAAACAAGAGTGACAAATGCAATGCAAAAGATGATTATTGATTAAACGGTCTTAAAAGTTACTAAGTGCATGTGTTCCACCTCTGTCCTCTCCATTTTCATAAACCAATTATGAAAAGAGAACTAAGCATACAAACATCAAATATAGATAATAGAATACACAAGCTTTCCATACATCTTTCATATAATTGTGGGTAAACCGTTTCAAGCTGGCATTAATGAATGATGACTAGGAGTGTTGTTTCACTTTCATGCGTTCAATCTTATGCATCAAACCACACCAAATGACCCACATGGCTCTAGAAAGGGTAAAGTGAGCTAGTTTTTATGTTTTCTAGCTCAATGGGTATGAAAAAGGAAGAAATGATTGTGGTAAGAGATTGGAGTGCTTTTACACACTCATCTTTTCTTTATTTAGATGCTCTTAAACAAGTGCATCTTTTTTTTCTTTTCTTCTTTTATTTTCTTTTTCCCTTAGTGTAGATAGGGTATATGGTGGATAGAGTGAAGCAGGGTGATGTAGATATGGCCACCCCAAGCTTTTGGAGGTGGCCAAGGCTAAATATGTGCATGAAGGTATCCTTTCATGGGGCGGGGAGGTATGAAGATGGTGAAAGAAGAGTCGGGTAAAAAAGGGGGTCATTAGTGTAGTCCTCAATGTAAAATCTCATGCATGAAAGATAATCCAACACTTCATCAAATGATATCACACCGCATGAGTGAACAAAATGAGATTCACATTTATATCCTACAATTCCATAGGCTCTAAGTGTTCATAGCTTTCTCAATTCACAATTCAACCAAAACATTCAAAAACTTGAGAGAGGTTATGCACATGTAAAAATTAAACAATCAAGACCATATAGCAATAAAATCCAAAAATGTGGCATGTATTTGTCAAAGATCAACATTTTCATTTCAAAAAGTGGAGATTAAGTTAAAACATACTTTTAGGCAAGAACATTCAAATTTGGACAAAATTGGCCAAAATGGTGCTAATGTGCATTCAACCACATCTAAACCTACATTTAGGGAAATTAAAAAATAAATCATCAAATCCTATCCAAAACACACAAAAATTTCCAAAATCTACATGGAAATGCAATGCATGACATGGAAGAGCAAAAACAACAAAATTTTTGAAAAATTACACAAAATGCATGGAATTGAAGTACATGTATGCATGGATGCAAGCAAAAGGAGACCTATACTAAAAATAGAAATGCCAAATAAACATAGATCAGGTAAGACATACATCAAAAAAATAAGCTAAGAAAGGGGGCATACCTCCCTACCACCCCAAACTTTTGAATCATGCCTTCCTCAACATGAAACTAAAGCTTAGGAGTGATTGGGTAGACGTCACTTCTCTGGCGGTGTGGGATCCTATGGTGGGCCAGCCTATGGGGTGTGTGCTGGTAATAGTAGCCACTGTAGTCTACTTGTATAGGCGGGTATGTCTCATGGTATCTAGATAGTCCTCCTCTGTACTTGCCCATGTTGATACACGTACATGTGGTTGATCTGGTGAAGTATCTACTGCTGATCTAACCACATGGCCTGTTGTGTTTGCTGAATCGCCTCCAATTGTGCATGAATGGCTGACATGTCATACACATATGTTGGAGGGAGCTGCACATCAAAGTCCTCATGTCTCTATCTTGTGTGACATGACTGCTCAAGGTTGCATTGTTTCTCTAACACATCTGTCTCTCCTTCACCCTCTGGTAAGTCCACTGGCAATGCCCTGTAGTCTTCTCTAGGATGTTGGCTTTCCCACTTTGAGAACATGGTCGGTAGATTTTCCAACGGCATGATATCATCCATAAGAATAAAATCATGGTAAGGTAGCTCTAATGTGATGCCAGGGTACCCATGGTTCATGTTGTAAATGATCTTCTTGTCTCTTATGGAAATCATTTAAGACCTTACAAGATAGTTCAACTCAATCAACTTGGCCCCTTCTACTTTTGTGAAGTTCAAGAGATCACAATAACATGCTTTTTCTATGGTGGTCACAAGCCCTCCCATTATGAAGGGAAGCTTTGTCTTAGAGGGAATTGTTTTTAAGTGATCAATCATCATTATTCCCACATTCACATGTCCAAGACTTACCATCACTATCAGCATAAATAAGTCTTTTTGAGAACAGCAGCCTTGGTTGTCATACCGGCCAAAGATGGTGTTGGTGAGGACATTCTGGATATATCTCAGAATGGGGTTGAAAATCTAGCTTTTTTTTTTAATTTCCCACTACAAAGGAGCTTTCACCAGTGAATGTTTCCCACGTGTTGGCATAGTTACATTTCTCACTTTTGTCAAACCTGCCCCCATCAAACTTTTGAGCAGTCTGTGGTGTTGGTGAAAAAATCTTATTGAGGTTGGAGGCCTTAGTACATGAGTGGATTCATTGAGCTTGAAATGGATTGTGTCCTCCCCTTGATATTGTACATTCTCTAGAGACCCGAAGAATTCATGAGTTGTCTCTAAGTATGTTTCTTCCAAAGTGGTCAACAGTTTATACAACCTACATGATTCTAAGAAAACCTAAGTGTCAAAATACATCCATATGGCTTGCATGGTGTTGGGGTAAGAATATATAGTGGGAATCACACTCCTAGTTGTGCAGGGGTGAAGGGGCCTGGTGAACACTCTCCTTAATGTGCCTCTCCCATATGGCACTTCCTTATGCTACTTCCCAACCCATTTCATCCTATCCTCCTCTAGCTTGGACAAGAAGTCCACTAGCTCATCTTCCATATCCTCACTCTCACTATCATCTACCTCCTCCTCCTCATGTGTGTGTGACCCCAAACTTATGTCCAAGTTCTAGGGCACCATCTAAACTGGTGCATCTTCAGCTTCTTCCTCAATCATGAATCGATGCCTAGTGGGCTGTTGAGTGGTGTGTGGTTGTTATGACAAAGTAGAGCATCTTTCTAGAGTTGGGCGTGGAGATTTTAGTGAAGACGATGTATCAGTAGCCTTCTTGGACCTCCTCTCTGGGGTCAGTGCATCAATGTCCATCGAATCAACAATGTTCTCCTTCTCTTCTTCTTCCTCCTCCTCCTCCTCCTCGTCAGGGTTTATGTAGCTTGGATCCAATGTGTGTCCACTTGAAGAGGATCAGTGTCAGGAGGTGCTTATCGATACTAACAGTCAGAGCTATTGCATAATCAAATTTGACAGTGATGATTTGCTGAGGGATGGTGGTGTGACATTGGAGGCCCGCTTGGTGCAACTTTTGCCTTTGGTGAGGATTTTCATGCTCTTCTCTACCCCTTTCTTGATTTCTTTTATCATGCTCTTCATTTTTGCAAAGATTTTTGGTGGAAAATGAGCAAGAATAGCAAGGGATGTACTTTTGGGCTGTAGGGATGAAATCTCTTTGGAGATGGTGAAACCGATGGTAATGGAGGGTGGAAAATGGTGCTTGGGGTAAGGGAAGGTGATTGGGGGCCAAAGGGAACTCAAATCTAGAGTTTGGGTGTAAGAGGAGGTGATTGGGGGTTTCCCTAGTCTCCTCTTTGCGTGGAATGACTATTCTGGGTCAAAGAAATGATGTTTAGGTCATCATAGCTAGGGAAAAATTAAGAAACTTAAGTATTGGTCCTGTTCCAACATGGTCGTTCTGGAAAGATGCTAGCATGGCCATGTTAGCCAGCATGGTCGTGCTACCCATGCCTAAAACTTGAGTTTTCCCTGTTGAAATTCCACTTTCCAGCATGGCCGTTTGATGCCGGCACGGCCATGTAGGTTCCTCCAAGTTCAAAAATCTTCCAAAATAATCAAATCATTCCATCATTCATAATCTAATCAATCTAATCGCCCCACTTGATTTTGTATGAATCATTCTTCACTAAAATGTGGCTCATTTCTCAATTATCACCTGTCTCACCTGTCAAATCATCAAAACTAAAACAAAAACTATGAAGCACAAGTGTGTGTGTTTGTATTTTGTGGAAAAAGAAAGTATGATAAAACAATAAGGTTCGAGAATCTCAAAATACGTGGATTGCCTCCCACTAGTGCAAAATTTATAGCCTTCACCTAGGCTTGTTGCTTTCTTCACTAAGTATTGACACCCCAGGTGTCTCCTCCTTCTTCCACAGTGATCCTTTCTAAAGTTCTATCAACGTGGGCATCATCCCATGGAGTGTACAATGAGCGGAAGTAAGGACTTGATCTCCATTGTTCTATAGGATCGTAGTAGTTTATACTATAGATAAAATCTTCTTCACCTATATGGTATCTTTCTTCCTCAATGAATATAAAGAAGTCAATCTTCTTCCTCCTATGTGTTACTGTCAGTGTTCCTACACGCACATTAATCTCCGCACCCACGGTGGACAAGAAGGGTCTCCCTAATATGAGGTATTCCTTTCCATCAATAGGACCACAATCCATGATCAGAAAGTCAGTTAGGTATGTGATGTTTATCCTTTGATCCAATGCTTCTGTCTTGTTTAGCAATATGCCCAGGGGTTTCCTCCTAGTTCCATCACCCAAGACAAGGACACAATCCACCGGTTCCATTTTCTTTAGGCCGAGCCATGAGTACATGCCCAATGGCATAATGCTTGTTCCTGCGCCTAGATCTAGGAGTGCTTGCTCGGCAGGTAATGCATTAATATAGCACGTGATAAGAGGGACTCCTAGATCATCCCTTTTTTTCCCAAAAAGCAATGTCCAAGATGAATTCACAGACCTTGTTGCAATGATTTCTTTGGGTGGCAATACCACCAATTTTCTTCTCCCTGTGTAAACATCCTTTACCAAGGAAAGGAAATCTTTGATACTTGAACCCCCTTGATTTAAGGTCCCTAAGAGGTTTGTGATACAACTATGCTTCTCTTGGGAAGAGGGGTCTTCTAAAGCATCATGGAATTTCTCACCACTTACATCAAACTTTTCTATAGAAATTTGTGGGCCTTGAGGAGGTATGATGGTGATCCTTGTCTCATCGGGTGTAGCTTGGGTTGTCATCAACTTCCAACAAGATGGCGCGTCAAGTATTACCATCTCAGTAACATTTGGAGCAACAAACATGATCACATCATCGAATGGTAGGGAATATGCATCTTTAGTGCACTTGGCACTTCCAAGAAAGGGTGGGGAAGCAGGTCTCATAATCTCCATTAGGGGTGAAACACAAGGTATTATCATTTCCATCAGAGGTAGGACACGCAGGAGTACTTCATTACCAAAGGGGAGATCAAAATCCTTAATGCACGCGACACTCTTAAGCGGAAGTGGGACTACAAATCCTTTAGACTTCTTACCCCACATGATTGACACCATATTAACTTGCTCTTAGGTTGTAGAAGGGGGAACTTGAGGTGGCGGTTGTGGCTGTTGAGGTGGTGGTGGCCTTGGGTGTGATGAATTTGGGTTTTGGAGAGTGAATGGTGGTTGAGGTTGTGGTTGTGGTGGTTGTGGAAGATGAGGGTGATATGTGTGGAGGTGTTTTTTTGGTATGAGTGAGGTGGGGGTATTGGTAGTTGAAAGGGGGTTTTTGAGGTGGAGGAGCATAAGGATTTGGTGGTTCTTGGTACTGGTGAAGTGGGGTGTGACGACCGTCTCGCGAAAACAAGATTAACTAATGCGGAAGTGTTCATCAAGCAGCGGATTAGCGAAAATCACTAAAAATTAAAACTTTTTGCAAAGGGATCCATTCATAAGAAAACTCTTTCATTCAGAACCAAAGTAAAACTTTACATCCTGGTTCATATATATACATCTCATGTACTTTTCCTTCTCGAGGAATACAAACATTAACTACTCTGTCTTAACTGTACACAGGTAGTATAAAACCCTCGAGGCACTAAGCCAAAATCTCGAAATCATTAACTACTACTCCAAGGACCTGAGAGTACAGAGACGACACATAGGACTTCTATATACATCTGAACATGCCATGACAGTCAATGTCTCCACCTGAGACTTTACTGCTGTCCCTGCTACTGCTGATGTCCTTCACCTCCTGAAGGATTCCTGTCTCCTCTTCCGCGTCCACCTAAAAATGTGGTTCCCACGGGGGTGAGACAATTATAAAAATTGCCCCAGCGAGAGATATAACTCTCCGCCAGAAACATTATTATTGCAACTTAATAAGATAAATGTGAATAGGGAAATCATATTTATTTGACAGCAGATATTTTGATGTCTAACAAATTAAATCATTATTCTATATCAAAAGCATTGCAACTGTAACTTGATAGAATAAACATGTTACTATTCCTTTAATGAATATGAAGAACATGTATAACATCTATTCAAACTACAGAATCATTATCACTACATTAACTCTCTTCAGGCTTGGATCATATGACTAAAGCCTGGCATTATCATTGTGGAGTCATGGCCCGTAGACATACTCTTTTCACAAGGTGTTGGGATCTTAATCCCTCATTTCAACACTGGGGCTTCTCATCCATTCTCAATTTCAATACCATAACCATGAAATCCTGGGTATTCAAACCCTTTGTTCATCACTTGAGCACTATTACCTCTTTCTCAGGTAACTAACACCTTTAGGTCATTTGACCAAGGTAAGTATGATACTTGCTACACAAGCATCCATCATGGCACTTGATGCACATTAATTCTCTTGCCACCTCTTACCAGGCACAAGGTATATTATGGCACACAAGGCCCAATTAACAATTCAAACTAATAATACATCATAGCTCATACCTGGCTATGCTCATCATCTCATAATACCTGCATGGTTAGCACATATAATAGCAGTACATCAATTATCTATCAATACCATGCAAAAACAATGTATTAATAATTCAAGGGTATTACCCTTAATCCTTTATCAGGATTTGGGTTTCCATCACACATGGCTCATCAGAACACTGTACATCTTGTCACCTTTTACTAGGAAACAACTTTATTCACATGGCTCACAAAACCATTCACATCTTGTCACCTCTCACTAGGCAACAACTTTATTCACATGGCGCACAAGGCCATTCACATCTTGTCACCTCTCACTAGGAAACAACTTTATTCACATGGCGCACAAGGCCATTCACATCTTGTCACCTCTCACTAGGCAACAACTTAAAACAAAGGCTTACAAGCCCAACTCATCTTGTTACTTCTTTCTCAGTAACAAAAACATAATGGCACACATGGCCAATCAATTCTTATCAAATAAACATCATAGCTCACACATGGCTATGATCATCAACTCATGAAACCTGCATGATTGTCACACATGATAATAGACTTATCAGGTTTACAACACATCATGCAATACAGGGTAACACCACTATTCCCTTACCAGGGTTAGGGTTTTCCATCAATTAGGGCTTTCTCTCATATATCATTACCCTTCATTAAGAATAGGGTTTTCCATTATTAACCATTTAGGTTTTCAAGATCATATTATCAATGATCAAACCCTAGTTCATTGCTCCCCACATCTAGGAGCCAACATTTATACCATAAGTATTCAATCATACTTATTTATTCTCACCCATTATCATTAAATGATTATCATCACAAGGTATGAGTATCTCTCTCATCCTTAAGTTGATAACTAACAAAACGACCATGTTAGTTCACTTTCAATTCAGCTCTAAGTCAAGCATAGACCACCACAACCGTGCTACCTTGTACGGTCGTGCAGAGTAAAGTCGCCACGGCCGTGCTGCCTTGCACGGTCGTGCTACATAGGATCATCACATGAATCATATTTATATATATGAATTCTATTATTTGATCCTTTCAACTTGATTAGGTCACATCAACCCTTCAATAATATGCATACAACTATGATTAACATAGGGTACCAAGTCATTGGTCCTATAAGCAATTAGGGATGCATTCCCAATTAGGGTTTCTCATGAAATCACCCACAATTAGGGTTCCACATGGATGCACCCTCAATTAGGGTTTCACTTGGAATCACCCTCAACTAGGGTTTCACATGGAATCACCCTCAACTAGGGTTTCACATGGAATCACCCTCAACTAGGGTTGAATTCAATAACCCTGTCAATTAGGGTTTATGTTCATGTTTAGGGTTTCATGATCTCTTTGATTAAGGATCATGACCCTTATACACCACATGATTCATATTCATGTATGAATTCATGTTATCATCTTCTTAACTTGTTTAGGTCATATTAACTCTTCAGTCGAGTACATACAACTATGATTAACATAGTGTATCAAGTCATTGGTCCTATAAGCAATTAGGGATTCATCCCTTAATTGGCACTTAATCACTTAGGTACTATTAGGGTTTCAACCTTTGTACCTTCATTTATTACCATTACTAATCATCATTGGATCAATAGAACATTCATCATCTTAATTCTCAAAAATTGAATTACATTGGACCTCCATTACATAAGGTATCCAAATGAATTAGGGTTTCCAATGTTGATTCCTTCAATCATTGGATTCATGGAACCAATCATCAATTGGACCTTCACCCATACTTAAATTGAGTTTAATAGATCAACCTTCAACTGATTTGACCCTCAATTGACCGTTAATTAATCATCAATTAGGGTTTGATTCAATTGAATTAGGGTTTAGAATCAATGAACCTTCAATATTCATCAATGTGTAACTAGTTACTTCATAACTATTGAACCACCATTCAAATGGGGTATGACCTGACCCCAAACGGTCTTGAGGTCGTTTGGATGACCTCCAAACGGTCTTGAGACCGTTTTCCCATCATATCACTCAAATCCAAGCAATCTAATTAGGGTTTGGTTCATTGAAGTGCTCACCAAATCAGCAATCTATTGTAGATCAACTTGATATCTTTAGACCTTCAACCACTGAACTATACTCAACCCTAGACCTCCAAACGGTCTTGGGTGACCACCAAACGGTCTTGAGACCGTTTGGATGAGCTCCAAACGGTCTTGAGACCGTTTGGCCCATCCAACCTTTGGATTCTAGTGAAAAATCATCATGGATTGGTCTATCGAGTTGATCAACAAATCAGCACTACATTGCAATATGATTAGTACCTTTGGACCTTCAATTGGTCAACTATACTTGACCCCAGACCTCCAAACGGTCTTGAGGTGACCCCAAACGGTCTTGAGACCGTTTTGATGATCCCCCAAACGGTCTTGAGACCGTTTGGGCTAATCAACCCGAAATCTCAAATTAGCTCATTGTGATTTCAGCACTGATTTCAATTAGGGTTAGGCCAATTGATTAGCCTTCAACTCATGACTCGTTTGTAATTAATCCATCAAATTTGGTGAGTCATTAGATCACATCATAAGGATCATTAATACCAAACGGTCAACGCTTGGTGAATGCACTCAAACGGTCTTGAGACCGTTTTCCCAAAAAGTTCAATTAAATCAGATTGAAAATCAGCACTTAATCCAATTAGGTTTCCCTAATTGATTAGGCTTCAACTCACGATTCCTTTGGAGTTAATCCCTCAAATTTGGAGGGTTATCAGCCTACATAACTAGGAACAAAATTCCCAAACGGTCAAAGATTGGTCAACCATATCAAACGGTCTTGAAACCGTTTTCTCAACCAGGTCAAGTTAATCAGGTTGAAAATCAGCACATAATTCAATCCGATTGCCTAATTGATTGGCCTTCAACTCTCGATTCCTTTGGAGTTAATCCCTCAAATTTGGAGGGTTATCAGAATACATAATTAGGAACAAAATTCCCAAACGGTCAACGCTTGGTCAACCATCTCAAACGGTCTTGAGACCGTTTTCTCCCAAACGGTCGCAAACCGTTTTCCCTTAAATGGTTTGCTGAAACCGCATAGCCAATCAAATTAAAACGATTTGGAGTAGCTATCAAAACGGTTTTGCTTGGTAATTTTCTTTGGATAAGCATATAGGATGATGTCATCATCCCCTTCCTTCGAACAACCAAGAAAAACAACCGTTCTTGATGGAAATTGCAGCAAGAAACAAGAGTGCATCAAATTGAAGAAATCAATCAACAAAACATAGAGAATTGATGCAATAGCAATGTTTAAGGGTTTGAGTTATAAAACCCGCCTCCAATTGAGCTCCAAAGCTCCAAGCTCACGCCATTAATGGTGGATGAAGCTCTAGCAACTCCCCCTAGGCTCGTCCTCAAGCTTTTGATTGCAAAAGTTGGCTAGGGTTGAAGAGGAGATCGAAATAAGAAGGAATCCATAATTTATTTTCGATTTCCACCATGAAATCAAGGAGAACGAAGGTCAAGGGCTCACCCACAGGTTGGAGACGTGCTCCCTGCTCCTCCCTAGCTCCTTGGTCGGTTTAGCAAGCAAGGGGAAGAAGAAAATCCGAAAAAGGCCTTGGTTTGGGCTTGGAAATGGCACTTTTATAAAGAAATTGATGAGAGAGAATATGCCTTATAAAAATGCATTAAATTCCAAAAATATGGCCGCCTCTTCCCCCTCAAATCCCCTAAGGACGAGGCACCTTACTTTGCCTTTAATTCTCCTTCATTATCCTTGATTTAAAGAAAATCAAATTAAGCACCTTAATGCTTATTATATTAATATCCATATGTGAGTGGGTTTTCTTTTTCTTATAATAAGGTGAGTGGAATTTCACCTACTTAGGATATTTTCGTTCCTTATCTTGGCAAAGGAACGTTCATCCTTATTCAAAATCAACCCAAAACATTTTGGTTGAAAGCCCTTCAATTATGTTTATTCATTTTTGCCCTAAATCAAATTAGGGTTTCAATTAGGCATTAATCTTGATTATTTTAATATCAAGATTCTCTCTCCTCCAACTTAATTCAAATGAGGCACCCATATCATTTTATTTGCTATACATGATTCCAAGAAACATTAGGGACCTTATTGAAGTGGTAATTTTCATATTGAACCCTAGGTCTTGGGTAAATTGCACTTTTCACCAAAACTAGGTTTTAATGCACAACACTGCTTTACAAGCTTAATCTTGGTGCCCAAGCTTGTGAAAACCATACCAATACATCATATTCATTCTTATGATGTCTCAACATCAGAGGAACATCTTACCATGCAACATTTGCAATTTAACCCCTCAACTAGGGTAATTTGCACTTTGGTCCAAAATAAGCAAACATTGCTTCAACATTGCTCAAACAGGACCAAAATTGAAACATAAGTTTCTTATGAGGCCTAATTACTTTTCCCAAGATAAGATTAAGAATCTACTTAACCTTATTAGGCAAAACATCTAGGGTTAAATCATAACTCAGGTCAGGGATGTTACAATTTATAAACCCCTAACAAGGATTTCGTCCCCGAAATCCCAAGAAAAGGAGGAACAAATTATTCATTAATCATGCCCTCAAGTCTCCACATATCATCTTAATATCATGGAGATATCATGAATTCTGTAATTCCACACAAGGCTCCTTTCACTAATTCAACCTTATCAATGTTTATGCAGAGCATAAACCCCTAACATATGATGTCCATATTATTGGAAAGAAGAAGCATAAAAGAACATACTTCTATCATCACCCAAGAATATTTATCAAAAGGAACAACATATATATCTAACAAAGATAATTTACTCAGTAATCCTTTAACAAACTCTACGTAATTGGGATTGTTCACATAGTTCTTCTTATTAGTTGGAAATGCCACATAGCTTTTCCCTTTTTGATTGGGAATGACACATAGCTCTTCCCTTTTTGTTGGGGATGACACATAGCTTTCCCTTTTTGATTGGGAATGACACATAGCTCTTCCCTTTTTGATTGGGAATGACACATAGCTCTTCCCTTTTTGTTGGGGATGACACATAGCTTTCCCTTTTTGATTGGAAATGACACATAGCTCTTCCCTTTTTGTTGGGGATGACACATAGCTTTCCCTTTTTGATTGGGAATGACACATAGCTCTTCCCTTTTTGTTGGGGATGACACATAGATTTCCCTTTTTGATTGGGAATGACACATAGCTCTTCCCTTTTTGATTGGGAATGACACATAGCTCTTCCCTTTTTGTTGGGGATGACACATAGCTTTCCCTTTTTGATTGGGAATGACACATAGCTCTTCCGTTTTTGTTGGGGATGACACATAGCTTTCCCTTTTTGATTGGGAATGACACATAGCTCTTCCCTTTTTGATTGGGAATGACACATAACTCTTCCCTTTTTGATTGGGAATGACACATAACTCTTCCCTTTTTGTTGGGGATGACACATAGCTTTCCCTTTTTGATTGGGAATGACACATAGCTCTTCCCTTTTTGTTGGGGATGACACATAGCTTTCCCTTTTTGATTGGGAATGACACATAGCTCTTCCCTTTTTGATTGGGAATGACACATAGCTCTTCCCTTTTTGATTGGGAATGACACATAGATCTTCCTTTTTTGTTTAGGGTTGGAATTGCACAAAGCATCTTCCTTTATTGGAATTGCACAAAGCATCTTCCTTTATTGGAATTGCACAAAGCATCTTCCTTTATTGGAATTGCACAAAGCATCTTCCTTTATTGGAATTGCACAAAGCATCTTCCTTTATTGGAATTGCACAAAGCATCTTCCTTTATTGGAATTGCACAAAGCATCTTCCTTTATTGGAATTGCACAAAGCATCTTCCTTTATTGGAATTGCACAAAGCATCTTCCTTTATTGGAATTGCACAAAGCATCTTCCTTTATTGATTCAATATTTCTTATTTCATGATACTCATTAGATTGTCTCAGAATGACTACTTGATCAGAGCAATCAAAAAGATAACAATCTAAGAGTTTCATACTTGCCTTATCTTCAATGATCATATACCTGGCCAGGGTATATAAGTATTGAGATTAGGTAGTATGCACTTACATGCTATCATATTCCTTGCTTTTCATATCATTATACACACACAATTTTCCCTTGTTCCAACATGACTAAGTCATTTAGGAACTCTTTTAAAGCTCAAACTTTCTGTATTAAGGACTGATAATATAGGTTGTAAGGCTAGTATCCAGTCCACTATATGCATTACTGTTGCCCTAATCTGCCCAATAAGAGCATGATCATAGGATTCTCTATCCTGATCAGGTCTTAATGGGGATTCTCAGGCACTCATACTATTCTTGTCTGATCCCTTGCACCTCTTCTTGGTGCAACAACATTGCCCTCAGCAATGTGTTTCTTATGTTCTCCAGTCATTTTAAACTTTACCCTTTTTCTACACAACCAGAAATCATTATAGGGTATACTGGAGGACACTAACACAGACTCAACAACTTAGTCCTATGTCTCTATAGACTCAACGAACCTAGAGCTCTGATACCACTAAATTGTGACGACCGTCTCGCGAAAACAAGATTAACTAATGCGGAAGCGTTCATCAAGAAGCGGATTAGCGAAAATCACTAAAAATTAAAACTTTTGCAAAGGGATCCATTCATAGGAAAACTCTTTCATTCAGAACCAAAGTAAAACTTTACATCCTGGTTCATATATATACATCTCATGTACTTTTTCTTCTCGAGGAATACAAACATTAACTACTCTGTCTTAACTGTACACAGGTAGTATAAAACCCTCGAGGCACTAAGCCAAAATCTCAAAATCATTAACTACTACTCCAAGGACCTGAGAGTACAGAGACAACACATAGGACTTCTATATACATCTGAACATGACATGACAGTCAATGTCTCCACCTGAGACTTTATTGCTATCCCTGCTACTGCTGATGTCCTTCACCTCCTGGAGGATTCCTGTCTCCTCGTCCGCGTCCACCTAAAAATGTGGTTCCCACGGGGGTGAGACAATTATAAAAATTGCCCCAGCGAGAGATATAACTCTCCGCCAGAAACATTATTATTGCAACTTAATAAGATAAATGTGAATAGGGAAATCATATTTATTTGACAATAGATATTTTGATGTCTAACAGATTAAATCATTATTCTATATCAAAAGCATTGCAACTGTAACTTGATAGAATAAACATGTTACTATTCCTTTAATGAATATGAAGAACATGTATAACATCTATTCAAACTACAGAATCATTATCACTGCATTAACTCTCTTCAGGCTTAGATCATATGACTAAAGCCTGGCATTATCATTGTGGAGTCATGGCCCGTAGCCATACTCTTTTCACAAGGTGTTGGGATCTTAATCCCTCATTTCAACACTGGGGCTTCTCATCCATTCTCAATTTCAATACCATAACCATGAAATCCTGGGTATTCAAACCCTTTGTTCATCACTTGAGCACTATTACCTCTTTCTCAGGTAACTAACACCTTTAGGTCATTTGACCAAGGTAAGTATGATACTTGCTACACAAGCATCCATCATGGCACTTGATGCACATTAATTCTCTTGCCACCTCTTACCAGGCACAAGGTATATTATGGCACACAAGGCCCAATTAACAATTCAAACTAATAATACATCATAGCTCATACCTGGCTATGCTCATCATCTCATAATACCTGCATGGTTAGCACATATAATAGTAGTACATCAATTATCTATCAATACCATGCAAAAACAATGTATTAATAATTCAAGGGTATTACCCTTAATCCTTTATCAGGATTTGGGTTTCCATCACACATGGCTCATCAGAACACTGTACATATTGTCACCTTTCACTAGGAAACAACTTTATTCACATGGCTCACAAAACCATTCACATCTTGTCACCTCTCACTAGGCAACAAATTTATTCACATGGCGCACAAGGCCATTCACATCTTGTCACCTCTCACTAGGAAACAACTTTATTCACATGGCGCACAAGGCCATTCACATCTTGTCACCTCTCACTAAGCAACAACTTAAAACAAAGGCTTACAAGCCCAACTCATCTTGTTACTTCTTTCTCAGTAACAAAAACATAATGGCACATATGGCCAATCAATTCTTATCAAATAAACATCATAGCTCATACCTGGCTATGATCATCAACTCATGAAACCTGCATGATTGTCACACATGATAATAGACTTATCAGGTTTACAACACATCATGCAATACAGGGTAACACCACTATTCCCTTACCAGGGTTAGGGTTTTCCATCAATTAGGGCTTTCTCTCACATATCATTACCCTTCATTAAGAATAGGGTTTTCCATTATTAACCATTTAAGTTTTCAAGATCATATTATCAATGATCAAACCCTAGTTCATTGCTCCCCACATCTAGGAGCCAACATTTATACCATAAGTATTCAATCATACTTATTTATTCTCACCCATTATCATTAAATGATTATCATCACAAGGTATGAGTATCTCTCTCATCCTTAAGTTGAGAATTAACAAAACGACCATGTTAGTTCACTTTCAATTCAGCTCTAAGTCAAGCATAGACCACCACGGCCGTGCTACCTTGTACGGTCGTGCAGAGTAAAGTCGCCACGGCCGTGCTGCCTTGCACGGTCGTACTACATAGGATCATCACATGAATCATATATATATATATGAATTCTATTATTTGATCCTTTCAACTTGTTTTTTGTCACATCAACCCTTCAATCATATACATACAACTATGATTAACATAGGGTACCAAGTCATTGGTCCTATAAGCAATTAGGGATGCATTCCCAATTAGGGTTTCTCATGAAATCACCCACAATTAGGGTTCCACATGGATGCACCCTCAATTAGGGTTTCACTTGGAATCACCCTCAACTAAGGTTTCACATGGAATCACCCTCAACTAGGGTTTCACATGGAATCACCCTCAACTAGGGTTGAATTCAATAACCCTGTCAATTAGGGTTTATGTTCATGTTTAGGGTTTCATGATCTCTTTGATTAAGGATCATGACCCTTATACACCACATGATTCATATTCATGTATGAATTCATGTTATCAGCTTCTTAACTTGTTTAGGTCATATCAGCTCTTCATTCGAGTACATACAACTATGATTAACATAGTGTATCAAGTCATTGGTCCTATAAGCAATTAGGGATTCATCCCTTAATTGGCACTTAATCACTTAGGTACTATTAGGGTTTCAACCTTTGTACCTTCATTTATTACCATTACTAATCATCATTGTATCAATAGAACATTCATCATCTTAATTCTCAAAAATTGAATTACATTGGACCTCCATTACATAAGGTATCCAAATGAATTAGGGTTTCCAATGTTGATTCCTTCAATCATTGGATTCATGGAACCAATCATCAATTGGACCTTCACCCATACTTCAATTGAGTTTAATAGATCAAACTTAAACTGATTTGACCCTCAATTGACCCTTAATTAATCATCAATTAGGGTTTGATTCAATTGAATTAGGGTTTAGAATCAATGAACCTTCAATATTCATCAATGTGTAACTAGTTACTTCATAACTATTGAACCACCATTCAAATGGGGTATGACCTGACCCCAAACGGTCTTGAGGTCGTTTGGATGACCTCCAAACGGTCTTGAGACCGTTTGCCCATCATATCACTCAAATCCAAGCAATCTAATTAGGGTTTGGTTCATTGAAGTGCTCACCAAATCAGCAATCTATTGCAGATCAACTTGATATCTTTAGACCTTCAACCACTGAACTATACTCAACCCTAGACCTCCAAACGGTCTTGGGTGACCACCAAACGGTCTTGAGACCGTTTGGATGAGCTCCAAACGGTCTTGAGACCGTTTGGCCCATCCAACCTTTGGATTCTAGTGAAAAATCATCATGGATTGGTCTATCGAGTTGATCAACAAATCAACACTACATTGCAATATGATTAGTACCTTTGGACCTTCAATTGGTCAACTATACTTGACCCCAGACCTCCAAACGGTCTTGAGGTGACCCCAAACGGTCTTGAGACCGTTTTGATGATCCCCCAAACGGTCTTGAGACCGTTTGGGCTAATCAACCCGAAATCTCAAATTAGCTCATTGTGATTTCAGCACTGATTTCAATTAGGGTTAGCCCAATTGATTAGCCTTCAACTCATGACTCGTTTGTAATTAATCCATCAAATTTGGTGAGTCATTAGATCACATCATAAGGAACATTAATCCAAAACGGTCAACGCTTGGTGAACGCACTCAAACGGTCTTGAGACCGTTTTCCCAAACAGTTCAATTAAATCAGATTGAAAATCAGCACTTAATCCAATTAGGATTCCCTAATTGATTGGGCTTCAACTCACGATTCCTTTGGAGTTAATCCCTCAAATTTGTAGGGTTATCAGCCTACATAATTAGGAACAAAATTCCCAAACGGTCAACGCTTGGTCAACCATCTCAAACGGTCGTGAAACCGTTTGCTCAACCAGGTCAAGTTAATCAGGTTGAAAATCAGCACATAATTCAATCCGATTGCCTAATTGATTGGCCTTCAACTCTCGATTCCTTTGGAGTTAATCCCTCAAATTTGGAGGGTTATCAGCATACATAATTAGGAACAAAATTCCCAAACGGTAAACGCTTGGTCAACCATATCAAATGGTCTTGAGACCGTTTTCTCCCAAACGGTCTCAAACCGTTTGCCCTTAAACGGTTTGCTGAAACCGCATAGCCAATCAAATTAAAACGATTTGGAGTAGCTATCAAAACGGTTTTGCTTGGTAATTTTCTTTGGATAAGCATATAGGATGATTTCATCATCCCCTTCCTTCGAACAACCAAGAACAGCAACCGTTATTGATGGAAATTGCAGCAAGAAACAAGAGTGCATCAAATTGAAGAAATCAATCAACAAAACATAGAGAATTGATGCAATAGCAATGTTTAAGGGTTTGAGTTATAAAACCCGCCTCCAATTGAGCTCCAAATCTCCAAGCTCACGCCATTAATGGTGGATGAAGCTCTAGAAACTCCCCCTAGGCTCGTCCTCAAGCTTTTGATTGCAAAAGTTGGCTAGGGTTGAAGAGGATATCGAAATAAGAAGGAATCTATAATTTATTTTCGATTTCCACCATGAAATCAAGGAGAACGAAGGTCAAGGGCTCACCCACAGGTTGGGGACGTGATACCTGCTCCTCCCTATCTCCTTGGTCGGTTTTGCAAGAAAGGGGAAGAAGAAAATCCGAAAAAGGCCTTGGTTTGGGCTTGGAAATGGCACTTTTATAAAGAAATTGATGAGAGAGAATATGCCTTATAAAAATGCATTAAATTCCAAAAATATGGCCGCCTCTTCCCCCTCAAATCCCCTAAGGACGAGGCACCTTCCTTTGCCTTTAATTCTCCTTCATTATCCTTGATTTAAAGAAAATCAAATTAAGCACCTTAATGCTTATTATATTAATATCCATATGTGAGTGGGTTTTCTTTTTCTTATAATAAGGTGAGTGGAATTTCACCTACTTAGGATATTTTCGTTCCTTATCTTGGAAAAGGAACGTTCATCCTTATTCAAAATCAACCCAAAACATTTTGGTTGAAAGCCCTTCAATTATTTTTATTCATTTTTGCCCTAAATCAAATTAGGGTTTCAATTAGGCATTAATCTTGATTATTTTAATATCAAGATTCTCTCTCCTCCAACTTAATTCAAATGAGGCACCCATATCATTTTATTTGCTATAAATGATTCCAAGAAACATTAGGGACCTTATTGAAGTGGTAATTTTCATATTGAACCCTAGGTCTTGGGTAAATTGCACTTTTCACCAAAACTAGGCTTTAATGCACAACACTGCTTTACAAGCTTAATCTTGGTGCCCAAGCTTGTGAAAACCATACCAATACATCATATTCATTCTTATGATGTCTCAACATCAGAGGAACATCTTACCATGCAACATTTGCAATTTAACCCCTCAACTAGGGTAATTTGCACTTTGGTCCAAAATAAGCAAACATTGCTTCAACATTGCTCAAACAGGACCAAAATTGAAACATAAGTTTCTTATGAGGCCTAATTACTTTTCCCAAGATAAGATTAAGAATCTACTTAACCTTATTAGGCAAAACATTTAGGGTTAAATCATAACTCAGGTCAGGGATGTTACATGGGGGTACTTGGCCTTGTGGTGAGACATAAGCACCTTGAGTAGTGCTTACATAACCGCCATCATTGTTTGGATTGGTCATGGGTTGAGATGGGAGCCTACCATATTCATAGAGGGTGAGTGAAAGAGAGATTTAATCAAGCCTTTATTCAAGGCGGCTAATGTTTTATCCTTGAGATGAGACCTCTTTCTTCACTTCGTCGAGGTTCCTTAGCCTTCCTGGGACTTCTTCCTTAAAGTTGGAGTTGTACTTGGGCCCTTGGTGTTGCCTTGGATGCCCTTACCCCTCCTCATTTTGTTGTTTCCATGAGAAGTTTAGATGATTCCTCCACTCGGGAGTATAGGAGTTGTACATCGGGCCTTGGTTGTTTCTGTTGCCAAAGGCATGCAAACCATGCACTTCTTCTTCCTCAACTTCAACTACCATAGTGGATTGACTAGAAGAACCTCTAGCTTGGTTCTTCATCATATTCATCATATCTACCATCATTTTCATCATGTCGAGGTTGGTTGCAGTCCAAGATGGAAATATGGGAGGAGGTGGAGGGTGTAGTACTGGTCACAATACCCCCCTTTACTTGAAGCTTGGTGGCAGGAATTTTTAGCAAGATGCCCAAATAAGGGCCACGACTCCTCCGGCGGCTTTGCCATGAATGTGCCTCCACATGAGGAATCAAAATTGTTTTGGATCAACTCATCTAGTCCACTGTAGAATGCTCGTACAAGCCCCCATAGAGGCACTTCATGGTGCGAGCAGTCATGAAGGAGCTTTTGAAATTGTTCCCAAGCTTCATGAAATGGTTCATTCTCTTTTTACGTGAAGGAAGTAATGCATTTTTGCATCTGAGTCAACTTGAAGATCAGGTAGAACTTCTTGAGGAACTCATACTTCACTACATTCCATGTCAATAACTCAGTCTTGGCCATGTACCACTCGTGGCCTTTTCTTTTAACAAGAATGGGAAATGGGTTCTCTGGATTGAGTCATCAGTGGTGGCGAGGATGTAGAAAGTGGAACAAGTTTCAAGGAAGGCGTCGATATGGTGGTAGGGGTTCTAATTCTCCATCCCATAGTAAGAAGGAAGGAGTCTAAGAAGTGTGGGTGGAATGGAGAATTGTTGACCCGACATTTGGTCAACTAGTGTGGCAATTGGGGAGTTGTAGTTCTTGGGGGTGAAGTACTCATGGAGAGGGAGGTTGGGTTGTGGTTGAGCATCTCCATGAGTTATTTCAGCTTCACGGTCACCCATTTTGGCTTCTTGGTGTTGGTTGAGGCGGCTTTGGCATCTCCTTCTACCTATCTCGGGGTCGTATAACACAAAGTCAGTACAAGTCAAATGTGTATTATGCATGCATACCTGTCACCTACACAATACACAAATAAGAAACAAAAACCATGTTAGAACAACAATATGCAAAAGTAAACAAAGAATAATGAATAAAAATGGTGAGGGAAGTAGGAAAGGCTAAGCTACACTAACTAGCTAGGTTGAGTGCCTATATCCCCGACAACAGCTCCAGAAATCTTAGTGCGATCATTCTCAAGGCCACACACTAGCTAACTAAAGGTGGCTAGATGCAAACCTAAGGGAAAACACATGAATCTCTCAAAATTTGTATATAGACCTTGTCCAACACACAATCTCAACTAATCACACATACCCACAAGTGTACGGGGTCATGTTGTAGTATAGAGTAGTGGTAAGATTAGGGTTGATTCTTAGGGAGAGAGGGGGCACCGGAGCTAGGTTTGTGTTAGCTATGTTCTAAAGTAGAGATTAGGGTTTAAGGGTTTAAAGTTGGGTTTGCTTTGATTATTCTACAATTTCAAGAAAGAAAGAAACTGAGTTAGAAAAAACCCTAGATTATCTTAAGCTAGTTAGAACTAAGGAACTCGACAAGGCAAGCAATTGGACTAGAGCAATGAGTTACACTACACTAGCAAGGTGATTTATCAATTAAGAAGTAAGCTAAGAAATTACACAAGCTAGAGCCTAAGCTATCACTAATTAGCCAAAGTAACACAAGCAAGCTCAAAGGAGCCCAAACTACTTAAGCAAGAACTAACTATCTGTTGGTATGTATGCCCTGAGAGCCAATCATGGGATGATTAGTGGGATACATTAAGATTGATTTGATAAAAATCAAAGGCAAGCTTCCAATTCTTTCTGGTTCAGTCATATGAGATAGTGATAGAACAGATTGAATGTCTAGAGAATGACAGTACTCAATGACGTATGTCTTCAAGTTCAGGACCTGAACGATGAGATCATACAGATGCTAAGAGTTTGTACATTCTTGTTATGTCCCTAGTAGGATGTCATTGTGGAAGGTAGATAGACAGCAATGACACACGAGAATAGATTGTGGTGTTGGTTGATGACAGAATCTCATTAGTCATGATATAGAGATATCAAACCAAACACATAGGTACTTGTTAGAGAATAAGTATACCAGACAGACCCACCGTGAGTTTGACACATGGAACCATGACATGGTAGTCACAGTCAATACTCACAATGATGGTGGTGAGCGTAATTCTTAGACCTCAAATCACTGCACTCAACACATGTCGTTGGGCACACTTTGACATCATCAAACGCAGTCCTGAAACATGGGTTGTTATAAAGGTGATGATTGGGTGGCTTTGACACATGGGGCTTTTGAGGGGTGAGTGATTGATATGGGATTTGTCCCTCCTGAGGGAGTTTGATATCCATGGCCACTTGATGAGTAGGATTGAGAAATGCGTGCACGCATGTGTGAATCAGTATCTGATATCGATGTCATACATATCTCTTTCAATCTACTCTGAGATCAAGAAAGTGAATGAACGTTGACAGGATGACTGTTCCATGCCTCAAGTTCATTCGGGATATCAGTGACAAAGGAATTATACATTCACTGTAACACCATTCACGGATTGTAGGATTGAAAGTTGTTCTCCAACTTTCTACTTTCACTTGGGTAGCACTGATGTGTGACTAGGCACCGCTCTTTGCTTGTGAAGTCATAAGTGTTATGTACTTTCACTGCCAACGTGAAATGGACCTGCAGGGTCACACTCATAGGATTTAACCTGGAAGAGGAGTTTTGTCCACAAGCAATGTTTAGATTGATTACTAAAGGAGTTTAGTAGTTCAATTAAACATTCAATCAATTGATAGCTCAATATCATATTGTTTAAGGTGTTGGACACATTGATTGGAGTATCGGATTGATTGAAATCACAATTGACTGATTCTGCACAATCTCCACTCCCAACCGATCGGTTCATGTGATGAACCAGTCAGATGAGCTTGGTGAACCGGTCGGCTCAAGTGTTGAACCGATCGGCTCAAGTGTTGAACCGATCGGCTCAAGATCAGGGTGAACCGATTGCTTCAAGTGTTGAAACGATCGATTTAACTAGTGCAACCGAGCAAGTTGGGAAAGTAGGATTGGTGAGGATTTTCCTTTCGTTTCAAATGACCAATTTGATTGGAAATAGGATTGGTATTCGATAACAATTAGAAACAAAAGAAGGAAAGTCAATTGGGAACCGACCAGGACCACCAACCGACCAGTTCACTTGTGAACCGACCGATTGAGGTGTCCCAACCGACCGGTTCACTTGTGAACCGACCAGTTCAGGTCCCCAACCGACCGTTTCAGTTGTGAAATGATCAGTTCAGGTTGCGAGATGGTTGCTTTTGTGGAAAATCTCGAACCCTTCTACTCCTGCTTTTAGTCCCGGGATGGAGAACCCTGTCCCATGACCCTCCTATATATAGGGGTATTAGGGGCTTCTCAAAGAACAACTCAGTGCAACCAGTTGCTCTGCAAAGTTGTCGTTCTCTGGTTTTGGTAACTGAGAGAGCCTGAGCAAGTGCTACCCACAAATGGAGGTGCAGCAAGGGGAAGACAACTGCAGTTGCAACTGGAGGTAGGAGAGTGTGTTGGCGACTAGTACGTCAACATGATGGTGTGACTCCTTCCAACTCCTTGTGGGACAAGGAGTGTGGAGTTCCAGGTGGTCTGTGTGGACTACTTCAGAGGAGGGAGGTTTCTGCCGCTCAGGAGGACAACTGTCAACCCCGACAGTTTCGGTGAGACAAGGAGTCATCAGTCCCGGTGCGGCCAAAAGCTGCACAGACACCGTCCAAGGCCAGAGTTGAAGACCACACAAAGCGTGAGGTATTGTCGCCGAGCAAGCCTCGGGACAAGGTATGATTCCACAAACCATCATTTCCTATTGTATAGACGTTGACGCGTTTCCTTGTTCCGGGTTTGGGGGAGATTTTTTTTTGTTTCCGCTGCCTTCTCTACCTCCCCTAAAACCCAACACTATCTAGAGCTAGGCAATAAGCTAAGAATTAACAAAGGAAATTGACTACACTAGGATTAACAAGCTAAGAAGGCAAAAGTGGGTTTTAAGCAATATGATGGGTAGGTGAGACATTTGGGAATGCAACTTGATATTAGTTGGGGGAAGGTCAACATAGCATGCAAAACTCACATTTCAATCTAGATTACCAAAACAAACAACAACGGAAGTGCTATTAGAATATACCCTATACTACTAGTTAGAGAACTAGGGTTAGGTGTAATTCTAGTAGGACTTGGGAAAGTTTAGGTTTCTAGGGTAAGTGGTATTTGGGAAATTTAGAGCCAAGGGTAGGAATGGGAATAGAGATGAGGTTATTTCACCTGGTGTTACTTGCCATCTATCCTTTAGGAAACTCTAGGCAATTGCACTAATCACACTTACACTAGTTACTTAGATCTCACACTTACTTGTAGAAGAAGGGAGATGTATGTAGGAACAAAGGGGACTACCTAGGGATCCACTAATTGGACCTAGGAGCCATTCCAAAGATTGCCACATACATTCCAATTTCCCCTAGAAGCGAAGTGTCATCAAGCATCACAAAATAATCAATTTATGTTTAAAAGCACAAACCACATGCAAGATAATGGGAAATGAGATAGAAGAAAGAGTTAATCAGTCCACCACAAGGGACTTAGCTAGACATGCTCAAAGAAAAGATAAAAGAAATAAGAAGAAGGAGATATGACTCCATAGAGCTCGAAGTAGCTTCTTCTTCTTCAACACCTAGATACTGTTGAACGACCTCCTTCCTCCAAGGTGGGTGAAGGGCATGGAAATGAAGGGGACTATAGTAGAAAAACTAGAAAACTAGGTTTCTATGGTGGAAATGAGGTGAAAATGATGGGTGGATGGCTTGAATGCAAGGAAGGAGGCAATGAATGCTCTAGAGTAGGTGGAGGGGAGTAGTGGAAGCTAACCTAGTGTTGTGGCCACCACCCATGTATATATAGGTGGTTATGGAAGCACTAGGGTAAGTAGGGGCATTGTTGGAAAAATAGTGTAGAAAATGCTAAGGTTTAGGTCATAGCACGGCCGTGCTGGGCAGCACAATCATGGTGGGTAAGGGTAGGAATGGTGGTGGTGGTGTGGAACGGTCATTCTAAGAAGTGGAAAATGTTAGAGGAATTTTGGTGAAGTGAAGGCTGGCAACATGGATGTGGTGAGGTCTAGGTAGGATGGCCGTGTTGGGTAGCACAACCTTGGTAGAGGAGGTGAAGAGGAGGTTGCTCTAGGCAGCATACCTGTTCTCTTCATTGGCCGCACGACCATGCTGGCTGGCATGACCGTTTTGGGGCCTTCGCCACACGAACGTTCTGGGTAGCACCGCTATTTTGGTCAATTTGTTGTAGCTTGCAATTTTGATGTTGACTCTATGATTTTTGCATTGTCCAGCACGACCATTCCTTGACACCACGTTCATGCTAGTGTCTTCAATGACAACTTCTCATTGAAACTTCATGATCAATGGACTTCTTTGCTTGATGTCAACCCTTGGCCATTAGGGTAGGTTGAGGGAGATTTGGGGCCTTCTTTGGACCCCTCAATGGGTGGAGGAACCCTAGAACTCCTTCTTTCTCTCTCATACATCCAAAGTGTGGTCCAAGTACCTAAAAAGTATGCAAAGAATGTCCATAAGTGCATTTGACAATAATATGCATATTGGGGGATTTAACTAGCATTCTACTATGTTTATATGTGATTGAGATACAAAAAGACACAAGATGAATCCCTAAAATAGGGTTGCATAACCACCCCAAACTTAAAACATGCTTGTCCTCAAGTATGCTCCAACTCAATCTCTCTCTTCAATTTTCTTCAATAAATAAGAGTAACAAATGCATTGCAAAA
The DNA here is from genome assembly GCA_963693085.1 of Alisma plantago-aquatica. Lineage (NCBI taxonomy): Eukaryota > Viridiplantae > Streptophyta > Magnoliopsida > Alismatales > Alismataceae > Alisma > Alisma plantago-aquatica. The sequence goes on along the minus strand of OY856414.1, from coordinate 283,451,117 downwards.
GATGATTATTAACTAAATGGTCTTAAAAGTGACTAAGTGCATTAGTTCCAACTCTCTCCTCTCCACTTTCACATACCAATTATGAAAAGAGCATTGAGCATACAAACTTCAAATATAGAGAATAGAATATACAAGGTTTCCATATATATTTCATGTAAGTCCTGGTAAACCGTTTCATGTTGGCGTTAATCAATGATGACTAGGAATGTTGTTTCACTTTCATGCATTCAATCTTATGCCTCAAACCACACCAAATGACCCACATGGCTGTAGAAAGGGTAAAGTGAGCTAGTTTTGATGTTTTCTAGCTCAATGGGTATGAAATGGGAAGAAATGATTGCGGTAAGAGATTGGAGTGCTATTACACACTCATCTTTTCTTTATTTAGATGCTCTTAAATAGAAGCATATTTTTTCATCTTTTATTTTGTTTTGACCTTGGTGTATATAAGGAATATGGTGGATAAAGTAAAGCGGGGAGATGTATATATGGCCACCCCAATCTTTTGGAGGTGGCCAAGGCTAAATATGTGCACTATGGCATCCTTTCATGGGGTGGAGAGGTATGAAGATGGTGAAAAAAGAGTCAGGTCAAAAAGGGGGGGTCATTAGTGTAGTCCTCAACACAAAATTTCCTACATGAAAGCTAATCTAACACTTCAATAAATGATATCACACCACATGAAATTCACATTCATATCCTAAAATTCCATAGGCTATACGTGTTCATAGCTTTCTCAATTCACAATTCAACCAAAACATTCACAAACTTGAGATAGGTGTTGCACATGTAAAAAGTCAACAATCAAGACCATATAGCAATAAACTCTAAAAATGTGGCATGCATTTGTCAAAGATCAACATTTTCATTTCAAAAAGTGGAGATTAAGTTAAAACATGCTTTTAGGCAAGAACATTCAAATTTGGGCAAAATTGGCTAAAATGGTGCCAATTTGAATTTAATCACATCTAAACCTACATTTAGGGAAATTAAAACATAAAGTATAAAATCCTAGTTAAAACACACAAAAATTACCAAAATCTACATGGAAATGCAATGCATGACATGGAAGAGCAAAAAGAGATTTTTTTTTGAAAAATGAAGCAAAATGCATGAAATTGAACTACATGTATGCATGGATTCATGCAAAAGGAGATCTATACTAAAAAGAGAAATGTCAAACAAGTAGAGATCAGGTGAGACAGACATCAACAAAATAATCTAAGAAAGGGGGCATACTGCCCTACCACCCCAAACTTTTGAATCATGTTTTCCTCAGCATGAAACTAAAGCTTAGGAGTGATAGGGTAGACATCACTGCTCTGGAGGTGTGGGACCTATGGTGGGCCAGCCTATTGGGGTGGGTGTTGGTAATAATGGCCCCAGTAGTCTGCCTATGGAGGCGGGTATGTCTCCTGGTATCCCGATAGTCCTCCCCAGAAAGCCTCCCCCATTGGGGGTTTCTCTACACCTACGCATGCTGATACTGGTACATGTGGTTGATCCGGTGATGCATCTGGTGCTGATCTAACCACATGACCTGCGATGTCTGTAGAATCACCTCCAACTGTGCATGAATGGCTGACATGTCATATGCATTTGTCGGAGGGTGTTGTGCATCAAAGTCATCATGTCTCTGTCCTATGCCATGTGGCTAATCAAGGTTGTGTTGTTGCTCTAGTACATCTATCTCTGCTACGCCCTCTGGTAAGTCCACTTGAAACACCCTATAGTCTTCTCTAGGATGTTGGCTGTCCCACTTGTAGAGATTAGTTGGAAGATTTTGCAATGGCATGATATCATCCATAAGAATAAAAGCATGGTAAGGTATATCTAATGTGATGCCAGGGTACCCGGAATTCATGTTGTAAATGATCTTCTTATCACTTTTAGAAATCATCTAAGACCTTGCAAGATTGTTCAAATCAATCAACTTGGCCCCTTCTACCTTTGTGAAGTTCTGGAGATCACAATCAAGTGCTTTTTCTATGGTGGTCACAATCCCTCCCATTATGAAGGGAAGCTTGGTCTTGAAGGGAATTGTTTTCTAGTGATCAATCATCATCATTCCCAGATTCACATGGCAACAACTTACCATCACTATCAACACAAACAAGTCTTTTTTAGAACAACAACCTTGGTTGTCATACTGACCAAAGATGGAGTTGGTGAGGAATTTTGGATGTATCTCAGAATGGGGTTTAAAATCTTGCTTATTTTTTACTTTCCCGGTGCAAAGGAGCTTTCACCAGTGAATGTTTTCCACATCTTGGCATAGTTGCATTTCCCACTTTTGTCAAACATGCCCCCATCAAACTTTTGAGCAATCTCTGGTGTTGGTGCAAAAATCTTATTGAGGTTGGAGGCCTTTAGTACATGAGTGGATTCATTGAGCCTAAAACAAATTGCATCCTCCCCTTGATATTGCACCTTCTCTAGAGACCCAAAGAATTCATGAGTTGTCTCTAAGTAAGTTTCTTCCACATTGGTCAACATTTGATACAACCCACATGATTCTAAGAAACCCTTAGCAATAGAATACATCCTTAGGGATTGTATGGTGTTGGGGCAAGCATACTTGTGGGAATCACCCTCCTAGTAGTGCACTCTGGGTGAAGGGGCCTGGTGAACACTCACCTTGATGTACCTCTCCCATATGCCACTTCCTCAGGCTTCTTCCCAACCCACTTCATCCTATCCTCCTCTAGATTGGAAAAAAAGTCCATTGGATCATCTTCCATCTCCTTTATCTTGGTGTCATATACCTCCTCCTCCTCATATGTGTGTGACCCCAAACTTGTGTCCAAGTTCAGGGGCACCATCTGAATGGGTGCATCTTTAACTTCTTCCTCCATCACCAATCAGTTCCTAGTGGGATATTGAGCATCGTGTGGTTGTACTAACAAAGTGGAGTGTCTCATTGGAGTCAGGCATGGAGGTCATTGTGAAGATGACACATCAGTATCCTTCTTGGCCCTCCTCTCTAAGGCTAGTGCATCAATGTCAACCGAATCAACAATGTTCTCCATCTCTTCTTCTTCTTCCTCCTCCTCCTCATCGGGGTTGTTTTATCTTGGATCCGACATGTGGCCACTTGAGGAGGATCGGTTTCGAGAGGCGCTTTTCGATGCCGACCGTTAGAGCGATTACAAAATGGAATTTAATGGTGATGATGTGTTGTGGGATGGTGGTGTGACATTGGAGGCCCGCTTAGTGTGGCTTTTGCCTCTGGTGAGGATGTTCATGGTATTCTCCACCCCTTTCTTGATTTCTTTACTCATGCTCTTCATCTTTGTAAGGATTTTTGATGGAAAATGAGCAAGAACAGCAAAAGACACACTTTGGGGCTGTACAGGTGAAATATCCTTGGAGATGGAAAAATATATGGTAATAGAGGGTGGAAAATGGAGCTTGAGGTAGGGGAAGGTGATTGGGGGCCAAAGAGAACTCAAATATGGAGTTTGAGAGCAAGAGGAGATGATTTGGGGGTGATTGAGGGCCACCCCAGTCACCTCTTTGTGCGGAACGCCCGTTCTGGGTCAAAGAAATGATGTTTAGGTCATTCTAGCTCGGGTAAAATTGAGTAACTTAAGTACTAGGCTCGGGCCAGCACGACCACTCTGGCAAGATGCCAGCAGGGTCGTGCTGCCCGTGCCTAAAACTCAAGTTTTCACTATGGACATGCCACTTTCTAGCACGACCATGTTGGGTCCTCCAAGTTCAAAAATCTTCCAAAATCATCAAATCAATCCATCATTCATAATCCAATCAATTTAATTGCCACTTGATGTTGTATCAATCATTCTTCACTGAAATGTGCCTCATTTGTCAACATTCACCTATCTCACATGTCATATCATCAAAACTAAAACAAAAACTATCAAGTACAAGTGTGTGTGTATTTTGTGGAAAAAGAAAGTATGATAAAACAATAAGGTTTGAGAATCTCAAACCACATGGGTTGCCTCCCACTAGCACTAAATTTATAACCTTTATCCGGGCTTGTTGCTTTCTTCACTAAGTGTTGACACCCCACTCCTTCTTCCATAGTGATCATTTCTAAAGTTCTAATGACATGGGCTTCATCCCATGAAGTGTACAACAAGAGGAAGTAAGGACTTCATCTCCACTTTTCTAGAGGATCGTAGTAGTTTAGACTTTCGCCAAAATCTTCTTCACCCATTCGGTATATTTATTCCTCGGTGAATATAAAGAAGTCAATCTTCTTCCTCCTATGCATGACTGTCATAGTGCCTGCACGCACATTAATCACTACACCGACAGTGGACAAGAATGGTCTTCCCAATATGAGGTATTCATGTCCATCAATAGGACCAGAATCCATGATCAAAGAGTTAGTTAGGTATGCAATTTTATCCTTTGATCCAATGCTACTACCTCATTTAGCAATATGCCCAGGGGTTTCCTCCTAGTTCCATCACCCAAGACAAGGACACAATCCATTGGTTCCATTTTCTTTAGGTAAAGATGTGAGTACATGTCCAACGACATAATTCTTGTTCTTGTGCCTAAATCGAGGAGAGTGTGCTCAACATGTCATGTACTGATATAGAACATGATAAGGGACTCCCAGATCATCCCTTTTTTTGGGAAACCAATGTCCAAGATGAAGTTCACATACCTTGTTGCAATGATTTCTTTGGGTGGCAATAACACCAATTTTCTTCTCCCCGTATAAACATCCTTTACAAGGGAAAGGAAAGCTTTGATACTTGAACCCCCTTGTTTTAAGGTCCCTAAGAGGGTTTTGATACAATTATGATTTTCTTGGAGAGAGGGGTCTTCTAAAGCATCATGGAATTGCTCACCACTTGCATCAAACTTTTATGCACATAGGGTTTATCTTGGGTTTATCTTGGGTTTTCATTGAATCCCAACAAGGTGGCACATCAAGTGCTACCATCTCAGTAACATGTGGAGCAACAAACATGATTTTATCATAGAATAGCAGGGAACTGGATCTCTAGTGCACTTGGCACTTCCAAGAAAGGGTGGGGTAGTAGGTCTCATGATCTTCATTGGGGGTGAAATACAAGGTATCATATTTTCCATCAAAGGTAGGACACTCAGGAGTACTTCTTCATTACCAAAGGGGGCAGTAAAATCCTTAATGCACGCAACACTCTCATGTGGAAGTGGAAGTGTAGATCGTTTGTCCTGGTTACCCCATATGATTGACACCATATTCACTTGCTCGTAGGTGGTAGAAGGGGGAGCTTGAGGTAGAGGTTGTGTCTTTTGAGGTGGTGGTGGCCTTGGATGTGATGAATTAGGATTTTGGAGGGTGAATGGTGGTTGTGGTTCTGGTTGTGGTGGTTGTGGAGAATGAGGGTGATATTGTGAAGGGGGCTTTTGGTATGAGTGAGGTGGGGGTATTGGTAGTTGAAAGGGGGTTGTTGAGGTGGAGGAGCATAAAGATTTTGTGGTCCTTGGTACTGGTGAAGTGGGGCACTTGACCTTGTGGTGAGACATAAGCACCTTGAGTAGTGCTAACATAACCACCATGATTGTTTGGATTGGTTATGGGTTGAGACGGGAGCCTACCCTCTTCACAGTGGGCGAGTGAAAGAGAGATTTCATCAAGCCTTTGTTCAAGGCATCTAATGTTTTGTTCTTGATATGAGACGCCTTGCTTCACATCGTTGAGGTTCCTTATCCTTCCTAGGACTTTTTTCCTCAAACTTGGAGTTGTACTTGGGCCCTTCATGTTGCCTTGGATGCCCTTACCCCTCCTTATTTTGTTGTTTCCATGAGAAGTTTGTATGATTCCTCCACTCGGGAGTATAGGAGTTGGACATTGGGCCTTAGTTTCTTTAGTTTCCAAAGGCATGCAAAACATCCACTTCTTCTTCCTAAACTTCAACTGCCTTAGTGGATTGACTAGAAGAACCACTAGCTTGGTTCTTCATCATATCTGCCATCATTTGCATCATGTCGGGGTTGGCTGCAAACTAGGTTGGAACTACATGAGGAGGTAGAGGGATGTAGTTTCGGTCACAGTACCCCCCTTTATTTAAAGCTCGGTGGTGGGAATTTTCATAAAGATGCTCAAATAAGGGCCAAGACTCCTCTGATGGATTTTCCATGAATGTGGCTCCACATGAGGAATCAACATTTTTTTGCCCAACTCATCCAACCAGGTGTAGAATGCGTGTACAAGCCCCCATAGAGGCACTTCATGGTGCAGGAAGTCACAAAGGATCTTTTAGAATCATTACCAAGCTTCATGAAATGGTTCATTCTCTTTTTTCATGAAGGAAGTAATGCATCTCCACATCCGAGTCAACTTGGAGATCTGGTAGAACTTCTTGAGGAACTCATTCTTCGCTGCATTCTATGTCAATAACTCATGCTTGGCCATGTACCACTCCTTGGCTTTTTTTAAAAAGAGAATGGGAAAAGGGTTCTTCAAATTGAGTCATCGATGGTCATGGGGGTGTATAAAGTGGAAAAGGTTTCAAGGAAGGTATCAATATGGTGCTAGGGGTTCTCATTCTCCATCCCATAGTAAGTAGGAAGGAGTCCAAGAAGTGTGGGTGTAATGGAGAATTATTTATCTGGCATTAGATCAACTAGGGTGGCAATTGGGGAGTTGTAGTTCCCCGAGGTGAGTTATTCATGTAGAGGGTGGTTGGGTTTTGCTTGAGCATCTCCATGAGGTATTCCATCTTCACGGTCACCAATTTTGGTTACTCGGTGTTGGTTGTGGAAGCTTAGGAATCTCCTTATACCTATCTTGGGTTTGTATAACACCAAGTCGGTACAAGTTGAACACATATGATGCATGCACATCTGTCACCTGCACAATACACAAACAAGCAAAAAAAATCAAGTTAGAATAGCAATATGCAAAAGTAAACAAAGAATACGAATAGAAATGGTGAAGGAAGTAGGAATGGATAAGGTACACTAACTAGTTAGTCCAAGTGCCTCTATCCCCAACAACGACACCAGAAAGCTTGGTCTAATTCTTCTCAAGGACACACACTATCCAACTAAAGGTGGCTAGTTGCAACCCTAAGGGAACACACAATTCTCTCAAAATTTGTATAAGGGCATAGTCCAACGCACATGGTCAACTAATCGCACGTACCCGCAAGCACACGGGGTCATGTTGTAGTATAGGCTAGTGGTAAGATTAGGGTCGATCCTTAGGGAGAGAGGGGGCACTAGACCTAGGTTTGTGTTAGCTATATTCCTAAAGTATAGATTAGGTTTTGAGGGTTTAAAGTTGGGTTTGGTTTGATTATGTTGTGATTGTAAGCAAGATGATCAATAAAGAAACTAAGTTAGAAAAAATCCTAGATTATCTTAAGCAAGTTAGAACTAAGGAACTAGGCAAGGCAAGCAATTAGACTAGAGCAACGAGTTACACTACACTAGCAAGGCAATTTATCAACCAAGAATTAAGCTAAGAAATTAGACAAGCTAGAGCTTGAGCTATCACTAATTAGACAAAGTCACACAAGCAAGCTCAAAGGATCCCTACATACTTAAGTAATAACTAACTGTCTAGAACTAGGCAATTAGCTAAGAATTAACAAAGGCAATTGACTACACTAGCATTAACAAGCTAAGAAGGAAAAAGTGGGTTTTAAGCAATATGATGGGTAGGTTGGCCATTTGGGAATGCAACTTGACATTAGTTGGGGGAAGATCAACATAGAATGCACTCACATTTCAATCTAGATTACCAAACCAAACAACAATGCAAGTTCTATTAGAATATACCCTATACTACTTGTTAGAGAACTAGGGTTATGTGTTATTCGAGAAGGACTTGGGGAGTCTAGGTTTCTAGGGTAAGTGGTATTAGGAAAATTTAGAGCCAAGGGTAGGAATCAGAGTAGTGATGCGGGTATTTTACCTCATGTTACTTGCCATCTAGCCTTTAGGAAACTCCAGGCATTGCACTAATCACACTTACACTAGCTACTTAGATCTCACACTTGTAGAAGAAGGGATATGTATGTAGGAACAAAGGGGGATAGCTAGTGATCCACTAATTGGAACTAGGAGCCATTCCTCAGATTGCCACATACATTCCAATTTCCCCTAGAAGCCAAGTGTCATCAAGCATAAAAAAACAAGCAATTTATGTCTAAAAGCACAAACCACATGAAAGATAATGGGAAATGAGATTGAAGTAAGAGGAAATCATCATAGAATGAAATTATGCTCAATACAAGTTATTTTTCACCCAACATGGTATCGATATCGCATTTTAATCCCAAACAACTCACCACTTGGGTCTTAGCTAGACATGCTCAAAGAAAAGATAAAAGAAATGAGAAGAAGGGGATAGTACTCCATGGATCTCAAAGTAGCTTCTTCTTCTTCACCTCCTAGCTACTGTAGAATGACCTCCCTCCTCTAAGGTGGGCGAATGGCATGGCAATGAAGAGGATTATGGTAGAAAACCTAGAAAACTAGGTTTTTATGGTGGAAATGAGGTGAAAATGGTGGGTGGATGGCTTGAATGCAAGGAAGGAGGCACTGAATGACCTAGAGTAGGTGGAGGGGGTTAAGATTTAGAATAACCAAATCGATTATATAGGGATTTGGATGAGACCTTGGAAAAGTCCCCATTAGGATGATTGAACTAGGATTCGTGAATGTCAGGACCAATAGGCTCGTGGGGAGTTCATTTTTTGTGAATCATTTATGAATGTTTCACTTACCTTCCTTTATCTTTCTTATCGTGTAATTTCTTCAGTCTTATTTCACATCAGCTAGGGTGGTGAAATCCCTTAGCTTCGGTATTTCTTTATTTTGATTAGGTGATCTTTAATCAACATCTTTTTTTTTTAGTTTTAACAAACTTTCAAAATGGATTTTACATTCTTGTTCTTGCAATCATATTTGAAACTCAACCATCTTCATCGCCATCTCTAGGGATCGATACCTATCTATACTCTGTTGACTTGGTGCTTGCACCAAGTTGACAACTTGGTTAGAAGGTTAAACTCTAGGACTTGTCCTAGTGATTGTTGCGTGTACAATGACGCACATCAACAAGTTTAGGTTTGATCTCCTAGGAGGGAAGGTAATAATTTATACATATTATGGACCAATCAAGTATCTTATGAAAAAGAAAGATACCAAACCATGCCTCCTATGGTGGGCTCTTGTGTTGAAAGAATTTGATCATGAAATCATCAAAATAAAGGGATCTGATAATGTTGTGGTAGATCATCTCTCTTGAATAAAGATAAAAGAAGACACTCCTCTTCCCATCAATGAGTCCTATCAAGATGACTCCCTATTTCTTATTCACTCTCTAGACCAAGCCACTTTATGGTACGTTGATTTATACAATTATCTCGCATGCCAACAGTTGCCTCCTATGATGACTTACAATCAAAAGAAAATTTTCTTTTCTGACATAAAGAATTGCTAGTCGGATGAATTGCTCTTGTTTGGGAAATGTGCCGAAAATATCTATCATCCTTGTGTAGATACGATGAAGCTTGTTCTGTCTTGGAAAAATGTCACTCAACTCCTTATGGAGGACATTTGGGCGCAGAGAAGACAATGTTAAAAATCTTGAATTTCGGTTTTTATTGGCTGTCTATCTTTAAAGATGCATGTGGTTATACTAAACAATGTGATGCATGCCAACACATTGGGAACATCAACAAAAGGAACAAGATGCCAATGGTTGAATGGAATAAAGTCAAAATCTTTGATGTTTGGGGGATAGACTTTGTGAGACCATTCCCACCATATTCTAACAACAAATACATTTTAATAGTTGTTGATTAGGTTTTTAAATGGGTGGAATCTATACCATCATCAACCTATGACTCCTAAACAGTCATGCATCTTTTCACAAAAATAATATTTCTCAAGTTTGGAGTCCCCAAAATAGTTATTAGAGATGGAAGCTCCCACTTTATAGAGAAATACTTTGAGCCACTTTTGAAGAAGTATGGAGTCAAACATAAAATCTCTACTCCATATCATCCTCAAATTGTAGACCAAGTGGAAGTATCTAATAGGCATATTAAGCATATTCTTGATAAAACCATTGGGAGATCCCAAAAGGAATGGTTTTCAAAACTCAATGACGGCATGTGGGCATATTGAACTGCTTACAAGACACCTATCAAAACAACTCCTTATCATCTCATCTCTAGCAAGTCATGTCACCTCCCTCTAGAAATGGAACACAAGGGTTATTGGGAAATCAAGACTCCAAATATGGATGCTGACTGTGAAAAAGAAAAGTGTTTCCTACAACTATGAGAATTAGAAGAACTTCATCTACATGCTTATGAGAACACCAAAATCTACAAAGAACACACAAAGATTTGGCTTGATTCTCACATCAAGCGGAAGGATATATCTGAAGGCGACAAGGTTATTTTGTTCAATTCAGCACTTCACCTATTTCTAGGAAAACTCAAATCTTGTTGGTCAGGCCCATTCACTATGGTTACTATCTATCCCTTGGGCATGATGGACATTTATAATGAGAAATCAGGAACCTTATGGATCAATGGTCATCAACTAAAGAGATATCATGAAGATGAATCTATCACCAAAAAAGCAGACTTTGAACTATCGGATGCCCCGGAAGCCAATATCAAAGAGTCAAGCTAACCGACTACAAAGAATCACTACTTGGGAGGCAACCTAAGCATTTTCTTTTCTATCTTTTAGGCTTGTTTTATTTTCCCGCCAATTTTTGTTTCTCACAAAAACTTTTTAAATATGTAACTTCTCAAGATGGACAAATATTTTATTTCTAAATGATGATTGGATAACAATCACTTCACCGTGATTTTCCGACCTAAATTCTAATCTGCTTTATCAAACTTACTTAAGTTTTGAACACCATGTCGACGTAAAAGATCAATGGTCTGTCAACTCTTTTCTGGCTATTGATTTTTTTGTAAGTTTTGAGATAAATAGTATTAGGATGCAAACTTTCAACCATATAATGGACAAATATCACCAAGGTTGATCGACTTACTAGTTTGTTGAAGTCGTTGACCCTTGTGGTCAACAACCCTGTCGACCTCATTCCCTAGTGTTGTCAATTTATCCCACCGGTAGTGACCTCAATAGATCTGGATCCTCTATCTGGATACCCAATTAAGTTTCATTGACTTAACCATCTTCTATAAATATGAGACCAACTGTAAGTTTTCTTACTGCATCATAATCACAGTGAATCTCTACATCTATGATTGTTTGAATATCAGCTCTCATATCGATAGTTCCGATAGATACGCTCATAGTTGCTACCTCAAACTCTATCTCTCGTCTCCGCTAGTCGATAGGTATATGTTCCTTTCGGTCGACAACCTTGTCAACCTCTTAGGGTGTTTCTTGTCGACATGATATCCAACCCAATCATTTTCTTCTTCATCTATGTCAACCTTGCTTTGAATCAAACAAATAGGAACCATCCATGTCAATCATCTTGATTGATATAGTTATCAACCCTTTTGTCTGATTTCAATTGAAGATATAGTTCTGTCAACCATAGTGTCTACTTGATTCCTTTTTGTTTCTATAAATCTATCGACACTAACTTATTTATTCTATCAACACTTCTTGACAAATTTCTACCAATTCTGATGTCGTGCTCATTTTCCTTTGTTTCTTAGTGTTGGCTCACCAAGGAAGTTCTATTTCAATTTTTGGAGGCCCACACAAGAAAGGAGAAAAGTGACCTCACCCTGAACATCCTTTCGATGCAGGCGATAAGAGATCAAGGATCACTGAGCCTGAATCTGATGCACCTCAGGGCTCATAATTGGATCTTCCCTATTGTGGATCCTTTAAGACTCACAACAATGAACACTTGGAGGCATACAAGGAGATGTGATGTGGAACCTTCAAACCCACCCATTTCATTTCTTCAACCACTCTTGAGGAGATTGGTATCAAGGCAATAGTCCAAGATCTTTTGACATGGTCCAATATGGCACATATCTATTTTTCCAAACCCAAAGCTTATGTAGAGGAGATGATGGAATTCATATCCTCTATCCAAGAAGTCTCGCCTTGACAACTAAAAGAGGATCAACAACGGGGATCATGTTCTCACTGACCAAATCCTGAGAGAAAACTTTTCTGGTTTAGAAGAATAAGTTACCATGGCTTCTTTGATATTTCTTGAAAAAGAAGATTCCAATTTTAATGCTTATAAGTACTAGGCAAGATTGACAAAACAAAAGAAGTACCAATATGGACAGTCCAACGCATCTGTGGTGTATTTTGGATTTTGGAGAATTATGCACAAGATAGTGGCCAATGTTCTCTTCACAAAGTCAGAGACAAGTACAATTAAATGATTCTGTTTCACTCCTCACTCATGAAAATAAATATGTCAATTTTATTTAGTCTCTAAAAACACAACCTCAATTGCAATGGAGTTCATTTAAAGGTATTGAAACCCTGGGGCAGTGATACTTAGGATGTGCAATGGCTGCTCTAAAATCAACGAGTTTGGAATACAAGGATCGTTTTTCCATTTAAACAGACCTATACTTGAATGACCCAAAAAGAAGAAAGGAATATCCATAAGCCTTTTTGCATACCTATCTATTCCACAAAAAACCTTAACGAGAGTGAAAGCTACTTTGAAAGTGACATATATGCCGAAGTTAAGAGTATGACTCAAATATAATAAAGAACAAATCAAAGAAAGAATATTTTGGCAAATGGATATTCTTGATAAGTTAGATCATTTTATGAAGAAGTGAATAGTTCTGATAAGAGGTTTTTATAAAAAATTATTTTCTATAAATTTGGATTCTAGTTGCTTGTTCGATTAAAATGAAAATTCTATTAGCTTAAGGACAAGCTAAATTCTAAGTTGGGAGTTGATAAATCAGTTTTGGTGCACTTTTCATAGCCTTTTTCATAGTAAAAACCCTTAGAATTAAAGCTTAAATGTTTGGTTTTACTCATTTTAACTTCAATTCACCTATTATTAGGTTCTAATTTGTTTTGTTGATATTTGAAGGGATTTGGTACAAATATGATGAAAGTCAAGTATAAGTAATTTCCTGACAAACTCCAAATTTTTCATCGACAAGGAGGGTTGACAGATGATCCTTCCTCTAAATGACAAAATACTATCGAGTATGATCGACAAACACATCAAGCATCACATTGTCGAAGAACCTCAATATCTATGTGTCAAGTGATGTCTATCGAGCAATCCAAACACTCACCTACCGAAAGATGATTGTCAAACCTATCAGAGTCATCTCGATAGACTACCTCGACAAAGACGACACCGAAAGATTGTTGTCAATACCAAGCTGTCGAATGAATCCTTGACAATCCTCTCGAAGAGTGAATTCTCAATATCACCATCGATAGTCTTGATAATATGAAACCTCAAAAACTCTATCGAAATTGTTTAAAGACCAAAGGACTCCTAGTGAGGAGTCATCCCAATAGCATCAGTTGACATTATTGTTGATACAACCGAACACCGATAGGATCCTATCAAAGAATCACTCTATCAATGCCATGAAGAGATTGACAATATTGTCGATTGATAAAGACTTGTCGAAGATCTTTATCGATGTTAAATGTCATTATTAGAGGTTGATGCCACATGTATTAGTCACATCTACAGACCATGAGTCAAAGACTATAAATATACCCCTAGGGTGTCAATTCAAAGGAACTTGGATGTCAGGAGTCATCAGATCCGAAAGGCTACCACAACATTCAGAGCCAAGGATGAGAGCCATCAATCAATCTAGTTTTATAAACCTAGTTGTAGACCTCTTTCCTTGGCGATTCAACTCTTCACCATCAAAAATCCAACGAACATGCTGGTGTTAAGCTAGGATCGAAGGGAGGAGGAGAGTTGTTGACTAGTTTTTGACCACTTGTCCAATGAGCCGAGAGGTTGGTAGATCGATCATTCGATCTACCTTTGTACTGATCCTTCCCTTTTCTTTCCTTACCATGAAATACTCAATTTGTAATCCATTTGTTTCTATTTCCAAGAGTGGATAAACTCCATAAATTGGGTTGGGAGTAGCCGTTGGGCCCTCCCAACTATGTAATTGTTCATCTTTCTATTTTATGGCATATGTTCTTCAAAGTTTTGCTCTTATACTTTTATTTTATTATGTTGGCCCATGATTAGCTACCCTCTTTTGAAACTTTATATGATTTCAACTAGATCTGGAGTATAAGATAGTAATGATACACGAGAGTGAGGAGTTACTATAACAAAAGTTATATGGTTTTTCCTTGATCTTTCAGTTATTACCTCTAGAGAGACAACCCATTAGATAGAAACTTGTCCTTATCTTGAGAGAAGGAAGGAACAAATAATTTCTTATGGTTGTTTGCAAAATGAGTAGAGAACATATATGAAATAGGAGTGAAGGTTTTACATGGTTATGGTTGGCTTGATTGGTGAAACCCAATCCAAGTTCCTTTTATCATTGTTTTCTAAATTATGTTTCCTATTTTAGTTCTTTCTAAACTTAGATTTTACTACACAATTAGATTAACTCATTCCTTAATCGGAACACCATCAAATTCACTCTTCCGATTAGGCTAGACTAAGCTAAGATCCCACATTTTTATTTTGTGATTCCCCTTGACCCTTATATTCGACCCCATTCCACTACAATAGACTCTGAATTGAGTTGCATACATCTCTTATTACCGGGTATAAATTTAAAATCTAATATCTTTGACTGGACAATCGTGTTTACACTTTTGACCCACAAAAAAGAGTGATCAACCACCATGGTCGTGCCACCCTCAGCTGAAAACCTCCAAAACAACTTGTGATTTTTCACCTCCATCATTCCACAATCGTGCTCACTTCCACCCACCATAGTCGTGCTTCCCAGCATGCTTGTGCTACATACAATTCTTCCACTACATTTTCTATTTTACCTTCCACTTGACCTAGTGCTTCCCCACCACCTATATATACCTAGGGGAAGCTATAGCACAAGGTTAGCTACCTTCTATCCCCTCCTAGCTCCCCATTTTCACCCCTTAGCCATTCCATGACCATCCTAATGCATTCCACCTCCATTTCACCATTTCCATACCAAAATACTAGTTTCCTAGTGTTTTGACCCTATTCCACCATCATTCCACACCTTTGCACCTTGGAGGAAGGAAGAGGACGACCTTGCAATAGCTAGAGAGGAGGATCACTTCATCTACACTGAGGTCCCTGGCTACGTCTCCCTCTTCCTCTTCTCTTTTTGTATTTATCATTTCCATGAGTAGTTAGGCCCCTTACGTGGGCTGTTTGGGGGAAAAAATTGTTACTTTGATACCATGTTTGGGAAATTGATATGTAAACATTATGATTTTGTTCTCTAATATGAATATGTTTTGTTTCTATCTCATTCTTCATGAATTTCTTGTTGGTCTGTACTTGAAATCACCTAGGAATTTAGGGAAATTCTTATATGGGTGAATTTTGGGATTCACTCCTAGGTCCAATTCATGGATCCCTATCTAGCTACCCATCTTCCTACATGCTAATCAATTCCCCTAACCCTAGTTGAGAGATCTAAGTGCTAGTTTAGATGAATTTAGTGGGCTTAGCATGGAGCCTTCTCAAGTCTAAGATGTGGGTGATGTGAGGCCTACAACCTCATTTCCACTACTATTACTACCGTCAGCCCCAAATCACCCTAAGACCCCCTAACCTGGAAACCTAGGCTTGTTTAGACTCTAATTGAATTACACCTAAACCCTAACCTAGTTGAGCCTTGTAAGGGTACTAGGAGGTGTTAGAGACTAGTTCCCCTATACACAACCTATCATATCCATGGCTAGTTAGTAGTTTAGGGTAATTCATAATCCTCTATCTTGTTGTTTGGGTTGGTAATCTAAATGAAAGCATATTGTTAACATGTCATCACCCTCGACCTAATTGATAAGTGCATCCCCCAAACAACCCACGTTTCCCTTTGTTGCATTAAAACCCTACTTGCCTTCTTGCTTACCTAATGTTAGCTTGGTTAGCTATTTACTTTCTTAGTTAGCTTCTTGCCTTGGTCTTGCTTTTCTCTTGCTAGCATAGGTCTTTAATTTCTCTTTTGCCTAGTTTTCTAGCTTAGTGTAGTATAGATCTTTTCTTTCTTGCCTTGTCTTCTCTTGATCATTATAATTAATTGTATAGGGTAACTTAGGTTTTGATTTTGTTTGTTTCCTTTAATTGCTTCCTTGTTCACCATTAATGTAATCAACAAACCACCTCAAACTCTTAAACCCTAGACTCCTCAGTAGGAACCTAGCCCAAAACTAACCTAGCTCTAGTGCCTTGTTTTCTCCCTATGGATCGACCTTATACTTGACGCCCTCCTATACTACGACATGACCCTATGAGCTTGCAGGTGTATTGTTTTAGTTTATGTGAGTGTGTTTGTGTAGGTCCATTATAAATTTTAAAAGATACCCCATGTGTTCCAAGCTCATGGGGTGCATCTAGTCAAATCTAATTGGTTAGTGTGTGCACCTCTGGTGGGACACAACAAGCTTTCTGGCGTCGTTGTCAGGGAAAGAAAGTGCCATAGCTACCTAGTAATTCTGGTGTTGAATCTCCCATTTGGTACCATCTTTTTCCAGTTTACTTGTCTACATTTGATAAACATGCCAAGCTTTCTGGCGGCATTGTAGGGGAGAAAGGTTCTCAACCTATCTAGTTAGTTTTGCTTTGATATTTTCCTACTTCTGTCATCATTGTTGTTATTTATTCTTTATTCTTTGCATTCTTTGTCCATATTGGTTTGCTAACTTGTTTTATTTTATTTGGTTGTGCCATGTACATGTGATAAGACACTCAGGGAAGACAAGATGGAAGGCCAAAATGCACCTCATAATCCACTTCAAGAGTACGTCATGCCTAGCAACTATAAATCGCTAATTGCTAGTAGAGTTGATCAAATACCTGGGGAGCAATTCTCCATCCCTCCACATCTTCTTGGGCTCCTTCCCACCTTTTGTATCTTAGGGATTGAGAACCCCTACAAGCACTTGGATTCATTTATTGAAGTATGCTCCTGTGCTCCACCTTTAGGATGCCGACAACCAGTGATGACACAATTAGGTTGACCTTATTTAAATTCTTCCTCAAAGACAAAGACAAAGACCAGCATGATTCAAGAAGGGACATCATGAGTTGGGAAGAGATGAAGAATGCCTTCTTAAGGCAATTCTACTCTATTGTAAGGTTGGCACAAATGTATCATTCCATTATGAACTTTGGTCAAATGGGCAATGAGCGGTTTCATGATGCTTGGGAGATATTTCAAAAGATGTTGAGAGCGTGCCCACACCATGAGATCCCTTTATGGAAGCTAGTTCAGTCCTTTTATTTCGGTCTATCTCTAATGGGTCAAGATATAGTAGATTCTTCTTGTTGAGGAGCTTTTATGGCTCGACCACCTGAGGAGACATGGCCATTGTTTGAGTAGCTGGCAGAAAGTTCAAGAATATGAGCTTCTAGCATGATGAATGACAATGGCCGCCCCTTCGGTGTAACATCTCTAGTTCATAGTGACTCAAGCCCACAAGTGATGAAGATTCTTGGTGACATGGTGAGTTTCATGAAGAACCAAATGAAAAATGTTCCTTGCCATTCTGTGAATTATGTTGGTTCCTTTGATGAAGAAAAGAAGGCACCTCACTCTTATAGCTACTAGGAACAAAAAAGATCAAGATATAGCTCAAGGTTTGAGGAACAATTCCTCTCTAGGTAGAAAAGTTTTGATGATGTCCAAAAGAATTTTACAAGTCTTGAGTAAAGGATAGAACAACTATCTAACATACTTTCTCTCCAAGAAGAAAAATTGTCTTCAAAGGCCATAACGAGTTTCAATGAAACAAGTGGACCCATGCATTCCACTCAAGTTCTCTATAGTCCACCTCCCATGCAAGTTTATCCCATATACCACTTCTAAGGACATCTAAAGCCTTATACACCTCCCCCTCCAATACCAAAACTTTCTCGACAATTCACCTTCCAACCTCAATTTCCTCCTCCACCTCAATTTTAATACCAAGTACCACCTCCACCTCCTCCACATCCATAACATGCTCCCCCTCTCCACCATGAGAAAGGTAGTGGTGTGACAGTTCTAAGGAGAGGGAAATCTCTTGAGAAACATGCAAGTCAAAGAAAGATTAATAAAGCAAAGCAAAGGCAGCCAAGTGGTGATATTGTGATTAAGATTGGTGAAGATGATTTTGTGACACCACATTTTGAGTTTGTGATACCATGTGCTTCACCTCACACTCCATTTGAAAATTCTACATCCCTAGTGTTCCACCTCCTAACATGCCACAAGGAAATCATGTTGATTCAAGTGTTGCAAAAGCAAGTGAACCACCATTCTCTGATGCATTTGATGAGCCCCCGAAAGTAACAAGGAGGAAAAAACACAAGGTTGACATTCTTGAGGTGTTTTGCCAAGTGAAGGTCAACATTCCATTATTGGATGCTATCAAGAAGATTCCATCCTATGCCAAGTTTCTCAAGAACATGTGTAATGTGAAGAGAAGGCCAATGGGGAGAATTCCAAAGAGAGTCAACTTGACTAAACAAGTGAGCTCTATCATCCATCACTCACTCCCTATGAAGAGGAAAGACCCAAGATCCCCACTCATAACTAGCTACAAAGGGTGACATCACATAGACATATCCTTACTTGATTTCGGATCTAGTGTGAATTTGATGCCATATAATGTCTATGTCGAGTCGGGTTGAGGCAGGTTGAAACTATCACATTGCACTCTCCAATTGGGGGGTCGGTCCATAAAAGTGTCGAGAGGAAGAGTAGATGATGTTTTGGTGATGATAGACAAGGAAGAGGGTGCAGTGTTCCTAACAAATTTCATTGTTTTTTATTTGAAAACGGAGGATAGGAAAATTCCCATCATCTTGGGAAGACCGTTCTTATCTACAACTGACACTGAGATACATGTGTGCGGTGGCACAATGACAGTCTCATTCATGGATATGAAGATAAAGATAAATTTTTACAAGATCCCTGCCCGACGAGCTCGAGATGAGGATATTGGACCTGGTCCTTTCATGAGTCTGACTGGTCATTTGAAAGAAGGAGGTCCATATGAAAGAATTTATGATAGCTTTTGTGATCAAAGGGATGAGGAACATAGGTTGAATGCAAGTGAGAGGTGCATTTATTGTATGAGTGGACACTCAAGAATTCCAAATGGATGAACAATTGAAGAATCTCCAAGAAGCCCAGTTAAAGGCATGAAACTCAACACTTATGGGAGGCAACCCACTAGCTTTGGGGATTTTTTCACCCAACCTCTCAATTTTGATACTTGTTGGTTATTTTTCCACTTCTCCAAGAAAATACACACACACACACTTGTTTTTAGTAGTTGTTTTTAGTTTTAAGATGTCCTAGTGAAAATAGGGTGAAATGAAGAAAATTAGATGAAATTTAGATAAAGGATTCATGGAAAATCAATTTGGATAAAAAATTTGATGTTTTGATGAGGTTCAAGTGTGGAAGACCTACTAAAGTACTAACCATGACCGTGGTGTCATGGAATATTTGTGGTGGTACTCTCAAATCAACATGAGAGTCAAGAAAATTTGAGAAAACAAGAACAGACCTAGTACGCCTGTGCAAGGCACCATGACCGTCTGACTCCAAAGAAGAATGGGCCATGTAGGGCTCCATAGCTCTACCACTAGTGAGCCAACATGACCATGCCACACAACACAGTTGTGTGCGACCCATTCCAATAAATTAAGTTAGCCCGACCCATATCAGTTCATTTCATTTCTCATGAACAGAACTCCTATGCGACACCTCCATTGGTCGTGTAGCCTTGCGTCACCCTTCCCCAACCTTTGATTCTCCACCAAATCACCCCCAAACCATCTCCAATTGTAACATCCCAAGATTTGAGGCCTCGGATAAAACACTCTTAAAAGGAATGATTGGACTACCCATATCATCAAGGTGCACCTCCTTTTCTGGGAGCCCATCTCTAAAGAACTCCATAGTTAAGCATGCTCAGCTTGGAGTAGTACTAGGATGGGTGACCAGTCGGGAAGTTGATCCTGGATTGCGCATCAGTGTGGACAAAGTGCGCAGTTAAGGCTAGTCGTGGTTTGTGGGGCCAGTCGTCATTCCTGAAACTCTACTAGAGCCTTAGGCAGTGGGCCCGAACGTTACAAATGGTATCAGAGCCATAACCCCTCCAGTAGGTGGGGCCCACATGGGCATGTGGCATGCCAGTCTTTGAGCCATGCGGTCCACACATGTTGGAAAGGGCTATCCAAGTTGATGGAGCCGCCCATGTGCTGGTAGTGTCCAGACATGTTGAAAAGGGCTATCTGAGTTGATGGAGCCACCCTTGCGTTGGTAACCTTGGTCGGGAGCTGGGTGTACATGGGTCATTTGGGTCTACACTGAAATGGGGAAGAGATTATGAGGCCTTATAGTTGAGCCTTGATGAGGACGTCAAGAGTCTAAGTGGGGGAGATTGTAACATCCCAGGATTTGAGGCCTCGGATAAAACACTCTTAAAAGGAATGATTGGACTACCCATATCATCAAGGTGCACCTCCTTTTCTGGGAGCCCATCTCTAAAGAACTCCATAGTTAAGCATGCTCATCTTGGAGTAGTACTAGGATGGGTGACCAGTCGGGAAGTTGATCATGGCTTGCGCGTCAGTGTGGACAAAGTGCGCAGTTAAGGCTAGTGGTGGTTTGTGGGGCCAGTCGTCATTTGTGAAACTCTACTAGAGCCTTGGGCAGTGGGCCCGGACATTACACCAATCGTCCCCCACCATTTCCCCTACACCCAACCACCATTTCCACCCGATTTCATCCACAAATCTTGCCATTTCTCACCATTCTGCACTAACAACCAATTTTTTGGAGAAATTAAAAAATCCCTATTTTTTTCCACTAAAATCCAGCAAGGATGAAGCAAATGGCCAAGAAAGTAGTGAATAGGACCAAGGGTGCTATCTCCTATCAACACTTTCCCACAAATGCATCATTTTTTACCCCAGGATCATCTCAAGCCCCTCCACCGCCATCGTCTTCCTGCGACTCGTGCGGAACAACCCGTTTGTCAGAGGCCAAGCTAGATGTCATAGTCAATCCAATTGTAGAAGAAGCCTCTCCTCAACCATGAAGAGCAATAATGCCATCACCCTCATCAGCTCAGCCTTCCGTTTCATTAGCTCAGCTCTTTATTTCCTCAACTCGACTGTCAGATTCAGTGGTACGTTCTTCGACATCTGCGGCACCACAACCACAGACGCAACCACAACCCTCAACCTTAAGCATGGAGGCAGATACTCCTAGATGGAGAGGGTGAAGTTATGCAGGATGTGCCACAAGAGAATGCACCTAATGAAAAACAAGAAGAAATGTCTGAAGTGAGAAGTAGGAAGGTGAAGAAGACAAAGCACTTGGAGTGTCTAATATGTAGAGTGATTACCACTCATTAAGCTTGTCAAGAGATGATAGAGGATTTGGGAATATTTGATTTTTTTAGGATATCTTAGAACCCGTTGGGTTATTTGAAATGATGACCATATCCCAGGAGACTTATATTGAGCTTATACATTAGTTCTTCACCACCTTAGAGAAAGTTTCATAGGATGTCGTGAGTGTCACATTGGGAAATGGAACTTACCTCGTCACTGCATCCTTTCTCAACAACATTTTTTCTCCCAACCCTGAGGTAGCAGCCCTACTTGATCAAGGGATTACAAGAAGAGATACCGATGTGAACTACACATCCATGTGGAAGAGGCTTATAAGGAAAAGAAACTTTGTTGTGGGAAAATCAAAGACAAGTATGATTCATAATCTCGAGTTGAGATACATTCAGAGTGTCTTGGCAAACATCATTTTTTCTTGGTATGAGAATTAAGGCAGCTGTACAAAGAAATACCTCTTTGTGTTGGGATGGATGGTGCGGGGCAAGCATGTAAATTTTGGGATCGCTCGTCATTGATCATATGAAGACAACCCCATTCAAGAGCAAGAACCCTTATATCATGGGAGGGATTGTGACTTCAATTTCTTTGGCCCTGGATCATATTGTATCGGGTTACATCAAGGTAGAAGGAAGGAAGCTCGTGGACCTGCACTACTTGATTCTCTCATCCATGATTTTAGTTATTTACTAGAACATATTTTACTGGGTCAAACCTCTTGATGTAGGAGTTTCTCTGGAGCTCCCGTACCATGATACACCTCTCCTAGAGGGGTTTGGTCAATCTCTGGACCTTTTAGATATCTTGAGGAGGTGGGAAGAGTAGAATCCTAGAGACACATGGTAGAAACAACCCAAAGATCTACCTGAGGGATTCGAAGAATCATGAGTAGCAGAGTAGAGGAGAGAGGTAGATGAGAGAGAGATGCACATGGTTAGGAGATGGGAGGTGAATGCATCATGGAAGCTATGGCAACCCTCAGTGAACACATATGACATGCCGACTATATAGGCACAACTGGAGGGCATTCAGAGTATATAGGAAATGATCCTTAGAGAATAGGAGGGATTCCAACGTACATTGGATGCATCATAGTTAGATCATTAGTAGATGCACCATCAGATCAATGACATGTATCAGTTCCAGCATGCCCAGGCCCAGAGGAACCCTCAATGGGGAAGATTGGTGGGGTGCACTGTCCATATATTAGGATTCCTACCAGCCTCCACAGACAGACTACTGGGGTAGATGAAGTCGTTTTGATTGTGCAAGTGCTGAAAGGAGCCTAGAGATGATGAGAGTCATGACCAGATGCAAAGTAGACTGACATACAAGTTCACTGTGGGAGAATAAGTGAAAATCTGACCCCTCTAAGTTATAGCTAAGAGAGTTGAGTCCCTGATGCATGGGTTCTTTTGATATGGTTTGGTGGAAAAGGTTAAGTTTGATCTTACCCCTCAGGATAAAGTAATGTGTGATGAGTTCCATGTGTCCAATTTAGAGCACTATGTGAGGTACCCAGACCATGTGCTGAGCAATGAACCTAGTAAGCCCAAGGGAGGCTGAAATGGCCTGAGTCACCTGTGTAGTTTATAGACGCCAGGATGAAAGAACTCAGAGAAAAGAATATGTGATGATAAAGGTTCTTTGGAAATGCCATGAGTACGGTAAAGCCACATAGGGGCCAGTGATGGACATGTAAAAGTCTTATCCTGAATTGTTTGTTTGCTTGATAGAATTTTGAGGACAAAATTCCTATAAGAGGGGAAGGATGTTACAACCCCAATTTTTGGGTTCATTTGGTGAGAAATGTAATTTCTCATATTAAAGATATTTGAACAAATAATGATACAATTTGGTTTGAATAAATGGATTTTGTTTACAATAGCCTTGATGTTTGTGTTGTGGGCTTTATTGGCTATTGGGCCCAAATAACAAGAAAATTCAATTAGTAAGTGAATAATTGAATATTTGAGAAAAGGAAAATGTGGAAACCTCTAGAAGGAAAATCCAAAGAGGGATTTCGTACCTCTTGGGTTACTTGGGTTCCAAGGAGTCCAAAGTTGCAAAGAAAAGGCAATAAGAAAAGAAAAGGTCAATTAAGTATTCCTTTATTAAGAAAGAACTTGAAAATAATGATAAAATGTGGAAAATGAGTGGAAAGAGGCATACATAAGATTTCTTGGTGAAATTTCATATCCATGAGGTTGCTAATATTAAAAGGAATGCCAATGACGAAAATAAAAGAGAAATAAAAAGAAAACCTCAAAAAGAGTTATTTGAATAGGAAATAAACAAGATAATATGAAATAATGCATTTAGATGTGTCTAGAAGGATAATGAGTATCCTTATGAAGGAATTTCGAAAGAGTTTCTTGGGATCCAAGGAGTCCCAATAAGGAAAGAGGAAAGAGAAAATAACAATAATAACAAATAGGAAGATAATATGATGCATTATTAATGATTTTGGTGGCATTGTGAAAAAGGAAGTGATTTCTATTAAAAGAAAATAGAAATTCATGCCAAAGAATTAAAAGACAAGAATAATGAGGATAAGAAAAAGGATTTTTGTTTTCCTGTATACCCAAATACAATAGTTATCTAAGGAGATAATGAAGGGAGAGAGAGAGATGGTTGATTCACACCCATGGAAAATATGTTTCCTTTCAAGAATAAGACTTGAGTCCTCAAGGAGGCACACCTTAGGGCTTGGTACTCCCCCCTATATAAGGGGTAAGGCATTGGGCCGAGTTCAGAAGATCACACACACCGACTTCTCTTCTTCTTCCATGTTTCTCGTTTATAAACCCTAGAAAAGGGAAGTTTTGCGACCGTGGCACAGAGAGAAGCCCAGGAGGGGTTGCGTTGGAGGCTGGATGTGCACCGAGGTCAGAGCATGACCTAGCTAGCGTTGTCGTGCCCTAAACAACCCACCGAAGCAGCCACACGGCTGCTTTTGACGTCTGTAAGTGCAGGTTCACGCAACACTTCTCAGCCATCTTGGCCCCCACCTTAGGTCTTCACCGGGCTTGCCTGGGAGCGGCGGAGGCAATGACACCCTTCCTAGGGGTCGTCGGCGGCCAGGGAGGGAAGGAGAAGCCACCCAGCTGTGGCTAGGGCGGAAGGAACCATCAGTCGTGAGGTTGAAGAAGGCCAGATGGCCTCAGATTATTTTGCCCTTCGCGGGCTGAAGCAACGGCCGACTTAAGGAAGGGTAATCGCGTCTTTTCGTCATGTTTTCAAAAGGCCAAAGCAACGTTGCATGAGCTTGATGACGTGGCGCCATCCGATTGGCCAAGTAAGTAAAATCTTGCTAAAATCATAATTAAAGATTGGTAACTCCGATTAGGACAAGTAATATATGAATTTTGATCAAGAGAACGAGAGGAATTCAATAAAAATAATATTAAAGATTGATTCCGTTCCTAATTGAAAAAGTACTATAAGTTGATGAAAAGTGCATTAAAGTTAAGTTAAAAACCCTTTTTGTGATTAAAGGTTGAATCTAGTATGCTTAATGGGTTAATTGAAGTATTAATAACCTGTTGAATGATAATGTTAGATTTGAACCTGATCTAGATGAAAGTTGCATGATTTAGGGTTTTTATCCCATATGAGAATGATTAAGTATTTAGAAACCATAAATTTAGGGTAAAAGAGGATAAGATCGTATATGATTTGAAAATATGAAAATATGTTGTAAAATGACGGTCCTAAGTTATTTGCACATAAAAGTCCTTAATTCTGGAAAATACTCTATATGTAGTGATTGGGGTTTTCTCATGAATAAAAGGTAGATTGATGGTAAAATGAGTTCATATGTTAATTAGACCCTAATGAACTTTGAATTAATGATAGATGCGTATAATGATCTTGTCATGGATTAAAAGGATAAAAATAGTAACTTTAATGAAAAGAAGCTTGATGAAATTAATTAATGATTAATGTGCCTTTAATATGGAAATAGAGTTATATGTTGTTAAGATAACCTTAATATTAAAGAATAGATGACATAATTAGGGTTTATGAGTAATGGCATAAAATTAGGGTTTAATATGGTAAAAGATGAAGGGAAACCCTAATTGCAAAATGAAACCCTAAAATGGATACAAAAACCCTACAAAGTGAATCCAAGTCAATAAAGTAGATTCTTGATAAAGTGTGTAACAAACAGAGTCCATATTCTTTTCAAGAATTATGTGATTATTGAATTACTTGCTTGGATTGCATTCTTGGTTGGATTTGCTTAATGATTTGAAATCATCAAATCAGGTACGTGGTTACGCTTATGATTATCCCGACTAGTTTTCCGAGGATTTTATCGACGTTTCCCTCATGGCTTGAAATAACTATTGGATGCTTTTATTTCATGCAACTATAGAGTGACTATGACTATCACTATGAATATACATGTATAACTGGCTAGATCCGGGACCACCTATGTGGCTTGTCAAGGCTAAAAAGGGTAACCTAGAGTAAGGTCTAGGTTATCATGGGTTAGAAATTGGGCTACCAAGTGTAGTGCCATGAGACCCATTAGCCTGCCATGAGTTAAGGAGTGGGCTACTTACGAGTAGTGCCATGTGACTCAACCCTAGAAACTGGTTCACCTATAGGTGGGACCATGAGGGGTTTAATGGGGATCTACCGTAAGGAAGGTAGTATCTAGGTCCATTGTAGGGATAACATAGAGGATAGGGTACTCATGGATCGCGGAGTTATATTTAAAACATAATCTTGGTTGTTAAATGATTAATTGAATGATTACGTTGTTATCATAGTTGCACATTTATTGTTTCCCCTACATACCAGCTTCGGCTGACTGATGTTTTATTTCTCAGCGTTTTAGGTTCAAGCCAAAAGGACAAATAGTAAATTGTCATATTGCAAAATACATGAAGTAAAATACAAGGAGGATTAGTTAGAATAAAATCCATAAGTGGATAGAAGTTTAGAGATCCAAGTTTTCAAAAAGGTATGCAAAAGTTTATTTTTTCTTACAGCTTTTTAGTATAGATTGTTGAAATTTAATAATTGTTCTTGGTTAAGTGTCGAACCTTTGATCCGAAAGTTATGGGTACGGCTTCGACCTCTCGATATCGCTTAATTAGGGGTTATCAGGAGGTGGGGTTGTAACATTTGGTATCAGAGCGTAGGTTCCTTACTTAACCATTAATAATTATTAAATTTTACAAACTCCATAGAACCCAAGGGAGTTATTAGAGGATTATCTGAAGGACGGAGGTGTCTAGAAAAGGATCACGACCGGGGGCTGGCAATATTTTCCTTCGCACCGCTAGTCAGAATATGAGGACTCCCAGATCTGTGTGATTGCCTGGCCAAAGTCTTAGGGTATGAATCGAAATAAGATACCTTTAGGACTTTCTCATCTTATTCATCCCTTCTCATCACAAATTCTGTTAAGGACCTTAAGGATTAATGTTTTCACTCTTCTCCTCACCCTCTTGAGGTATGGGTAAGATTAATAAGGTCTAAGGAATCCTCCATCAAATTAATGCAAAGCATGTAATTAAGATGTCATGGACATAAGCTTAATAGAGTAAGCATAAACTAAAGAATAGATACATGCTTAGGTCGTATGACATAAGTTGTCAAACCCTCAGGAGAGACCCGAGTCTATACCTTCTTGTCAGGAGGATAAATAAAGAGATTTAGTCTTGGAGATAGTGATCTCCATTACAAGTAGAGACCTAGCACATCCTTTGAGGATGATGTTAACCTTAACCCTAAGTGAAGGTTAGAGAGAGAGATGACATGAAGAGTTAGATGTCTTGATGGACTAGGTGTGTGGGTATGCCTTTGGATGCCATATGAGCTATGAACCTTGGATGACCTAACCCTGGAAAGGGTCATACATGTTGGAGTGAAGGATGGCTCCTTCAATGAAGAGGTTAGTGAAGAACCTATGGAAACCACATGAGCATGGCATAGTAGTCACCCAGAGTATGTATCAGTAGTGTGAATAATAGGTTGAAACCCTGACCGGGAGAGTTTGATGGATATCTTATGTGATAAGCCTAAGGGGCTATGGATAACCTTGAGAAAAAATAAGTTGAACATATGCTTCATCCAGGTAGGGGCATGCTTTTGAGGTTGATCCTTCATGAAGAGAGGACCTCTAATTGTGAGGTTAGTTGTAGGGTTAGAGAGAGAGCAAGACACCAAGCAAGAAGGTCATAAACCTAGACCCTGAGATATGAGGAACAGTGGGGAGTCGAGGCTAATGCGACCTAAGTGGATGATAGAGGTTGCCTCATGCATGATCCGTTAAGGCTATTGATATCTTGGATGCCTTTATAGGAACCAAACCCTAGAGAGAGGATGATGCTTCTGGTACCTATGTGCCTATGGACCGAAAGAGGTTTGGTAATAGGTTGTGAGGCCTTGTACCTTGTTGGTTGTCCTTGGGGAGGGACTCGACCCTGATGTGTTGCTCGAGTAGAAGGATGACAGGAAGTGCATGTCATACCCTGTATATGTTTGGTTCGTGGTTAACAGGTTGAGCATGTGGTTGGTCATCTAGAAGTGAACCTAAGGTTCCTAGGCCTAAGAGGGGAAGTGGTGTACCTAATTCTCATGATGAGAATTAAGTTGCTATAGTTATGAGCATGGTACTCCTTATGTATAAAGGAAAAGGGAAACCCCTTAAGATTAAAGGTATGTTTGATGAACCCCTCATAACTAAGTTGATGACAAGGGAAGGTATGATCTTGACCCAATATGGAGGATGAGAACACATATGACCCAACATGGTTTAGTGGTCTGCTTGTGCCTTAATAGCCTACTAGGGTTAAGCATATGGATGTAAACCCTAGACATAAGGGCGGTTGTGACCGTGTTGTCTAGAGATAATTTCCTCCCATCCTGGGAGAGGGACCCTTTTTAAGGGAGTACACCAATTTTTGAGTTAACCTAAAAAGGACTCATAGGATCTTGAGAAGCCAAGTGAAAAGTACATGGTATGAGGATGAACCTATAGATCCATAGATAACCATCTCTAAGTGCATGTGGATGTGTTACCATGGAGGTAACCGATATGGGGCTTGACCAGGGTAGGCAGGTTGCCATGATCCCTATGAATGGATAAAAGTCAGCCCATGAATGCAAAAAGAGAGATGATGAATACTTGGGTAAGGTTATAAGTTGGACATGTACTATAATGGAATCCTAAGTCTATCCTAGGGTCAGGTAGGGATAAGACCGACGGAGGTAGGGGTTGCCTAATTCCCTAGTTGCACATGACCATAGGGTCGGGAGGTAACAACTATCATTGTCTAAAGGCCATGGGTTAGGAGATTGATCACCTTCATGAACTCATGGGACCCAAAGGGAGGATGAGTAGGGCACTCTCTGGATGCATAAGGGAAGAGGGATGACCCCAAAAGTGTCTGCACCCTATAGATCTAGAGGAGATGACCAAGGATTGTGAGGTGACCCAAGTAGGTTCGAAACCAGTTTTCCATGGAGGTAACTTGGATATTAAGATGATTGTAATATAGAAGCATAAAAAACATGTTTCAACTTAGATTTAAAGGTGTACTGGAAAGGTGGGATGCACCATCTCTACTCTTAGAACATGAAGAACTCTGTATTTGGACTGTAGCCAAATGCTTATTTCTTCTTGTTATGGGAGTGAGAGATAGGACAGTACGCATGCCATACACAAAGGATAAAAGATGATGTGAGTTGGAACATTGCTACGAGGCATGAGGATAGAGAGGATAACATGCCCTGGTAAAGTGAATGATACATGTATGGTTTGCAAAAGTTAAAGAGGAATGAGGTAGTCACCTTATGAGGATGTTTTTATCATGAAATATGAGTCATACAAGGTTGAGTTTGATCACCATGATGATGAAATTAGAAAGTGTTCTTAATGAAGATAGACATAGAGTTTGAGGTAAGACGATAAGTGAAATACATGGAAGTGTATGTATTCAATGTTACCTAATACCTAAGGATGTGAAGTGGTAATGGATGCTCTAGTTGAGTTATAGCTGCCTAGTTTGGCTAGAAGAGGTTGTTTGGCTAACCCTAAGTTTGGAAAGGAGAGGTGTTTGGATAACACTTAGATGTAACAAGATACGTTGAAAAGTTAAGGGTTGTTTGGTTAGCCAGTCTAGTCCTTGATACAATGAAAGGATGGTGGTAGAACCTCAATTGCACTTCTCTGGAAAAGAAGGTGATGAAACCCCGAAAGAATGGTTTAGGGTTTTTGAGGTATTGATCTTGAAGAATAATGAACTATAGGAGATCATGATTTTAAGATCACCATACACTGCACCACGAAGATATTAAGTGACAATAGTACTTTGGATGCCTAAGATGAAGTTGCATGGGGTATGTTGACATGCATGACAGAAGGTGAAGGATGAACATCGATAACCCATTGCATTGATATAGAGGATAAAGAGTTCCCGAGCGGGAATGGGAGTTCATCACTATAGATGTGGTGATAAGTCTCCCCTAGACCAAGGAAGGTCAAGATGCAATGTGGGTTATGGTAGATCGCATTACCTAGATGATATAAGAAAGAAAGATTTCTATTAAGGGACAGATTTGGTTGAACTACCCATGAGAGAGATGGATCAGTTACGCCATGATGTGAGTTCAAAGGCTCTTGAGTTTGACCTAAAGGTTCGCTGCCCAAAGGTGGAAGTAGGTATATGAAGAACTCAATGTTAGTATAGTTTATCACCCCTAACTAATGGCTAGTATAATCCAGACTAAAGGGTCTGATGAGAGCATGTGTGCTCATTCAGGGTGATATCTAGAGACAGATCTTGTCCTATGAAAGATGTGACAATGACCACCATAGCCAGTATCATGATTTATAAGAAGCTTTGTAAGGGAGGTTGTGTCAGTCACCACTTCAGTAAGGTCATGTTGGTGAAAGGACCACATGATGGTTAGAAAAGGACCACAGTGCATGTAGATGAAGTTGCTTTGATTGTGCAAGGGCTGAAAGGACGATGAGAGTCATGAGCAGATGCAAAGTAGACTGACATACAAGTTCACTGTGGGAGAATATGTGAAAATCTGACCCCTCTAAGTTATAGCTAAGAGAGCTGAGTCCCCGATGCATGGGTTCTTTTGATATGGTTTGGTGGAAAAGGTTAAGTTTGATCTTACCCCTCAGGATAAAGTAATGTGTGATGAGTTCCATGTGCCCAATTTAGAGAACTATGTGAGGTACCCAGACCATGTGCTGAGCAATGAACCTAGTAAGCCCAAGGGAGGCTGAAATGGCCTGAGTCACCTGTGTAGTTTATAGACGCCAGGATGAAAGAACTAAAAGAAAAGAATATGTGATGATAAAGGTTCTTTAGAAATGCCATGAGTACGGTAAAGCCACATAGGGGCCAATGATGGACATGGATAAGTCTTATCCTGAATTGTTTGTTTGCTTGATAGAATTCTGAGGAAAAAATTCCTATAAGAGTGGAAGGATGTTACAACCCCAATTTTTGGGTTCATTTGGTGAGAAATGTAATTTCTCATATTAAAGATATTTGAACAAATAATGATACAATTTGGTTCGAATAAATGGATTTTGTTTACAATAGCCTTGATGTTTGTGTTGTGGGCTTTATTGGCTATTGGGCCCAAATAACAAGAAAATTCAATTAGTAAATGAATAATTGAATATTTGAGAAAAGAAGAATGTGGAAACCTCTAGAAGGAAAATCCAAAGAGGGATTTCATGCCTCTTGGGTTCCAAGGAGTCCAAAGTTGCAAAGAAAGGGCAATAAGAAAAGAAAAGGTCAATTAAGTATTCCTTTATTAAGAAAGAACTTGAAAATAATGATAAAATATGGAAAATGAGTGGAAAGAGGCATAAATAAGATTTCTTGGTGAAATTTCGTATCCATGAGGTTGCTAATATTAAAAGGAATGCCAATGACGAAAATAAAAGAGAAATAAAAGAAAACCTCAAAAAGAGTTATTTTAATAGGAAATAAACAAGCTAATATGAAATCATGCATTTAGATGCATCTATAAGGATAATGAGTATCCTTATGAAGGAATTTTGAAACCATAGAGTTTCTTGGGATCCAAGGAGTCCCAATAAGGAAAGAGGAAAGAGAAAATAACAATAATGACAAATAGGAAGATAACATGATGCATTATTAATGATTTTTGTGGCACTGTGAAAAAGGAAGTGATTTCTATTAAAAGAAAATAGAAATTCGTGCCAAAGAATTAAAAGGCAAGAATAATGATGATAAGAAAAAGGATTTTTGTTTTCCTGTATACCCAAATAACATAGTTATCTAAGGAGATAATGAAGAGAGAGATAGATGGTTGATTCACACCCAAGGAAAATATGTTTCCTTTTAAGAATAAGACTTGAGTCCTCAAGGAGGCACGCCTTAGGGCTTTGTACTCCCTCCTATATAAGGGGTAAGGCATTGGGCCCACATCGACTTCTCTTCTTCTTCCATGTTTCTCATTCATAAACCCTATCAAAGGGAAGTTTTGCGACCCTGGCACAGAGAGAAGCCCAGGAGGGGTTGCGTTGGAGGCTGGATGTGCGCTGACGTCAGAGCATGACCTAGCCAGCGTTGTCGTGCCCTAAACAACCCACCGAAGCAGCCACACGGTTGCTTTTGATATCTGTAAGTGCAGGTTCACACAACACTTCTCGGCCATATTGGCCCCACCTTAGGTCTTCACTGGGCTTGCCGGGGAGCGGCGGAGGCAATTACACCCTTCCTAGGGGTCGTCGGTGGCCAGGGAGGGAAGGAGAAGCCACCCAACCGTGCCTAGGGCGGCAGGAACCATCAGTCGTGAGGTTGAAGAAGGCCAGATGGCCTTGGACTATTTTTCCCTTCGTGGGATGAAGCAACGACCAAATTAAGGAAGGGTAATCACGTCTATTCGTCATGTTTTCAAAAGGCCAAAGCAACGTTGCATGAGCTTGATGACGTGGCACCATCCAATTGGCCAAGTAAGTAAAATCTTGCTAAATTCATAATTAAAGATTGGTAACTCCGATTAGGACAAGTCATATATGAATTTTGATCAAGAGAACGAGAGGAATTCAATAAAAATAATATTAAAGATTGATTCCGTTCCTAATTGCAAAAGTAATATAAGTTGATGAAAAGTGCATTAAAGTTAAGTTAAAAACCCTTTTTGTGATTAAAGGTTGAATCTAGTATGCTTAATGGGTTAATTGAAGTATTAACAACCTGTTGAATGATAATGTTAGATTCGAACCTGATCTAGATGAAATTTGCATGATTTAGGGTTTTTATACCATATGAGAATGATTAAGTATTTAGAAACCCTAAATTTAGGGTAAAAGAGGATAAGATCGTATATGATTTGAAAATATGAAAATATGTTGTAAAATGATGGTCCTAAGTTATTTGCACATAAAAGTCCTTAATTCTGGATAAATACCCTATATGTAGTGATTGTGGTTTTCTCATGAATAAAAGGTAGATTAATGGTAAAATGAGTTCATATGTTAATTAGACCCTAATGAACTTTGATTTAATGATAGATGCGTATAATGATCTTGTCATGGATTAAAAGGATAAAAATAGTAGCTTTAATGAAAAGAAGCTTGATGAAATTAATTAATGATTAATGTGCCTTTAATATGGAAATAGAGTTATATGTTGTTAAGATAACCTTAATATTGAAGAATAGATGACATAATTAGGGTTTATGAGTAATGGCATAAAATTATGGTTTAATATGGTAAAAGATGAAGGGAAACCCTAATTGCAAAATGAAACCCTAAAATAGATACAAAAACCCTAGAAAGTGAATCCAAGTCAATAAAATAGATTCTTGATAAAGTGTGTAACAAATAGAGTCCATATTCTTTTCAGGAATTATGTGATTATTGAATTACTTGCTTGGATTGCATTCTTGGTTGGATTTTCTTAATGCTTTGAAATCATCAATATGTGGTTACGCTTATGATTATCCCAACTAGTTTTTCGAGGATTTTATTGATGTTTCCCTCATGGCTTGAAATAACTGTTGGATGCTTTTATTTCATGCAACTATAGAGTGACTATGACTATCACTATGAATATACATCTATAACTGGCTAGATCTGGGACCACCTCTGTGGCTTGTCAAGGCTAAAAATGGGTAACCTAGAGTAAGGTCTAGGTTATCGTGGGTTAGAAATTGGGCTACCAAGTGTAGTGCCATGAGACCCATTAGCCTGACATGAGTTAAGGAGTGGGCTACTTACGAGTAGTGCCATGTGACTCAACCCTAGAAACTGGTTCACCTATAGGTGGGACCATGAGGGGTTTAATGGGGATCTACCATAAGGAAGGTAGTATCCAGGTCCACTGTAGGGATAGCACAGAGGATAGGGTACTCATGGATCGCGGAGTTATATTTAAAACGTAATCTTGGTTGTTAAATGATTAATTGAATGATTACTTTGTTATCATAGTTGCACATTTATTGTTTCCCCCACATATCAGCTTCAGCTGACTGATGTTTTGTTTGTCGGTGTTTTAGGTTCAAGCCAAAAGGACAAACAATAAATTGTCATATTGCAAAATACATGAAGTAAAATACAAGGAGGATTAGTTAGAATAAAATCCATAAGTGGATAGAAGTTTAGAGATCCAAGTTTTCAAAAAGGTATGCAAAAGTTTATTTTTTCTTACAGCTTTTCAGTATAGATTGTTGAAATTTAATAATTGTTCTTGGTTAAGTGTTGAATCTTTGATTCGGTAGTTATGGGCACGGCTTCAACCTCTCGATCTCCCTTAATTAGGGGTTATCGGGAGGTGGGGTCGTAACACTAAATGTCCTCAATCCTGACTTTTTACATGAGAAACCTCCTCATGCAGTGAGACATTCATCTTTTCTTTATTTAGATGCTTTTAAATAGGAGCATCTTTTATTTTATTTTATTTTATTTTTGCATTTTTATTTTTTTTTATTTCTTTTTCTTTACCCTTGGTGTAGATAGGGAACATGGTGATGAGATTGAAGTGGGAGGGTATGGATATGGCCACCCCATACTTTTGGAGGTGGTCAAGACCAAATATGTGCACTTTGGCAACCTTTCATGAGGTAGAGAGGTAAGAAGATGGTATAAGAAAAGTGAGTAAAAGAGGGGTTACTAGTGGGGACATCAACATGAGATCTCCTGTGTGAAAGTTACTCCAACAATTTCATTAAACAATGACACACCACATGAATGAGTAATATTAATACCACATTTCTATCATGAGATTATACAAAACTTTATGCATTTTCAGCTTGGTTTGATCACAATTCAACCAAATAGTTCACAAGCATGAGAGAGGTAATTCCCGCACAACCCTTTCTTCCTTTTACATGCCCATGGAGCTAGGAAACATCAAACTTAGCTCATTTTCCCCTTTTTCAAAGCTGTGTGGGTTACTTGGTGTGGATGAACATATGAGATTGAATGCATGAATGTAAAAAAAACAAAATTTAGTCATTTTTAACCTTCTCCACCATGAACCGGTTTACCTGAAGTGATAGGACAAACATATGGATTGATTGTGTTTTCTACACTCTATATTTGAATCTTGCATGCTCAACACTTTAATTATGATTGGTTTGTGAAAGAGGAGAGGAGAGAGGTGTAATTCATGTACCTAGTCATCTTTGAGCCCATCTAGTCAATATTCATCTTTTGCATTTCATTTGTCATCTCTTGATTGTGGAAAAATTGTAGAGAGATTGAGTTGGAGCATACTTGAGGACAAGTATGTTTTAAATTTGGAGTGGTGATGCAGCCCTATTTTAGGGCTCCATCTTGTGTCATATTGCATTTCAATCACATCTATACCTATTAGATTCCATGTTATTTCCCCTAATATGCATATTTGTGTAAAATGCACTTATGGATGTTACTTACATGTTTTAGGTACTTGGACCACATTTGAATGGAAGAGAGAGAGAGAGTGATCCAAGGGCTTCTCTACCCTTAGAGAGGCATACTGTAAGGACCCTGACCCACATTTTGGGCTTACCCTGTTTGCTTTTCCTAACCCTATGTTTAGAGGCTGCCTAATCTCCTGAGGTGTGATTAGGGTTTGTTTGTGCTCTGTTGAGAGGTTGAGGTGCAAATTGCAAATTACCCAAGTTTTAGGGTTGGCATGCAAGTTTGTCACCTTGAGAGATGTCTTTCTCCCTCCTTTCATCCTCTAGGGTTGAGAGGATGGGTCAGGCTCTTTGTTTGAGTATCTTTGGTCTTTGTTGAGCCTTGTTGGAGCTTGTATCGGGTTGGACCTTGGTGTGTCGGCCAGGAGTGCTTGCTTGTATCGGGCAAGCTGTGTATCAGCCATGGTGTGTCGAGTTTCCATGTTGGGTGACACACACCCTCTTGACCTAGCCTCATTTGTGTCACCATCTTTGGACAAGTGGTTTCGGGTGATAGCATGTGTCATGACCCGAGGACAAGTGTGATATGGCCAGGTGCCACCTTGCCATGCTCTCCCTCTTCGCTCCTTAGTATATAAGCAACCCTTCTTGCTTGCTAGGCCTCTTTAGTACCCTTAGTTGCTCCCTTTCCTTTGGTGGTCCAGCTAGGAGAAGAGAAGAGGAAGTGGTGGCCGATACAGCAAGAGTAGAGGTCGATACAGTTGGTGTCTTGGTCGATACCCTCTCCTTGGTGGAGCTTGGAGGGCGACATAGCTCTAGTCTTCTTCTTCCTCTAGTGGTGGCTGAAACCCTAGAGTGTCCTTGCTCCTTTTCTTCTCGTGTGGTGAGTATCCTTCTCTCTTTCCTTGGCACCTTCTCCTTCTTGCTTGTTTTTCAGCCATGGTGGTTATGAGTTGTTCTTCTCTTCTTGAGGTGGCTGAAGGTGGTTCCTTGAAGATTGGAGCTTGGTGCTTGAAGCTTTAGAGCTTGAGGAGTGTGCTTGAGGTGGGTTACATAACTCCTACCCTAGCTACATTACTTCCTTTTTATGTTGCTAGTTTATATGCTATCTTGATCGACCATGCTTATCTTGTTAGTAAAATCTTTGCTCTAGTATGTAACTTGACATTGTGGGATATGATGACATGGTCATGTTGTTGCCCTAGATGTGTTCTTGGACCTTGTTGGCCAAACCTTAGATTAGGGTTCCTTGGGAAAAACCCCTCTCTCTTAGTTGTTGAGAGGTGACCCTAGGGTCTCCTAATTCAATGGTGTGTGTGGTATTCTTGGGGGAAAATCCCTTTCTCTCTTTGGTCTTGAGAGGTGAGCTGAAGCTCTAGTTGTGTGGGCAAAACCCCTCTCTCACTTGGTTGTTGAGAGCTGAGTCTATACTTTAGTTGCTTGGGCAATACCCCTCTCTTACCATGGACTTGAGAGGTGAGCCTTTGGATGGTGTTGACCTAGTTGAGGTTGGAAAGTTGGCCGATATGGTGATGACCCACCTTGTTGCCTAATATGTGATGGAAGTTGTGCAAAACCCCTCTCACTTGGTTGTTGAGAGGAGAGACAACTCTCTTGACCTTTTAGGGTTCTTAGTGGCTGTCTTGAGGTTGAAGATGACCAACCCATTATGACATTTGGACCCTTTCTCAATATCCCTCTTCTAGGGTTGATCTTGGGCGATATATTAGTTTTCTTGTTGACCTTCTTGACTGATATGGGTCCTTACCCAAGAGGTGTTATTGGACAATATGCTTGTGGCTAATAGGGATGTGCCTTGGGTGTTAGATGGTATGTGTTGGGCATCATGGCATGTTGGTTCCTTGTATGATATCCTTTTGGATGGTGCTTCCTGACACCTTGTTGGATGATGCCTCGCCTGATATGGATGTTTATGTTGTGGATACCTTGTTGACGTTATCCTCTTGGTCATTATGTGTTTGGGTTGGGCATCAGGTGTTGTTTCTGCCTTGCACGATACCCTTTTGGGTAGTGCTACCCGTTACCCCATGAAGGTGTGTTTCCCATCACAACATTACCTGTCTCGGGGCATTGCTCGATATAGGTAGCACCACACATCGTTGCACAATAGGGTAGCTTGTTGTCTCTTTGTTTTCTTTGGCCAATATGGGTATGATCTTGTGTTGGGTGATATGGCTTGCACCTTTCACTTTGCTCTTGTGGTGCTGTCCGGCATGGTGCCTTAGTGGCTTGGATGATATAAAGTGGACGTTAGGTTTTTTTGCCTTAGATGTTATGAATCTTACCCTCTTCTTGCCTGATATCTTCTTGTGGTGCTACCTGATACCTAGGTGATGGGGGCTGGCCGATACAGTAGGTGGTGAAGAGTTGCATGCTTAACCGATATAGTGTTGGGTGTCACACTCTTTGGTAAGAGATGTTGTGCCTTTGGTGAAGGCTATCCCTTACCCGAGATGCTTTTGGTGAAGGTTGTTCCTTACCCGATAAACCTATAGTGAGGGTTGTACCTTATGTTCGGTAGGTAACCCTAATGCTTGCTATGATTTGGTATATGAGGTTGTTATGCTTTGATATATATATATATATATATATATATATATATATATATATATATATATATATATATATATATATATATATATATATATATATATATATATATATAAAGGCTATGCTTTGATACAATCATCTATGTTGCATGGTTGACTCTCATAATGATGTAAGGAGTTGTAAATGTTACTTGTACAAGTATCATTGCTCCATTGTGATTTCACTAACCATGCAGGTAATAGTTGTACGATGAGGCCATGGTAATGGCATGATAGTAACATGATGTGGGACATCATGGGTTATGATGAATCTAGTGATATATGATGGGTGCTACCCATGGAATGGAAATGTGTGCCTTGATGATGGGATTGAGTCCCTGTGATGTTAATCCTTGAGATGGATCTTGATGATTGGCAAGAGGCCAAGTGGTAACATGTAATATTGGATCCTTGTGATGGATCAGGATGATTTTGATGGATTTGAGAATAAGAGTGACAATGTAACACATGATAATGAGTTTTATGTTTATTCATTCTTGTTATAGTTGCATGTTACATAACTTGGTTGAATCTTGCAATCCACTTAAAATACACTAATTAATTACAGATGAACCTTTCATGTAGTTTTCCCTGGCCATAGATCCATCATCTTCAGTAGCTGGTGATGGTGAAATGGTTTCTCCTTTGGGTTAACCCGGAGCACATATTGTTGAATATGCAGGGTTTCTCCAGGACAAAAATAGGAGGATTAGAGTGCAACTGCGGTTGTAGACTCAAGATGTGTATAGAGCATGGTGAATAGGCCCATGGCTTAGTGTGATGGAGCATGAATGCATTCATGGCTCGGGAGCATGGTGATCAGGCATGTGGCTCATGATATACTAGCATCATGACCTATACCAAGGCGGGCTAGAGGAAAGGTTAGCCTGCGAGAGCTGACCCTATGACTATGGTCACTTAAGCAAGAGATTGTGGTCCTGCTTTGGTTCTCGTGCACTGACCA
Source organism: Alisma plantago-aquatica (assembly GCA_963693085.1). Taxonomy (NCBI): domain Eukaryota; kingdom Viridiplantae; phylum Streptophyta; class Magnoliopsida; order Alismatales; family Alismataceae; genus Alisma; species Alisma plantago-aquatica. Next base: position 283,412,191 of record OY856414.1, on the reverse strand, counting down.
TGAGGAGGTGAGGTCGTGGAGTCTGGCTCTTCCATTGACCTTGTATGGCACCGACTTTGGGTTTCACAACCGAAGGTTGGATTTCAGCGGTACGGCTCACTTCCTCAGGGCATAATAAATCATAATCCACCCGTATAGTATATTTATTTAAGGCAAATAATGAACATTGGTTGAGGCCTTGTTTGTATAGTTTCCCTGGTTATATCTTGCAGTTAATTACATGTTCCTCAGATGTGATGATAAGATCTTATATGACTTCTCTTGTCAATCATGTTCCATATATTTACCTGTGTATATGCCTCTTAGATATCTCGGTAAGATGTTATAGAGTTAATACTGCTCAGCATGATGCATATGATCTGCTTATATCAATTACCTACTTTATCTATTCTATCTCTTCTGTGGTTTTATAGTTTCGGCAGGGGTTATGTTTCTCATTGGGACTGTGTGTCTCACCCTGTTGGTTTAAAACCTTTTTAGGTGATCGAGCTAGACGTGGTGGTGGTCGTGAGGTTGCGGCCGAGTAGCAAGAAGTTCAGTAGGAGGCAAGAGATGGATATTCTACTTTTGTGGTTGTTTTGTAGTAGAGCCCTAGAGTCATCCATGTACTCTTAGGTCCTTGGAAGTGTTTTGACAAGGTTTCACGGTGTATGATATTTGTATGGTTTTTCTTATCCTGTTGTTGACCTGGCTAGGTCTGTTAAGTACATAAATAGGTGGTGAACTCTTGTGCTTATGGGACAGCTAGATCCTATGAGATGTAGACATGTATCAAGTTTATGTATGTTTATATAACATGTTTCCTTGTAGGATGTGGATCTGGTTGTAATAGTTCCTTTCTTATCTGCTTTCCGCAATCGGCTTTAATTAACCTGTGTTTTTGGTAATACGATGTTTATGATGGTTTCACATGTTTTCGTGTGGCATTTCATTATCTGTGTGATAGCGGGATGTCACAATTAGGTTGGTATCAGATCTCTAGGTTCACTAACTCTATAGGGATCTAGGACTAGGTTTGTGTTTGTTCTTTTGATTTCTCCAGATTTTCTCATAATGACCTTCTACCCCCAATAGAAGATAAAGCTAAAAGAAGTTTGGAAATCATGAAGAACATGTTGCTGAGAGCAGTGCTGCTACATCTGTTGATGGAGCTGGTATGTAGGAACATGAAGATCGGGTGCCTGAGGTCCCCCAAATCAACCCAGCCATTCTTGAGAATCCTATCTACCAACACCTCATGGGATAGGTAATGGAAACGATGGATCTCATGGTGGAGAGATTAAATGTGCCTCCGCCAAGAGCACCGGTTTCCCATGGTGAATCATCGGGTATTGGGAAGACCTTTGAGTGGCTTCGCCGAGTCAGAGCTTCAGATTATACTGGAACAACTGATCTGGCAAATGCAGATCTATGGCTGACAGGTCTTGAGAAGGCCTTCTGGATCCTCGACATCCCTAAAGCAGATAAATTCAAGCACGTTGTCTACCTTTTGAAGGGTAGTGATGGCCACTAGTGGGACATCGAGGAGGAGAAGCGACCCGGTGAGGTGATCTGTTGGGATGTCTTCCGGTAGGAGTTCATGAGTCGATACTTCTGAAAGACGTATCTGGATGAGAAGATCACTCAGTTTGAGTGCTTGCACCAAGCTTCTCTAAGCATCACCGAGTATGAAGCCAAGTTTATGGAGCTGTTGAGGTTTTGTCCTCACATGGCGACAATGGATGATGAGAGGATCATATGGTTTGAGAAAGGTTTGAGTGTCGAGTTGTCAACACCTGCTGCTGCTTTGGAAAATTGGGAATGGTTTTCCATGTTTGTGGAGTTTGTCTGAAGGATCAAACGGTCAATTAAGGAAAAGAGAGAGATTGTGGCCAAGAAGAGGCCTGCTCAATTTCAGAAATAGATGATTGATAGCCACAAGAAGCCAACATTTTCCACACCTTCTATGATGCAAGGTTCAAGTATACCATCTCAATGGTCACCAAGTAAAGGAAGAGGGCATGGTTATTTGCCATCCAGAGCCTACACTACAACTTCAGTAGCAGTGACAGAGCAATCTAGGGCACAGTTAGAGGATAGGACATGTTATCTTTGTGGGTAGACAAGGTATATGAAGTCGAATCGCCCAAGGAGAGATGTCAATGTGATACAACAATTGAGACAGAGTCAACAAGGTTCAAATAGACATCAGTTTAGTTGTGCCCGAGGGTAAGGATGTGACCAAGAATCACAAGCTGGATCGTCTGCTCAAGGAAGCAGAGGGCATGTATGACATCATGCAACGACTCAATTCTATTCTATCAGTCAGCCAGAGGCGATAGTCAACCCGCGAGTGGTGGCAGGTCAGATGGAATTATTTCATTCTGATTTGTCTTCTTCTTGCTTTGTATCTATTTTGGTTGACCCAGGTGCTACACACTCTTTTATCGCTCATAGTATGCTTGATAGTTGTCTTTTACCTGTTAGCTATAAGAAAGATAGCTTGTTGTTAGAAACCCCTCTTGATGGGTCCTTAATGCTTCGAGAGGTGTGTCCATCTTGTGTCCTATCCTTTTCGGGACATAACATACAAGTGGATCTCATACCACTTGGTATGCATGGATTCGATGTAATCCTTGGGAAGGATACCTCAGAGAGGTACAAGGTTGTGCTGGATTGTGGTTCCAAGCAAGCGGTGTTCACTGATGATGGCAAAAAGTGGTTCTTCCAGGGAGATAGGAAGATTCTTCTAACATGTTTGGTATCGGCTATCCTGGCAGAGAAGTTGTTACGACAAGGTTGTAGAGCGTTCTTGGCTCATGTTGTGGATACCAAGGCAGAAGGTTCTAGCCTTGAATATGTACTTGTCGTTAGAGAATTTGCCGATATGTTTCCCGATGAGTTTCCTGGTGTTCCTCCACCTCGAGATATTGACTTTGAGATCAATTTAGTGCTAGGAACACAACCAGTTGCTCAGACACCATATAGTATGGCTCCAGCAGAGATGGCAGAGTTGAAGAAATAGTTGCAAGAGTTGTTGGAGAAAGGTTACATCAGACCGAGCACATCACCGTGGGGTGCTCCAATTTTGTTCATAAAGAAGAAGGATGGATCGATGTGTTTGTGCATATATTACCGATAGTTGAACAAAGTTATGATAAAAAACAAGTATCCTTTACCGAGGATAGATGATATGTTTGATCAGTTACAAGGTGCTACAATGTTCTCAAAGATCGATCTACGGTCTAGATATCATCAGTTGAGGATCAAGCACAATGCCATACCAAAGTTAGCTTTCAGGATGAGGTATGGTCACTTTGAGTTTGTGGTTATGTCATTTGGGCTAACCAATGCACCTGCTACTTTCATGGATCTGATGAACATGGTGTTCTGTCCATTTCTAGATCAGTTTTTGTGGTCTTCATAGATGTCATCTTGATCTATAGTCGGGACAATCAATAGCATGAACAACACCTTCGACAAGTGTTGACTCTCCTTTGCCAGCATCAGTTGTATTCCAAGTTTAGTAAGTGTGAGTTCTGGCTTAAGGAAGAAACTTTCTAAGGTCATGTGATATCGGCGGAAGGAGTCAGAGTGGATCCCAAGAAGGTGGAGTCAGTTGTCAAGTGGGAGCAACTAAAGATTCCGACTGAAGTTCGTAGCTTTCTGGGTTTAGCAGGACACTACCAAAGGTTTATAAAGAACTTCAGTGTGATCACGTTGTCGTTGATGAAGTTGACCAGGAAGGATGTACCTTTTGATTGGGATGATCGTTGTCAGTGAGCTTTTCAAAGCTTGAAGGAGAAGCTGACTAGTGCTCCAGTGTTGGTGTTGCCAGAGCCTGGGAAAGGCTATGTTGTTTTCTGTGATGCTTCCAACAAAGGCTTAGGTTATGTGCTGATGCAGGAAGATCATGTGGTTTCTTTTGCTTCGCAACAACATAAGAAGCATGAGGAGAGTTATTCGATACATGATTTGGAGATGGAAGCAGTGGTATATGTGTTAAAGATTTGGAGACACTATCTTTATGGGGAAGTGTGTCACATCTTTACAGATCATAAGAACCTGAAGTATATCTTCTCACAAAGTGAGCTGAGCATGCGACAACGTCACTGGATGGAGCTGATCAGTGATTATGATTGCACCATTGAGTATCATCCTGGTAAGGCGAACATGGTAGCTTATGCGCTCAACAGGAAGTCTTCTTCTCTTCCTACGAAGAAGGCACAGTTGAATTCTTTGATATGCCATAGGTAGGATATGTTCATCTCTTTACGGCAGATGAATGTACAGTTGGAAGTATCATCCTTGTTGGTAGGACTGTTGGCACAAATGCAAGTGAAGCCTACGTCAAGACAACAGATCAAAGAAGCACAACAAGTAGATGTTGCAGTTCAGTTGATCAGATTAGAGTTTGGTAGCAAGAAGTGTGATGGCTTCCATGAGTCCAAGGATGGACTAGTTTATTATCATAACAGGATGGTGGTTCCCGATGTTGATGATATGAGGAAGTTAGCGCACACATAAATGTATGATATGCATCCAGGTGTCACCAAGATGTATCATAATCTAAAGGACATGTATTGGTAGCCTAGCTTGAAGAGATATGCGGCTGAGTTTGTGGCTAAGTGTGCGATACGCCAGCAGGTTAAGGCTGAGCATCAGAAGCTGGCAGGTATGTTGCAACCCATGCCGATACCGCAGTGGAAATGGGATCATGTAACCATGGATTATGTAGTTGGTTTTGCAAGGACAGCTAGAAATCATGATTCATTTGGGTGATACTGGACAGACTAACAAAGTCTGCTCATTTCATTCCGGTAAAGACAACATATACAGCAAAAAAGCTTACTCATGTATATGGGGATGAGACAGTGCATTTACACAGTGTTCCAGCAACAATAGTCTCTGACAGAGGTCCTCAGTTCACAAGTCATTTTTGGGAGCAGTTGCACAGAGCATTGGGAATGCAGTTGAGGTTCAGTACCGCTTTCCACCCACAGACAGATGGACAATATGAAATGACTATTCAAACTTTGGAGGATTTTCTTCAAGCTTGTGTTTTGCAATTCCTAGGCAGTTGGGACGTACATCTCAGTTTAATAGAGTTTTCCTACAACAACAGTTACCAACATAGTACCGAAATGGCACCTTATGAGGCCTTATATGATAGGAAGTGCAGATCTCCATTATGTTGGTATGAGTCTAGCGAATATCAACTTTTGGATCATGAGTTAGTACAACAGACGATAGAGAAGATCAAGGTGATATAGAAACATTTGAAAGCGGCCCAGGATAGACAGAAGTCATATGCAGATAATCGTCAACGACCTCTAGAGTTCCAGGTGGGAGACAAGGTGTATCTCAAGGTCTCTCCATGGAAAGGCGTGCTGAGGTTTGGATGTAAAGGCAAGTTAGCTCCCAAGTATATGGGACCATATTCGGCGATAACACATGTTGGCAAAGTGGCTTACAAGTTAGAGCTACTGCCAGAGTTGCACAGGTTGCATCCAGTGTTCCATGTCAGTATGCTAATGAGAAGTCATCCAGGAACAGAGACAGTGATACAACCAGTTGAGGTCGAGCTTGATGAAGATGTGACCTATGAAGAAGGTTCAGTGTTGATCCTTGACAGAAGAGTGAAGATGCTAAAGAGGAAGGACCTGGTTCTTGTGAAGGTTCTTTAGCATCATCGGGGTGTTGAGGAAGCCATGTGGGAGCTTGAGGAAGAGATGAGGAGGAAGTATCCCTCCCTTTTCTCTTCGGATTTCGAGGGTGAAATCCTTTTGTAGGGGTTTATGGCTTGTAAGGACCCTGACCCACGTTTTGGGCTTACCATGTTTGATTTGCCTAACCCTGTCTTTAGAGGCTAAGGTTGAGGTGCAACTTGCAAATTACCCAAGTTTTAGGATTGGCGTGCAAGTTTGTCACCTTGAGAGATGTCTTTCTCCCTCCTTGCATCCTCTTGGGTTGAGAGGATGGGTTGGGCTCTTTTCTTGAGTAGCTTTGGTCTTTGTTGAGCCTTGTTTGAGTTGTGTTGAGCCTTGTTGGAGCTTGTATCGAGTTGGACTTGGTGTGTCGGCCAGGAGTGCTTACTTGTATCAGGCAAGTTGTGTATCGACTATGGTGTGTCGGGTTGCCATGTTGGGCTACACACACCCTCTTGACCTAGCCTCGTTTGTGTCACCATCTTTAGACAAGTGGTTTAGGGTGCTAGCATGTGGCATGACCTGGGGACAAGTGTTCTATGGTCGGGTGCCACCTTGCCATGCTCTCCCTCTTCACTCCTCGGTATATAAGCAACCCTTCTTGCTTCCTAGGCCTCTTTGGTACCCTTAGTTGCTCCCTTTCCTTTTGGCTGAGATAGGAGAAGAGAAGAGGAAGTGGTGGCTGATACAATAAGAGTGGAGGCCGATACAGTTGGTGTCTTGGCCGATACCCTCTCCTTGGTGGAGCTTGGAGGGCAACATAGGTCTAGTCTTATTCTTCCTCTATTGGTGGTTAAAACCCTAGAGGGTCCTTGCTCCCTTTCTTCTCTTGTAGTGAGTATCCTTCTATCTTTCCTTGGCACCTTCTCCTTATTGCTTATTTTTCAGACATGGTGGTTATGAGTTGTTCTTCTCTTCTTGAGGTGGCCGAAGGCGGTGCCCTGGAGCTTGGACCTTGGTGCTTAGAGCATGGAGCTTGGTGTTTGGATCTTTAGAGCTTGAGGAGTATGCTTGAGGAAGTTTTAAATAACTCCTACCCTAGATATATTACCTCCTTTTTTATGTTTCTAGTTTATATGCTATCTTCATCGGCCATGCTTATCTTGTTAGTAATATCTTTGCTCTAGTATGTGCCTTGACGTTGTGGGATATGATGACATGGTCATGTTTTTGCCCTAGATGTGTTCTTAGACCTCATTGACTGAACCTTGGATTAGGGTTCCTTGCAAAAAACCCCTCTCTCTTAGTTGTTGAGAGGTGCACCTAGGGTCTCCTAATTGAATGGTGTGTGCAGTGTGTTCTTGGGGCAAAATCCCTTTCTCTCTTTGGTCTTGAGAGATGAGCTTAAGCTCTAGTTGTGTGGGCAAAACCCCTCTCTAACTTGGTTGTTGAGAGGTGAGTCTATACTCTAGTTGCTTGGGCAATACACCTCTCTTACCATGGACTTGAGAGGTGAGCTTTTGGATGGTGTTGACCTAGTTGAGGTTGGAGAGTTGGCCGATATGGTGATGACCCACCTTGCTGCCTGATATGTGATGGAAGTTGTGCAAAACCCCTCTCACTTGGTTGTTGAGAGGTAAGTCATCTCTATTGACCATTTAGGGTTTCTTGGTGGCTGTCTTGATGTTGAAGATGACCAAACCATAATGACCTTTGGACCCTTGCCCGATATCTGTCTTATAGGGTTGATCTTGGGCGATATGTTAGTTGTCTTGTTGACCTTGTTGATCGATATGGGTCCTTACCCAAGAGGTGTTGTTAGACAACATGCTTTTGGCTGACAGGGATGTGCCTTGGGTGTTAGATGGTCTGTGTTGGGCATCATGGCATGTTGGTGTCTTCCACGACATCCTTTTGGATGGTGCTTCCCGACACCTTACTGGATGATGCCTCACCAGATATGGATGCTTATGTTGTGGCCACCTTGTTGAGGTGATCCTCTTGGGCGTTATGCATTTGGGCTGGGCATCAGGCGTTGTTGTTTCCTTGCACGATACCCTTTTGGGTAGTGTTGCCTGTTACCCCAAGAAGGTGTGTTGCCTGTCACAACGTTGCCCATCTCGGGGTGTTGCTCGATACAGGTAGCATGACACATCGTTGCACGATAGGGTAGCTTGCTATCTCTTTGTTTTCTTTGGTTGATATGAGTATGATCTTGTGTTGGGTGATATGGCTTGCACCTTTCACTTTGCTCTTGTGGTGCTACCCGACATGGTGCCTTATTGGCTTGGACTATATAAAGTGGACGTTAGGGTTTTCTGCCTTAGGTGTTATCAATCTTACCCTCTTTTTTCCCGATATCTTCTTGTGGTGCTACCCAATACCTAGGTGACGGGGGCTAACCGATATAGTAGGTGGTAAAGAGTTGCATGCTGAACCGATATAGTGTTGGGCATCACAATCTTTGGTAAGAGACGATGTTCCTTTGGTGAAGGCTATCCCTTACCTGAGATTCTTTTGGTGAAGGTTGTTCCTTACCCGATACACCTATAGTGAGGGTTTTACCTTGTGTTCAGTAGGTAACCCTAATGCTTGTTATTCTTTGGTATATGAGGTTGTTATGCTTTGATATATATATAAGAAGGCTATTCTTTGATACACTCATCTACGTTATGTGGTTGACTCTCATAATGAAGTAAGGAGTTGTAAATGTTCCTTGTACAAGTATCATTGCTCCATTGTGATTTCACTAACCATGCAGGTAACAGTTGTACGATGAGGCCATGGTAATGGCATGATAGTAACATGATGTGGGACATCATGGGTTATGATGAATCCAGTGATATATGATGGGTGCTACCCATGGAATGGTAATGTGTGCCTTGATGATGGGATTGAGTCCCTGTGATGGTGATCTTTGAGATGGATCTTGATGATTAGAAAGAGGCCAAGTAGTAACATGTAATATTGGATCCTTGTGATGGATCAGGGTGATTTTTATGTCTTTGAGAATAAGAGTGACAATGTAACACATGATAATGAGATCTATGTTGTTTACTTGTGTTAAGTTTACATGTTACATAACTTGGTTGAATCTTGCAATCCACTTAAAATACACTAATTAATTATAGATGAACCTTTCATGTAGTTTGCTCTGGCCATAGATCCATCATCGTCAGTAGCTGGTGATGGTGAAACATATTGTTGAATAGGCGGGGTTTCTCCTAGCCAAAAATAGGACGATTAGAGTGCAACTACAGTTGTAGACTCAAGATGTGTATAGAACATGGTGAATAGGCCCATGGCTCAGTGTGATGGAGCATGAATGTGTTCATGGCTCAGGAGCATGGTGATCAGGCCCATGGCTCATGATATACTAGCGCCGTGACCTGTACCAAGGTGGGCTAGAGGAAAGGGTAGCCTGCGGGAGCTGACCCTGTGACTAAGGTCACTTAAGAAAGAGATTGCGGTCCTACTTTGGTTCTCATGCACTGACTATGAGGAGGTGAGGTCGTGGAGTTCAACTCTTCCATTGACCTTGTATGTCATCGGTTTTGGGTTTTGCAACCGAAGGTTGGAATCGAGCGGTACGGATCACTTCCTCGGGGCATAATAAATCCTAATCCAGCTTAGGGCAAACACGGAACATTGATTGAGGCCTTTTTTGTATAGTTTCCTTGGTTATATCTTACAATTAATTACATGTTCCTCAGATGTGATGATAATATCTTATATGACTTCTCTTGTCAATCATGTTCCATATATTAACCTGTGTATATGCCTCTTAGATATCCTGGTAAGTTGTTATAGAGTTAGTTCTGCTCAGCATGTTGTATATGATCTACTTATATCAATTACCTACTTTATCTATTCTAGCTCTTCTGAGGTTTTATAGTTTTGGCGGGGATTATGTTTCTCGCTGGGACTGTGTGTCTCACCCCGTTGGTTTAAAACTTTTTTAGGTGATTGATCTAGACGTGGTGGTGGTCGTGAGGTTGCAGCCGAGTAGCAAGAAGATCAATAGGAGGCAAGAGATGGATATGTTGCTTTTGTGATTGTTTTGTAGTATAGTCCTAGAGTCATCCATGTACTCTCAAGTCCTTGGAAGTGTTTTGACGAGGTTTCACAATGTATGATATCGGTATGGTTTTTCTTATCCTGTTGTTGACCTGGCTAGGTCTGTTATGTACATAAACAGGTGGTGAACTCTTGTGCTTATGGGACAGCTAGATCCTATGATATGTAGACATGTATCAAGTTTATGTATATTTATATAACATATTTCCTTATAGGATGTGGATCTGGTTGTAATAGTTCCTTATCAGCTTTCCGCAATCGGTTTTAATTAACCTGTGTTTTTGGTAATACGATGTTTATGACGGTTCTGTACATTTTTGCATGGCATTTTGTTGTCTGTGTGATAGCAAGATGTCACACCTACAGTGAAGTCTGAAGCTCCCTCAACCTACCCCTAGTGGCCAAGACTCAAATGGAGCAAAGAAGTCCAAGGAAACACAAAGAATAACCTAAAAGTGTTGATATAAGGACCAACACGACCGTCATACCTTAGAATGGTCGTGCTTAATCAAGATCAAGTTAAAGGAAAATACACTCAAGAACAAACTCATGCTACATGGCTGTGCTGCCTAGCATGGCCATGGTAAAAGACCAAGAACGATTGTTCCACACAACACCATCGTGTGACAGTCAATGCAAAATGACTGTGGCACTCAGAATGACCAGCACATCTGCAAGCCACCATGACTGTGGTGACCACCACAATGTTTCCACCTTTAGCTCATAACCTCCAAAACAACATGTGATTTTCACCATTTTTTACCTCTTTCTTTCCATTCCAGCACAGTAATGCTCACTTCCACTAACCATAGTCGTGCTGCCCAGCATAGCCATGCTACATACAATTCTTCCACTACATTTCCTATTTATCCCTCCACTTTACCTAGTGCTTCCCACCACCTATATATACCTAGGGGGTGGTTGTAGCACTAGGTTAGCTACATTCTACCCCTTCCTAGATCTCCATTTTCCCCCTTAGCCATTCCACCTCCATTTCACCATTTCCACCACCAAAATCCTAGTTTCCTAATGTTTTCACCTTATTCTGCCATAATTCCATGCCCTTGAAACTTGGAGGAAGGTGGAGGAAGACCTTGTAGCAACTGAAGAGGAGGATCACTCCATGTACACCTATCTCCATGGATACTTCTCCATCTTTCTCTTCTCTTTTTGTATTTTCCATTTCCATGATTAGCTAGGCCCCTTAGGTGGGTTTTTTGGGTCAAAAAATGTTACTTTGATACCATGTTGGGGGGAAATGATATGTAAACATTATGATTTAATTTTATAATTATTATATTTTATTTCTATCTCACTCTTCATGAATTTCTTATTGGTTTATTCTTGAAATCACCTAAGAAATTTGGTAAATTGCTTATATGGGTGAATTTTGGGATTCACTCCTAGGTCCAATCATGGATCCCAAGCTAGCTACCCATCTTCCTATATGCTAATCAATTCCCCTGACCCTAGTTGATATATCTAAGGAGCTAATTTAGATGAATTTAGTGTGCTTAGAATGGAGCCTTTTCAAGGATAGAATGTGGGTGATGTGAGGCCTAAAACCTCACTTCCACTCCCATTACTACCCTCAGCTACTAATCACCCTAAGATCCACTAACCTAGAAACCTAGGTTTATTTAGACTCTAATTGAATTACACCTAAACCCTAACCCAGTTGATCCTCATAAGGGTAGTAGGAGGTGTTAGGGACTAGTTCCCCTATGCACAACTTATCCTATCCATGGCTAGTTAGTAGTTTAGGGAAATTGATTAGCCTCTAGCTTGTTGTTTGGCTTGGTAATCTAAATGCAAGCATAATGTTCACATGTCATCACCCTTAACCTAATTGATAAGTGCATTCCCCAAACACCCCACATTTCCCTTTATTGCATTAAAACTCTAGTTGCTTTCTTGCCTAGATAGTGTTATCTTAGTTGGCTCTTTGCTTTTTTAGTTAGCTTCTTGCCTTTTTCATGCTTTTTTGTTGCTAGAGTAGGTCTTTAAATTTTCTTTTGCCTGGTTTGCTAGCTTAGTGTAGTGTAGATCTTTTCTTGCTTGCCTTGTCTTCTCTTTCTCATTAGAATTAACTGTGTAGGGTAACTTATGTTTGAATCTTGTTTGTTTTCTTTAATTGCTTGCTTGTTCACCATTAGTAATAATCAACAAACCGCCATCAAACCCTTAAACCCTAGAATCCATAGTAGGAACCTAGCCCAAAACTAACCTAGCTCTAGTGCCACCTTTTCTCCCTATTAATTGACCCTATGCATGACACCCTCCTATAGTATGACACGACCTTGTGTGCTTACGGGTGTAGTGTTTAGTTTATGTGAGTGTGTTTGTGTAGGTCCATTATAAATTTTGAAAGATCCCATGTGTGTTCCAATCTTGTGGGGCACATCTAGTCAAATTTGATTGGTTAGTGTGCGCAACTGTGGCGGGATGCACCAAGCTTTCTAGCACTGTTAATGGGGACAAAAAGTGCCATAGCTACCTAGTAGTTATATTGTTGACTCTCCCCTTTGGAGCTGTGTTTTTCCAGCTTACTTGTATGTGTTTGATAAACACACCAATCCTCCTTCATAAGCCCATATCCTAGTTTTTTTGTTTTTAGGTTTTCGATAAGTTTTGTCTTTGTTATTGTTTTTTATTTTTTATTTCTAAATCCCTTGTATACCCAAGTGATCCATGGGTATCATTGTCCTTTTTGACTAGAGTATGATTTATTTTAAGTGCCTTTATATGGCTTTACCTTCATTGGGACTCACCAACAATAGTATATCTTTACATGACTTGCATTGATGTGTGACAAGTGTATGTCTCCATCCATATGTTTTCAACATAGACTCCACCAAAATATATGTCATGTACAATGTAGGGACCCTCCCAATTTAGATTAAACTTGCCACGAGAATCGGGGTTGATGAGCATGTGCAGCACAAGGTCACCCTATTTAAACTGCCCTAGACACACTTTCTTAGAAAAGGAACAATTCATTCTAGTTGGGTAGCATTGTGCTTGATGGAGTACTTGTAGTCATTTTACTTCAATAGTATTCAAGGAATAGATAAGATATTGCACCCAAGCAGTCTCTAATATATAGGCTTATTTAGGGATTCCTAATGAAAGAATTTCAACCATAATAGGTAAATCTGATTATGTCCCATAAAATAGAGAATAAATGGCAACACTTGTTGATGTCTAGATTGACGTGTGATAAACTGATATGATAGTGGCAGTTGTTCATTCCAATCTTTACATGAGTGGATTCTTTTCTTCAAGATATTTAGAAGATTTATATTTTTTTCCAGTGCATCATTCATCTACAAGCAATGTGGAGATGTACGATGATGCATGATTCCAAAAGAAGTCACAAATTCATGCATGAACCTCTATGATACCTCATCTCCTTCTTTACATGTCAAGCATCAAAGCAGAGTTTGGTTATGAGAGTGATGATAAAGTTATCCAACACCTAGCATATATTGGGAAGCTAATACATTGAATTGTTTTTTGATCACTTTTACAAGATACTTCAGGGAAGGGATGACCTTCTAAGAACATTTTAATATGATACAACTTGGGTTGCCCATCATTCAAATCTATTTTCCCTATATGCATGCAATAGGCTGGACTAACTAATGTCTTTAGTTCAAAGGAAAAACTTTCTAGACCTTAAATTTTTACTCATGAGTCAAGTGTAGAAAGTGCCAACGTAAGTGTTTCTTTCTCATTTTAAATGATTGAACTTAACTTCTATAAATCTTAGTAAGGACAATGAGATATTCATGGTCATGAATGATATGTTCGTGCTCAGTCTTCCTTCGCGATTGATTTGAGAGACTATTAGTAGAGAGTCGCTAATGACTTGAACATATCGAGGTCCCATCTGCTTTGCAACTTGCAAAGCTAGAATACAAGCTTCATATTTAGTTACATTGTTTGTGGCATCAAACTCCAATTCTCAAGTAACATGTATATGTTTAACGTTAGGATCAATGAACACTATTCTAATTCCCCTTCCAATTTGATTTGATGCTCTGTCAAAGAAAAATGTACTAGTATCTGGATCATTATAATCAATTTTTATATATGCTTCAACCATGTTGATATCTTCACCCAAGAAAACAAAATACCATCTATATGTGCATTCAAAATCTCAACTAACTGATAAGCAAGAGCTTGTGATGTTACAGCCTTCATTGAAACATTAATGATATCAAATTCTGATAGTAATACTTGTAATTTGGTATATCGGCCTATCAATGATGGGAGATGACATAAATATCATAATGGGTCATGGAGAGACACAAGTTGGACTGGATATGGCATAAGTAATGGCACAATTTGTTGGTGGCATACACCAATTGTAAACAATGTTTCTCCACCATGGTGTACTTACCTTTAGTGTATGAAAACTTATTTGACATATATAGATTTCATGTTTGTCAATTTTGACCTTTTGGGTTAATACTCCTCTAATAGACCTTCCATCATAGATAAATGAAATGTCAAAGGGTATCTTGACACCAACAATTTGAGCACTAATGGATTTGATAAGTATACCTTAATCTTAACAACATGACATTGGTCATTCCATCATGTGTTTGAGTTCTTATTTAGAAGTTTACAAAAAGGTTCACATACTGGTTGCAATGAAGTGGCTAATGTATTGAATCCTACTAAGAAAATCATGAATTTCCTTTTCAGTTTAGGGAGGAGGTAGATCAATAATCACATGAGATTTCTTGGATCCACTTCAATGCCTCATTGACTAAATATGTAACCTAACAAGTTTCTAGAGATGACCCAAAGGTACACTTTTTGGTTAAGACAAAGATGAAAAAATCTGAACCTTTCAAAAATCTTTTCTAAGAAATCCACATTTTCGTTTGTATGCTTTGTCTTAGCAATCATGTCATCAATGTACACTTAAATCTCCTTACAAATGAGGTCATGAAACAAAGATACCATAGCACACTGATATGTAGTGCCTGCGTCTTTCAATCCAAATGGCATAACATGATAACAGTTGACTCCCCATTATGTAGTAAATTTTGTCTTATCCATGTCACAAGGTTCCATCTTAATTTGATCATATCCTGAGAACCCATCCATGAATCTAAGAAGACCATGCCCTATTGTATTATCAATTAATACATTAATATGTGGAAGTGGGGAGTCATCCTTGGGGCTGATTTTATTCCAGTCTCTATAATCAACACACATTCAGACACACACATCTTTTTTTGGAACTAGTATGACATTGACTAATCGTGTTGGATATGATATGGGATGGATAAAACCAACATCATATTGTTTTTCACCTCTTTGCCAATTGTGAGTCCCCATTCTGGATGAACATGATGGACTTTGTATTTAATAGGGTGCATAATGGGTATTCTAGGAAGGCAATGGACTTCGATGGATCCATCAAGACTTGTCATGTTAGCATAATTCCAAACAAAAATGTCAATTTATCAACAAAGAAGATCTGTCAAACTAATTTTGACATGTGAAGATAATGTCACTCTAATCTTTACTTGATGTAATATGGGTCCCACACTAACATTTACTAATTATGTTACATCTACAATGTGGAATTTCTGATGTTATTTTATCATATATTCAAGTATTGAGACGTCTTCACAATTAGGGGGAAATATGTGAGCAATTCGGTCACTTCTTTGTAAGCATTCATCTTTCATTGTCAGTTGATGGTGTTGGGTTTTATGATCCTTTTGTCATACATATAAGGTGTTTACATTTAGGAACTTGATGATGAGACTGGTGGAAGTGCCAGGATGGCACCTCCTCATCAATTACTGACCATTTTTTTAGGAGTTGACTGATGTAAGATTGATTCTTATCTCATACGTGTAATTGATGAGGACTTCATTTGTACTGATTGGTAAGATTGTCTCGTCTATTGATGGTGTGTTCTTTCTCAAGGAAAACATTGTGCTCCAGGTTTATATGTGGTGTATTGATCATCACTTGATGTGTAATCTAAATAGTTTTTCAACTTGATGGAATCTCCATACGTCTTGTGAGAATTGGTGGAAGTATTCTAAGCAAGTGTACTGATTTCATGTCTCCATGAGTATTTTCCTTGCCATTATGACATTCAAAAGACATCTTTGAGAAACTCCATGGCTTGAATTGTTTTTTCTATTCAAATATTCTTTGGTTGGCCACCCTTCTTTAACCAAGTTAATTTTAGAACTGCATTTCCTATTCTCTAGTTATGAATTTATTTACTTGCTTTAATTTTTTTGAGAGTTTTCTACTCTTGTCAGATAAAAATATCTTTGTTATGTGTTCAAATTTAATCATTGTATATATGACAGTATATTTCTGAACGTCTATTTTTTCTTTGCAGCAATTGTATCAGATCATAACAAGGACCTTTAAGCAACAACCCCACAAAAGAACATGGTCACTATATATGACAGAGGCCTTATTCCATATAGTAGACATAAAAATGTTAAGAAATCCAATAGAGACATCAAATTCTTTATGGACAATGATAGGAATGGCATACCACAAGAAAAACACAATGGACATTATGGAGTTTAGTTAATAAATGAAATTCCATTGGGAGTGTTTAGTAGGAAGTATGAGGATCTTCCTGAACTATCTTTTTAACTGAGATGATAGTACATGCTGAAGACCTTACATGTTAGACATTAATTACATTTGGACAAATTCATAGTGCAAATATCGATTCACATACAATTTTTTTTTCTTCACATATTAGTTGACCCTCTTGTAGAAAATAGTGTTTGATTATAACATCCTTGTTTTTTGCAAAATGAGTAGGGTTTAGTTGTTATTCATCCTTCCCTACATTGTAGGCCTGAAAATCTCAAAACAAATGTCAAAATCCACTTTTATCTGGTGGGGCTTATCAGAAGAAAAACCAGAGGAGAAAGAAAAAAGTAAGGAGTGTTTTGTAATGTTGTCAATTACCAAATTTGTGATTGCATGGTACAAATGAAATATGTGGTTTTCTTACTACTGCGAAGAGCCGAGAAACCTATCTTCAGGTTGGGACATACTTTTATTGTATCATTTTCAACAAGAGATTAAGGGACAAGTTCTGTCAGACGTCCCCCTGGGGGCTAACTTCACTCAATAATGTGATTGAGAGAGGTTAGAGAATCATTGAAAAGGAAAAATGAACATCAATAAGGAGTTCTATGGTTGAGATTGAATACCAATAGATGGATGGATTCTACCAACCTTTAGCTTTGTATAGACTTAAGGTACTAGATATGCCTTGCAATTCTACATTTGGCATGAATGTAGCTTGGCTAGGGAAGCATGTACCCATGAAAATTTTCTTGTACATTTAAAGGCATATATACCAACCTCAACTTTCTTGGAGTGGTATTAAAAAATTGCAACCCAAACAAGATGAATCGACATCTAGACTAGGGTCTAATCGGCGATTAGTCTCTAGGCTCTTGGGTCGGGGAAAAGCCTTTCAGAGATTAGATAGATATCTAACAAGATCCTTGTTGAAGGCAACTTGATCTTCTAGGTTGAGTTTTTTATCAGTATGTATAATGTCATTTTGTGATTGCTAAATAGACCATCAAGTGACGACAAGTTGGATATCTTCCACTGTATCACCGGTCAAAAGGGTAATGTGATTAACCCATTCATCCTCTAGCATGTTGAAGAAAGAGGGGCTAACTAGAAGCAATTGCCACATCGGCCTATTGAAGGGGGCAGTCATGTAGACAATGGATTAGAGTGTCTTGAGTGTTATTGTAGACTGGGTAGGTATCCTCCGTGGGTATATGTCTACAGAGTTTCTCAATATTGATTAAGATGGCATGGTTGTAAGAACCACAAATAGATCTTCAATTGAGTAGGCAATGAGGACTTCTAGACTTTTGTCCAATTCCTCATCTATGGAGTATCCTTCTAATAACGAAGCCATTTTTAAGCTAATTTTTGTGTCAATTGTCCTTGCATTTTGAGTGGCCATGACTAAGTGTCTAGACCAGCAACATGACTGACTAGGGGAATATGTTAGAATAAGAGGCCAAGAAGTTTATGTGAGGTAGGCATGGATAAACAATCAATCCCACTTGAATTTGTCTAAAACCAATGAATTAACAGAGAAATCTATTAGATCAGTAGGAATTGTGAGAGTGGGATTAAGTTCCTCAACTGAGTAACCTTAAATCCAACCATCTTTCCACACATTTGTGGTAGATCTCAAGTTCATCATTTTATAATCTGACCTCCTGATAAGATTAATATGCTTCTTGATGAACCAGGATTAGGAACATGCTTTGTGGCTTAAGACCTCATTATATGTGCACTTTTCACACATAATCTGAACCCATAGGGTGGACAGGTTGTTTAAAAAGTACCACACATTCTTAAGATGAAGAGAGATGTTCTCGCCTCTAGCACCCTTGATTCTGAGCCTGCCAAAGTTCTTGCACATCGTAATCTTCTTCTAAGAGACCATGGACAGTGTCTTCTTCTCACAACTACTAGACCAAATAAAAAATTTCACATATTTGTTTATATCATCACATAACAACTAGAAAATCTTAATAGAATGTATAGTGTATGAAGGCAGAGCTTTAAGGGTAGAAGGGTTTTTCATAAGGGTGATTCTCCCTACCAATGGTGGTGAGTTATCCAACTCAACATTCGATCCCTGATGGAGTGCATAAGACAAGCATGTGTAGACTTGTTTGGGAGAGAAGTAACAATAAAATTTATCCTTAGAAATGATTTTGCCTGAGACTCTTGCAAATTCTTGGAGTACCTTGTTGATATTTGTAGCTTGTTGGTTAAAAACTTCAGCAATGAGCAAGATTCCATCCACATATATCACATTGGATTGTGGTTGCGTGTAAGGACAATGGGATACTGATTGCCTTCTGAGTCAGATTATATAATGGCTTGTCTCAGGCATTCCATTCGGAGGATGGACACATAGCCCTTGTTTGGTTCAGGAACCAATACAGACTAGGCAATGTCTTTTTGGCACTAAACACGACTAACTTAGTCGAGATTCAATTTTGTTTTATTTGGCAAAAAATGGACTGATGGATCCATTTTGGATTTCATAATCCTCTAATCCATACCAAGTCAATCCTCCTATTAGCAGGATTCCAAGATCTCAATCTAAATTTGGCTATCTTTTATGTTATTTTGTTCTATTTACCAGACTGAAAAATACAAGTTACGAGGCCAGTCCAATTTAATGAGTGCTTGCAATGGGATTGGGTTGCCAAACAAAAACCGGATTGAATCCAGATAAACTAATCTGGATCTATCGAATAACCGTGTAAGGACCCTGACCTCCGTTTTGGGATTACCTTGTTTTCTTTGCCTAAACTTAGTGTTTATATGCGTGCTAATCACCTGAAGTTGTGATTAAGGTTTGTTTGTGCTTTGTTGAGAGGTTGAGGTGCAATTTGAAATTTACCCAAGTTCTAGGGTTGGGGTGCAAGTTTGTTACCTTGAAAGATGTCTTTCTCTCTCCTTACATCCTCTAGGGTTGAGAGGATGGGTTAGGCTCTTTGCTTGAGTAGCTTTGGGCTTTGTTGAGCCTTTTTTGAGTTGTGTTGAGGCTTGTATCGGGCTGGACCTTGGTGTATCGGCCAGGAGTGCTTGCTTGTATCGGGCAAGTTGTGTATCGGCCTGGGTTGTATTGACCAAGTGGTATATCGACCATGGCATCATGTTGGGCAATACACACCCCTCTTGACCTAGACTCATTTGTGCCACCATATTTGGACAAGTGGTCGTTGCTTTGGTAGTGGGTGGCAAGTCATGGACAAGTGGTATAGGGTGCTAGCATGTGGCATGACTTGAGGAAAAGTGTGCTAGGGTTGGGTGCCACCTTGCCTTGCTCTCCCCCTTCACCCCTTAGTATATAAGCAACCCTTCTTTATTTCTAGGCCTCTTTGGTGCCCTTAGTTTCTCTCTTTCCTTTGGTGGCCGAGCTAGGAGTAGAGAAGAGGAAGTGGTGTCCAATACAGTTGGTATCTTGGCCGATACCCTCTACTTGGTGGAGTCTTCTTCTTCCTCTAGTGGTGGCTGAAACCCTAGAGTGTGCCTTGCTATTTATTTCTCTTGTGGTGAGTATATTTCTCTCTTTCCTTGGTACCACCTTCTTCCTTGCTTGTTCGTCCATGGAGGTGATAGGTTCCCTTCTTTTCTTGAGGTGGCCGAAGGTGGAGCTGGGAGCTTGGAGTTTGTGCTTGAGGTGGGTTACATAACTCCTACCCTAGCTATATTACCTTATTTTTATGTTTCTCGTTTATATGCTATCTTGATCGGCCATGCTTATCTTGTTAGTAATATCTTTTCTCTAATTTGTGCCCTTAACATTGTGGGATATGAAGATGGGGTTATGTGGTTTAGAAGTGTTCTTGGACCTTGTTGGTTGAACCATTGGATTAGGGTTCTTTGGGAAAAACCCCTCTCTCTTAGTTGTTGAGAGGTGAGCCTAGGGTTCCCTAATTCCATGGTGTGTGTGGTGTGTTCTTGGGGAAAAATCCCTTTCTCTCCCTTTGGTTTTGAGAGGTGAGCTTGAGCTCTAGTGGTGTAGGCAAAACACCTCTCTTCCTTAGTCATTGAGAGGTGAATCTATACTCTAGTTGCTTGGGCAATACCCCTCTCTCACCATGGACTTGAGAGGTGAGCCTTTGGTTGGTGTTGACCTAGTTGAGGTTGGAGGGTTGGCTGATATGGTGATGACCCACCTTGCTGCCTGATATGTGATGGAAGTTGTGCAAAACCCCTCTCACTTGGTTGTTGAGAGGTGAGCCAACTCTCTTGACCTATTAGGGTTTCTTCATGGTAGTCTTGAGGTTGAAGATGACCAACCTGTCATAACCTTTGGACCCTTTCCCGATATCCATAGACTGAGCTTGGGTGATATGCTAGATGGATGTCTTGTTGACCTTCTTAACCGGCGTGGGTCCTTATCGAAGAGGTGTTGTTGGATGATATGATGTTGGATGACAGGGATGTGCCTTGGGTGTGAGTGTTGGGTTTTAGGGGAGGCAGAGAAGGCAACGGAAACAAAAAAAATTCTCCTCCCCAAACCAAAAACAAGGAAACGCGTCAACGTCTATACAATAGGAAAGGATGGTTTGTGGAATCATACCTTGTCCCGAGGATTTCTCAGAGAATATACCTCATGAATTGCACGGTCTCCACCTCCGGTCTTGGACGGTGTCTGTGCAACTCATTGTCGCACCGGGACTGACAACTCCTGGTCTCATCGGGACTGTCGAGATTTATAGCTATCCTCTGAGCAGCAGAAATCTCCCGCCTCTGAAGTAGTCCACACAGACCACCTGAAACTCCAATCTCCTTATCTCACAAGGAATTGGAAGGAGTCACATCCTCCTATCAGCGTACTAGTCACCGACACACTCTCCTGCCACTAGTCTCTTTCTGCAGTTGTCTTTCCCTTGTTGTGCCTCCCTTATCGGGTAGCACTTGCTCAGGCTCTCTCTCGGTTGCCAAAACTAGAGAGAACGACAACTTTACAGAGCAACTGGTTACATTGTGTTGTTCTTTGAGAAGCCCCCAATACCCCTATATATAGGAGGGTCATGGGATAGGGTTCTCTATCCCGGGCAATGCGGGACTAAAGTAGGAGTAGAAG
The DNA here is from genome assembly GCA_963693085.1 of Alisma plantago-aquatica. Taxonomy (NCBI): domain Eukaryota; kingdom Viridiplantae; phylum Streptophyta; class Magnoliopsida; order Alismatales; family Alismataceae; genus Alisma; species Alisma plantago-aquatica. The sequence goes on along the minus strand of OY856414.1, from coordinate 283,390,825 downwards.
GGTTCGGGATTTTCCACAAAAACAACCAACTGTGTAGCCTGAACCGATTGTTTCATTTATGAAACGGTCAGTTGGGGAGCTGAGCCGGTCGGTTAACATCTCAACTGATCGGTTGGGACCCATGAAACAGTCAGTTCATGGTCCTGGTCAGTTCCCCATTGACTTTTCCTCCTTTGTTTCTAATTGGTACCTAATACCAATCCTTGTTCCATTCAAATTGGGCCAGTGAAATGAAAGGAAATTTCTCACCAATCCTACTTTCCCAACTTGCTCAGTTGCATCAGTTGAACCTATCATTTCAACACTTGAAGCAATCATTTCACCCTGTCCATGAGCCGATCGACTCACCACCTGAGCTGATCGGTTCACCAAGCTGAGCCGATCGGTTCATCATATGAGCCGATCGGTTGGGAGTGCAGATTGTGCAAAATCAGTCAATTACAGTTTCAATCAATCCGATACTCCAATCAATGTGTCCAACACTTTGAACATTATGACATTGAGCTATCAATTAATTGAGTATTTAATTGAACTACTAAACTCCTTTAGTAATCAATCTAAACATTGTTTGTGGACAAAACTCCTCTTCTAGGTTAAATCCTATGTGTGTGACCCTGCAGGTCCATTTCACGTTGGCAGTGAAAGTCCATAACACTTATGACTTCACAAGCAAAGAGCGGTGCCTAGTCACACATCAGTGCTACCCAAGTGAAATAGAAAGTTGGAGAACAACTTTCAATCCTACAATCCGTGAATGGTGTTATAGTGAATGTATAATTCCTTTGTCACTAATATCCCGAATGAACTCGAGGCATGGAACAGTCATCCTGTCAACGTTCATTCACTTTCTTGATCTCAGAGTAGATTGGAAGATATATGTTATGACATCAATATCACATACTGATTCACACATTCGTGCATGCCTTTCTCAATCCTACTCATCAAGTGGCCATGGATATCAAACTTCCTCAGGAGGGACAAATCCCATATCTATCACTCACCCCTCAAAAGCCCCATGTGTCAAAGCTACCCAATCATCACCTTTATAACAATCCATGTTTCGGGACTGCGTCTGATGATGTCAAAGTGTGCCCAACGACATGTGTTGAGTGTAGTGATTTTAGGTCAAAGAATCACACTCACCACCATAACTGTGAGTATTGACTGTGACTACCATGTCATGGTTCCATGTGTCAAACTAACAGTGGGTATGTCCGGTACACTTGTTTTCTAACAAGTACCTATGTGTTTGGTTTGATATCTCTATATCATGACTAATGAGATTCTGTCATCAACCAACACCACAATCTAGTCTTGTGTGTCATTGCTGTCTATCTACCTTCCACAATGACATCCGGCTAGGGACATAATGAGAATGTACAAACTCTTAGCATCCGTATGATCTCATCGTTCAGGTCCTCAACCTAAAAACATACGTCATTGAGTACTGTCATTCTCTAGACATTCAATCTGTTCTATCACTATCTCATATGACTGAACCAGAAAGAATTAGAAGCTTGCCTTTGTTGTTTATCAAATCAATCTTAATGTATCCCACCAATCATCCCATGATTGGCTCTCAGGGCATACATACCAACAGACTCCCACTTGTACTGCAAGCCAATCACCCTTGAATCGTATTCATAGTGATCTTCAAACATGTCCCACATGTTACTGTGCTCTAGTGCGAACATAGTGAGTTATGGCAACACCTTGCCAAAGTCAATTTTTAACTGCATGTCTCTCATCTCTTCGTTGTACGTCATACATATGAGATGGAGTTGTCGTAATATGCGATCTAGTATTCCATTGCTAACCTTTAACCACATCGCATGATCAAGGATTCCATACTTGTCATCAATGAGCGGAATATCTATAAGTTCATCTCATGAACTTCCATACCCATATAGTATCCACTGTTGTTCTCTAACACACGGATACTCGACATTTCCTTTTAAATGGTTTTATTGGAACACTTCCAATTATCAACAAACTTTCACTTTTATATATCCTATATATATTGCAATTAATTTTCTGTCCTTTCAGAAGTTTGCATCAATGTAACTCTTTACATTGAACTCTTCCTTTTCTCCATAGAACTAGTACTTCTTAAGTACTTATCAAGTTCTCATGGTATTCCAGTAACCCTTACTAGAAGTAGACATACATCCACTCGTCATGTCTCACATACGAGTTATCAGGATGAGCACATCATATTGCCATGTCCTACATACAAGATGATGAATGCATTTTGTTCTTATCATGTTGATACATGCAAGATAATGGGATGATTTCATACATGATAGATCCATATCTATTCTTAGTGTTCCCATTCTTCATAATAATTGGACACTTGGCCTTGGGATACTAACTCCATATAACATGGACACATTTTCTCCCACTGAATCTTTGCATACTGAACCCTTCAGTACAGATTGCCAATGTATGTTTTCTCTTTTCAGGTCAAGAGGTTTTCAAGAACTATCTCTATAGATTCAATTCATATCACATAGGAAACATCTCTATCTTCCTTAAAGATAATTTCCACTTTTAGATTTCCATTCTAGAACATTTCCATTTCACATCAACATGTGGAATGTGAACACGCTCCCACTAAATCACATATCCCTTCTTTATCTTTGACATATCAGTCAAATCCTTTGACTATATCATCAAAGTAAAGATCCCATTCTGAGTTGCTTGTACTCAATCAATCACATTGATTAGTCCATTGTAACTTATAGACTTCATTTGCATTAGTGGATTCATAAACCTTATAGGTTGTGTCACGTACACATCCTTGTTCTATTCCTCATAGGAATGTGGTTTTAGTATCCATTTGCCAAATGTCTTAGTCATTAAGTTGCAATCAACAAGCATCATCCTTCTGAAAATGTTATCCATGTGTCTTAACACTTAAGATTCATTTGCACTTATGGATTTCATCCAATGGGTGCTACCATCAAGGTCATACCTTATGGTTCACATGGATGTCATTTAGGATGTAATGGTCATAAACCATAACTCAAAATTTGGTTCCTCATATTCATCTAGATAGTTGACACATCACATGAACAACTCATCACATAGATAAACGAGGTGTATCCATCAAGGATATAAGAACTTACAACTCCTTGTGATTCTTAATGTCCTTTATTAGTGTGGGGTATTCTTTTATTAAGAAGAATTCAGTTATTTGATAATCATTCTCTAACTCCTTAGAGTATGATTCCTTCTTGATTTAGACATCACCATGCCTTAATCATGAGTTCACTATGATACACTATCATAATCACTCATAAGGATCTCAAACATTTGGTCCAAGTATTTCATTCATTGATCTCATCAAGAATTAACACTTTACCAAATTTGCACTTCATCTATGATAATCTTGAACACTTCAAGATATTCATATTGGTATTTCTCCAAACACCATTTGAAGTATTAGCATTTGTTCCAATAGGTATGTAAATACATCACATGTATCATACCTAATAGGATAATCATTCTCCCACTACCTTTAGTGAAGATTGATTAATCATGTCCAAGATATTCATGTCTCTTACTGGTTCTTTAACCAAAAGAGTCTAGATTTATCCATCACATGGAAACTAGAAATGAATTTCTCATGATTGATGCTAATTTGATTGTTTGAGTTATCTATAACTCTTAGGTATCATTTTATCTTATGCATATCAAATACCACAAGATAAATAAGGCATTGCCACAAAGATCATATCTTTAGAAATTGAAACATCTCTTTATTAATTACCATCATTGTCATACAATATGCAAAAATAAAGTGTTTCTATCTATTGGAAAATATGAAATAGCAGTTCTCAACTCTATTTCGTGCCCTTTAGGCTGAAATAAACTAAAAGGTACTCCTATCTATGGCATCAACACTTTCTCCAATGATGGGTACTCCTTTCTTGTTCCTTTCACAAAGACCATCACTTCTTTGTGGATATTTCATATCATATATGACATATCCACATCTTGGTATCATATACCTCAGATAAAGAAGCGGTTCATTTCATGATACCTTAGGTGGAGATCTCCATCCCCTCCTTCATCTTCTTTTGTTCTTCCAGATATAGAGGGCAATTCCCTCATACACCCTTTCCCCATGTGTCTTGAGGTTGAAGACGGCTTGGGCTGCTGACTAGCATCAGAACACTTCTTTGCTTTTCCCTTGCCCTTGCCCTTAAGACTTACCTTTCATTGATCTCATCAAAGATTAGGGTTAGTCTTTCTTCATATTTTCCTCTACTGTCCTCAACATGTCCAACAAATTTGTCAACGCTTTTCAAAGTTGTTCATGTTGTAGTTTATCATGAACTGTATGATTCTCGCAACATTTGTAGTATCATACCAATAGCCTACTCTTGGCTCAGAGGGAATCCTTCTTAGTCAGGTCTTTCCACATACCCAATCATATTGAGTGTGTGAATACCTTACTAGATCTCCTTCTGTCATGACATACTAGGACAATGTCTTGGAGACATCATATGTCTCATGTTGCCTCTACAACTCATAGTTCAGAGAACACAACATCAAGCACTCCTCATCAATGTCATCCTTGGTATGCTTCCATAAGCATACTTTCAGCCATTGATGTGGTGGGATCGAGTTCATCTGGTTCTGGTATAACTAGGACTTAGAGCTTTTTCTCTTTGATTGAGAACGCTTCTCAACGTCCTAACCAATCGTGGAAATTATTCCCATTCAACTTGTTCTTTGCTAGGACGGATCGCAAAGAAAAGTGATTGCTGTTTGTTGTCATTTGTACTACAAAAGGAAATATGCAATTTTAGTTCAAAAACTCATTTTTGACTTATTTGATTGATTTGAAAAGTTGACGATATAATTAGGCCTTTAATTAATTATCGCCCCCACTATTTTAGTTCAAATTGATAGCCCTCACCATCCATTCAGAAGATTACAGCGTACAACCTTCTAGTGGGCAAGATCCTGAAATCCTCTAAGTCATGGACCAGCTTGGGATGTCACCCACAACTTAGATCTCTCAGGTAGGCAACTCTTGCCAATTGCATCATATGCAACTCTTGATAAGATGTCATATGCAACTCCTTGCCATGATCATCTCCATGCCTCAAGGTGCTAGATCGTATCTAGGTCACCTTGTTAAGTCTGACCAAAAGCAAACACGATAAATATGCACCCTGCTTGGGCAGACCCACATATCCATCCTTCACGCTTCCACGAGATAGACGGTGCACCACACTTGGGCGTGCCCACACTTGGTCGATCAAGCTTTTCACATGTGTCACATTTGGAAGGCATCTAAAACATTAATATTTAATGAGGGATTTGGTTTTTATATACATATACATATCTAATCACCACAATACATAGTATGTATCATATACATGCTATATGCCACAGAAAACATGCAAAATGATAAAAGCGATGATTATGGCCATCCTAATGTGATTCCTCGAGCCAAGAGGAATCACCATCATCTAGGTCTACATCACATGCAACCTGTACAAGATGAACTCTATGATTTTCCTTTTTGGGTTTGATCAACTCATCACATGACTGATCGGCTCGCCATTAGGCTGGTCGGCTGGGTGCCACCAGCCGATCGGTTGGCTCCTTCAACCGATCAGTTCTCCTAGTCGTCATGCATCCCATCATGGTCGCCACCTGCTCGTCTCGCTCCTCGAACCGGTCATCAACCGATCGGATCACTCCTTGAACCGATCATCTCGAACGTCAACCAATCGGTTCACGCCTTGAACCGATCGTCTCAGCTATCATCAGGATGTCCTCCGTTCTTTGACATAACAGGAAATAAAATTATATCCTATTTTACAATGTAAAAAGAGAAACCTCGAGTTACATTCGAGGGGAGCAAAGGTAGGAAAGAAATCTCGAATTATTTCGAGTTACATCAGGAATAGGAGAAAGGGAATCAGTGCGCAGACCGAGATGCAAGCAACCACATACAACCATACACAGATAGGGTTTATTGGCCATAACCACGCTATACATCCACCACAAAACTCGTTTAAGGGTGACGCGTATCGAGTGCATTCATAATACATATATGTAAATTGGGATTTGTGGATTTAGGATTGGACATGCATAAAGCCAATTTTATTCGCATCATATGCAATAAATAAAGGCGACAAACCAAAATCGGTCATATTGATAATACTAAAGTATAGAGCAGTTGATGTGGCTCTAATACCATTGTTGGGTTGTAGAGCGGGCAGAGAAGGCAGCGGAAACAAAAAAAAATCTCCTCCCCAAACCCAAAACAAGGAAACGCGTCAACGTCTATACAATAGGAAATGATGGTTTGTGGAATCATACCTTGTCTCGAGGCTTGCTCGGTGACAATACCTCGCGGTTTGCACGGTCTCCACCTCTGGTCTTGGATGGTGTCTGTGCAGCTCATGGTCGCACCGGGACTAACAACTCCTGGTCTCACCGGGACTGTCGGGATTGACTGCTGTCCTCCGAGTGGCAGAAATCTCCCGCCTCTGAAGTAGTCCACACAGACCACCTGGAACTCCAATCTCCTTGTCGAACAAGGAATTGGAAGGAGTCGCACCCTCCTGTCGGCGTACTAGTCACCGACACACTCTCCTACCACCAGTCACTTTCTTCAGTTGTCTTTCCCTTGTTGTGCCTCCCTTATCGGGTAGCACTTACTTGGGCTCTCTCTCAGTTGCCAAAACTAGAGAGAACGACAACTTTACAGAGCAACTGGTTGCACTGTGTTGTTCTTTGAGAAGCCCCCAATACCCCTATATATAGGAGGGTCATGGGACAGGGTTCTCTATCCCGGGCAATGCGAGACTAAAGCAGGAGTAGAAGGGTTCGAGATTTTCCACAAAAACAACCAACTACGCAGCCTGAATTGATCGTTTCATTTCCGAAACGGTCAGTTGGGGACCTGAGCCGGTCGGTTGACATCTCAACCAATCGGTTGGGACCCATGAAATGGTCGGTTCACTTCTAAACCGGTCGGTTCATGGTCTTGGTTAGTTCCCGATTGACTTTTCCTCCTTTGTTTCTAATTGGTACCTAATACCAATCCTTGTTCCAATCAAATTGGGCAAGTGAAATGAAAGGAAATTTCTCACCAATCCTACTTTCCCAATTTTCTCAGTTGCATCAGTTGAACCGATCATTTCAACACTTGAAGCAATCATTTCACCATGTCCATGAATCAATCGACTCACCACCTGAGCCGATTGGTTCACCAAGCTGAGCCGATTGGTTGGGAGTGCAGATTGTGCATAATCAGTCAATTGCAGTTTCAATCAATCCGATACTCCAATCAATGTGTCCAACACCTTGAACATTATGACATTGAGCTATCAATTAATTGAGTATTTAATTGAACTACTAAACTCCTTTAGTAATCAATCTAAACATTATTTGTGGACAAAACTCCTCTTCCAGGTTAAATCCTATGTGTGTGACCCTGCAGGTCCATTTCACGTTGGCAGTGAAATTCCATAACACTTATGACTTCACAAGCAAAGAGCGGTGCCTAGTCACACATCAGTGCTACCCAAGTGAAATAGAAAGTTGGAGAACAACTTTCAATCCTACAATCCGTGAATGGTGTTACAGTGAATGTATAATTCCTTTGTCACTAATATCCCGAATGAACTCGAGGCACAGAACAATCATCATGTCAACGTTCATTTACTTTCTTGATCTCATAGTAGATTGGAAGAGATATGTTATGACATTAGTATCACATACTGATTCATACATGTGTGCACGCCTTTCTCAATCCTACTCATCAAGTGGCCATGGATATCAAACTCCCTCAAGAGGGACAAATCCCATATCTATCACTCACCCCTCAAAAGCCCCATGTGTCAAAGCCACCCAATCACCACCTTTATAACAATCCATGTTTTAGGACTGTGTTTGATGATGTCAAAGTGTGCCCAAGGACATGTGTTGAGTGTAGTGATTTTAGGTCAAAGAATCACACTCACCACCATCACTGTGAATACTGACTATGACTACCATGTCATGGTTCCATGTGTCAAACTCACGGTGGGTCTGTCCGGTACACTTGTTCTCTAACAAGTACATATGTGTTTGGTTTGATATCTCTATATCATGACTAATGAGATTCTGTCATCAACCAACACCACAATCTAGTCTTGTGTGTCATTGTTGTCTATCTACCTTCCACAATGACATCCGAATAGGGACATAATGAGAATGTACAAACTCTTAGCATCCGTATGATCTCATCGTTCAGGTCCTCAACCTGAAACATACGTCATTGAGTACTGTCATTCTCTAGACATTCAATCTGTTCTATCACTATCTCATATGACTGAACCAGAAAGAATTGGAAGCCTGCCTTTGATGTTTATCAAATCAATCTTAATGTATCCCACCAATCATCCCATGATTGGCTCTCAGGGCATACATACCAACAGTTAGATGGTCTGTGTTGGGTGTCAGGGCATGTTGGTACCTTGCACGACATCCTTTTGGATGGTGCTTCCTGACACCTTGCTGGATGTTGCTTTGCCCGATAGTCTTGGATGACAGATATGTATGATGGTCGTTATCGGGAGAGTAAGGTGACATTGCATTTGGGATGGGCGCCAGGCATTGATGTTGCCTTGTGCGATACCCTCTTGGGTAGTGGTTCCCGTTACCCCCATGTAGGTGTGTTGTCCATCACGACGTTTCCCGTCTTGGGGGGTTTCTCATAGCACGACACAACATCGCACGGGAGGATGCATGCTGACCTTTTGGATGGATGATATGGCATGTGTATGTTGCGTGACAGAGGCATTGTTTAGGCATTGCACGTTATGGTTCTGCGCGACATGGTGCGTTAGTGGCTTGGGCGATATGAAGTGGACGTTAGGGCTTGCTACCATAGGCGTTAGGAAGCTTACCTTCTTCCTTGGCCGATATCTTTTGGTTGAATGTTGCCTGATACCTAGGTGATAGTGGTTGGCCGATATGGTTGTAGCCCTAGATGGGTGTTGGCCGATACAGTAGGTGGTGAAGAGTTTCATGCTTAACTACTATAGTGTTGGGCGTCACACTCTTTGGTGAGAGATGATGTGCCTTTAGTGAGGGTTGTGGTGCCTTTGGTGAGGGTTGTCCCTTACCTGATATATCTATAGTGAGGGTTGTACTTTGTGTTCGGTTGGTAACCCTAATGCTTGATTGAAAAGTTATATATGATAATGTCATGTATAGATATGCTCATTCAATATCATAATTATATCTCTCTCGATATATGCCATAAGTTTAAGATGTTTGTTGTATGAGCACAGTTGTACCTATATGATTATGCTAACCATGCATGTACCATTTTATGATGAGGCCATGGTGATGGCATGACAATGATATGATATGGGACATCAAGGGTTATGATGAACCTAGTAATATATAATGGGTGTTGCCCATGGAATGGAAATGTGTTCCTTGATGATGGGATTGAGTCCCTATGATGTTGATCCTTGAGATAGATCTTGATGATTGGCAAGAGGCCAAGTGGTAAGATGTGATGTTGGATCCTTGTGATGGATCAAGATGACGTTGATGGCACAAATGGCATTAGTGACAATGTAACACAAGATAATGGGTTTTATGTTTATTCATTCTTGTTATAGCTGTATGTTACATAACTTGGTTGAATCTTGCAATCCACTTAAAATACACTAATTGATTACAGATGAACCTTTCATGTAGTTTTTTGTGGCCATAGATCCATCATTACTAGTAGCTGGTGATGGTGAAATAGGTTCTCCTACGGGTTAACCCAGAGCGCATATTGTTGAATATGCAGGGTTTCCCCTAGCTGCAAATAGGAGGATTAGAGTGAAACTGTGGTTGTAGACTCAAGATGTGTATAAGAGCATGGTGAACAGACCCATGGATCAGTGTGATGGAGAATGAATGCTTTCATGGCTCAGGAGCACGGTGAATAGGCCCGTGGCTCAAGATATGCTAGCGCCGAGACCTGTACCAAGGCGGGCTAGAGGACAGGTAGCCTGTGGGAGTTGACCCTGTGACTGAGGTCACTTAAGCAAGAGACTACGATCATGCTTTGGTTCTCATGCACTGACCACGAGGAGGTGAGGTTGTGGAGTCCGACTCTTCCATTGACCTTATATGGCACCGACTTTGGGTTTTGCAACCAAAGGTTGGATTTTAGCGGTAAGACCCAGTTCCTCAGGGCATAATAAATTGTAATCCAGCCGTATAGTATATCTGCTTAGGACAAAACACAGAACATTGGTTGAGGCCTTGTTTGTATAGTTGCCCTAGTTATATCTTACAGTTAATTACATGTTCCTCAAATGTGATGATAAGATCCTATATGACTTGTCTTGCCAATCATGTTCCATATAATATCTATTTATATTCCTGTTAGATATCCTGGTAAGATGTTATTGAAACGATAGTCACCAAACAGACAAACAAATCATTACTAATTAAGCGGAATAAACATAAACAACAGATTAACAAAAATCACTAAAAATTAAAACCATTTTTGCAAAGAGATCCATTTCTAGGAAAACTCTTTAAGGCAGAACCATAACTTTATATACATCATTGTTCACATTGTACATACACTGTACCATCTCTTCTCGAGGATAACATATAAAAGTTGCTCTATCAAAACACATACTGGGGAAACATAAAACCTCGAGGAATTCAAGCCAAAATCTCATATCATTCATGAAACCAATACGAACCAACTCCAATGACCTGAGAGTATAGAGACGACACATAGGACTTCTATCTACAAGACACGACAGACAGTACACTCAACCTGAGCTGTCACTGCTGCCTCAATTGTTGTTCCTCCTCTACAGAAATATCTTCGCCACCTTGTGCACATCCACCTAAAAACATGTGGATCCCACGGGATGAGACAATTGTCGCGGTGAGAGATATAACTCTCCACCGGCCATATTATTATCACAGATTAAGCATTTATAAACTGAGTAGAGGTTCTTTTTATATTAACAGGTAGGATAATTCATTGTATGAGCAAAATGAAGTAATCTCCTTTCTGAACGAGAACATTGCATCTACCCATGGTAGAGTTGTAAATCATCTATTTGTTTTGCAAGGAATGTAAAGAAACATAAATATCATCTATCATATAAAGATGCATCAAAGAAATGTAACATCAACCAATGATTTATGTATTAAATCCTTAATTAAACATGCTATACACTGATTACATTTTTCAATCACACTTATGCCCTGAGGAGATGAGGTATAACGCTCATACTCCATCCGACCACTGCGAAGTCAAAATTGGTACCAAACAAGGTCAATGGCAGAGCCGGATGCCAAGACCTCACCCATATCGATCAGTGCGAGAAAATGAGTAGGACTATGTCAACTGCTAAATAGCTTTCCAGGGTATACTGACAACTTCGCTATAGAGTTGCAGGGTCAGCTGCTGTAACGAGCCCATCTCCCAGTAACCCCTAATTAAGGGAGACTAAGAGGTCAGAGCCATTATCCCAATTAACAGGATCAAAGGTTCGACAAATAATCAATAACAATTATCAAAATTTACCAACTAAACTGAAAATGGGTATAAAAAAATAAAACCTTACATACCTTTTTAAAACTTTGGTAATTGTTATTGATTATTTGTCGAACCTTTGATCATGTTAATTGGGATAATGGCTCTGACCTCTTGGTCTCCCTTAATTAGGGGTTACCGGGAGGCAGGGTCATTACAAATGGTATCAGAGCCATAACCCCTCCAGTAGGTGGGGCCCACGTGGGAATGGCATGCCAGTCTTGAGCCGTGCGGTCCAGACATGTAGGAAAGGGTTGTCCATGGTTGACGTAGCCACCCTTGCGCCGGTTCCCCGTGGAGAGATTACATGTGCCTCTGCCAAGAGCACCGGTTCCGCATGGAGAATCCTTGGGGTTTGGGAAGACCTTTGTAACACCCCAATTTCTAAAACATGCAAAAAACTAAGCGGAAGCATATATCTCATTGGGATGTCACACATATGATTATCATTGCATAAAAATAAAATTTAATTAAACCAACACAGGATACATAATTTGCAATTCTCATGTCTGAAGTCCTCAACATAAACCATACATGAACAAAACTAAACATGTTTACTCTTAACCATTCTACACTTTCTCATCAAACTCACACTAAACTAAAACACATGGTTCATAAACATAAAGGAAATCTAATCTATGGATAGTTGGCACCCCACCAGGTCTGGTCTCAAATGTCCTTGAGCTCCTTCTTCAACTGGTCCTCAACTAGCTTTGTCCTTGACGTTGCTCCTTTCCTGCGGGCATCACACCCCCATCCATGCATCAAACAAAATGGTAAGTGGAATTGAACATATTACAATCTAAAAGCATGTAAACTTGAAAATAAACTTTAAGCATTAGACATTGAAAAGAAAATTTGCTTTTAAATTAAGTCTTTTATCTTGACCTATATAAGAATCATCGGGTTTTGCACCAAAGTGCCTCTTCTCTTATGCATTGAAGTGCCTCTTGGGTTGCACCGGAGTGCCTCTTCTCTTATGCACTGAAGTGCCTCTTAGTTTTGCTCCGAGGAGCCTCTTGGTGAGGACCTTATATAAGTTATCTTTTAACATTATCTTTCTCTTCAAAACTCTTACTTTGCTCTTAAAACTTTACTTTAAATTTACTCTTAATGTGCATGAAGATGATACAATAATATTGACATTAAACATGGCATTCAGTTAAGTATAAATATAATGACTTTTAACAATTAAAATAGTAAATAAAACATTCAACATTCATTATGCAAACATATATATATACAATCAATCAAATATTTATGTTCAAAGTTCATGGACCACTTACCTCTCTCTTAGAGAAGACCTATATGCTCTTCTTAGGTTTAAGAAACCCTAATCTCATTCCTGAGGCTTTGAAACCCTAATTACCCTATTATGACAATTGTCATCCATTAATAATTAATATTCAACCCAATTTCTAGGGTTTTGGGGTTCTAGATGAAAATAGGGGAAACCAACAATGAATCAGGTTCTGAAAATTAGTCCATTATCTAGATCTTGAAAAACTGAGCAAAAACCATATATAACTTGACCCATAGGATGTACCAATAAAAAGATATGAATTTCTATTTATCAGCCAATCAGAACTCGAGAAAAATCCATGTTAGCAATTATCCAAAAGGCATGGCTACTCGGCCTAGCTGGAGCAATCACAGAAGGACACGATGGTCCAAGGAACCTTCCCCAGCAAACAACAAAGGTCAAATAAAGAAAAAGGGTTGCGTTCCCAAAAAGCCTATGATCGTGTGACATCCATCAAACAGGAGAGAGGGCAAAACTGGAAAATGAAGCACGTGATTCTTTTCTCCCGAAAACGAAGAACACAACGAAGGGGGGTTTGGGTTCCGTGAATCCTAAAAGACCAAAACATGATCTACTTCTCTACATGGAAAACCAAGGTGTTGGGCACCTTCCCCATATCCTACCGAACTCGGTAAGCTATGACCCATGGGTCGTGGTGGTCATATGGAGGAGCATGCTCTTCCGCCATGGATGACTAAGGAGTCAGGTTGTAGAAGAAAATGAAGCCATCCAGAAAGATGTTAGTTCTTTGGGCGCATACGGTACATGTTGTCGAAGGCGGAAAGCAAGAAAATGAGGCCAAGCAAAGTCCAGGGAGGTGAAAAGCACAACCAGCGGTCCAAAGTAGCAACCAAAGAGGAAAAAGGGAAATCAACAGATACCGCATGTTCGATTCAATTGAGGGCTCAAAACATATCATAGTAGATGAGGAGGCATACCCAAGTGCTTGTGATCGTCAGTGGCGTCTGAATTGATGTTGCTGCTCACCGGAGGGGACATGTACCAAGTCGAATAGGAAAAGCAATCGCGGAGGTGCGAGAGAGAAAAAGAGCGGCGAAAACCTATTCCTTGAAGGTTGTAGAACGTTTTCGTGGCTCGATTTATATAGGAAGTGGTCTGGGCAAGCTAGAAGTCCATCTGGAGCAGGGAACAGGGGAAGAGAGGGGGATTTCTTGTCGACCTAGAACTCCAGGGCACCAAGCCCTAATGCATTTGGGATCAAACGAGTCTAGAAGGTTCGAGGATGGTGAAAAAGACCTTCGTTTTGTGCGGCGTTGAGGAGAGCGAGAGAGAGAAGAGGTGAGAAAATGATACTATCGTAGTGTCCTGGAGACAACAAGAGTCGTGTGAAGGAGGGACTCCCTCCATGCATCATTGCCTCTAGATTCGGGTCTGACCCGGCTGGTTAGCGTGACCCAAAAAAATGATGGACCGAAGTCATGATCAAATTAGATATGTTAGGGTCACGTATATTAAATTGGGTTAATTATTTTCTAGTTCAAATAGGGTAGCTAGGATAGTCCAAATCACCTCAAATTTCGTTTGTTACCTAAATAAGTCACAAGGAATCCAAAAATATAGTTATTTTCCTGATTTTACAATCTCAGTTTATTATATTTCTCTTTTTAGCATAAATGTTTAATTAATCATATAGGATGACATAAAATGAATTTGAGGATAAAAATTTGGGTAAATCATTAAATTATCAATAACAACTTATGGAAAAATTATTAGGCCAAAAAAAGAACTTTTACTGGGTAAATTTCATGTTAAACCCTAAATGTCACGTATTTAATAATTGGGGCTATCTTGATGATATTGATTTTCAATTAAGTTCAAAAATTATCAAATTTTCTTTATGTAACATATTTGGGAACCATAATAACATTATTATATGTTTTGATCATAAATTTAAAAATAAAACAAATTAGGGTTTCAAATTGGGGTCATTTTATAAGGTTTAAAATTTTAGGATGTTACAATTCTACCCACCTTATAAAAAAATCATCCTCAAAATTTTCAGGGTACTACCCACCGTAGGATTTTCCCTATCCTTAACATGAACGGTTTAACTTATAGTTCTACACATGTTCATACATAAGATGAGGTTAACCACAACTATAACCTCAAAGAAACTTAAACCATACCTTGTTCATTCTCATCATCTTCATCATCCACCATGGTGAAAATTCTAGCATGTCACTTCTCTCGAGGTGCTTCATTGACCTTGGGCTCTTTCTTTTGAAACTTGGGGCAGTTGGGTCTAATGTGGCCTGCTTCACCACATGCATAGCACATTCTGGTTCCAAACCTACATTCTCCTAGATGATACTTGGAGCACTTGGCACATTGGGTTTTGGTAGGTTGATTTGAAACAACCTCAGCTGGAGCCTTCCTCTTCTTGTCATTATGGTGGTTGTTGTTGGAGTGGTTGTCCTTCTTCCATGCTCTTCCTCGGTGGTCTTCTAGTTCAAGGGAAACATCTTACGCACCTTGCACGGTGTGGTGTCCTCGTCCGGATAAAGCAAAGCTAAGATCCTCCTTGAGACCTCTAATGAACTTCTTTGCCTTGTGTCGTTCATCATAATCATATCTGTATTTCTGCAAGATTCTGAACTTCATGGCATATTGTGTGACTGTCATATCACCACGTTGATGAAGGTTGTGAAACTCCTCTTCTTTCTTCTCAGTCATAGCCTCAGATATGTAATGGTCTTTAAAGGCTTCTGTGAATTCCTCCCATGTGAATGGAGGAACGTCAGTTTCACGAGAACCCAGCAAGTTCTCCCACCAAGTCCTAGCAGTACCTTTGAGCATGTGAGTCCCAAAACGAACCCTAGATGGGTTAGGGAAACCTAGGTCATAAAAACAATGCTCCATGTTCTGCAACCAACTTTCTTCTTTGCCCACCATGTCCAGCTCTTCCTCTCCAGCAAAAGAATCAGTCTTGATCTTCAAGAAGTCAACTAAGGTCAACTCCCGGTTCCTCGGTTGATGTGGTCTTCCTTGTTGTCCAGTGATAGCATCAGTCAGAGCCTTGATAAGCACTTCTAGAGGTACATTAGGGTTACCATTAGGGTTAGCCCCTCCAGAAGCACTATGATCACTTTCTCCATTGGAAGAGCTTCCCTCTCCATCTATGTGCTCCCTACCCTTATCATATTTCTTCTTGGGAGCCATCTACAAAAGGGAACATAAATTATATGAGATTTTGAGAAAAGCCTGGTGGCCAACTATATTTTTTGCTCTGATACCATATTGTAACACCCCAATTTTTAAAACATGCACAACACTAAGAGGAAGCATGTATCTCATTGGGATGTCACAAATATGATTATCATTGCATAAAAATAAAGTTTAATTAAACCAACACAGGATACATAATTTGCAATTCTCATGTCTCAAGTCCTCAACATAAACCATACATGAACAAAACTAAACATGTTTACTCTTAACCATTCTACACTTTCTCATAAAACTCACACTAAACTAAAACACACGGTTCATAAACATAAAGGAAATCTAATATATGGATAGTTGGCACCCCACCAGGTCTGGTCTCAGATGTCCTTGAGCTCCTTCAACTGGTCCTCAACTAGCTTTGTCCTTGATGTTGCTCCTTTCCTGCGGGCATCACGCCCCCAGCCATGCATCAAACAAAATGGTAAGTGGAATTGAACATATTACAATTTAAGAAAGCATGTAAACTTGAAAATAAACTTTAAGCATTAGACATTGAAAAGAAAACACAATTGCTTTTAAATTAAGTCTTTTATCTTGACCTATATAAGAATCCTCGAGTTTTGCACCAAAGTGCCTCTTCTCTTATGCACTTAAGTGCCTCTTGGGTTGCACAGGAGTGCCTCTTCTCTTATGCACTGAAGTGCCTCTTAGTTTTGCTCCGAGGAGCCTCTTGGTGAGGACCTTATATAAGTTATCTTTTAACATTATCTTTCTCTTGAAAACTCTTACTTTGCTCTTAAAACTTAACTTTAAATTTACTCTTAATGTGCATGAAGATGATACAATAATATTGACATTAAACATGACATTCAGTTAAGCATAAATTTAATGACTTTTAACAATTAAAATAGTAAATAAAACATTCAACATTCATTATGCAAACATATATATACAATCAATCAAATATTTATGTTCAAAGTGCATGGACCACTTACCTCTCTCTTAGAGAAGACCTAGATTCTCTTCTTAGATTTAAGAAACCCTAATATCGTTCCTGAGGCTTAGAAACCTTAATTACCCTATTATGACAATTATCATCCATTAATAATTAATATTCAACCTAATTTCTAGGGTTTTGGGGTTCTAGATGAAAATAGGGGAAAACAACAATGAATCACGTTCTGAAAATAAGTCCCTTGTCTAGATCTCAAAAAACTGAGCAAAAACCATATATAACTTTACCCCATAGGATGTAGTAATAAAAAGATATGAATTTATATTTATCAGCCAATCAGAACTCGAGAAAAATCCATGCTAGCAATTATCCAAAAGGCATGGCTACTCGGCCTAGCTGGAGCAATCATAGAAGGACACGATGGTCCAAGGAACCTGCCCCAGCAAACAAAGGTCAACTAAAGAAAAAGGGTCGCGTTCCCAAAAAGCCTATGATCGTGTGACATCCATCAAACATGAGAGAGGGCAAAACTAGAAAATGAAGCCTGCAGTTCTTTTCTCCCAAAAAAAAGAACACAACGAAGGGGGGTTTGGGTTCCGTGAATCCTAAAAGACCAAAACATGATCTGCTTCTCTACATGGAAAACCAAGGTGTTGGGCACCTTCCCCATCTCCTACCGAACTCGGTAAGCTATGACCCATGGGTCACGATGGTCAGATGGAGGAGCATGCTCTTCTTCCATGGCTGACTAAGGAGTCAGGTTGTAGAAGAAAATGAAGCCATCCAGAAAGATGTTAGTGCTTTGGGTGCATACGGTACATGTTGTCGAAGGCGGAAAGCAAGAAAATGAGGCTAAGCAAAGTCCAAAGAGGTGAAAAGCACAACCAGTGGTCCAAAGTAGCAACCAAAGAGGAAAAAGGGAAATCAACAGATACCGCATGTCCGATTCAATTGAGGGTTCGAAACATATCAGAGTAGATGAGGAGGCATACCCAAGTGCTTGGGATCATCGGTGGCATCTGAATTGATGTTGCTGCTCACCGGAGGGGACAGGTACCAAGTCGAGTAGGCAAAGCAATCACGGTGGTGCGAGAGAGAAAAAGAGCGACAAAAACCTATTCCTTGAAGGTTGTAGAATGTTTTCGTGGCTCGAATTATATGGGCGGTGGTATGGGCAAGCTAGAAGTCCAGTCGGAGTAGGGAACAGGGGAAGAGAGGGGGAGTTCTGGTCGACCTAGAACTCTAGGGCACCAAGCCCTAACGCGTTTGGGATCAAATGAGTCTAGAAGGTTTCAGGATGGTGAAAAAGACCTTCGTTTTGTGTGGCGTTGAGGAGAGCGAGAGAGAGAGCAGAGGGAAGAAAACACTGCTATCGTAGTGTCTTGGAGACAACAAGAGTCAGGTGAAGGAGGGACTCCCTCCATGCATCGTTGCCTCTAGATCCGGGTCCAACCCGGCTGGTCAGCGTGACCCAAAAAAAAATGATGGACCAAAGTCCTGATCAAATTAGATATGTTAGGGTCACATATATTAAATTGGGTTAATTATTTTCTAGTTCAAACTAGGGTAGCTAGGATAGTCGAAATCTCCTCAAATTTCATGTGTTACCTAAATAAGTCACAAGGAATCCAAAAATATAGTTATTTTCCTGATTTGACAATCTTAGTTTATTATATTTCTCTTTTTAGCATAAATGTTTAATTAATCATATAGGATGACTTAAAATGAATTTGAGGATAAAATTTTGGGTAAATAATTAAATTATCAATACCAACTTATGGAAAAATTATTAGGCCAAAACAAGAACTTTTACTGGGTAAATTTCATGTTAAACCCTAAATGTCACGTATTTAATAATTGGGGCTATCTCGATGATATTAATTTTCAATTAAGTTCAAAAATTATTGAATTTGCTTTATGTAACATATTTGGGAACCATCATAACATTATTATATGTTTTGATCATAAATTTCAAAATAAAACAAATTAGGGTTTCAAATTGGGGTCATTTTAGAAGGTTCAAAATTTTAGGATGTTACAATTCTACCCACCTTATAAAAGTTTCATCCTCAAAATTTTTAGGGTACTACCCACCTTAGGATTTTCCCTATCCTTAACATGAAAGGTTTAACTTATAGTTCTACACATGTCCATACATAAGACAAGGTTAACCACAACTATAACGTCAAAGAAACTTAAACCACACCCTGTCCATTCACATCATCATCATCATCCACCATGGTGAAAATTCTAGCATGTCTCTTCTCTCGAGGTGCTTCATTGACCTTGGGCTCTTTCTTTTGAAACTTGGGGCACTTGGGTCTAATGTGGCCTACTTCACCACATGCATAGCACATTCTGGTTCCAAACCTACATTCTCCTAGATGATACTTGGAGCACTTGGCACATTGGGTTTTGGCAGGTTGATTTGAAACAACCTCAGCTGGAGCCTTCCTCTTCTTGTCATTATGGTGGTTGTTGTTGGAGTGGTTGTCCTTCTTCCATGCTATTCCTGGGTGGTCTTCTAGTTCAAGGGCAGCATCTAGGGCACCTTGCACGGTGCGGTGTCCTCGTCCAGATAAAGAAAATCTAAGATCCTCCTTGAGACCTCTAATGAATTTCTTCGCCTTGCGTCGTTCATCATAATCATATCCATACTTATGCAAGATTCTAAACTTCATGGCGTATTGTATGACTATCATATCACCACGTTGACGAAGGTTGCGAAACTCCTCTTCTTTCTTCTCAATCATAGCCTCAGATATGTAATGGTCTTCAAAGGCTTCTGTGAATTCCTCCCATGTGAATGGAGAAGCGTCAGCTTCATGAGAACCTAGCAAGTTCTCCCACCAAGTCCTAGCAGCACCTTTGAGCATGTGAGTCCCAAACGAACCCTAGATGGGTTAGGGCAACCTAGGTCATGAAAACAATGCTCCATGTTCTGCAACCAACTTTCTGCTTTACCCACCGTGTCCACCTCTTCCTCTCTAGCAAAATAATCATGCTTGATCTTCAAGAAGTCAACTAAGGTCAACTCCTGGTTCCTCGGTTGATGTGGTCTTCCTTGTTGTCTAGTGATAGCATCAGTCAGATCCTTGATAAGCACTTATAGAGGTGCATTAGGGTTACCATTAGGGTTAGCCCTTCCAGAAGCACTATGATCACTTTCTCCATTGGAATAGCTTCCCTCTCCATCCACGTGCTCCTTACCCTTATCAGATCTCTTCTTGGGAGCCATCTACAAAAGGGAACATAAATTATATGAGATTTTGAGAAAAGCCTGGTGGCCAACTATATTTTTTTCTCTGATACCATATTGTAACACCCCAATTTCTAAAACATGCGCAACACTAAGTGGAAGCATATATCTCATTGGGATGTCACAAATATGATTATCATTGCATAAAAAATAAAGTTTAATTAAACCAACACCGGATACATAATTTGCAATTCTCATGTCTCAAGTCCTCAACATAAACCATACATGAACAAAACTAAACATGTTTACTCTTAACCATTCTACACTTTCTCAAATGACTCACACTAAACTAAAACACACGGTTCATAAACATAAAGGAAATCTAATCTATGGATAGTTGGCACCCCACCAGGTCTGGTCTCAGATGTCCTTGAGCTCCTTCTTCAACTGGTCCTCAACTAGCTTTGTCCTTGATGTTTCTCCTTTCCTGCAGGCATCACACCCCCAGCCATGCATTAAACAAAATGGTAAGTGGAATTGAACATATTACAATTTAAGAAAGCATGTAAACTTGAAAATAAAATTTAAGCATTAGACATTGAAAAGAAAACACAATTGCTTTTAAATTAAGTCTTTTATCTTGACCTATATAAGAATCCTCGAGTTTTGCACTGAAGTGCCTCTTCTCTTATGCACCGAAGTGCCTATTGGGTTGCACCGGAGTGCCTCTTCTCTTATGCACCGAAGTGCCTCTTAGTTTTGCTTCGAGGAGCCTCTTGGTGAGGACCTTATATAAGTTATCTTTGAACATTATCTTTCTCTTGAAAACTCTTACTTTGCTCTTAAAACTTAACTTTAAATTTACTCTTAATGTGCATGAATATGATACAATAATATTGACATTAAGCATGGCATTCAATTAAGTATAAATTTAATGACTTTTAATAATTAAAATAGTAAATAAAACATTCAACATTCATTATGCAAACATATATATATACAATCAATCAAATATTTATGTTCAAAGTGCATGGACCACTTACCTCTCTCTTAGAGAAGACCTAGATGCTCTTCTTAGGTTTAAGAAACCCTAATCTCGTTCCTGAGGATTAGAAACCCTAATTACCCTATTATGACAATTATCATCCATTAATCATTAATATTCAACCTAATTTCTAGGGTTTTAGGGTTCTAGATGAAAATAGGTTAACACAACAATGAATCAGGTTCTGAAAATTAGTTCGTTGTCTAGATCTCGAAAAAAACGAGAAAAAACCATATATAACTTGACTCCATAGGATGTACCAATAAAAAGATATGAATTTCTATTTATCAGCCAATCAGAACTCGAGAAAAATCCACGTTAGCAATTATCCAAAAGGCATGTCTACTCGGCCTAGCTGGAGCAATCATAGAAGGACACGATAGTCCAAGGAACCTGCCCCAGCAAATAGCAAAGGTCAACTAAAGAAAAAGGGTCACGTTTCCAAAAAGCCTATGATCGCGTGTGACATCCATCAAACAGGACAGAGGGCAAAATTGGAAAATGAAGCCCGCGATTCTTTTCTCCCAAAAATGAAGAACACAACGAAGGGGGGTTTGGGTTCCATGAATCCTAAAAGACCAAAACATGATATGCTTCTCTACATGGAAAACTAAGGTGTTGGGAACCTACCTCATCTCCTACCAAACTCGGTAAGCTATGACCCACGGGTCGCGGTGGTCAAATGGAGGAGCATGCTCTTCTGCCATGGCTAACTAAGGAG
Organism: Alisma plantago-aquatica; assembly: GCA_963693085.1. NCBI lineage: Eukaryota > Viridiplantae > Streptophyta > Magnoliopsida > Alismatales > Alismataceae > Alisma > Alisma plantago-aquatica. The sequence goes on along the minus strand of OY856414.1, from coordinate 283,368,835 downwards.
TCAGGTTGCAGAAGAAAACAAAGCCATCCGGAAAGATGCTAGTGCTTTGGGCACATCTGGTACATGATGTCGAAGGCGTAAAGCAAGAAAATGAGTCCAAGCAAAGTCCAGAGAGGCGAAAAGCACAACCAGCGGTCCAAAGTAGCAACCAAAGAGGAAAAGGGGAAATCAACAGATACCGCATGTCTGATTCAATTGAGGGCTCGAAACATATCAGAGTAGATGAGGAGGCATACCCAAGTGCTTGGGATCGTCAGTGGCATCTGAATTGATGTTGCTACTCGCTAGAGGGGACAGGTACCAAGTCGAGTAGGCAAAGAAATTGCGGAGGTGCGAGAGAGAAAAAGAGTAGCGGAAACCTATTCCTTGAAGGTTGTAGAACGTTTTCGTGGCTCAATTTATATAGGTGGTGGTCTGGGCAAGCTAGAAGTCCAGCCGGAGCAGGGAACAAGGTAAGAGAGGGGGAGTTCTTGTCGACCTAGAGCTCCAGGGCACCAAGCCCTAACACGTTTGGGATCAAACAAGTCTAGAAGGTTTGAGGATGGTGAAAAAGACCTTCATTTTTTGCGGCGTTGAGGAGAGCGAGAGAGAGCTAAGGCGAGAAAACACTGCTATCATAGATTCTTGGAGACAGTAGGAGTCGGGTGAAGGAGGGACTCCCTATGTGCATCATTTCCTCTAGATCCGGGTCCGACCCAGCTGGTCAGCGTGACCCAAAAAAAATGATGGACCAAAGTCCTAATCAAATTAGATATGTTAGGGTCACATATATTAAATTGGGTTAATTATTTTCTAGTTCAAACTAGGGTATCTAGGATAGTCAAAATCTCCTCAAATTTCATGTGTTACCTAAATAAGTCACAAGGAATCCAAAAATATAGTTATTTTCCTAATTTGACAATCTTAGTTTATTATATTTCTCTTTTTAGCATAAATGTTTAATTAATCATATAGGATGACTTAAAATGAATTTGAGGATAAAATTTGGGTAAATCATTAATTTATCAATACCAACTTATGGAAAAATTATTAGGCCAAAACAAGATCTTTTACTGGGTAAATTTTATGTTAAACCCTAAATGTCACGTATTTAATAATTGGGGCTATCTTGATGATATTGATTTTCAATTAAGTTAAAAAATTATCGAATTTGCTTTTTGTAACATATTTGGGAACCATAATAACATCATTATATGTTTTGATCATAAATTTCAAAATAAAACAAATTAGGGTTTCAAATTGGGGTCATTTTATAAGGTTCAAAATTTTAGGATGTTACAACCTTTGAGCAGCTTCACCGAGTCGGAGCTTCGGATTATGCTGGAATGGCTGATCCAATGGATGCAGATCTGTGGCTGACAGGTCTTGAGATGTCCTTCCAGATCCTTGACATCCCTGAAGCAGACAAAGTCAAGCATGTTGTCTACCTTCTGAAGGGTAGTGCTGGCCACTGGTGGGCCATCGAGGAGGAGAAGTGACCTGGTGAGTTGATCTGTTGGGATGTCTTCTGATGGGAGTTCATGAGCCGATACTTCCCGAAGACGTATATGGATGAGAAGATCAACCGGTTCGAGCATTTGTGCCAAGGATCTCTGAACATCACCAAGTATGAAGCCAAGTTTAAGGAGTTGCAGAGGTTCTATCCTCACATGGCGGCAACAGATGATGAGAGGATCAGACAGTTTGAGAAAGGTTTGAGAGCCGAGCTGACAACACCTGCTGCTACTTTAGAAAAATAAGAGAGGTTTGCCACATTTGTGGAGTCTATCTGAAGGATTTAATGGTGAGTCACAGAAAAGAGAGAGGCTATGTCTAAGAAAAGGCCTGTTCAATTTCAGAGATAAAGGTTTGACAGTCATAAGAAGCCAAGGTTTTCTGCACCTTCTGTGATGTAAGGTTCTAGTTCACCGTCTCAGTGGTCACCAAGTAAAGGAAGAGGGTGTGGTTATTCGCCATCCAGAGCCTATAGTACAACTTCAGTGGTAGTGACAGGATCGTCTAGGCCATAGCCGAGAGACCCGTCGTGCTTTCTCTATGGACAGGTCAGGCATATCAGGTGGAATTGCCCAAGGAAAGACGTGAAAGTGACGCAACAACTGAGACAGAGTCAACAAGGGTCAAATAGATAGCATTTCAGTGGTGCCAAAGGGCAAGGATGCGGTCAAGCATCACAAGCTAGATCACCTGCTCAAGGAAGCAGAGGGTGTGGATGACAACAAGCAACGACTTGATTCTATGCTATGAGCTAGACGGAGGTGATAGTCAACCCGTGATTGGTGGTAGGTCAGATGGAGTTATTGCATTCTAATTTGTCTTCTTCTTGCTTTATATATGGTCTAGTTGACCCGGGTGCTACACACTCTTTTATCACTCGTAGTATGCTTGATAGCTATCTTTTATCTGTTAGTTGTAAGAAAGATAGTTTGTTGTTAGAAACCCCTCTTGATGGTTCCTCAATGCTTTGAGAAGTGTGTCCATCTTGTGTTCTATCCTTTTTGGGACAAAACATACAAGTGAATGTCATACCACTTTATATGCATGGATTAGATGTAATCCTTGGGATGGATACCTTAGAGAAGTATAAGGTTGTGCTGGACTGTGGTTCCAAGCAAGCGGTGTTCACTGATGATGGTGAGAAGTGGATCTTCCAGGGAGATAGGAAGATTCTTCCAACATGTTTGGTATCAACTATGGTGGCAGAGAGGTTGTTACGACAAGGTTGTAGAGTGTTCTTGGCTCATGGTTTGGAAACTGAGGAAAAAGGTCCGAGTCTTCAGGACGTGACAGTTGTTAGAGAATTTGAAGATGTGTTTCCCAATGAGTTTCTCAGTGTTCCCCCACCTCAAGAGATTGATTTTGAGATCAATCTAGTGCCTAGGATACAGCTAGTTGCTCAGACACCTTACAGGATGGCTCCAGTTGAGATGGCAGAGCTGAAGAACTAGTTACAGGAGTTGCTGGATAAAGGTTTCATCAGACCGAGCACATCGTCGTGGGGTGCTCCAGTTCTGTTTGTTAAGAAGAAGGATGGATCAATGCGTCTGTGCATAGATTACTGGTAGTTGAACAAAGTTACGATAAAAAACAAGTATCCTTTTCCAAGGATAGATGATCTGTTTGATCAGTTGTATGGTGCTACAGTGTTCTCAAAGATCGATCTACGGTATGTATATCATCAGTTGAGGATCAAGGATGATGACATACCAAAGTCACCTTTCAGGATGAGGTATGGTCACTTTCAGTTTGTGGTTATGTTGTTTGGGCTAACCAATGCACCTGCTACTTTTATGGATCTGGTGAATAGGGTGTTCCATCCGTTTCTAGATCAGTTTGTTGTGGTTTTCATAGATGACATCTTAATCTATAGTCGGGACAATCAACAGCATGAACATCATCTTTGACAAGCGTTGACTCTCCTTCACCAACACCAGTTGTATGCCAAGTTTAGTAAGTGTGAGTTCTTGTTGAAGGAAGTGACTTTCTTGGATCATGTGATATCAACGGAAGTAGTTAGAGTGGATCCTAAGAAGGTGGAGTCCGTTGCAGAGTGGGAGCAACCAAAGACACCGACTGAAGTTTGTAGTTTTTTGGGTTTAGCATGATACTACCGGAGGTTTATAAAGAACTTCAGTGTGATCGCGCTGCCGTTGACGAAGTTGACCAGGAAAGATATACCTTTTGTTTGGAATGATTGTTGTCAGCAAGCTTTTCAGAACTTGAAGGAGAAGTTGACTAGTACTCCAGTGTTGGTGCTTCCAGAGCCTGGGAAAGGCTATGTTGTTTTCTATGATGCTTTCAAGAAGGGCTTAGGTTGTATGCTGATGCAAGAAAATCATGTGGTTTCTTTTGCTTCGCGACAGCTTAAGAAACATGAGGAGAGTTATCCGGCACATGATTTGGAGCTGGTAGCGGTGGTCCATGCGTTAAAGATTTGGAGATACTATCTTTATGGAGTGGTGTGTCAGATCTTTATGGATCATAAGAACTTGAAGTATATCTTCTCACAGAGTGAGCTGAACATGCGACAACATCGCTGGATGGAGCTGATAAGTGATTATGATTGCACCATTGAGTATCATCCTGGTAAGGTGAACATGGTAGTTGATGCGCTCAGCAGGAAGTCTTCTTCTATGAAGAAGGCACAGTTGAGTTCTTTGGTATGCTGAAGGTGGGATATGTTTGTATCTTTGCAGTAGATGAATATACAGTTGAAAGTATCCTTCTTGGCAGGACTACTGGTACAGAAGAAAGTGAAGCCTACGTTGAGACAGCAGATCAAAGAAGCACAGGAGGTAGATGTTATAGTTCGGTTGATCTGGATAGAGTTTGGCAGCGAGAAATGTGATGGCTTCCATGAGTGCGAGGATGGACTAGTTTGTTATCATAACAGGATGATAGTTCCTGATGTTGATGATCTGAGGAAGTTAGTGCTCGAGGAAGCACACACATCGATGTATTCTATGCATCTAGGTGTCACCAAGATGTATCATAATCTAAAAGACTTGTATCAGTGGCCTGGCTTGAAGAGATATGTGGATGAGTTTGTGGTTAAGTGTGCAATATGCCAGTAGGTTAAGGCTGACCATCAGAAGCTGGTAGGTACGCTACAACCCATACTGATACCACAGTGGAAGTGGGATCATGTAACCATGGATTTCATAGTTGGTCTTCCAAGGCAGCTAGAAATCATGATTCTATTTGGGTGATAGTGGACAGATTGACGAAGTCCTCCCATTTCATACCTGTGAAAATGACATATACAACAGAGAAGCTTGTTCAGGTGTATGTGGATGAGCTAGTGTGGTTGCATGGTGTGCCTGCAATGATAGTCTCTGACAGAGGTCCTCAGTTCAGGAGTCATTTTTGGGAATAGTTGCACAGAGCGTTGGGAACACAGTTGAGGTTCAGTACCTCTTTCCACCCGCAAACAGATGGATAGTCTAAAAGGACTATTCATACTTTGGAGGATCATCTCCGAGCTTGTGTTTTGTAGTTCCTAGGAAGTTGGGACGTGTATCTCAGTTTGATAGAGTTTGCCTACAACAAAAGTTACCAATGGAGTACCGACATGGCACCTTATGAAGCTTTATATGGTAGAAAGTGCAGATCTCCTTTATGTTAGTATGAGTCTAGAAAATATCAGCTTTTTGGTCCTGAGTTAGTACAAAAGACAACAGAGAAGATCAAGGTGATACAGCAACAGTTGAAAGTGGCCCAGGACAGATAGAAGTTATATGCAGATAATCTTCGATGACCTCTAGAGTTCCAAGTGGGAGACAAGGTGTATCTCAAGGTCTCTCCATGGAAAGGCATGTTGAGGTTTGGCCGGAAAGGCAAGTTGGCTCCCAGGTATATGGGGCCATATCCGGTGATAGCACATGTTGGAAAAGTGGCTTATAAGTTAGGGATACCGCCAGATTTGTACAGGTTGCACCCAATGTTCCATGTCAGTATGCTGAAGAAAAGTCATCCAGGCACAGAGACAGTGATACAACCGGTTGAGGTTGAGCTTGATGAAGATGTGACCTGCGAGGAAGGTCCAGTGTTGATCCTTGACAAAAGAGTAAAGAAGCTGAAGAGGAAGGATCTAGTTCTTGTGAAGGTTCTTTGGCATCATCGTGCCATTGAGGAAGCCACGTGGGAGCTTAAGGAAGAGACGAGGAGGAAGTATCTGATGCATGCCATTCCAACATTAATTTTGGATAATGTTGCAGTCTTGATTTCATAGATTTTCTTTGTTAACCGACTGACATGCAATAAAATAACTTCTACCTATCTCTATCACAAATAAATTGTACTTTGATCCTCTCAATATTATTTTTTTGAATTCTAATAATATTTCTCTCAATTTTCAGGAATGAATGAAGATAAGAAGAGATGAAGGTAGGAGGCAATTCAGTTTCCCGCAGTGCTGACTTAAATGCATACCTTGCACCAAAATAGGCATAACTTTCACATCCCAAAGCAGAATTTAATGTTCAAATATGATTTGGAAAAGGAATTCAAAGGCCTACAGGAAAGCCATATTTTTGGGAGCATTGTAAATTCTCTAGATAGCGGAAATTCGCTCAAAATCGCTGTTGTGAATATTTGCATTAAAGAAAGACAATCAAGAGTTTGTTGACTAGATCTAAAAATTCAAACTGATGGTTCCCCCTCTTTTTCCCCCTCTTTTGAGGGAAGCCTACCCTCTCCTTCTCCTATAAAAGGAGGGGGGTTTTCCATCTTTTGGATCTAGAATTTCTCTTGTATTAGCATTCTGGAGAAAAAAATTTCTTGTATTCTTCTAGTTCTAAAATAAAGGAGCCTTGCAATTTGTTACATGTTATTTTAATTTCGTTATTCTATTGTGTTTAGATCTAGTACTTTCTTTTCTACTCCTCCCCTCTCTTGAGAAATCGAGCAAGGTAGGAAGAGGCAGCCATCTTCGTTGTCTCTAATTGAGGATCAGTAGTCATAAGAGTTAAAGATGGCTAGATCACTTCTCTCCTTGCTCCTTCTCCATGAGTGAGTAGTTCTTTATCGAGGCAAGGGGAATAACCTCTTAGACATGGCTTTTGATTTCTCATTAAATGATTCTAGATGGCTTTTGAGATTGATAACTAGTTGATATATTAAAGTAATTAATTGATAATATCAAAAGTTAATCTGAATGGATATGATCTTGGAAATTCGGGTTTCGAACGACAATCTCAATCGCATAAGAGTTTTGAAACGACTGTGGATTTTCTCTTTTTAGGATGACGAACTAAGAAACATGAGCACCAGGACCAATGGGCTCATGTGGAGATCATCTTTAGTGGATTTCTAATTCACTTGCCTTCATCAAACTCGTCATTTAAGGATTAATCATTGCCTAGGCTAAGGTGGTGAAAACCCCAAGAGCCTCGATTCTCTCCCTTTGATTTCAACGTTTATTGATTTGCTTTCTTTACTTCTAGTATTTTTCATTCACAATAGTCTACTTGTGCTAACAATTATTTGTTTCTTTTCCTTGTGACAGGGGCAAAATAAATTCTTGTTATTACATTGTTACTTTGTGTTTATTTCTTTTTTTAGTGTAATCAACCAAATCCCCATCCCAATCTTTACTTTCCATTTTAAATCTAAAAATAAAAAAATAGTTCTTCGAAAATTAATTGGGATAAAGGAAACAATCTTAAAAAGTTGTCTTGTGGGATCGACCCTTCTATACTAGCCTTAATCGGAAGTAAAAAAGGATTACACTCTAGGATAATAATCTTAGTGATTGTAAGTGCTAAATGACCCATTAAAAATTTGGCATTGTTGCCAGGGACAGCAGATTTGTTTCTTCGAACCCCAAAATTTTTGAAAAACTTTTTCCCCTTTTTATACCTTCCGAGTAACATTCTGGAAGTGCTACTCCTTCTGCCGAGTTTCCATTCTGGCAGTCCATTTTTTGCGCACGATTAACTGCTTCATTTGTGCATGCGACGTATGAATGTTGATTCTCAATCGTTTGATCCGGAAATAGAAAGGACTTTTCATCGTTTAAACCATCAAAACCGTACAATGATGAACGAAGAGGAAGTCACCGCTAGGATAAACCAAGCCTTAGCCGCTCAAAGAGAGCACATCCTAGGTGAACAAGTGGCCAGAGAAGCCGCCATCTGTGAAGTCTACATGGTTGAACAGGAAACCTTAGAAGTTTCTAGGAGGGAAGCTGAAAGGCAAAAATAATTAAAAGATTTTTCCATCCCTAAAAAAGCTTACACCCAACATCCGATTGTGCCACACGCCATCCAAGCCCCCCATTTTGAAATCTGAACACAATGAATCACCATGATCCAGGCCAACCCTTTTTCTGGAAACAATGGAGAGAGTTGCCAAGATCACCTACAAAGTTTCATACATCTTTGTTCCTTAAACAAAATTCCTGGTGTCTCTGAAGATGCCATCTGCCTTAGACTCTTCAAGTACTCCCTCACCGGCCAAGCTAGTAGTTGGTACAACACCATGGACAATATGGATATTGTCACCACTTGGGATGATTTGCAAAATAAATTCCTTGAAAATTTTTACCCCCATCACTCACGTATGAAATTAGGGGTCAAATCACCCATTTTTCTATGTCTCCAAGAGAATCCTTAGGAGAAGCTTGGGAGAGGTTCAAAGACCTCCTTAGAAAATGCCCCCACCATGACATTTCCCAAGCCCAATTGATAGAGATCTTTTACCGTGGTGTTGACGATGACACCAAGTTCTTTCTTGATTCCTCATCTGGAGGAAATTTCATACATCAGAGTCTAGATAGTGCTTGGGAGGTAGTCAAGCGTGCCTCAGAAACTAGAGCTAGGCGGGGTACTGGTGGGGTCCTTAAGGTAGCCAAAGTTGAAATCAATCCCGACATTCAAGCCATTGCTGACACTCTTAAGTTGATCTCCCTGAAATAAGATAGGCTAGAATCAACCTTTGGAGCCTATAGAGAGCCACCCCAACAAATTAAGGCTGTAGAATCCCTTTGTAGTATATGCCAAGGATTTGACCACACCACCCTTCATTGCCAATTCCTATTCAACACCCCCACACCATTAGAACTAGGGCCACAGCTAGAAGACCTTAACTCCATCCATACCATTCCAGGCCAAGGATACTACAATCCCAACCAAGCTAGGAATCATCCTGGCCTTCAGTATGGGAACCCCGCAGGAGCTGAAAATTCAAACCAAATCCTATCCCAACAAAGACCACCATACCCCCAAGCCCATAGTAGATCGCCACCTGGCTTCCCATACAACAACCAAAGAAATGTCAGGAACCAAGGGAACAACCGGGGTAACTACCAAAATCGACCACCCTACCAAGGACAACAATTCCAAAACCTCAACCTTCCACCTCCAAACCTGAATCAACCACCCCATCAACAATTCCACAATCAACCACCCCCTCATCAAACACATCAAGCACCCCCTCCTCTAGAAAATGATAGGATAGCCACTCTAGAACAACTCATCATTGGACATCAAAAACAAACTGATGCACAGTTCGTCCGCTTATTCGCCCAACAAAAACCTCTTGCCGACACTTTTGCTGGGCATCCTGAAAACAACCCCAAACACCCTGAGCAACTCAAATTTGTCTCTACGCGCTCAGGAAAAGCACACTCCCCTCCCATTCCTCCAGAACAACCTTCATCCACATCAATAAATTTTGAAGATGAAGACATGGTAGTAGTGGAACCAGAACCCATCCCAAAATCATCTGTCCCTACACCTACTCAAGAAGAAGTGGAAGAACCTATCTACAAACCTAGACCTCCCTACCAAGCTCATTTAAGACAAACTAGGCGTGACACTCAATTCATGAAATTTTGGGAAGCTATGAAGAAGTTACACGTTGACATCCCCTTCTTAGACGCCCTAGCCGACATGCCTTCCTGGTCCAAATACATGAAATCTCTCTTAATTAGGAAGTATGCCACTAAAGAATATGAGACTGTAAATCTAGCTAGAACCACTTTGGACATTATCCAAAGTAAGATACCTAAAAAACAAAAAGACCCCGATTGTTTTGGGATAGGGTGCTACTTAGGTGAAAATGCATGTAGAAACTGTCTATCTGACTTAGGAGATAGCATTTCCATCATGTCCTACAACCTCTGCAAAATATTAGGGTTCACCGACTTGTCACCCACGGCCATGACAATACAATTAGCCGATTCTTCCATGACCAAACCTATGGGTATCATAGAAGACGTTCCTGTCTGGGTTGGGAAAGATTCCTATGTGCCATGTGATTTTGTGATCATGGACATAAAGGAAGATCTTCGCTACCCCCTAATCTTTAGTCGTCCCTTCCTAGCCACCGCCCGAGCCTTAATTGATGTTGAGGATGGAACCATTTTGTTGAGACTAGGAAAACAAAACCTTGAGTTTCGGGTGTTCCAAAGCATGAAAGGACCTAGTTTCCAGGAAGAAGTTTACCTCCTTGACTATGTTGACAAGCTGTCCCAACTTAGACAAGAATGGGAATTAGTTGATGATCCTTTACACACAACCCTTACTACCTCAAATGAATGTGAAATTGATGATCAGCAATTGGACCAAATTAGAGTTCATTTAGATGATTTTGAGGAAATTCCTGATGCTGAATTTGAGGAACTTAAAATGATCTCCATAGGTGAAGAAAAGCTTGAACCACCTAAGGCCCCTGAAATGAAACCCCTCCCCATAGGTCTGAAGTATGTTTTCCTTCACCAAGAGCAAGTGTGCCATGTCATCATAAATTCTGACCTTACACTTGAACAAGAAACCAAACTTATGACAGAACTTAGGAAGAGAAAAGGAGCCCTTGGTTACAAGATAATCGACCTTGATGGGATAGACCAATCAATTTGCATCCACAAAATCCCTATGAATGAAAGCCATAAACCCTCCCATGATCCACAACAGAAACTGAACCCAAACATGAAGGAGGTTGTCCGTTTAGAAGTTATCAAACGTTTGACTACAGGGATCATTTACCCCATTTATGATTCACCATGGGTTAGCCCTGTTCAAGTTGTTCCCAAGAAGGGAGGTACTAGTGTGGTTAGAAATGACAAGGACGAACTCATCCCCACTCGCATCATCACAGGATGGCGAATGTGCATTGACTATAGGAAACTCAACACGTCTACTAGGAAAGATCACTTCCCACTCCCATTCCTAGACCAAGTCCTTGAGCGCTTAGCCCATCAACAATACTTCTGTTACTTAGATGGTTATTCAGGATTTTACCAAATTCCCATCCATCCTGATGACCAAGAAAAGACCACCTTCATATGTCCCTTTGGCACATACGCGTTTAGGAGAATGCCCTTTGGCTTGTACAATGCACCTACCACTTCCCAAAGATGTATGTCAGCCATTTTTGCAGGATTAACCGAGACAATCATGGAAGTGGTCATTGACGACTTCTCCGTCTATGGAAACAACTTCGACTCTTGCCTCAAAAACCTTGCCCTCATCCTTGATAGATGTGTGGAGTCTCACTTGATCCTTAATTAGGAAAAGTGTCACTTCATGGTTAAGGAGGGAATCATCCTAGGCCATAGAGTTAGCAATGAAGGAATAGAAGTCGATAAGGCTAAAATTGAGGTCATTTCCAACCTCCCACCCCTAGCTTCAGTCAAGGACATTCATGCTTTCCTAGGGCATGCCAATTTCTATCGGTGATTCATTCGAGACTTCTCCAAGATCACCAAACCTCTCACCAACCTCCTCCAAAAGGAGGTATCCTTCATTTTCGATGAACAATGCATGGAGAGATTTTTGTGTCTGAAAAATGCCCTTACCATGACCCCCATCATTCGTGCACCTGATTGGTCACTTCCTTTCGAGATCATGTGCGATGCTAGTGACTTTTCCGTAGGAGCAATCCTAGGGCAACATGTTGACAAGAAACATCACATCATATACTATGCATCCAAGACCCAAGATGAGGCACAACACAATTACACTGTCACAGAAAAGGAGATGCTTGCCATTGTATATGCCTTTGAAAAATTTCGTTCATACCTAGTTGGCTCTAAAGTCATTGTCTACACTGACCATGCATCTATCCGCTACCTCATGACTAAAAAATATGACAAGCCCAGACTCATTAGATGAATCCTGCTATTGTAGGAATTTGACCTAGAAATTCTAGACAAAAAGGGGACAGAAAATGTTGTAGCTGATCATCTAAACCGCTTAGCTATATTCAACCTGATGATACCCCCATAAATGAGTCTCTTCCTTATGATCAATTACTTAGGGTAGATTCCCAATTTGCATGGTTCGTGGATTATGTAAATTACTTAGTTGCTGGTGTACTACACCCAAAATACAAGGGACATTCTAAAGCTAAGTTTTTACATGATGTTAAAAACTATTATTGGGATGAACCTTATTTGTTCAAGCTTTGTGCCGACGGTATTTATCGTCGTTGTGTTTCCCAGGAAGAAAGCATTGACATTCTGGAACAATGTCATTCTGGTCCCTATGGGGGCACATGAGCTCCCATAAAACTGCTAGAAAAGTCCTCCAGTGTGGGTTCTTTTGGCCCACTATCTTTAAAGATTCCTACGAGTTTGTTCTTAGATGCGATCAATGTCAAAGAACTGGAAACATTTCTAAACGCGACCAAATGCCCCTAACCTTTTGGAAAGAACTAGAAATTTTTTTTGTTTGGGGCATTGACTACATGGGCCCCTTCCCTTCCTCTTATGGGTACAAGTACATCCTGGTCTCCGTTGACTATGTGACCAAGTGGGTCGAAGCCATACCCACCAAGACTTGCGATTCCAAACCTATTAAAAAATGTTCAAAGATATCATTTTTTTGAGATTTGGGGTCCCACGCATCGTTATTTCTGACGGGGGATCTCATTTTTTAGAAAAAAGCTTTGAAACCCTTCTGATAAAGTATGGAGTCTACCACAAGGTCTCCACAACCTACCATCCTCAGACCTGTGGGCAAGTAGAGGTTTCGAATAGGCAAATCAAATCCATCTCAGAGAAAACTGTTAACCGCACTAGGAAAGATTGGGCCTCTAAAATAAATGATGTGTTATGGGCCTATAGGACTGCCTAAAAAACTCCCATTGGCACTACATCCTTCTGTCTTGTCTATGGCAAATCATGCCATCTCCCCATTGAACTTGAATACAAGGCTAGTTGGGCCATCAAAAGCTTGAACTTCAATCTTACCGCCGCAGGAGAAAAATGCCTTCTCCAAATAAATGAATTAGACAAACTTAGGATGACTGCGTATGAAAATGCGAGAATCTACAAAGACTGTATCAAAATGTGGCATGACGGTCATATAAAATGCAAGGACATCAAAGAAGGTGATTTAGTTTTAATGTACAACTCTAGGTTAAGGTTTTTCCTAGAAAACTTAAATCTAGGTGGCATGGGCCATATATTGTGAAGTCTGCTTACCAAATGGCACATTTCTCCTCTGGGATAAGCACTTAGGTGAATTCAAGATGAATGGGGCTCGTCTCAAAAGATACTTGGCAACTAAAGATTTTCTTGCCTCTGAAACAAATAAGCGCTCTTTCTTTGATGATCTCACCTTGACCGATCCACAAACTTCTTCTGAACACCAGCATGAGACTTGAGTTTTCTCGTGTCGATCCTTGACGTTAAACACGACGCTAGTTGGGAGGCAACCCAACGCTATCTTTCCTTCCAGCTGTTTCTTTCCTTGTTTTGCTTTTCCTCTTTTTTTTCCTTTGAACCACATGTATCTCATGCAGCACTCGCATGAGTCTTGGCATGTAGATTGTGGCACTACGTTCCTAGCTGCCCATCATATGAGGAGTATGGGGGCCAACAGGCTTACCCAGATCCCAACTCCCTTACTGGGGAAACTACTACTCCTCATACCCACCTCGTCCACCTCCGCAGCAGTGATCTTCTTCCCTCCATCTCAGTCTAAGGGTTGCTCGGGATGAGCAAAACTCTAAGTTCGAGGTGGGGTGGGTGGTACGTGATCCACCCCATTATCTTCCCTTTTTCCACATTTCTAGTCTGTACCTTTTATTATATTGCATGCACTTTTATTTTTCTAGAAATTTTGGCCTTTACCTAGTCGGTCAATTGTTGCATTTTCTGCCAAAATTGAATCATAATGCAACTTTCCTGTAAAACAAATTGTCACCAAAACATCTATGAGCTGAAATTTGCATGTTCCCTACGACCTAAATTAGCAATATATTTGGTAAAGATGGCAAGCCTTAGAGTATCAATCAGAATCAAATGCAAAATTTTCCTATCTTTAGCATTGATTAACTGATCATTTCTATTTATGCAATGTATCTTCATGTTCTATCTTACCAATGCTTCAAAAAAAAGTTTGAAATTCACACATGGGGACAAATAAATCTACTTGCCAAACCCTAAGTCTGGGGTGGCAAGCCCCTTCTCCCTCTCTCTTCTATACCCCTCATAAATATAATAGGGGTGTATCGCTAAAAGATGCCAAAAAAGAGAGCACACAAAAAATTGTGGTCAATGTAACCACAAGTCCATAAATAATATCCCAAGTCGAATAGAGGAGGGATCCATCTTCCACACCCCCACTTCTCTCGTCCCCGTGAATGAAAATAAAAAAAAAGAGAAAAAAAATGAATTTTTGTTGTTGAAGTAGAAGTAGGATGAAAAATAGTTTTTACAAAGTGTGGACTTAAAAGAAAAGTTATGAAAATTGCAATCATAAGAAATATAGAACCTTGCATTTTGTGATTCTAGAAAATTTGGTTGCTTGACCATGAAAAGGATAGAAATCTTTGCTAATTGGATAGGATGAACATGTTTCTTTTATAAACAGATGTTTTGTGATTTTATTTGCTTGAGGACAAGCAAAAGCTTAAGTCCGCGGTATTTTGATGCATGCCATTCTGGCATTAATTTTGGATAAATTTGCACTCTTGATTTCATAGATTTTCTTTATTATGCAATAAAATAACTTCTACCTATCTCTATTACAAATAAATAGTACTTTGATCTTCTCAATATTATTTTTTTGAATTCTAATAATATTTTCCTCAATTTTCAGGAATGAATGAAGATAAGAAGAGATGAAGGTAGGAGGCAATTCAGTTTCCCACAGTGCTGACTTAAATACATACCTTGCACCAAAATTGGCATAACTCTCACATATCAAGGCATAATTTAATGTTCAAATATGATTTGGAAAGGGAATTAAAAGGCCTACAGGAAAATCATATTTTCAGCACATTTTAAATTCTCTGGACAGCGGAAATGCGCTCGAAATTGCTGTTGTGAAAATATGTATTAAACAAAGACAATCAAGAGTTTGTTGACTAGATCTAAAAATTCAAACTGATGGTTCCCCCTCTTTTTCCCCCTCTTTTGAGAAAAGTCTATCCCCTCCTTCTCCTATTAAAGGAGGGGGGGTTCTCCATCTTTTGGATCTCATATTTCTCTTGTATTAGCATTCTGGAGCAAAAATTTTCTTGTATTGTTCTAGTTCTGAAATAAAGGAGCCTTGCAATTTGTTACATGTTATTTTAATTCTGTTATTCCATTGTGTTTAGATCTAGTACTTTCTTTTCTCCTACTCCCCTCTCTTGAGAAATTGAGCAAGGTAGGAAGAGGAAGCCATCTTCATTGTCTCTAATTGAGGATCAGTAGTCGTAAGACTCAAAGATGGCTAGATCACTTCCCTCCTCTGTCTCTCCTTGCTCCTTCTCCATGATTGAGTATTTCTTTATCAAGGCAAGGGGAATAACCCCTTAGCCATGGCTTTCGATTTCTCCTTAAATGATTCTAGATGGCTTTTGAGATTGATAACTAGTTGATATATCAAAGTGATTAATTGATAATATCAAAAGTTAATCTGAATGTATATGACCTTGGAAATTCGGGTTTAGAATGACAATTTCAATCGCATAAGAGTTTTGAAATAACTTTGGATTTTCTCTTTTTAGGATGATGAACTAAGAAAATGAGCACCAGGACCAATGGGCTCATGTGGAGATCATCTTTAGTGGATTTTTAATTCACTTTCCTTCATTGAACCCGTCATTTATGGATTAACCGTTTCTTAGGATAAGGTGGTGAAAACCCCAAGAGCCTCGATTCTCTCCCTTTGATTTCAACCTTCGTTGATTTTCTTTCTTTACTTCTAGTATTTTTCATTCACAATAGTCTACTTGTGCTAACAATTATTTGTTTCTTTTCCTTGTGACAGGGGCAAAATAAATTCTTGTTATTACATTGTTACTTTGTGTTTATTTCTTATTTTAGTGTAATCAACCAAACCCCCATCCCGATCTTTACTTTCCATTTTAAATCTGAAAATAAAAAAATAATAAAATAGTTCTTCAAAAATTAATTGGGATAAAGGAAACAATCTTAAAAAGTTGTCATGTGGGATCGACCCTTCTATACTAGCCTTAATTGGAAGTATAAAAGGATTAAACTCTAGGATAATAATCTTAGTGATTGTAAGTGCTAAATGACGTATTAACATTATCCTTCGCTTTTCTCTTTAGATTTTGGGGGCAAAATCCTTTTGTAGGGGTTTATGGCTTGTAAGGACCCTGACCTCCATTTTGGGCTTACCATGTTTGCTTTGCCTAAACTTAGTGTTTAGATGTGTGCTAATCACCTGAAGTTGTGATTAAGGTTTATTTGTGCTTTGTTAAGAGGTTGATGTGCAACTTGCAATTTACCCAAGTTCTAGGGTTGGTGTGTTAGTTTGTCACCTTGTGAGATGTCTTTCTCTCTCCTTGCATCCTCTAAGGTTGAGAGAATGGGTTGGGCTCTTTGCTTGAGTAGCTTTGGGCTTTGTTGAGCCTTGTTTGACTTGTGTTGAGCCTTGTTGGGCCTTGTTGAGGCTTGTATCGGGCCGGACCTTGGTGTAAATGCCAGGAGTGCTTGCTTATATCGGGAAAGTTGTGTATCGGCCAGGGTTGTATCGGCCAAGTGGTGTATCAGCCATGGAACCATGTTGGGCGATACACACCCCTCTTGACCTAGCCTCATCTGTGTCACCATCTTTGGACAAGTGGTTGTTGCTTTGCTAGTGGGTTCCAAGTCATGGACAAGTGGTTTAGGGTGCTAGCATGTGGCATGACCCGAGGACAAGTGTGCTAGGGTCGGGTGCCACCTTGCCTTGCTCTCCCCCTTCACCCCTTAGTATATAAGCAACCCTTCTTTCTTTCTAGGCCTCTTTGGTGCCCTTAGTTGCTCTCTTTCCTTTGGTGTCCGAGCTAGGAGTAGAGAAGAGGAAGTGGTGGCTGATACAACAAGAGTGGTGGCTGATACAGTTGGTGTCTTGACCGATACCCTCTCCTTGGTGGATTCTTATTCTTCCTCTGGTGGTGGTTGAAACCCTATAGTGTGCCTTGCTCTATCTTTCTCTTGTGGTGAGTATCTTTCTCTCTTTCCTTGGTACCACCTTCTTCCTTGCTTGTTTGGTCATGGAGGTGATATGTTCCCTTCTTTTCTTGAGGTGGCCGAAGGTGGAGCTGGGAGCTTGGAGCTTGGAGTTTGTACTTGAAGTGGGTTACATAACTCCTACCCTAGCTATATTACCTTCTTTTTATGTTGATCATTTATATGATATCTTCATCGGCCATGCTTATCTTGTTAGTAATATCTTTTCTCTAGTTTGTGCCCTTGACGTTGTGGGATATGATGACATGGTTATGTGGTTTAGATGTGTTCTTGGACCTTGTTGGCCAAACCATTGGATTAGGGTTCTTTGGACAAAACCCCTCTCTCTTAGTTGTTGAGAGGTGAGACTAGGGTTCCCTAATTCCATGGTGCATGTGGTGTGTTCTTGGGGCAAAATCCCTTTCTCTCCCTTTGGTTTTGAGAGGTGAGCTTGAGCTCTAGTGGTGTAGGTAAAACCCCTCTTTTCCTTAGTCATTGAGAGGTGAGTCTATACTCTAGTTTCTTGGGAAATACCCCTCTCTCACCATGGACTTGAGAGGTGAGCCTTTGGTTGGTGTTGACCTAGTTGAGGTTGGAGGGTTGTCCGATATGGTGATGACCCACCTTGATGCCTGATATGTGATGGAAGTTGTACAAAACCCCTCTCACTTGGTTGTTGAGAGGTGAGCCAACTCTCTTGACCTATTAGGGTTTCTTGGTGGCAGTCTTGAGGTTGAAGATGACCATCCCGTCATGACCTTTAGACCCTTGCCCGATATCCCTAGGTTGAGCTTGGGAGATATGCTAGATGGATGTCTTGTTGACCTTCTTGACCGGTGTGGGTCCTTACCCAAGAGGTGTTGTTGGATGCTATGTTGTTGGCCGACAGGGATGTGCCTTGGGCGTTAGATGGTCCATGTTGGGTGTCAGGGCATGTTGGTACCTTGCACGACATCCTTTTGGATGGTGCTGCCCGACACCTTGTTGGATGCTGCTTTGTCTGATAGTTTTGGATGACATATGTCTGATGGCCGTTATCAGGAGAGTAAGGTGACGTTGTGTTTGGGTTGGCTGTCAGGCGTTGTTGTTGCCTTGCACGATACCCTCTTGGGTAGTGCTGCTTGTTACCCCCATGTAGGTGTGTTGCCCGACATGACGTTGCCCGTCTCGGGGCATTTCTCATAGCATGACACAGCGTCACACAGGATGATGCATGCTGACCTTTTGGCTAGACGATATGACATGTGTATGCTGCGCGACAGAGGCGTTGTTTAGGCATTGCACGTTAAGGTTCTGCCCGGCATGGTGCCTTAGTGGCTTGGGCGATATGAAGTGGATGTTGGGGCTTGCTTCCTTAGGCGTTAGGAAGCTTACCTTCTTCCTTGGCTGATATCTTCTGGTTGGATGTTGCATGATACCTAGGTGATAATGGTTGGCCAATATGGTTGTAGCCCTAGATGGGTGCTGGCCGATATAGTAGGTGGTGAAGAGTTGCATGCTTAACCGCTATAGTGTTGGGTGTCACACTCTTTGGTGAGAGATGATGTGCCTTTCATGAGGGTTGTGGTGCCTTTGGTGAGGGTTGTCCCTTACCCAATATATCTATAGTGAGGGTTGTACTTTGTGTTCGGTTGGTAACTCTAATGCTTGATTAAAAAGTTATATATGATAATGTCATGGATAGATATGCTCATCCAATAGTATAATTATATCTCTCTTGATATATGCCATAAGTTTAAGATGTTCCTTGTATGAGCACAATTGTTCCTCTATGCTTATGCTAACCATGCAGGTACCATTTGTATGATGAGGCCATGGTGATGGCATGACAATGATATGATATGGGACATCAAGGGTTATGATGAACCCAGTGATATATGATGGGTGTTACCCATGGAATGGCAATGTGTGCCTTGATGATGGGATTGAGTCCATGTGATGTTGATCCTTGAAATGGATCTTGATGATTGCAAGAGGCCAAGTGGTAATATGTGATGTTGGATCATTGTGATGGATCAGGATGATTTTGATGGCACTGAAGGCCTTAGTGACAATGTAACACAAGATAATGAGTTTTATGTTTATTCATTCTTGTTATAGTTTCATGTTACATAACTTGCTTGAATCTTGCAATCCACTTAAAATACACTAATTAATTATAGATGAACCTTTCATGTAGTTTGCCATGGCCATAGATCCATCATCATCAGTAGCTGGTGATGGTGAAACGGGTTCTCCTGTGGGTTAACCCGGAGCACATATTGTTGAATATGTGGGGGTTTTCCTAGCCAAAAATAGGAGGATTAGATTGCAACTGTAGTTGTAGACTCAAGATGTGTATAAGAGCATGGTGAACATGCCCATGGCTCAGTGTGATGGAGCATGAATGCGTTCATGGCTCAGGAGTATGGTGAATAGGCATGTGGCTCAAGATATGCTAGCGCCGAGACCTGTACCAAGGCAGGCTAGAGGAAAGGGTAGCCTACGGGAGCTGACCCTATGATTGAGGTCACTTAAGCAAGAGATTGTGATCCATCTTTGGTTCTGGTGCACTGACCACGAGGAGGTGAGTTCGTGGAGTCCGACTCTTCCATTGACCTTATATGGCACCAGCTTTGGGTTTCACAACCAACGGTTGGATTTGAGCGGTACGGCTCATTTCCTCAGGGCATAATAAATTGTAATCCAGCAGTATAGTATATCTGCTTAGAGAAAAATATGGAACATTGGTTGAGACCTTGTTTGCATAGTTTCCCTAGTTATATCTTCCAGTTAATTACATGTTCCTCAGATGTGATGATAAGATCCTATATGACTTATCTTGTCAATCATGTTCCATATAATATTTGTTTATATGCCTCTTAGATATCCTGATAAGATATTATAAAGATAGTTCTGCTCAGTATGTTGCATATATGATCTGCTTATACCAGTTACCTGCTTTATCTGTTCTAACTCTCATTTGAGGTTTTATAGTTTCGACGGGGGTTATATTTCTCATTGGGACTGTGTGTCTCACCCCGTTGGTTTAAAACCTTTTTAGGCGATTGAGCTAAACGTGGTGGTGGTCGTGGTGTTGCACTCGAGCAATAAGAAGAACAGTAGAGGCAAAAGGTTGGATATGCTGCTATCTTTGGGTGTCTTGTAGTAGAGTGCTAGAACCATCCATGTACACTCAGGTCCTTAGAGGTGTTTTGACGAGGTTTCACGATGTATAGTTGATATGGCTTTCTTATCCTGTTGTTGACCTGGCTAGGTTTGTTATGTACATAAACAAGTGGTGAACTCTTATACTTATGGGACAGTTAGATCCTATGAGTTGTGCACATGTATCAAGTTTATGCATATTTATATAACGAGTTTCTTTGTAGGGTGTGGATCTGGTTGTAATAGTTCCCTTCTCATCTGCTTTCCGCAATTGGTTTTAATTAACTCGTGATTTTGGTAATACGATGTTTATGACGATTCTGCACGTTTTCACGTGGCATTTCATTGTCTGTGTGATAGTGGAATGTCACAAACCAGTCCGGATTTTGTGATCTCAATCTCGAACTAATCAGGGGCATATGGACTAATAGGGGTTGTTTGGTTTGGGATCCAATCCTAATAGGGCGCGGTCTTTTTTTGCCACGTAGGCGCTAAACCCCACTAATCCAGTCGAGATCCAATCTTATTTTGTTTGGCAAAAAACAAAATGTCAGGTTTGTTTTGGATTATGTAATCCTCTAATCCAAACCAAGTCAGTCCTAACTATTAGTAGAATTTCAGGATCCCAGTCCGGATTTGACTCTATCTTTTATGTTATTTTATTTTATATGTCAGACTAAAAAATACGAAGCCAGTCCAATTTAATGAGTGCTTTGGGATTGGGTTGTCAAACAAAAATAGAATTGAATCCAGATAGATTAATTTGTATCTATCGACTAACCCGGTCCAGATTTCGTAATCTCTATCTCGAACCAAACACGGGAATAGTCCAGATTTCGTAATCTCTATCTCGAACCAAACACGGGAATAGGGTATTGGCGAACGCCCTGTAAGGATTTAAAAGCTTCCATGGGGGCAAGGATTAAGGTACTCCCACTCGTAATTATTTGTAACAAGGGATTTGAGCCTTATATTCTTAAAAGATATCTATATTTTTAAACATAAGGTTTATATATAATTTTCCAATGCGTCTAACTCTCGGAGACTTACATATTCATAGCGGGTCCAATGCGTCTATGAAGGGACACATATAGCACGAAATTAGTCGGTCTTAAAGTAGTTGAAGCAAAATGTAAGCAGGCAACACCCAAACTGACAAATTCCAGACAAATCAATAGCATATAAGCTATAAGCATTTTCAAAATGACTCGCAATACCAAGGATAAGTTAAAACCCCAAACACCAAACGAAATGATTTCACACGCTTTGATACATACGATCACTTAATCCGTGCACCCTGTTGACCCTTTATGTTCCCACCGTGACGGTAATGAGATTGAGAAAGTCTGGTTCTGCGAAGGAAAGTTGGGGAAGTTAGTTTCCATATACCAGCAACAAGTCATGCTCTTCTTCCTCCCCTCCTCCGAAAAAGAAAATTCAATGGTCGGCATCATATACCAAAACGGAAAGATCACAGAAGATGCTCGCAGCGCCATGAGAACACAAACCCAAAAGATCGTTATACCTATGACATGCAGTTAGACTGGTCACACGGGATCACCACAATCCATGAGCCATATCACTGCACCGATCCTTGATCCATCGGAAGCTCTTCTTTAGAGACCCTTTCATCTTCCCTTCCACAGCATAAGCTCTGTACCCTGCGACCCTTCTCTTTCTCTGTGTCTCGGCGTCGCTCAACCCCCACACTCCCTTGGAAGAAGACGCCGATGCCGACCTGGAGCTGGAACCTACCGGCCTGCCGTTGTTCGGGCGCTTATTGGAGTCGTCGTTGCGGGTCTGTGAGTAGGACGCGCTATAGCACCTAAGATTCCCTAACCCCGGCGGCGCCGGCGCTGCTGCCCCGTGGCCCTCGTAGAGCTCCAGCTCCACTCTGCCGAACCGGAACGACTTGGACCTGTAGTCTTCCATGCCGGTTGGAGCTGAAGATGGGGACGCCGGACAGGCCGGAGGCTCTTGCTCCTTGTTTGTACTCACTGCCAGTGGAGTCGGAGTGGGTTTCGGAGTGTACGTGGCTTCTGCCTGGGTGGGAACTGGGAAGGATGAAAGAGAGTTGGTACTCGGTAGTGACGGTCTTGCTCGTTCGTTGGCTGTGAGTCGTGTCGTCGTGCAGTACGGTTTGGGTTGGGTACAGCTCAAAGGAGGGTGGGTGGGATGCTTCTTTTGCTTTGACGTTTCCTTTTTTCGCCCTTTTCTGTTCCTTTGTTGGGTTGTGGGCTCCGTGAACACTTCAGTGGGCTACACGCAGAGCAAACCTCACGTTGATGTGGCTTGCTGACATGACAAGCATGTGAGGATCCACTTGCCTATGTGGCATGCATGCTAGCTGCTGACTCCATTTCATTGAGTTGGTTCGGCGTGATATGGACATCAAAAAATTCTACACATAGTCACTTACCTATTCACCCGCCTACTCAGTTTTAGAGAATGGGAACCGACACTTACTCCCATTGAATCAGCATCAATTATAGTAATAAAAGAATAAGGAAAGTGGAAGAGATAGAAAATATTTTTTTCTATAATTTTCAATCTGTAGTATATTATTTTATAAAATAAATTGTATTAAAATCTTTGTAAAAAATATTTTCCAATAAGACTGGTGTTGACATACTTGCAAATAATAAAGACGATCTGAGAGAAATATAATATCCGTATTTTAGGATATCCTACATATGTTATGGGTATAGTACTCGTGAGTACAGTACATCACCTACGTGTTTCCCCCAAATCATGTACAATAGCTACTTGTTCACCTATTGATTCGATTGAACTTATACTAGTAATGAGTTTAGTATTGTATTTTTAAATGAAGGGGAAAAGATTAGTTGTTGTTATTGTTCTTTAGTAAAATGTGTATGTTTTTAGTGAAATGTGAATTAGTTTATATAGGTATTGTATGTGGTTATCGACATTCTTTTATAGATGACATGTGTTGTACAGTACTAACAAGATCATTAAATCATGTATTGTTGTTATGTCTCGTACGGTACTTCTAGTACTGTACATCTAGTACTATACTTTGTATTACAAAATGTGATTTTTAGTACCGTACTTCTTATATAATGTGTGTGTATCCTTGTATATAATTTTAGTCAAACGCTAGTAAAAATTACTTATGGATTTGTGACAGAATATTGAATGTAAAAATAAGGAGACAATTAGTATTGTACGTTTATACATATTACAAATGTGAATACTTAAAAAAAAGGTAGAATGTAATTTTTAGTACTGTACTTCTAGTAGTGTACTTTGTTTTATAAAATTTGACTATTAGAATTGTACTTCTTGTAGAATGTGCGGGTATCCTTATATATGATTTTAACGCTCCATTCTGAATGTATGTAAAAATTTAATATAAATGATAAAATGTACAATACTTATGGATTTATGACATAATATGAAATTTGAAGAAATAAGGAGGCAATATTGTACCTGAATGGTCAATCTGAGTACACTACCTGAGTACAGTATCTGAAAATATATTATACTTTTGTATACTTCTCTCCTCTTTTATTATACTTTTAATATTAATTTTTCTAAAGTATGTCAACATTGATCTTGATAGAAATAATTTTTATGACGAACATAATGATGATTATTTCGACCAAAAATTCCTTACGATTTGAGAGTTATGTGTAAAATATTTTTCTCTCTCCAATTTTTTTCTCTTTCATGGTGCATTAACTTTTTCTGCCACATCAACATTGACCACGTCTCCCAACAACCAGATGGATGACCGAGTGGGTGGTAGGGTGTGTGTAGCATAGCTTGTTGACATTGGCACAAGTGTAACCAACACACAAGGTTACGTGGTATACATTGTTCGAGTATATTTATGATCCTTAAAAAGAAATTATGCCACCTTGTGTAGATCTATCAAGATATGTTGAAGAGACATGTTCTTGCCGCAAGCATTTGGGTCTCATTCCCATCATGTCGTTGCAAACCATTATTTACCGCAATATCTTGACATGGCGTGCTGACATGGGGACTAGGTAGGACCCATATGTTGATGTGTATGTAGGTAGGTCACGTGCTCAACACTAGGTAGTTGGTTAAAAACGGTCTCACGCTCACACCATGCTGATCCAATTAAAATTGCTATGATATATAAGTTCATCCCCTAAACCATAATAAACATGTCAAACTATGAATCTAAGATCGAGGTACAATTATCCATATCTAAAAATGAACCGTTAGACAACATCGTTTTATTAAATAATTACTCTCATCAATCAAAAGATCTTTGAACTACATGATGATCACAAAATAAGACAAATCCAAAGGATTGAAGGTATCTTCACTTGTCTTGTTTAGGAGTATTTTTTGATCTTGCTCCCGAGTCTCTTTTGTTGCTCATTGTTTGTCGATCTTGATAAAAATAGAAACACAAAATCTTAAACGATATGTTTCTATTTCTCTCTGAATTCCTAAAACATAAGGACCTTTTTTCATGAGACTGAACTTTTTGATGGTGAAATCTCAAAAATATAAGTGGAGAGAGACTAGATATCCCATTTGTAAGGACCATGACCTACGTTTAGGGTTTACCCTGTTTGTTTTGCTTGATCTTGATGCTTTGGTGCTTGCTAATCACCTTTAATGGTGATTAGGGTTTGTTGTGCCTTGTTGAGAGTTGAGGGGGCTACTTGCAAATAACCCAAGTTTAGGGTTTTGTGTGCAAGTTTGCCATCTTGTGAGATGTTTCCCTCTCTTTGCTTCCTCTAGGGTTGAGAGGAAGGCTTGGGCTTGTTGTTTGAGTTCTTTGGGCCTGAGTTGAGCTTGTTTGGGCCTTGAGGTGCTTTGTTTGGGCTTGGTTGAGCTTTGTGTCGGCCAAAGCTTGCCTTGTGTCGTCCAAGGTGAGTTTGTGTCGATGTGTGTCGTCCAAGGTGGTCTTGTGTCGTCCAACACAATGGTGTGTCACCCAGGAGCTTGGTTGTGTTGCCCAGCAGAGCTGATGCATGTGTCACCCATGTTGCTTGGTCTTGGTTGGTGGACACTTGGTGCCTATCTTGGACAAGTGTCTCATGCCTTGCTAGAGTGTTGGCTTGAACCCTAAGACAAGTGTCCCTTGGGTGGACGAC
This sequence comes from Alisma plantago-aquatica, assembly GCA_963693085.1. Taxonomy (NCBI): domain Eukaryota; kingdom Viridiplantae; phylum Streptophyta; class Magnoliopsida; order Alismatales; family Alismataceae; genus Alisma; species Alisma plantago-aquatica. The sequence continues at coordinate 283,343,689 of OY856414.1, read as the reverse complement.
ACATGGCATGGTTGTACCTTGGTTTCTCCTCCCCTTCTTCCTATATAGGTAGCTCTTCTCCTTGACTTAGTCTCCTTTGATCGTTTGGTCTCTCCTCCACCTTGAGTGCACGATATCCTTCTCCATCTTGCTTGTGTTGGCCGATACACTCCCTTGGAGTTGAAGTGGTGGCGGATACACCTTCCTAGAGGAGCTTGGTGGACGATAGCTTTGGACCTTGGAGTGTTCCTTCTTCCTTGGAGCTTGGAGCTTAAGGCGGGTTGCATAATTTCTAACCCTAACTCCTTTACCTCTAGCAATAATCTTGTTACATGATAGTAGTTATCTTAGTAGCTTAGTTTTGTATCTTGCTTGAGTTTCCTTTGGTGGCCGATATTCCTTTAAGTTTTAGGGTTTCTAGTGTACCTTGAGATCTAGGGTTGTGCTCCTTTGAGTTGTAGGTTGATGGTGACCTAGGGTTGGGCGATATCCCCTCTTTGTTGGGTGTGTTGGACGATATCCTTTGAGTTGGACGATGATGGAGCTGGGACTTACACTAAAAGATCACTCTTCCAATGGGAGTCCCAAAGATGCACCAAAAACCCTAGGGAGTTGATGTTCTCTCTAGGTTTACCTAGAACTGGTGCTTAGATAACAACTCCAACCCCATAAGAGTATGGAAGCCTTATCATAGTACAGATTTAGGATCGAACCCAAAAGACAACAGTCTTGTTGCAAGCAACAAGATGAAAAATGTATAGAACTTCACTTAGCTACTCACTAGTTGGCACTTATATCGAAAAGTTGGATTTTGATGGTTTTAAACTAAAACATGAAAAGTAAAGAAAGCAAGCAAATCTAAGAGTTAAACTATGATAAAGATCACTAGGGTGTGATCGGTTTTTCACCGCCACTACACATCGATCAACACATGTAAATCAAAACTTAACCTGCAAAAAGAGTTCGGTCAGTTAGTATCCTTGTAGACCTAGTCTCCTTTCGGATAACCTAGCTACGAGAAGTGAGGGAATGTTGCAACGCCAGCCATTCTCGATCAAATGGTCACATTACTTTACATCGTTCCCCTCGCAAAGTGTGTTCCTCGACTTACCAAGGTTGCACTTCCATACGTCAACTGATTCCATTTCATAGTATGAAAGTGCAACAGATGATAGTGAGTTTACTCCACTTCTTGAGATACACTTCTAGATACCGAAATAGATACATGGTGGATACATGCATCAAGAACCAACATGAAAACGAGTTTTGAATCTAATAGTACAAACGTAGACAATTCATACTAAAAGATAAAAGATAACACAAGTTGGAGATCAAGCAACAAGTATTCATTAATCGTTTGATGTTGAACCGACAAAGATAAGAACTCTACATTACAACCTAAGGATTACATTTTACATGATATGAAAGTATGGGTAGAGGGGCTACTCCCCGCACCCTAGTGAAGAAGACTACTCCCTCATGACTAAGACCAAGAAGGAGGCGAGAAGAGAGAGAGAGAGCATCATCCCCACAAGGATGGAAGAAGGTCAACCCCTTGGAGAGAGAGAGCAACAATCCACCAGTCTTCATAGGTTGCACGATGAGGAGGTCTCCCCTTCCCACCTTCTTGACGAAGAAGGAGAAAGCAGCTTCAGGATGGAGTATGGACCTCAGACCGACAGCCCCAGGGCAGAGGATGGAAGTGGCAAGAGCTCTGGAATGATTGGGGCAGCCTTTGGACGTCTGAGATCTTCCTCCCTCTTTGGAGGACCCTTGGGGTCTTATTTATAGGCTTTGAGTGAAGTCCAAACGGTTTGGAGACCGTTTGGACCTCAAGACCGTTTGGGGCCTCAAGACCGTTTGGACTGTGAGACCGTTTGGCTTCAAATGGTCTTGAGACCGTATGAACTCCATGCGGTCTTGGGACCGTTTGGCTTCATGCGGTCTTGAGACCGTTTGAACTCCATGCGGTCTCGGGACCGGTTGGCTTCATGCGGTCTCGGGACCGTTTGAACTCCATGCAGTCTCGGGACCGGTTGGCTTCATGCGGTCTTGGGACCGTTTGACTCCATGCGGTCTCGGGACCGGTTGGCTTCATGCGGTCTTGAGACCGTTTGAACTCCATGCGGTCTCGGGACCGGTTGGCTTCATGCGGTCTTGAGACTGTTTGAACTCCATGCGGTCTCGGGACCGGTTGGCTTCATGCGGTCTTGAGACCGTTTGAACTCCATGCAATCTTGGGACCGGTTGGCTTCATGCAGTCTTGAGACCGTTTGAACTTCATGCGGTCTCGGGACCGGTTGGCTTCATGCGGTCTTGAGACCGTTTGAACTCCATGTGGTCTCGGGACTGGTTGGCTTCATGCGGTCTTGGGACCGTTTGAATCCACTCGGTCTTGAGGCTGGGTTATTCTTTTATGATTTTTTTGTGCTTTTTTCTGCATATATAAAAGGAAAAAGTTAGTCTGATGGTGTATTTACAATAAAGGGGTAAAATTAGGATTATGTATAGTTTAAACTTAAAAAGAGTATGGAAAACTAAGGAAAAAGACTAAGATAAACGACTAAAATAGGAGGTTATCACCCCCCCTAACTTAGAGTCTAGCTTGTCCTCAAGTTAGATAGAGCTGAGACATGTAATGGCAAGGCGATTTTATTTAGGATTTCCATACTCTTGCTTCAATTCTTGACCTGAGTTCCTCTGGGGTCATATCAAGTCTTATTGCATGCCTTGATTCTTTCGGATTTCGAGAGTTGCTTGGATCTCAGGTTCTTTCCGTATCTCAAGGTTTGCATTGGGACCACCTTATTTTGTGCATGTTGTTGACTCTAATCAGCTTTATACCTCTCTGAAAAACCTATTGGAAGATAGAGAGGGTATGAGGGTTGGCTAAAGGCTTTGAAGTGTAGCTCCCCCTTCAAGTGGGGGAGGGGCTGTCTATGCTTTTTAGAATCTCACTACCGGGCACGACACATCTGCCTTTATGAGGGCAGCTGAATGTACCGGCCGGGCGAGTCCTTTATGAGCCTTTCATATACTTGGAAACTTTAGGGTTTCACTACCGGGCATGACACATCTGCCTTTGTGAGGGCAGCGGAATGTGCCGGCCGGGTGAGACCTTCGTCAGTTCTTCGTATAGATCCTTATGCGTGGCACAACTCTCATAATTTTATTCGTCTCTCTGGCTTTTATTCAATAACTCACAGGCTTGGGTTTTGGGATTTTTGAGAATTTATTTTGGGCGGCCAAGCCTCTTTTATTTTGAAGAGAGGAAAGTTGTTCTTAAAGTTTTTCAACGTGCACTTATTTGGTTTGTGGTCCACTTGCAGAACTTTTTTTTATTTGGAAGTTGCCTGATTTCCCTCTCATCCTCAAGATCTTGGCTTATTTCTGCCTTGATTTTGACCTGTGGAGAGTCAGATGAAGAATTGAAGCAAAAATATGAAATCACTAGTGGGTGGAAATTGATAAATCGCCATTCGATGTCTAAGTGCTATTTACTTATAGGGACTAACATGATTCTAGAGTTAGTTGAGGTGACTATTTTTGAAAAATAAATTAAGTAAAAAGAATTGTAAAAAGAATTGCTTAAGAAAAAATTTAAGAATAAAGAATTGTATGGAAAGTGTTAGATAGAAAGAGGAGTGTAGAAATTGATACCTCGCCCTTGTCTAATGTACCCCCCCAACTTATCACGCACTCTGTCCCCAGAGTGGCAAAGTGATAGGTTGAGAAGTCATTAGGACAAGGGCCGTGGGTTAAGGTAAATCTTCATTTGCCCCCGGAGAACGAAGTAGATTGGATGCGAACTGTCCTCGTAAAGCGTGGTAGTCCACGTCAGTCATTTCCTCTACTGGTCTTTGAAGAACAATGATGGTGTACATCCAGTAGAGGACGTGGAAGCTGCAATCGTTTGATTGTCGTATTTGTTGGGGGCATTTGTGGTAGAAGGCGGGGCGATGGAAATGTTCTTTGTCGTACGCCTTTGTATGCTGACTCAGAAAATCGATTAATTTCTCGGCGCACTCCTTTGCCACTACTTCTATTGGCATTTTTGGCGTCACGACGTAGTGTCGCTGTCGAGCGTTGAACTAGCTGTCAGAACTGTTGTATATTGTGGTTGTTCCGTCTGGGAGGTTTGTTGCCAGGAGAATCCAATGCTCATGATACAGGATGGGTAACATGATGAACTTCGGCGTTGTGTGTTGGAGATATGAGATCAGTGCGTCGGTTGTGCCGAAGTTTCTGAGCTTTAGGAGATCATCTTTCATATATGGAGACGCCATGTATGTGTTTGGGTTGGTTTGGCCAAGTAGAAACTGGTAGGCGGCCATGAGGCTGACAGAAAGGGATCCCTTATCCTGTAGAGTCTCTTGCAGTGAATCTGCCATTACGAGTATGTCTCGAGACATGTATACCAGGCCATCTTTGTCTGCGGAGAGTCGTGCCATAATGGTACACAATTCGAGGTCGTTAAGACCCTTGCAAGCATCGCGATCAAAATCAGGAAATGTTGGGTTGATGGTGTAAGCAGGATCGCTCTTGCTTTTATCTTGCTCTGGCGACTTAGTCTGCTCTGACTCCTTCAAAACTTGTCGGAAAGGTCGCCGTTGTCGTCGCAGGACAGTTGAGAAAAGGTAGCAAGGAACATCATCTGGTGACATAGTTGGGTCGTTGAAGAATCGTCTATCACAGATGAGTTCCATGGCGTAACGTCCACGTAAGGAATGAAAGTCTTTAGCTACCAGGTCATTGAATGGGATTTCCTGGTTCAATGCTTGAATGTGACGGATGGTGCAGAAAGCGCTATCCCCAGATCCCTTGGTGGCTTGGACTGGAGGGTTTATGATTTTGAACCATGGTTGGCTCCAGTCCTGTCGAAGAGATGGGCGTGCAGCCCAGATTAATTTAAGCAGCCGGAAGGGTATACACCTGGCTTCTCCTGCTGCTTCTCCTACAAAATTTGTTGTGCCGGCTGGTAGCTCGGTGCTACAGAAGTTGTATACTATGGCATCCCGAGCCTCGGTATCCATGATCATAAAAAGCTAGTGGTCCGAGACTTGGAAGGGCATTGTAAGATAACGTGCCCTTCTTGCCAAACCGACACGCACCCGCTCAACCGATTTTTCATGTATGTCTTTGTATAAAAGGCCAAAAGACAAAGCGGGCGAAGCATTAAAAACCGGTTGTTGCCGCTTGTGACTTCTATATGTTTCTATGCAATTGGCGAGGAGGACACGAAAGATCGCCATTGGCACTGTGGACCGAGGTCGTAGGATGCAACAAAAATCTTCGTGTGTCAACTTACGCCTGGTTTTGGTGTTATGATAGATTATGTCTTCCCCCACTTTTGCATCGTCCACTATAGTGTTCAGTATAAAAATGTCCTGAGCATCTAAAGTAGAGATGGCTGCCATATCTAGGTCGTGCATTTTGTGCGGCAGAGGAGGTGGCGGGGGAAGCTCTTATGGTGGAGGAGAAGCAGGTTGTTCGAAGGCCTCTACATGGCCCTCTAGATTATCGTCCAAGTCAGAGGTAGAGTCAAGATCCTCGTCCGTGTCTAGACTTACTTGGTTTGCCTCGTCATGGTAAGGGGGAGAAGGTGCTGAGAAGAGAGCAGAGGTTTTTGGCAGGCTGGCGCTGGTTCCTAGTATGCATTGTTGTAACTCAGCATAGGCCGTGTCCTTGGCAGCTTCCCCGATGGACCCCATAGCTGAATAGTCAAAGAATTGATCCGCATATGACATGTTGACATTGTCGTTGTGTGGGGACTTGGGGTGATGGTCACTGTCCTGGTGACCTTTGTCGGACCCTTTTTGGGAGGGTCCTGCTGCATGCCCGGGGTCTTGTCCGTCATCATGCTTGTCGTCCGAAGATGTATCTTTGTTGGAGTCAGCAGATGAGTCGGAGTCGTCATCTTCTTCATCATCGTCATCTTTGTCATCCGCAGCTTTGTCTGTTTGCTTTTTGTTGGCAGACTTTTTACACCGCCGATGAGTGGCTTGTAGCTCGTCGAAAGCCACTTGCAGATGCTCGTGTTTTTCGAGCAGTGCATCGTGGGCTTCTTTGAGGTCTGTGAATTTGCCCTCGGCGGAGAGGAGACGTGTTGTCAGTTCTGTGACTTGGGCACGTAGCTGTTGGGTTTCATCGTTATTTGCCTCCTCTTGGTGATGATGTAGCTGCGTAAGTGTTCCATCAATGGTAGCCAAGCGCGTGCTCAGGGCCTCTTGATGTTGCTCAAGCTTGCAGAGATTCTCTGGCAGAGGTTGAGTCTGTTTGGAGATCTCATCGACTTTTTGTGTTGTAGCTTCTTGCTGACGCTTTGCTCCAAGGACTAGGTCCGGAAGGTTGTTGGTGTGGCTGTTGATGTGCTCAACTTGCTTAGCCACTTCGTCCTGTCGTTGCTGGATGCCTTGGAGGAAGGTAGGCAAGGCTCGGTGTTGTTCGTCGATCTTGGTTACCTGTCGTGATAAATCCTGTACACAAGAAAAATAGAATTTAATATGTTAGAAGGATCGGTGAGAAGGTTTCGGACAGCGTCAAATTGACGGCCGAATTCCTCACCGATGTTAGTAAAAGGGACCCCATGAGCGGAAGGGTGAGATGACTGGGGTCTGTGTGGGACGGTGTTAGTGTCTTGCGGAAGAGACACTGATGATGCCCCAAGCTGCGTAGTGACTTTGGATGTAGTCACCAGCGGTGTCGGGGTGGTGGCGGATGTGAAAAGTGGTGGTATTTGAGGCGAAAGTGGTGGTAGCGACAATGATGGGGTGGAAACTGCGGGAGTAAATGGAAGGGTGGTGAAGTCGGGCATAGGGATGGAGAAAGGGAAATTCGACGTAAAAATGGGTGAAGAAGTGGATGTGAATGGTTGTGTGGATGTGGGGAGGAAGGGAGTGGTAGATGTTGGAATGGTGGAAGGCGGAGTGGTGGTGGCAGTGGTTAGCTGCTCGTGGAGACTCTGGATAAAAGAGTCGATGGAGGATGTTTTTAAGACTTCTTCGTGGAACTGCTCGGCCTCTGGATTTGGCCGAGATGTTGGTGTCCCTGACAGCTGTTGGGCCTGCAACTGCCTTCTAGAAGGCCGTTTGACAGGCATTTTTGTAGGTCGAGCTGTCGGGGCTGTGATACTCATATCTGTTTGACCCGCTGTTGCTTTCTTTTCAAGTTTTTTAACCAAAGCTAGCAGATGAGTAAGCTCCTCGTTAGAGAAGAGGAGCTGTGTCATATCATAGTGTGCTAACTCCGGGAGCGGGAGGATAGTCCTTGATGACTTGACCATAGGGCAGAATACATAGTGTAGTTTTCCATCCTTTTCCTTGATTATGAATGAGTTCTTCAGAGTTTGCTCGTTGGTGAGGATGTCGCCCTTTAGTTGCGTGCAACGGGGTAAAGGTTTGTCCATATTAAGATATTTTATGATAGATGTGACATGACCCCCCATGCAAATCTCTTTCCCCAGGATGGAGATTGAGAATTTCTGGATCAGATGACGGCCGATATTAACTGGCCGTTCGTTAAGAATAGACCATAGAACAAAAAGATCAGAGGTTATAACGTTCCCCCCTTCTGTCCTGGGGAAGAGTGCGCCAGCGATGATTTTGTGTACAGTGCGCACAAAACCAGAGTGTATGTTTGACGCCTTGCACGTCTTTGCATCGTAAGTGGGGATCCCGGTTAAGGATTTCCAGAATGTATGTCTGTTGAATTCTGGATGATCGGTTCCCACTGTTTTAGCCTTTCGCAGGTGCTCCTGGTCGTCGATAAAGATGGAGTTCAGCATATTATTTGTTATGACGACCTTGCTGCCAAAAATTTGGGTGACAAGCCTTCTGTCACCCCCGTCCCGAGACTTATCCGTGCTGTCAACAGGCTCCTTGGTCAGAAAGGAGAAGAATTCTGTGGTGGGTTCGTAGTAAGATACTTCAGGTATTAGACACAACCTGGTGAGGTTGACTTTGTCTAGCACGTTGAAGATACGATCATATATCCCCATCTTGATTAGTATGCTGGAGCAGACATACTTGGTAGGTTTTAGGGTTTTATCGGTGGAGATGGTGGTTTGGATGAAGAGGTTCTCTGGGGGTGGTATCGTGGTGGTGATGGGAATGAAAGTGGTGGTAGTGATGGGGATAGTGGTGGTAGGAATGGTGGTGATAGTGGTAGTAGCAGTGATGGTAGCTGCAAGGATGGAAGGTTTGGCGAGGGGTTGGTCCATGGCGGAAATGGGTCGAACTTGTTTTCTTGCCCGCTTCTTGAAGGGCTGCCCAGATGCAGTCTCCAAGACCTTACGTTTCCCCTTGTGATCTTCGGCGGCGGATTCCTCCTCAGGATTCGGTGTGTAATCCGAACCTTCATCGTCATCAGAGGAGATTTCTTCTACTTCTTCTTCAGATGTCTCAACTAGACATTTGGTGAGGCGGGCAATTTCACACAAGACATCCATCATTTTAGTCTTTGGTGGGACTGCTCTGGTGGTGTTGAAGACATCTCTGATCTTCTTGAGCCTGTCCAGCTCTTCGATCATTTTCTCCCTTGTCTGAGAGGGAGCAGCTCCCGAGCCGGTGGTCTTGTTTGCTAGTGATGCCATTTCTGAAAAATAAGAGTTTATGAGTTAGAGCAAAAGATTTAAAACAAATTAGATTTTATTTGTAGTTATGTCTTTTGATATTTTGTGAAAGATTAATGGATGTGGAGACCAAACGGTTTGGAGACCGTTTGGTCCCAAACAGTTTCAAGACCGTTTGGTCCCAAACGGTTTGAAGACCGTTTGGTCCCAAACGGTTTCAGGACCGTTTGGTCCCAAACGGTTTGAGGACCGTTTGGTCCCAAACGGTTTGAAGACCGTTTGGTCCCAAACGGTTTCGAGACTGTTTGGTTCCAAACGGTTTAAGGACCGTTTGGAAAACAAAGAGCCGCAGGGTCGCCGGCGTGGGTGAAGACAAAGATGAACCGGCGCGGAGGCGGAGGTTGCGCTGATGACCACAGCGGTGGTGAAAACGATGGTGAAAACGACGATGATAGCGGAAATGAAGTCGGTGACGGAGGACAGAGCTGATGGTTGCGATAAGAAGAGAAACTTGCGGAAGATGACAGAAATTTGCGGATGATCGTTAGAGCCGTCGACAAGAAGGCGGTGATGGCGGTACAGACAGTGACGACGAAGGCGGCAAGGAAGATGAGTGGCGTGCGTTGAGGTCGCCGGACTACCTTGCAGGTGGTTGGTGGACGGAAGAGCGATCGCGCGGGAGCAACAGAAGCAGCAAGAAGGTTCTTCGCACAAGCGCTCTGGAGAGTTCGAAAGTTCGAAGAGAGAAAGACGAAGGGGTAGGGTTAATATTTATAGGGAACGGTTGGTGACCCAAGCGGTTTCGATGCCGTCTGACTCCAAACAGTTTCAAGACTGTTTGGTCCCAAACGGTTTGAGGACTGTTTGGCTCCAAACGGTTTGGAGACCGTTTGGTCCCAAACGGTTTGAGGACCGTTTGGCTCCAAATGGTTTCAGGACCGTTTGGCTCCAAACGGTTTGGAGACCATTTGGAGTCCAAACGGTTTCAAGACCGCTTGGGAGGGCAAAGGCAGAAAGGTTTTTATATTTTTGTGTTTGTTTTTGATTTATGCATTTTTATGTTGTTTGTTTTTTATTATTTATTTTTTTGATAGTTTTAGTTATGTAGAATTTTTTGTATTTTCTTAAGATAAGGCTTAAGGAAAAATTAAAGAACAGAAAATAGAGTAGAAGTCTTGGGTTGCCTCCCAAGTAGCGCCTTGGTTTTATGTCACTGGCTCGACGAAGTTAAAACATAGTTATGCTGCTGGCATAGTATTTGATTGTTCATGTCTATTCGGCCCATGTTTAGGGTTCGACTCGGGCTGCCCAGCAAAAGTGCCCGCCGGAGGTTTTAGTTTTGCAGCAATCTGGGCAAGCTGGGCTTCAACTGCCTTCTGTTGGGCTTGTTGGTTGGCCAGCATGGTTTTATGAGATTGTAGCATTTGTCTTATCGAAGATATCTCATCCTCCGGCTGTGCAGTAGCATCTTTCTGAGGGCTTTGTTGTTGAGGCTGCTGAGTATGCAACTGCGGGTGAAGCGGAGGATAAGTGTACTGATAGTAGGCTGATTGATTTCTAGAGTAGTTAGCCCTAGGGAAATTGTTCCTTGGGTTCCCTTGACTTTGGTTAAAATTATTTGCAAACCCTTGAGGAAGCCTACTATCAAATCCCCCTTGTGTCTGATGTTGCGGATTCGCAGTTCCGGAAGGATTCCCATACTGGAACCCAGGATGGTTCCTTGGTTGACTGGGATTATAGTAAACTTGTCCGGGAATAGTATGGATGGAGTTGACTTGCTCCGGAATCTGAACTTCAACCTGATTAGTGATGGACTCATATGGTTGTGGTGGTGGATGTAGATCCATCATCACATTATAGAGCATTCCGCAAGAGAGAGTCGGATGGTCCGAAGCATGACAAACCTCACATGATCCTGTGACGGCTTTGGCTTGATGAACCAGCGGGGTTTTCTTCTTATCAATTTCCCCTAGAGTTGTCTCAAGGGCTTGCTGTTTATGAGTGATTGTGTTCAAAGCCTCGGCTATTGACTTCAGTTCCATAGATTCCTCAGCTTTAAAAACTTTAAGGACGCCTTTTCCAGCTGACCGTCCCCAGTTGGACTGGTTTTCAGCTCCTAAAGTAACGATCTTCCAGGCATCTTCATAGTTTTTCCTCATGAAATTTCCTCCAGACGAGGAATCTAGGAACTGCTTAATATCATCGCTTACCCCTCGATAAAAAGTTTCTATCAATTGATTCTGTGAAATTCCATGATGAGGGCATTTGCGCAGAAGTTCCTTAAATCTTTCCCATGCCTCAGCGAGGGTTTCCCCAGGTAGCTGGGAGAAGTGATTGATTTTCCCTCTGATTTCATAGGTCAGCGAGGGTGGGAAGAACTTCTCTAGGAATTTTTCCTCTAGAGGGGCCCAAGTGGTTATAATAGGTTCTCTGTCCAATGAGTTGTACCAACTCAAGGCCCTTCCAGATAAGGTGAAATGGAACAGGTGGAGCATTATCACATCGAAAGCGATACCGGCTTGCAGGACCAGGCGGCATAATGCCTTAAACCTTTTCAAATGGTCCATGCAATCATCTCCTGAACCTCCAGAGAAGGAGATTCCTTGCATAATCTGGATCCACTGGGTCCGGATCTCAAAGTTTGGGATGTTGATGATCGGAGGCCGGACCGGGTAGTTGTCCTCGTAGTTTTTCGGGACTGCATAGTCCCTCAGTTGCTTGTTTCGTAACTCGAGTTGAGCAGCCTCGGTCTCCGCTCTTATGCGGGCTTGCTCTTCTGCTCATATCTCCGCTTGTATTTGGGCACGGGTGTCTGCGATAAGTTGTGCCCGTTGTGCGGCGATGGCAGCATTAACTCTATCCATTATCAAAGCAGCTTGGTGTTGTTCGTCAGCCATTTGTCTAGCGCGTTGGCGATTGAGACGGATTCGGCGGTGGAAACTTCTCTCTACCTCGGAGTCGAACTCCGGATCAGGGGAGAATCCGCGACTATGCGGTGATTGCATGCACGTGTTCTACCTGAGTAGAGAAAAGAGAACACCTTTTAGATAATAGTGAAAATATGAAAGTTTCAAGAAGATATAGAGTTATGATTCAAAAAGAAAGTGTAAAATCCTAACCAACTAGAAGAGTACCAAGTGAAATAACAACGTTCCGTTGTCCCCGGCAACGGCGCCATTTTTTGATGGAGCTAGGACTTACACTAAAAGATCACTCTTCCAATGGGAGTCCCAAAGATTCACCAAAAATCCCTAGGGATTTGATGTTCTCTCTAGGTTTACCTAGAACTGGTGCTTAGATAACAACTCCAACCCCATAAGAGTATGGAAGCCTTATCATAGTACAGATTTAGGATCGAACCCGAAAGACAACGATCTTTTTGCAAGAAACAAGATGAAAAACGTATAGAACTTCACTTAGCTACTCACTAGTTGGCACTTATATCGAAAATTTGGATTTTGATGGTTTTAAACTAAAACATGAAAAGTAAAGAAAGCAAGCAAATATAAGAGTTAAACTATGATAAAGATCACTAGGGTGTGATCGGTTTTTCACCGCCACTACACATCGATCAACACATGTAAAGCAAAACTTAACCTGCAAAAAGAGTTCGGTCAGTTAGTATCCTTGTAGACCTAGTCTCCTTTCGGATAACCTAGCTACAAGAAGTGCGGGAATGTTGCAACGCCAACCATTCCCGATCAAATGGTCACATTACTTTACATCGTTCCCCTCGCAAAGTGTGTTCCTCGACTTACCAAGGTTGCACTTCCATACGTCAACTGATTCCATTTCATAGTATAAAAGTGCAACGGATGATAGTGAGTTTACTCCACTTCTTGAGATACACTTCTAGATACCGAAACAGATACATGGTGGATACATGCATCAAGAACCAACATGCAAACGAGTTTCGAATCTAATAGTACAAACATAGACAATTCATACTAAAAGATAAAAGATAACACAAGTTGGAGATCAAGCAACAAGTATTCATTAATCGTTTGATGTTGAACCGACAAAGATAAGAACTCTACATTACAACCTAAGTATTACATTTTACATGATATGAAAGTATGGGTAGCGGGGCTACTCCCCACACCCTAGTGAAGAAGACTACTCCCTCATGACTAAGACCAAGAAGGAGGCGAGAAGAGAGAGAGAGAGCATCATCCCCACAAGGATGGAAGAAGGTCAACCCCATGGAGAGAGAGAGCAACGATCCACCAGTCTTCGTAGGTTGCATGATGAGGAGGTCTCCCCTTCCCACCTTCTTGACGAAGAAGGAGAAAGCAGCTTCAGGATGGAGTATGGACCTCAGACCGACAACCCCAGGGCGGAGGATGGAAGTGGCAAGAGCTCTGGAACGATTGGGGCAGCCTTTAGACGTCTGAGATCTTCCCCCCTCTTTAGAGGACCCTTGGGGTCTTATTTATAGGCTTTGAGTTAAGTCCAAACGATTTGGAGACCGTTTGGACCTCAAGACCATTTGGGGCCTCAAGACCGTTTGGACTGTGAGACCGTTTGGCTTCATACGGTCTTAAGACCGTATGAACTCCATGCGGTCTCGGGACCATTTGTCTTCATGCGGTCTTGAGACCGTTTGAACTCCATGCGGTCTCGGGACCGGTTGGCTTCATGCGGTCTCGGGACCGTTTGAACTCCATGCGGTCTCAGGACCGATTGGCTTCATGCGGTCTTGAGACCGTTTGAACTCCATACGGTCTCGGGACCGGTTGGCTTCATGCGGTATTGAGACCGTTTGAACTCCATGCGGTCTCGGGACCGGTTGGCTTCATGCGGTCTTGAGACCGTTTGAACTCCATGCGGTCTCGGGACCGGTTGGCTTCATGCGGTCTTGAGACCATTTGAACTTCATGCGGTCTCGGGACCGGTTGGCTTCATGCGGTCTTGAGACCGTTTGAACTCCATGCGGTCTCCGGACCGGTTGGCTTCATGCGGTCTTGGGACCGTTTGAATCCACTCGGTCTTGAGGCTGGGTTATTCTTTTATGATTTTTTTGTGCTTTTTTCTGCATATATAAAAGGAAAAAGTTAGTCTGATGGTGTATTTACAAAAAAGTGGTAAAATTAGGATTATGTATAGTTTAAACTTAAAAAGAGTATGGAAAACTAAGGAAAAAGACTAAGATAAACAACTAAAATAGGAGGTTATCAGACGACATGGCACCTTTGCCTTTGAGTTGGATGATATGGCATCCTCTTTGATGGACAATAGGGTACCTTGTGATGGATGATATGTTATGATCTTGGGTTGGCCGATACCCTGCCCATGTGTTGGGTGATAGAGTAAGCTAAGGGTTATGTTGGCCGATATGGCTAGGTTGAACGTTATCCTTTTGGAACGAATGATAGGCCTTAGTATTATGTTAGTCCTTGTGGTGGACGACATGGCCTAGTTGATGGGTTGGTTTGGGTTGCACGGCATGCAAAAATGGTTCTGGCCGATAGCCCTGACGGGCGTTATCCCTCTAGTTGTGATGCGCGATAAGAGTAGGGTTGTGACGGGCGTCATGCCTTTGGTTTGGGGTGAGTGTCGGCCGTTAGACCTGGATAGATGTGGCATGTTTTCAGGAGTGTTTCCCTCTCTCCTTCCTTCTTTCTTTCCTTCTCTTTCTTGGATGTTAGGAGCTGGTTGTTAGCCTAGGATATCGGGCGTCAGGAGTGGCTGTGACGGGCTTTGCCCGATGGGGTGTGTCGCGCGATACCCCTGACGTGCACCACTCTTCCTTTGTGACGCTGTGTCGGGCTGGGCGCTAGGTGCAACGTAGCGTTGCTGCCTTCCCATGCCCTAGCCGTGTGGGCTTTCTTAGGTGAGGGTTGTGAGGCTTTAGTGAGGGTTTGTGGACCTATAGTGTCAGTCACAAGTGTAATGGAAGTGGATGCTCATGCATAAACGAATAGCGACAGTGTTGCCTTGATTAATGATAACTATGACAATGTAAATGATATCCATGATGATAATGTTGTTGATAACAAAGATGTTAATTGTGTTGATGAGGTTAGTTGTGTTGATGAATATGATACCTTGCAAACAATAATAATGTCAATGTTGGTAATAATGATGCTAAGAGACAGTTACATTTGCTTAAATGACATAGCGATGAAGATAATAGTAGATGATGATGCTGATAATAGTAATGATGGTAACAAGAGTAGTAGTGACATGCATGATGGAAGTATTATGCTCATTTGTTAATGGCAATGATAAATGGTAGTAGCAGTAATGGTTTCTTAATAAAAAAGGTAATGGTTGATGATAATGGATGGTGACCATTCCAATAGTGGTAACAATAGTGTTCACTATGTATACTCAACATGCTCTCTATATAAAGTGAATACCTTGGTTGTTTGTATAATCTTGAGATAAGGGTAAGCATGTATATGGTATGATAATGTTGTGCTTAATACACTTGATCATCAAATAGTGTAACAATGATAAGTAGATTATCCTGAATGATAGTTCATGATAGTGAGTATATTTCTTATGTTGAAACTATGGTTATTGTGTATCCTAACCATGCAGGTGATGTGTAGCCATGAAAGGGCTATGTGACATATGTGATGAGTAACATTACTTTGATAGTTATTCTATGAGGCTATATGTATTAGGTGTTTGACCCATAATGATAATGTAAGCCTTGGAAAGGCAGTGACATGATGAGGGATTGAGATACCGTGGTATGTGATGATCCTTGAGATGGATCTGGATGGTTGGCAAGAGGCCAAGTGGTAACATGTGATGTTGGATCTTTGTGATGGATCAGGGTGATGTGGTTTTCATAATAATATAATGTTCTTTGCTTTCTGTTATATCTTGCATTTATATAACTTGGTTGAATCCTACAATCCATCTAAAAGATACTAATTAATTATAGTAAAATATATCATGTAGTTTGCCCTGGCCATAGATCCATCATCGTCAGGACTTGGTGATGGTGAAACAGGTTCTCCTACGGGTTAACCTGGAAGTGCATATTGTTGAATATGTGTAGGTTGCTCCTAGCCTAAAAATGAGGAGGTAAGAGTGTAACTTTGATTACAGACTCAAATACGTATGAAGAGCATGGTGAACAGGCCCATGGCTCAGGATATGTGATGTGTGGAGCATGAATGCGTTCATGGCTCAGAGCACGGTGAACAGTCCCGTGGCTCAGTTTTACTAGCGCCGAGACCTGTACCAAGGCGGGCTAGAGTGAGGGTAGCCTATGGAGCTGACCCTGTGGCTAAGACCACTTCAGCATGTGACTGTGGTCCTGCTTGTGTTATACTCGTGTACTGACCACGAGGTGGGAGGTTGTGGAGTCTGGCTCTTCCATTGACCTTGTATGGCACCGGCTTGGGTTTCACAACCGAAGGTTGAATTTGAATGGTACGATTCAAATCCTCAGGGCATAATAATATGTAACACAGCTGTTTAGTATTTACTGCTTAATATAAACACGTAACATTGGTTGAGGCCTTGATTGTATAATATCCTTGTTATATCTTGCAGGTTATGTGACAATATGTCTTATCTTGATAAGCAGGTTATGTGACATTATATCTTGTTCTGATAATCATGTTACATAGGGATACATATTATCTTGCTAATCATATTACTTGAGATATATCTGGTTATATGCTTTTGTATAGCAGGTAAGCTTGTCGGTAAGAATAATCTGTTTTATATAGACTGCTCTTGTTATACCTGTTATTAGATATCTGCTGTTATAGTATATCTTACTGAGGTTCTGTAGTTGCGGTGGGGAGTTATGTTTCCCGCTGGGACAATTGTTCAATTGTCTCACCCTGCTGGTTTAACCCCTTTTTAGGTGGTCGAGGTAGACGTGGTCGTGGTCGTGGTGTTGCGGCCGAGCAGCTTGAGGAGCAGTAGAAGGCAAGCGTTGGACATGCTGCTGTTTTGGATGTTTTGTAGTAGAGTCTAGAGTCATCCCTGTACTCTCAGGTCCTTGGCAGTGTTTTGACGATGTTTCACGTGACCGATCGATGATGTTTGTATATCCTGCCGTGGGCCGGATGCGGGCCTTTATGTAGGTGAACAGGTGGTGAACACATGTGATGGATGAGCAGCTATTTCTATAAGGTGCAAACATGTATCAGATCTTGTGTATGTATATATATGACATGTTTATTTGCAGGATGAGGACTGGAAAGTAATAAGTTTCACAGTTTATCAGTTTTCTGCAATCGGTTTTAATTAACCCGTGTTTTCATAATCTGTGGTTATGGTGATTTCCGCACATTTTCGCGTAACACCTCGTTATCTGTGTGATAATGGGATGTGTTGCCACAAGTTTTGGTATCAGAGCTTTATGTTCGCTGAGTCTACAGGGATTTAGGACTAGGTCGAGTCTGTTCTTATGAGTTTTCCAGGTTTTCTTACAATATCTTCTGCCCTTAGCGGAAGAAAAGTCAAGATGTCTAGAAACCATGAAGAACACTCTGTTGAGTACAGTGATGCTGCATCGGTAGATGGAGCAGATGGACTGGCACATGAAAATCGGGTGCCTGAGGTCCCCCAACCTGACCCAGCCATACTTGAACATCCTGCTTACCAACAACTTATGGGGCAGTTAATGGCTACAATGAATCTCATGGTTGAGCGATTACTAGTGCCTCCTTCGCGAGCACAGGTTCCCCATGGAGAAGCATCGGGTATTGGGAAGACCTTCGAGCGGCATCGCCGAGTTGGAGCTTCAGATTATGCTGGGACGGCTGATCCAGTGGATGCAGATCTGTGGCTGACAAGTCTCGAGAAGGCTTTCCGGATCCTTGACATCCCTGAAGCAGACAAGGTAAAGCATGCTGTCTACCTTCTGAAAGGTAGTGCTGGTCACTGGTGGACCATCGAAGAAGAGAAGCGGCCTGGTGAGGTGATCTGTTGGGAAGTGTTCCGATGCGAGTTCGTCACCAGATACTTTCCGAAGATGTATCTGGATGAGAAGATCAGTCAGTTTGAGAAGTTGCGGCAAGGAACGATGAACATCACCGAGTATGAAGCTAAGTTTATGGATCTGTTGAGGTTCTGTCCTCACATGGCGGCGACAGATGAGGAACGGATCAGACGTTTCGAGAAGGGTTTGAGCGCTGAGTTGAAGACCCCGATGTCTGCGTTGGAAAATCGAGAGCGGTTTGCTACGTTCATGGAATCAGTTTGACAGATCGAGAGGACAGTACGGGAGAAGAGAGAGTCTATGTCTCTTAAGATACCTGCTCAGTTTCAAGGACGGAGGTTTGGTGGCTTTAAGAAGCCCAAGTTTTCAGCACCGTCAGCAATGAGAAGTGCTGGTGTACCATCTCAGTGGACTCTGAGTAAAGGGAAAGGTTATGTTTCTTCACCATATAAGGCACACAGTTCAGCTTCTGTGGCAGTGACAGGGCCAGCTAGGCCACGGTTTGAGGACAAGTCATGTCATCTTTGTGGACAAGTCGGGCATTTCAGGCTTAATTGCCTGAATAGAGATGTTGAAGTGACACAACAGCCGAGGTAGAGTTTTCAGAAGTCAGAAAGACCACAGGCTAGTAGTAGCAAAGGTCGAGGACGCGGTCAAGCGTCTCAGGCTGGATCGTCTGCTCAAGGAAGCAGAGGTCGTGAACAGCAAGCAACGGCTCGATTCTATGCCATGAATCAGCCGGAGGCGATAGTCAGCCCATGAGTGGTGACAGGTCAGATGGAGTTATTTCATTCTGATATGTCTTCTTCTTGCTTTATATCTGTTCTGGTTGACCCGGGTGCTACACACTCTTTTATCGCCTATAGTATGCTTGAAAACTGTTGTTTACCTGTTAGTTGTAAGAAGGATAGCTTGTTGTTAGAAACCCCTCTTGATGGTTCCTCTTTGCTTCGAGAAGAGTGTCCATCTTGTGTTTTGTCTTTCTCAGGACATCGTATCCAAGTGGATCTTATACCACTTGATATGCATGGTTTCGATGTTATCCTTGGGATGGATACCTTAGAGAGGTATAAGGTTGTCTTGGACTGTGGTTCCAAGCAGGCAGTGTTCGATGTTGCTGGAGAGAAGTGGATCTTCTAGGGAGATAGGAAGATTTTTCCGACATGTTTGGTATCATCTATGGTGGCAGATAAGTTGTTACGACAAGGATGTGAAGCGTTCTTAGCTCATGTGGTGGACACAGTTGTGGTTACCAAGGCGAAAGGTCCTAGTCTTGAGGAAGTGTTAGTTGTTCGAGAGTTCGCAGATATGTTTCCCGAAGAGTTTCCTGGTGTTCATCCACCCCGAGAGATTGATTTTGAGATCAATCTGGTTCCTGGAACACAGCCAGTTGCTTAGTCAGCATATAGGATGGCTCCAGCAGAGATGGCAGAGTTGAAGAAGCAGTTGCAAGAGTTGTTGGAGAAAGGTTTTATCCAACCGAGTATGTCGCCGTGGGGTGCTCCCATGTTGTTCGTTAAGAAGAAGGATGGTTCGATGCGGTTGTGTATAGATTACCGGCAGTTGAACAAGGTCACAATCAAGAATAAGTACCCGTTGCCGAGGATAGATGATTTGTTCGATCAGTTGTGTGGTGCTACAGTGTTTTCGAAGATCGATCTACGGTCTGGATATCATCAGTTGAGGATAAAGGTGGATGACATACCAAAGTCAGCTTTCAGGACGAGGTATGGTCATTTCGAGTTCGTGGTTATGCCGTTTGGGTTAACCAATGCACCTGATGCTTTCATGGATTTGATGAACAGAGTGTTCCGTCCGTTCTTAGATCAGTTTGTTGTAGTCTTTATAAATGACATCTTGATCTATAGTCGGGACAGGCTAGAACATGAGCAACATCTTCGCAGAGCGTTGACTCTTCTTCGTCAACATCAGTTGTATGCCAAGTTCAGTAAATGTGAGTTCCGGTTGGATGAAGTGACTTTCTTGGGTCATGTGATATCTGCTGAAGGCATCAAAGTAGATCCGAAGAAGGTGGAATCCGTTGTGGATTGGGAACAACCGAAGACGCCGAAAAAAGTTCGTAGTTTCCTTGGTTTGGCAGGATACTACCGGAGGTTTATCAAGGACTTCAGTGTGATCGCGTTGCCGATGACGAAGTTGACCAGGAAGGATGTACCTTTTGTTTGGGATGATCGATGTCAGCGAGCTTTCCAGAGTTTGAAGGAGAAGCTGACCAGTGCTCCAGTGTTGATCTTGCCAGAGCCTGGGAAAGGCTATGTTGTTTTCTGTGATGCTTCCAAGAAGGGTTTAGGTTGTGTGTTGATGCAGGAAGATCATGTAGTTTCTTTTGCCTCGCGACAACTCAGGAAGCATGAGGAGAACTATCTGACTCATGACTTGGAGTTGGCAGTAGTGGTTCATGCATTAAAGATTTGGAGACACTATCTATATGGGGAAGTATGCCAGATCTTTACGAATGATAAGAATTTGAAGTATATCTTTACGCAGCAAGAGTTGAACATGCGACAACAACGATGGATGGAGTTGATTAATGATTACAACTGCACTATCGAGTATCATCCTAGTAAGGCAAACATGGTAGCTGATGCGCTTAGCAGGAAGTCTTCTTCTCTTTCTTTAAAGAAGGCACAGTTGAGTTCTCTGGTATGCCATAGGCGAGGTATGTTTGTTTCTCTGAGACAGATGAATGTGCAGATGGAAGTTTCTTTGTTGTCTGGTCTTTTCACACAGATGCAAGTTAAGCCTACGCTGAGATAGCAGATCAAAGATGCACAACAGACAGATGATGCGGTACAGTTGATTAGATCAGAGTTCGGCAGCAACAAGCGTGATGAGTTTCATGAGTCCGAGGATGGGCTAGTTTGCTATCGTGATAGGATGGTGGTTCCAGATGCTGATGATCTGAGGAAGTTGGTTCTTGAGGAAGCACATACGTTGATGTATGTGATGCATCCAGGTGTCTCCAAGATGTATCATAGTCTGAAGGACTTGTATTGGTGGCCCGGTTTGAAGAGAGATGTAGCTGAGTTTGTGGCAAGATGTGCGGTGTGTCAGCAAGTGAAGGTTGAACACCAGAAGCCAGCAGGTATGTTGCGACCTTTGTCGATACCACAGTGGAAATGGGATCATATAACCATGGATTTCGTAGTTGGTCTACCCCGGACAACTAGGAATCATGATTCCATTTGGGTGATAGTGGACAGATTGACGAAGTCTGCCCATTTTCTTCCAGTGAAGACAATGTTTTCAGCTGAGAAACTAGCTCGAGTATATGTGGATGAGGTAGTACGTTTGCATGGTGTGCCAGCGACAATAGTTTCTGGCAGAGGTCCTCAGTTTACGAGTCATTTTTGGGAACAGTTGCACAAGGCGTTGGGAACGCAGTTGAGGTTCAGTACAGCTTTTCACCCACAGACAGATGGATAGTCTGAAAGGACTATTCAGATTTTGGAGGATCTTCTTCGAGCTTGTATTTTGCAGTTTCTAGGCAACTGGGATGTACATCTGAGTTTGATAGAGTTTGCCTACAACAACACTTATCAGCGGAGCATCGACATGGCTCCTTATGAGGCTTTGTATGGAAGGAAGTGCAGATCTCCTTTGTGTTGGTATGAATCTGGTGAGTATCAGCTTTTGGGTCCTGAATTAGTTCAGCAGAAAATAGATAAGATCAAGGTGATACAACAACAGTTAAAAGGGACACATGACAGGCAGAAGTCTTATGCAGACAATCGCCGACGACCTTTGGAGTTACAGGTAGGAGACAAAGTGTATCTTAAAGTCTCGCCGTGGAAAGGTGTGCTAAGGTTTGGACGGAAGGGTAAGTTAGCTCCCAGGTATATGGGACCTTACTCAATCAGAGCACGTATTGGCAAGGTAGCTTATGAGTTAGAGTTGCCTCCAGAGTTGCACAGGTTGCATCCAGTGTTTCATGTCAGTATGTTGAAGAAAAGTCATCCGGATTCAGGTACAGTGATACAGCCAGTGGAGGTTGAGCTTGATGCAGATGTGACCTATGAGGAAGGTGATGTGGCGATCCTTGACAGAAGGATCAAGAAGTTGAAGAGGAAGGACCTGGTTCTTGTGAAGGTTCTTTGGCAGCGTCGTGGCGTTGAGGAAGCCACGTGGGAGCTTGAGGAAGAGATGAGGAGGAAGTATCCCTCGCTTTTCTCTTCGGATTTAGGGGACGAAATCCTTTAAAGGGGGTTAGATTGTAAGGACCCTGACCTGCGTTTAGGGTTTACCCTATTTGTTTTGCTTGATCTTAATGCTTTGGTGCTTGCTAATCACCTTTAGTGGTGATTAGGGTTTTGTTGTGCCTTGTTGAGAGTTGAGGGGGCTACTTGCAAATAACCCAAGTTTAGGGTTTGTGTGCAAGTTTGCCATATTGTGAGAAGTTTCCCTCTCTTTGCTTCCTCTAGGGTTGAGAGGAAGGCTTGGGCTTGTTGTTTGAGTTCTTTGGGCCTGAGTTGAGCTTGTTTGGGCCCTGAGGTGCTTTGTTTGGGCTTGGTTGAGCTTTGTGTCGGCCAAAGCTTGCCTTGTGTCGTCCAAGGTGAGTTTGTGTCGACCTAGGGTGAGTGTGTGTCGTCCAAGGTGGTCTTGTGTCATCCAACACAGTGGTGTGTCGCCCAGGAGCTTGGTTGTGTTGCCCAGTAGAGCTGATGCATGTGTCGCCCATGTTGCTTGGTCTTGGTTGGTGGACACTTGGTGCCTATCTTGGACAAGTGTCCCATGCCTTGCTAGAGTGTTGGCCTGAACCCTAGGACAAGTGTCCCTTGGGTGGACGACACATGGCATGGTTGTACCTTGGTTTCTCCTCCCTTTTTTCCTATATAGGTAGCTCTTCTCCTTGCCTTAGTCTCCTTTGATCGTTTGGTCTCTCCTCCACCTTGAGTTCACGATATCCTTCTCCATCTTGCTTGTGTTGGCTGATACACTCCCTTGGAGTTGAAGTGGTGGCAGATACACCTTACTAGAGGAGCTTGGTGGACGATAGCTTTGGACCTTTGAGTGTTCCTTCTTCCTTGGAGCTTGGAGCTTAAGGCGGGTTGCATAATTTCTAACCCTAACTCCTTTACCTCTAGCAATAATCTTATTACATGATAGTAGTTAGCTTAGTAGCTTAGTTTTGTATCTTGCTTGAGTTTCCTTTGGTGGCTGATATTCCTTTAAGGTTTAGGGTTTCTAGTGTACCTTGAGATCTAGGGTTGTGCTCCTTTGAGTTGTAGGTTGATGGTGACCTAGGGTTGGGCGATATCCCCTCTTTGTTGGGTGTGTTGGACGATATCCTTTGAGTTGGACGACATGGCACCTTTGCCTTTGAGTTGGACGATATGGCATCCTCTTTGATGGATGATAGGGTACCTTGTGATGGACGATATGTTATGATCTTGGGTTGGCCGATACCCTGCCCATGTGTTGGGCGATAGAGTAAGCTAAGGGTTATGTTGGCCGATATGGCTAGGTTGAACGTTATCCTTTTGGAACGGACGATAGGCCTTAGTATTATGTTAGTCCTTGTGGTGGATGACATGGCCTAGTTGATGGGTTGGTTTGGGTTGCACGACATGCAAAGATGGTGCTGGCCGATAGCCATGACGGGCGTTATCCCTGTAGTTGTGACGCGCGATAAGAGTAGGGCTGTGACGGGCGTCATGCCTTTGGTTTGGTGTGAGTGTCGCCCGTTAGACCTGGATAGATGTGGCATGTTTTCAGGAGTGTTTCCCTCTCTCCTTCCTTCTTTCTTTCCCTATCTTTCCTGGACGTTAGGAGCTGGTTGTTAGCCTAGGATATCAGGCGTCAGGAGTGGCTGTGATGGGCTTTGCCCGATGGGGTGTGTCGTGCGATACCCCTGACGCGCACCACTCTTCCTTTGTGACGCTGTGTCGGGCTGGGCGCTGGGTGCAATGCAGCATTGCTGTCTTCCCATGCCCTAGCCGTGTGGGCTTTCTTAGGTGAGGGTTGTGAGGCTTTAATGAGGGTTTGTGGACCTATAGTGTCGGTCACAAGTGTAATGGAAGTGGATGCTCATGCATAAAAGAATAGCGACAGTGTTGCCTTGATTAATGATAAATATGATACCTTGCAAACAATAATAATGCCAATGTTGGTAATAATGATGCTAAGAGACAGTTACATTAATAGTTGCTTAAATGACTTAGCGATGAAGATAATAGTAGATGATGATGCTGATAATAGTAATGATGGTAACAAGAGTAGTAGTGACATGCATGATGGAAGTCTTATGCTCATTTGTTAATGGCAATGATAAATGGTAGTAACAGTAATGGTTTCTTAATAAAAAAGGTAATGGTTGATGATAATGGATGGTGACCATTCCAATAGTGGTAACAATAGTGTTCACTCTGTATACTCAACATGCTCTCTATATAAAGTGAATACCTTGGTTGTTTGTATAATCTTAAGATAAGGGTAAGCATGTATATGGTCTGATAATGTTGTGCTTAATACACTTGATCATCAAATAGTGTAACAATGATAAGTAGATTATCCTGAATGATAGTTCATGATAGTGAGCATATTTCTTATGTTGAAACTATGGTTATTGTGTATCCTAACCATGCAGGTGATGTGTATCCATGAAAGGGCTATGTGACATATGTGATGAGTAACATTACTTTGATAGTTATTCTATGAGGCTATATGTATTAGGTGTTTGACCCATAATGATAATGTAAGCCTTGGAAAGGAAGTGACATGATGAGGGATTGAGATACCGTGGTATGTGATGATCCTTGAGATGGATCTGGATGGTTGGCAAGAGGCCAAGTGGTAACATGTGATGCTGGATCTTTGTGATGGATCAGGGTGATGTGGTTTTCATAATAATATAATGTTCTTTGCTTTCTATTATATCTTGCATGTTATATAACTTGGTTGAATCCTGCAATCCATCTAAAAGATACTAATTAATTACAGTAAAATATATCATGTAGTTTGCCCTGGCCATAGATCCATCATCGTCAGGACTTGGTGATGGTGAAACAGGTTCTCCTACGGGTTAACCTGGAAGTGCATATTGTTGAATATGTGTAGGTTGCTCCTAGCCTAAAAATGAGGAGGTAAGAGTGTAACTTCAGTTACAGACTCATATACGTATGAAGAGCATGGTGAATAGGCCCATGGATCATGATATGTGATGTGTGGAGCATGAATGCGTTCATGGCTCAGAGCACGGTGAACAGTCCCGTGGCTCAGTTTTACTAGCGCCGAGACATGTACCAAGGCGGGCTAGAGTGAGGGTAGCCTATGGAGCTGACCCTGTGGCTAAGACCACTTCAGCATGTGACTACGGTCCTGCTTGTGTTGTACTCGTGTACTGACCACGAGGTGGGAGGTTGTGGAGTCCGGCTCTTCCATTGACCTTGAATGGCACCGGCTTGGGTTTCGCAACCGAAGGTTGGATTTGAATGGTACGATTCAAATCCTCAGGGCATAATAATACGTAACATAGCCGTTTAGTATTTACTACTTAAGATAAACACGTAACATTGGTTGAGGCCTTGATTGTATAATATCCTTGTTATATCTTGCAGGTTATGTGACAATATGTCTTATCTTGATAAGCAGGTTATGTGACATTATATCTTGTTCTGATAATCATGTTACATAGGGATACATATTATCTTGCTAATCATATTCCTTGAGATATATCTGGTTATATGCTTTTGTATAGCGGGTAAGCTTGTCAGTAAGAATAATCTATTTTATATAGACTGCTCTTGTTATACCTGTTATTAGATATCTGTTGTTATAGTATATCTTGCTGAGGTTCTGTAGTTGCGGTGGGGAGTTATGTTTCCCGCTGGGATAATGTTTCAATTGTCTCACCCCGCTGGTTTAACCCCTTTTTAGGTGGTCGAGGTAGACGTGGTCGTGGTCGTGGTGTTGCGGCCGAGCAGCTTGAGGAGCAGTAGAAGGCAAGCGTTGGACATGTTGCTGTTTTGGATGTTTTGTAGTAGAGTCTAGACTCATCCTTGTACTCTCAGGTCCTTGGCAGTGTTTTAACGATGTTTCACGATGATCGATTGATGATGTTTGTATATCCTGCTGTGGGCCGGATGCGGGCCTTTATGTAGGTGAACATGTGGTGAACACATGTGATGGATGAGCAGCTATTTCTGTAAGGTGCAGACACGTATCAGATCTCGTGTATGTATATATATGACATGCTTATTTGCAGGATGAGGACTGGAAAGTAATAAGTTTCACAGTTTATCAGTTTTCCGCAATCAGTTTTAATTAACCCGTGTTTTCATAATCTGTGGTTATGGTGATTTCCGCACGTTTTCGCGTAACACCTCGTTATCTGTGTGATAATGGGATGTGTTGCCACACCATTAGTCTCATACAAATTGGTCTCGGTAGCCTGTAACTATCGCGGGTGATTTGGATAGACTCGTTGATATAATATTATTTGGTGTTACATTGCCATGGTGAAGAATTGTTGGGTTGGAGAGTGAACTCAAATGTCCAAATACATGAATGAAATTATGCACTCACACTGCTAGTTCAAGCTTCATAGAATGACACATACTCATCCTCCATGGTGAATGACTAAAGAAACTCTAATTTTGTTATCTTCTAAATGTCATTTTTACTCTAGCATGAGAGATTAAAAAAAAGCTAGAAGTACATACCTACTATCAAAAAATCCTACTAAAACTAGAATCTCTATAGCTAGTCACTAGGAGGCATCTTAATGTCTATATATGAGCATGAAGTTATGTATTTGTTTTAGGTACTATAATGTTTATCTTTTGGTGTATCAATGAGTGGCTCTTATCTTCCTTTAGAATCTACCCAACAACATAACCAATGTTAAGTCTTGTACAGACGTGCACATAGACTAACTCGAGATATGCAAGATAATATCTAGTCATTTCTTTACATACTAATTTATTTTGTAAGAATACATAGGATCAACTTTCTCTCCTTTCTATAATGGTACATGACCATAAGAACATGTCATCATGCCAATTCTTTATATAGG
Organism: Alisma plantago-aquatica; assembly: GCA_963693085.1. Taxonomy (NCBI): domain Eukaryota; kingdom Viridiplantae; phylum Streptophyta; class Magnoliopsida; order Alismatales; family Alismataceae; genus Alisma; species Alisma plantago-aquatica. The sequence goes on along the minus strand of OY856414.1, from coordinate 283,317,190 downwards.
TAAATCAATCTATGTATTTTGAGTCAATCCTAAAAGATGATCATTCATAAAGAGTTCCTATTCCAATCACATAGGAATCCCCACCCACGTCTTCCATTTCAAAGTTCTTAGAGAGATAAGTTTTGGTTTCATCTAATAAGACAAAGTCACTATATGTGACACCCCGCTATCACACAGACAACGAAATATCATGTGAAAACATTCGGAAACACCATAAATCACATATTACTGAAAACACGGGTTAATTAAAACCGTTTGCAGAAAGTAGATGAAAGAGAACTATTACGTCTAGATCCTGCAAGGAAACATGTTATATAAATATTTACAAGCCTTGATATAAGTTCACAGCTTACAGAAACCAGCTATCTTACCGGCACATGAGTTCATCACCTATTTATATGTACATAACGGAGCACGTAAGTCCATCAGCAGGATATACAAAAGGTACAACAGCTATACATCGTGAAATGTCGACAAAACACCTCTGAGGACCTGAGAGTACATAGATGACTCTAGAACTCTACTACAAAACCACCAAAATAGCAGCATGTCCATCTCTTGCCTTCTACATCTCTTCCTCTAGCTTCTCGGCCGCAACCTCACGACCACCACTACGTCTAACGCGGTCACCTAAAAAGGTTGTAAACCAGCGGGGTGAGATACACAGTCCCAGCAAGAAACATAACTCACCGCCGAAACTATAAAACCTCAGAAGGTTTAAAGTAGATAAAGCAGATAGTTGGTAAAGACATATAATAAGAGCATCATACTGAATAAGACTATTATTACCATCAATCTTACCAAGATATCCAGGAGGCATATAACCAAGTATTTCTTTATGGAACATGATTGACAAGATAAGATTTATAATATCTAATCACAAAACATCAAGATCGTATAAGTAACGGTAAGAGATAACTAAATCAGCTATATAAGCAAGGCCTCAATCAATGTTCCGTGTTTTGCTCTAAGTAGTATATACTATTCGGCTGGATTATGTTTTATTATGCCCTGAGGAAGTGAGATGTCCCTGCTCAAATCCAACCTTTGGCTGTGAAGCCCATGAACCGGTGCCATACAAGGTCAATGGGAGAGCCGGACTCCATGACCTCACCTCCTCGTGGTCAGTGCACGAAAACTAAAACAGGACTACAGACTCATGCTTATATGGCCTCAGCCTTAGGGTCTGCTTCGCAAGCTATCCATATCTCTAGCTCACCTTGACACAGGTGCTAGTATCCTTTTGAGCCACGAGCCTGATCAGCGTGCTCTTTGCCTTCATCAGGTCCTCAAACCTATCTCATCATACTGGTGATGCATGTTATCTCATCAACAAGGATTATAATCATGATGCAGTGTTATTCAAACACATATACCTCATAGCTCTTACCTTGCTATGAATTCATCTGATATACCAGCATGGTTAGTATGCACATCAAGAGAGATAACTTAAAATCACCAAGCATAGAGCGTTATTGATTATCATGTCATTAGGGTTTGCAGATGCACATGTCATGATTATAAATATGTGTGTCATACTGTATCAATTATATCACAACTATCAAATCATGGGCATCCATTTATGCTCTTTACCTTATAAACATGGGCAAGTATCGTATCCTCTTAAACATCATCATCTTTAGACATCAAACATACTATTGGTTTACAAACCATTATTCATTTTTCATTATCCACAATGATGTGATTATATGATAAAGGATCACTAGCTAGGTTTTCCGGGTTGGTCATAACCTTCACCAAAAGTGCCCGCTACCCTCACTAGAAACGTGACGGGTAGGGAAACCCTCACTATAGGTAGTATCGGGTAGGATAACTACTCTCACCAAGGCTCTATCGATTAGAGCATCCAACCCTAAGGTGTTATGCCACCATATCAGCCATCATCATGTCTTGCACTTATGCATAGAGAGTGACGAGCAGACCAACACCCAGGGTATCGTGCAAACTGGTTCAAGAACTGTGTTGTGCAGCCAGGTGCTAAGGGATGTATCGGGCATCACAACTACCCAACGGCCAAGAACTCTATCACCCATCTAGGGCCAGGGTTGCATGTCGGGCAGCCCACATCACTTCATCAGCTAAGGGTCATATCGATCAGGAGCATGGTGCCCAAGACTAACCCTAACGCCCAACCAACACACCATAACGTCCAAGACATGATGTCGCCCAAGGCACTCTATCATCCATGGGTAAGGAAACCACTAAGGCACCATAAGGAAGCATATGACCCAACTAACACCAAAACACCATATCGGTCACCACAAGGTACTCACAAGGACCACTACTCAACCCATGTTGGGCAAGAACCCAACCCAACATGTATCGCCTAGGACTCCAAATAGAGATATCAACTAGGCACCCTATCGGCTAAGGGGAAATAACTACTAGGTCAAAGGATCAACCAGATCAAAGCATATCACCCAAGCTCATCATCAAAGTCAAGAGAGTCATATCGGGCAAAAAGCTAACCAAACACATCATATCAGCCAAGATCCAAACCCTAGACCAAGGGAGTGTGTCGAGCAGCACTACTACAAAGTGTATCATGCGAGGCACCAAGCTCATCCTGACAAGGTCATCATCAAACTCAAGATCACCATCATCAAACCCTAAAAGATCAAGAGGATTGGCTCACCTCTCAACAACCAAGAGAGAGGGGTTTTGCACAACCTCCATCACCAACCGAGAAACATGATGGATCATTTCCAACTTAGATCATCACTCATCCAAAGTCTCACCTCTCAAATCCATGGTGAGAGAAGAGTGTTTCTCAAGCAACTAGAGTATAGACTCACCTCTCAAAAACCAAGTGAGAGGGGTGTTGCCTATATCACTAGAGCCGAACTCACTTCTCAAGACCAAAGGAGAGAAAGGGGTATTGCCCAAAAGAAAACCCTACTCCATAGGTTCGGCCAACAAGATCAAAGCACACCCAACACATACATTATAGCAACAAGATCATATATCCAACAAGATCAAAGATACAACTAAGCAAGAAGTATATTCAACAAGGTACATGGCCGATCAAGGTGAAACATAGCATGCAACAAGAAAAGGAAGTAGTATAGATAAGGTTAGGAGTTATGTAACCCCCCTTAAGCAAGCTCCAAGCTCCTAGCACCAAGCAACACCTTTGGCCAGCACAAGAGGAAGGAGAAGAAGACTTCAAAGAGAAGGATCGACCACCAAGCTTAGCTCCTCCAAGGGTATCAGCCACCAAGCTTAGCTCCTTCAAGAGTATCGACCACTAAGGTTGCAAAGGAGAGGTGTCGTTCACTGAGGAGGGGAAACTAAGAACTAAAGGTATCCTTAGCAAGAGAAAGGAGATACATATATAGAAAAGGGTGGAGGAGAAAACAAGGCAATGTGTCACCCACCTAGGGATACTTGTCCATGGGCAATGCCACCTTCTCATCCCACCTCATACACATGTCCAAGGCAATTGACACATGCAAGCATCATGCACCAAGTGTCCACTAGAGTGGTGACACAAATGAAGCTAAGAGTCAAAGGTGGTCCATGGCCGATACACCTCACTTCCTTGCCCGACATAGCCTCATGGGCGACACAACCATGGCCGACACCAGCTCTCTTGCCCGATACAGGGTCCAACAAGGCAGAGCAAGGCCCAAAAAAGGCAAAACAAAGCCCAACAAAGCTCAACAAAGCCCAAGGCAACTCAAGCAACGAGCCCAACCCTTCCTCTCAACTCTAGAGGAAGTAAGGAGAGAGACAATCATCTCTTAAGGTGACAAGCTTGCTCATCAACCCTAAACTTAGGTTATTTGCAAGTAGCACCTCCAACTCTCAACAAAGCTCAAGCAAACCCTAATCACCACTAGAGGTGATTAGCAAGAAACTAAGCACAAGGTTTAGGCAAAGCAAACAGGATAAGCCCAAAACAGATGTTAGGGTCCTTATAAGCCATAAACCTCTACATAGGGATTTTGTCCCCGAAATACGAAGAGAAAAGTGAGGGATACTGTGACGACCGTCTCGCGAAAATGAGATTAACTAATGTGGAAGCGTTCATCAAGCAGCGGATTAGCGAAAATCACTTAAAAATTAAAACTTTTTGCAAAGGGATCCATTCATAGGAAAACTCTTTCATTCAGAACCAAAGTAAAACTTTACATCCTGGTTCATATATATACATCTCATGTACTTTTGCTTCTCGAGGAATACAAACATTAACTACTCTGTCTTAACTGTACACAGGTAGTATAAAACCCTCAAGGCATTAAGCCAAAATCTCGAAATCACTAACTACTACTCCAAGGACCTGAGAGTACAGAGACGACACATAGGACTTCTATATACATCTGAACATGACATGACAGTCAATGTCTCCACCTGAGACTTTACTTTTGTCCCTGCTACTGCTGATGTCCTTCACCTCCTGAAGGATTCCTGTCTCCTCGTCCGCGTCCACCTAAAAATGTGGTTCCCACGGGGGTGAGACAATTATAAAAATTGCCCCAGTGAGAGATATAACTCTCCGCCAGAAACATTGTTATTGTAACTTAAGAAGATAAATATGAACAGAGAAATCATATTTAATTGACAGCAGGTAAATGTCTAACAGTTTAGAACATCATTCTATGTCAGAAGCATTACAGTTAAAATAGGATCAACATATCATTTATCCTTTAAGGAATAGGAAGAACATGTATAACATCTATTCAAACAATAGAATCATTACCACTGCATTAACTTTCTTCAAGCTTAGATCATATATCTAAAGCTTGGCATTTTCAATGTGGAGTCATGGCCCGTAGTCATACTCTTTTCATAAGTGTTGGGATCTTAATCCCTCACTTCATCACTGGGTTTTTCTCATCCTTTCACAATTTCAATACCATAACCATGAAATCCTGGGTATTCAAACCCTTTGTTCATCACTTGAGCACTGTTACCTCTTTCTCAGGTAACTAACACCTTTAGGTCATTTGACCAAGGTAAGTATTATACTTGCTACACAAGCATCCATCATGGCACTTGATGCACATTAACTCTCTTGCCACCTCTTACCAGGCACAAGGTATATTATGGCACACAAGGCCCAATTAATAATTCAAACTAATAATACATCATAGCTCATACCTGGCTATGCTCATAATCTCATAATACCTGCATGGTTAGCACATATAATAGCATTACATCAATTATCTATCAATACCATGCAAAAACAATGTATTAATAATTCAAGGGTATTACCCTTAATCCTTTACCAGGATTTGGATTTCCATCACTCATAGCTCATCAGAACACTGTACATCTTGTCACCTTTCACTAGGCAACAACTTTATTTACATGGCTCACAAAATCATTCACATCTTGTCACCTCTCACTAGGCAACAACTTTATTCACATGGCGTTCAAGGCCATTCACATCTTGTCACCTCTCACTAGGCAACAACTTTATTCACATGGCGCACACGGCCATTCACATCTTGTCACCTCTCACTAGGCAACAACTTAAAACAAAGGCTTACAAGCCCAACTCATCTTGTTACTTATTTCTCAGTAACAAAAACATAATGGCACATATGGCCAATCAATTCTTATCAAATAAACATCATAGCTCATACCTGGCTATGATCATCAACTCATGAGAGCTGCATGATTGTCACACATGATAATAGACTTATCAAGTTCACAACACATCATGCAATATAGGGTAACACCACTATTCCCTTACCATGGTTAGAGTTTACCATTAATTAGGGCTTATCATTCCCTTTTCCCCAAATTAGGGTTAGGGTTCCCCATTTCTCATTAATTCAGACCCTCTTGAGTTAACCAACTTTGTCTTGTATTAAGGTATTTCCCCTCTTAATACATTCCATCACAAAATACTCACCCTTAGCATATAATTCATAGGCCACACATTAGAATTGTCCTGCTATCTCACATGATATGGACTTATCTTAGTTTAAGGCATGGCTTTATTATAAAGTTACCTATAAACAATCACAATGATACACCCTCAACTAGGGTTTATAAGGATACAACCTCAACCAGGGTTCACAATGATACACCCTCCACTAGGGTTTCACAAGGATACACCCTCAACTAGGGTTTACAATGATACACCCTCAACTAGGGTTTCAACTCAATAACCCTGACGATTAGGGTTTATGTTCATGATTAGGGTTTCATGATCTCTCTACTTTAAGGATCATGCCCTTAATCACCACATGAATCATATTCATATATAAATTCATGCTATCATCATCTCAACTTGATTAGGTCATATCAACCCTTCAATCAAGTACATACAACTATGATTTACATAGTGTACCAAGTCATTGATCTTATCAGCAATTAGGGTTCATCCCTTAATTGACACTAATCACTTAGGTACTATTAGGGTTTTAACCTTTGTTCCTTCATTGGTTATCATTACTAACCATCATTGGATCAATAGTACATTCATCATCACATTGGACCTCCATTACATAAGGTATCCAAAGGAATTAGGGTTTACTATTCATCCTAATTAGTGATTTCACATGTAGGCAACCTCTTAATAGGGTTATACATGAAATCGGCCTCAATTAGGGTTTACATCATGTATTGGATCCATGCATTTGTTATGCATTAATGACTAGTACCATTAAAGGTATCTCCCACCTAATCACATTAGGTTTTCAAAAAGGTTTGATCCATTGGACCCTCAATGACATAAGGTATCCAATTGAATTAGGGTTTTCAATGTTGATTCCTTCAATCATTGAATTCATGGAACCAATCATCAATTGGACCTATACCCATACTTCAATTGAGTTTAAATAGGTCAACCTTCAACTTATTTGACCCTTAATTAACCCTCAATTGGTCATCAATTAGGGTTTGATTCAATTGAATTAGGGTTTGGAATCGATGATTCAACAACACTAATCAATGTGAGACTAGTTGCTTTGAAACCATTGAACCATCATCCAAGTTGGGTATGACCTTACCCCAAACGGTCTTGAGGTCGTTTGGATGACCTCCAAACGGTCTTGAGACCGTTTTCCCATCATATCACTCAAATCCAAGCCATCCATTTAAGGTTTGGATCATTGGATTGATCACCAAATCAGCATTGCATTGTATAACAGCTTGGTACCTTTAGACCTTCAAACACCTAACCATACTCAACCCTAGACCTCCAAACGGTCTTGGGTGACCACAAAACGGTCTTGAGACCGTTTGGATGAGCTCCAAACGGTCTTGAGACCGTTTGCCCATCCAACCTTTGGATTTTAGTGAAAAATCATCATGGATTGGTCTATCGAGTTGATCAACAAATCATCATTTAGTTGCAGTATGATTTGGTACCTTTGGACCTTCAATTGGTCAACTATACTTGACCCCAGACATCCAAACGGTCTTGGGGTGATCCCCAAACGGTCTTGAGACCGTTTGGGTGATCCCCAAACGGTCTTGAGACCGTTTGGGCTAATCAACCCAAAATCTCAACTTAACTCATTGGAATTGCAGCACTATTTTCAATTAGGGTTTGCCTAATTGATTAGCCTTCAACTCATGATCCCTTTTGAGTTAACCCCTAAAATTTGGAGGGTCATTAACCAACATCATTATGAACAAAAATTTCATACGGTCAATGCTTGGTAAACGCACTCAAACGGTCTTGAAACCGTTTGCCCAAGCAGGTCAAGTTGATCAGGTTGAAAATCAGCACTTAATCCAATTAGGTTTCCCTAATTGATTAGGCTTCAACTCACGATTCCTTGGGAGTTAACCCATAAAACGTGGTGAGTCATTATTCAACATAATTAGGATCAAAAATCTCATACGGTCAACGCTTGGTCAACGCACTCAAACGGTCTTGAAACCGTTTGCCCAAGCAGGTCAAGTTGATCAGGTTGAAAATCAGAACTTAATCCAATTAGGTTTCCCTAATTGATTAGGCTTCAACTCACGATTCCTTTGGAGTTAATCCCTCAAATTTGGAGGGTTATCAGACTACATAATTAGGAACAAAATTCCCAAACGGTCAACGCTTGGTCAACCATCTCAAATGGTCTTGAGACCGTTTTCTCCCAAACGGTCTCAAACCGTTTGCCCTTAAACGGTTTGCTGAAACCGCATAGCCAATCAAATTAAAACGATTTGGAGTAGCTATCAAAACGGTTTTGCTTGGTAATTTTCTTTGGATAAGCATCTAGGATGATGTAATCATCCCCTTCCTTCGAACAACCAAGAACAGCAACCGTTCTTGATGGAAATTGCAGAAAGAAACAAGAGTGCATCAAATTGAAGAAATCAATCAACAAAGCATAGAGAATTGATGCAATAGCAATGTTTAAGGGTTTGAGTTATAAAACCCGCCTCCAATTGAGCTCCAAAGCTCCAAGCTCACGCCATTAATGGTGGATGAAGCTCTTGCAACTCCCCCTAGGCTCGTCCTCAAGCTTTTGATTGCAAAAGTTGGCTAGGGTTGAAGAGGAGATCGAAATAAGAAGGAATCCATAATTTATTTTCGATTTCCACCATGAAATCAAGGAGAACGAAGGTAAAGGGCTCACCCACAGGTTGGGGACGTGCTCCCTGCTCCTCCCTAGCTCCTTGGTTGGTTTTTCAAGCAAGGGAAAGAAGAAAATCCGAAATAGCCTTTCATTTGGCTTGAAAAAGGCACTTTTATAAGGAAATTGATGAGAGAGAAAATGCATTAAATTCCAAAAATATGGCCACATCTTCCCCCTCAAATCCCTTAAGGACGAGGCACCTTCCTTTGCCTTTAATTCTCCTTCATTATCCTTGATTTAAAGAAAATCAAATTAAGCACCTTAATGCTTAATATATTAATATCCATATGTGAGTGGGTTTTCTTTTTCTTATAATAAGGTGAGTGGAATTTCACCTACTTAGGATATTTTCGTTCCTTATCTTGGAAAAGGAACGTTCATCCTTATTCAAAATCAACCCAAAACATTTTGGTTGAAAGCCCTTCAATTATTTTAATTCATTTTTGCCGTAAATCAAATTAGGATTTCAATTACGCATTAATCTTGATTATTTTAATATCAAGATTCTCTCTCCTCCATCTTAATTCAAATGAGAAGTAACTCTAATTTTCTTTGCTCTACATGTTTCCAAGAAACATTAGGGACCTTATCAAGGTGGTAATTTTCATATTGAATCCTAGGTCTTGGGTAAATTGCACTTCTCACCAAAACTAGGTTTTAATGCACAACACTGCTTTACAAGCTTAATCTTGGTGCCCAAGCTTGTGAAAACCATACCACTACATCATATTCATTCTTATGATGTCTCAACATCAGAGGAACATCTTATCATGCAACATTTGCAATTTAACCCCTCAACTTGGGTAATTTGCACTTTAGTCCAAAATAAGCAAACATTGCTTCAACATTGTCCAAACATGACCAAAATTGAAACATAGGTTCCTCATGAGCCCTAATTACTTTTCAGAAGATAATATTAAGCATCTAATAAACCTTATTAGGAAAAACATCTAGGGTTAACTCATAACCCAGGTCAGGGATGTTACAAATTATAAACTCCTAACAAGGATTTCGTCCTCGTAATCCTAGACAAAAGGAGAAATAGATTATTCATTAATCATGCCCTCAAGTCTCCACATATCATCTTAATATCATGGAGATATCATGAATTCTGTAATTCCACACAAGGCTCCTTTCACTAATTCAACCTTACCAATGTTTATGCAGAGCATAAACCCCTAACATATGATGTCCATATTATTGGAAAGAAGAAGCATAAAAGAACATACTTCTATCATCACCCAAGAATATTTATCAAAAGGAACAACATATATGTGGGCTCCGATCTCCAAACCACGAATTAATCCCGATTTAATCATGTGCGGAAGCAATCGGTAAACAGCGGAAGACAAAAATCACGGGAAATTAAAACTTTTCGAGACAAGAGCCTGAAACCACAAACCTTTTCCATAGAAAAAGGATTTAACTGTTTACATCACTGACAATTACTTCTTGAGTAATTACATACAACATGATACCAAAACTCTCAAGAATTCATACTCCAAAACACTCCAGGACCTGAGAGTACAGAGGACACATAGGACTTAACTCTAACTACACCATGAAGCAGGCTAGATCTCCACCTGAGATATTTACTGCTCCTGATGCTGCTGTTGCTGGGATTGTTCACCTGAGGTCTTGTTCCTTCGTCTTTGACGACCACCTAAAAAGTAGAAGTCTACGGGGTGAGACAATTATACATAATTGCCCCAGCGAGAGTTATAACTCTCCACTAGGCTTTATAAGCAAAGCAAGGAATAACTAAAGCAATAAGAGCCTTCAAGATATTCACTGGCAGTTCTGATGATAAGCAAGAGTTCAATCAATATTAAAATATGAGAACATCTATGCTATTCAAGGTAACATCAATCAAATAACTCATAATTAACTCTAACAGATATACTACGCTGTTGTTTATGTTTTTCCAAACATTATTATGCCCTGTGGAGATGAGGCATACCACTCATACTCCAACTGATCGCTAAGAAGTCACATCAGTATCATACATAGGTCATTAAGAGAGCCGGATTCTTATGACCTCATCTTCCTCAGTCAGTTAGAGGATTGATTGTTTGACATCTGGCGGGATGTCTATGTAATAGCTCACCAGGGTACTCTGGTCCTTCGCTATTTTTAGAGTTACAGTGGCATTCTGTACTCTCTTCGCTATCGGAAGATTTCTTGTTTATCTTTCACCGATACGGGGTTTATGTCTTTAAGGGAGTGTAGAGATACAGCTCACCTTTAAAACTTTGGGGTGGGGTCTGATGGACTACTAGAATCTACATCATCCACTCACCCTTTCCGTTATAGTGAAGGTATGACGGACTACGAGAATCTACATCAAATACCTACACTAGGATGTCAGGTTCTACACATCCATGTACCCCACATACTCGACAGTATGTGCTCCAGGAGTTCCCTTAGGAAAACCTGTTTCACCATCATTTAGACAACTGACAATGATGGATCTATGATCAGGGCTCTACATTTCACTTGATTAGTTAGGTACATTCAGTATTCCAATCATCATACAGTAACACAGCTATATATGAGAATACAAAATGTAACAGGCCTAACTTATCACAATTATCAGATATTCATCTCAAGTCATCTGTCAAGCATGACCTTAATAACATTTATGGCTCTTACAGCCCATAAATCACAAAGGATGTCACTTAGCAGTGCATCAAGATGGTTCACTATTCATAAAGCATAAGACATGCCTTTAATGAATATAACATGGTATTCCATACCTGGGTGTGACCATCATCTCACAACAACCTGCATGGTTAATTCAACAGATAATAGTAAACACTTCAGTAAATAGGAATACATCCCCAATTAGGGTTTCACTTGGATTCACCCTCAACTAGTGTTTCACATGGAATCACCCTAAAATAGGGTTCCACATGGGATCACCCACAACTAGGGTTCCACATGGAATTACCTTCAAATAAGGTTCCACTTAATAACCCTTACAATCAGGGTTTACTATTCATCTTTCATGTCATCGCCCAAAAATTAGGGTTTACTATTCACTCCATGGTGAATTGTACTCATTACATCATCATGTAAGAGAAACATCATCATTAAGACTCTTAATTATCATTAAGATCCATTAAATATCATCATTAGGGTTTCCATGACCTCACATAGGTGGGTCATTCCCTAATCATGCACCTTCATGTGTAAAAGAAGTATCTTACTAGAGATTCCTCCTAAAAAGGGCACTTTCTCTCTCTAGGATACTTTCTCTCTCTAGAAACACTTTCTCTTTCCTCTCTCTAGTAGATGGTGGAAACACCACTCTAGATTAGGTTGAGACAAGTCTCTATTGACTGATGTGAGCCAAAGCATCAACATTATGTGATTAGGGTTTGATTAGATTAGGGTTTTACCCCTTTAGACCCTTCAAGGGTATTTTGGTAATTTGCCACATGATCACCATCATGGGTTAACCCACTAATCACATAGTCCCTTAATGACCTAGGTTACCATTAGGGTTTAGATTGAATCACCATTGAACTGATTACATCATCAAATGGTTAAGTACAAACCATCACAAATCTCCAAACGGTTTCAACCTTCAAACGGTTTCAACCACCTAAACGGTCTTGAGACCGTTTGGCCCTCAAACGGTCTTGAGACCGTTTGGAGGTGAAGACCGTTTGGAAGGGTTGACTTCCAAACCGTTTGGAGCTTCAATCGGTTTGAGGTCGTTTGGACCAATCGACCTTGAGGTCGTTTGACCCAAACGGTCTTGAGACCGTTTGGTCTCAAACGGTCTTGAGACCGTTTGGACCCAAACGGTCTTGAGACCGTTTGGTCCAAATGGGCTCAAACCGTTTGGACCAATCGACCTTGAGGTCGTTTGAGCTCAAACGGTCTTGAGGTCGTTTGAGCCCAAACGGTCTTGAGGTCGTTTGACCCCAAACGGTCTTGAGGTCGTTTGACCCCAAACGGTCTTGAGACCGTTTGGTCTCAAACGGTCTTGAGACCGTTTGGACCCAAACGGTCTTGAGACCGTTTGGTCCAAATGGGCTCAAACCGTTTGGACCTCCAAAAGGGTTCAAAGGTCACCAAAGTTCAAGGATATGTATGTTGAAGCCCTCAATTGGCTAAAGGTATGCTAACCACGTATACATTGAGCCAATTAGGGTTAGCCTTAACCACTTAGACATCAAATTGACCCTCAATTGTAAACCAATTAGGGTTCAATCGTTCTCAATTAGGGTTTCAAGTTGATTGGTCATCAATGTTCAACAATGTGAAACAATTCAAGGTTGAACCTATCAATTGACCTCCAATTGGGCTCAAACTTGGCCCAAACGGTCTTGAGGTCGTTTGGACATCATCCAAACGGTCTTGAGACCGTTTGCCCAAAGTTTGACCAAAAACCAAGTCGTTTTGACTAAGGTTGAAGTCCAATTAGGTCAAAATCAGCAATTTTCAACAATGCATCAATTTCCTACAATTGGACCCTCAAACCATTAGATTAACTCAACCCTAGACCTTCAAACGGTCTTGGGTTGACACCAAACGGTCTTGAGACCGTTTGGATGAGTTCCAAACGGTCTTGAGACCGTTTGCCCATCCATCCTTTGGACTTTAGCGAAAATTCATCAAGGTTTGATCTATTGAGTTGATCATCACATCAATACTTAAGTGCAATATGATTTGGTGCCTTTGGACCTTCAATTGATCAACTATACTTGACCCCAGACCTCCAAACGGTCTTGGGGTGACCCCCAAACGGTCTTGAGACCGTTTGGGTGATTCCCAAACGGTCTTGAAACCGTTTGGGCTAAGCAACCCAAAATCTCAACTTAACTCATAGGAGATTCAGCACTAATTTCAGTTAGGGTTTGCCCTATTAATCATCCTTCAACTCATGACTCGTTTGGAATTAATGCATAAAATTTGGTGAGTCGTTAATTAACATCATTATGAACAGTAATCCCAAACGGTCAACGTTTAGTCAACCATCTTAAACGGTCTTGAGACCGTTTGCCCAAAAAGGGCAAATTAAACAGATTGCAAATCAGAAATTAATTCAATTTGTTTTGCTAATTGATTTGCTCATATCTCACGATTCCTGTGGAGTTAACCTCTCAAATTTCGTGGGTGATTAACCTACATAATTATGAACAAGATTCCCAAACGGTCTTTGCTTGGTCAACGGGACCAAACGGTCTTGAGACCGTTTGCCCTCAAACGACCCTGAAACCGTTTGCCCACCAAACGGTTTGAAACCGTTTTGAGCAATAGGTGGAGGTCGTTTGATAAAGTGAAAATCTGTGGATAAGCATAGTAATTAACGCCCTTATCTTCCACCTTAAGAACAGTAGCAGTTCTTCACGATTTTGCTTGCAAGGATGCAAGGGAAGATAGGGAAGAAGAAGATCTATCAACTATATGCATAGAAAAGATGTATAATCGAAGCATCAAGTTTAGAGTTATAAAACCCGCCTAAAGCTTGCTCCTTGAGCTCCAAGCTTTCGAGGTCCAAGCTTTCAATGGTTTCCAAGAAGCTCTACTGGTCGGCCAAGGTGACTTCTCCAAGGAAGATTGAGGAAAGATGGCTAAAAAGATAGAATTAAGTAAGCTAGCCATGAATTTGTCCTTGAATCCGAATTCTAACCCTGGAATTTGGGCAAGAAGGGGAATCCAAACCTACCTTGCACCCTTGGTCGTTTCTCCTGAGCTCCAGAGCAAGGCTTGGCCGTTTGGGAAAGAAAGGAAATGAATGGAACAGGGAAAGATCGTTTGCTCATTTGCAAAGGAAAAGCCTTTTTATAGCTTAAGCCTATTTCCTACTACAAGGACCTTTCAAATTCAAAATTCACATCTAGGTCCCTCCTTGTTTAAGGGCACGTCCAAGCCCATCTAATCTTATGCAAATCTCAAGAAAACTCAAGATCTAAGGGTAAAGGAATCCAACCTTCAACTAGGGTACATACAGGAAAGGGTTTTGTACCCATTTTAGGTGATTTCTATCACAAAGATCATTTTTCTCATTTAATTATTAAATGATGTATCCCTTTCATCATTTTTACTCTAAATGATGACAAGAGTCATAAAAGATGTTCTAGATGGTGAAAATTACAAGTTGGACCCCTCAATTTGGGTAAATTGCACTTTACCCCAAATTAGGGTTTCTAAGCATGGGAATTGCTTCCACAGCTGCACCTTGGTGCTCAAGCTTGGGAAATCCCTCAAACTTTACCATAACCATTCACATGATGTTTCAACATCAAAGGAACATCTTATCTTGTGAATTTTGCAAGTTCAACCCTTAAACTGGGTAATTTGCACATAGGTCCCTGCATACAACACAATGCTACTACTTTATACAAAAAGGAGCAAAATTGAAAGTAAATGTTCCTGAGGAACTTAATTACATGCCAGGGAGTGTTCACAAGTATATTAATTACATATTTAGGCAAAACTTCCAGGGTTAGGTCATAACCCAGGTCAGGGGTGTTACAAATTCTTTACCCCTTCAAAAGGATTTCGTCCCCGAAATCGATAAAGCATATTATAAGAAGAGAGCAGGATATTTTCTTCTCATTTCATCTTCTAGTTCCCAAGTGGCTTCTTCAACACCACGATGGTTCCAGAGGACTTTTACAAGGCTTATATCCTTCTTCTTTAACTTTTTAGTTCTGTTATCGAGGATTGACACTGGTCCCTCCTCATACGTTATATCTTCATTCAATTTTACCTCCATAGGTTGTAGAACTGACTCGGTATCTGGATGACATTTCCTCAGCATGGAAATGTGAAACACAGGGTGCAGCTTCTGCAACTCTAGAGGTAACTCTAGTCTATAGGCCACCTTTCCAACTTTTTCAACAATTGGATAAGGTCCCAAAAATCTAGGAGCTAACTTTCCTTTCTTCCCAAAACGAAGGACTCCTTTCCAAGGTGAGACCTTGAGATACACTCTGTCTCCATCCTGGAATTCTAGGGGTCTACGACGTTTATCGGCATATGATTTCTGTCTATCTTGTGCAGTCTTAAGCTGTTGTTGTATAACTTTAATCTTTTCTGTAGTTTGCTGCACAAGATCAGGGCCTAATAACTGGTGCTCACCAGTTTCATACCAACACAAGGGTGATCTACAACGTCTGCCATATAAGGCTTCATATGGTGCCATATCAATGCTATGTTGATAGCTATTGTTATAGGCAAACTCTATCAAGCTTAGATGTAGATCCCAACTCCCGGTAAACTGGAGAACACATGCTCTCAACAGATCTTCTAAGGTCTGTATAGTCCTTTCTGACTGTCCATCAGTTTGAGGATGAAAGGCTGTACTAAACCTTAACTTGGTGCCTAGGGCTCTGTGTAACTGTTCCCAAAAGCGACTTGTAAACTGGGGACCTATGTCAGAAACTATAGTGACAGGAACTCCGTGCAAACGCACTATCTCTTGGACATATATCTGGGATAACCTTTCAGCAGTATAGGTTGTTTTGACAGGTAAGAAATGCGCTGTCTTTGTCAACCTATCAACAACTACCCAAATGGAATCATGTCCTTTGTTTGTCCTGGGTAGGCCAACAACAAAGTCCATGGTTACATGGTCCCACTTCCACTGTGGTATGGGTAAGGGTTGCATTGTCCCTGCAGGTTTCTGGTGTTCAGCCTTGACCTGCTGACACACAGGACACCTCAGAACAAACTCAGCTACATCCTTCTTCATCCCAGGCCACCAATACATGTCTTTCAAGTTTCGATACATCTTGGTGCTCCCTGGATGCATAGCATACATCGAAGAATGAGCTTCTTCCAGGACTAACTTCCTCAGGTCGTCCACATCTGGCACTATCATCCTTCCATGATAGCATGCCACCTGGTCATCTGACTCATGAAAACCTTCTCGCTTCTCATTTCCAAACTCGAATCTAATCTGCTGTACAGAAACATCTACTTGTTGTGCCTCCTTTATCTGCTCTCTTAAGGTAGGTTTAATCTGCATCTCAGCTAACAGACCGGCTAACAATGATGCTTTCAACTGCACATTGTCATGCCTTAAAGAGATAAGCATATCTCTTCTAGAGCATACTAAGGAACTTAGTTGTGCCCTATCCATGGTTGATGTTGCTGATTTCCTACTCAAGGCATCTGCAACCACATTGGCCTTGCTCGGATGGTAATCAATCGTACAATCGTAGTCCTTGATTAACTCCATCCAGCGACGTTGCCTCATATTAAGCTCATGCTGAGTGAAGATGTACTTAAGGTTCTTGTGGTCTGTGAAAATCTGGAAAGTTTCTCCGTAGAGATAATGTCTCCAGATTTTCAAAGCATGGACCACAGCAGCTAACTCCAGATCGTGTGTCGGATAATTCTCTTCGTGTTTCTTAAGCTGTCGGGAAGCAAAAGAAATCACTTGGTTATCCTGCATCAACACACATCCAAGTCCATTCTTGGAGGCATCACAAAAGATTATATATTCCTTTCCTTGCTCATGTAACACAAGCACAGGTGCACTTGTCAACCTCTCCTTCAACAGCTGAAAAGACTGTTGACACTTATCACTCCAAGCAAAAGGAACATCCTTCCGGGTTAACTTGGTCAAAGGTAAGGCTATAGAACTGAAATTTTTAATAAACCTTCGATAATAACCAGCTAACCCCAAGAAACTTCTAATCTCCGTCGGTGTCTTCGGTTGTTCCCACTGCAGAACGGATTCTATCTTTGCAGGGTCAACACGAATTCCCGAGGCAGATACCACATGTCCAAGGAAGGATACTTCAGATAACCAAAACTCACACTTGCTAAACTTAGCGTATAGCTTATGCTCTCTTAGCAAGGTCAAAGTCTGGCGAAGGTGTTGCTCATGCTGCTGAGCATCCTTACTATAAATCAGTATGTCGTCTATGAAGACGACAACACACTGATCAAGGAAAGGTCGAAAGACTCTATTCATGAGTTCCATGAATGCAGCCGGTGCATTGGTTAGTCCAAACGACATGACCGTGAACTCATAGTGACCATATCTTGTCCTAAAGGCAGACTTAGATATGTCACTGTCCTTAATGCGGAGTTGATGATATCCAGACCTTAAGTCTATCTTAGAAAAGACTGTCGCACCACGCAACTGGTCGAAAAGATCATCAATCCTCAGCAAAGGATATTTATTCTTTATCGTTACTTTATTGAGTTGTCTATAATCAATGCACAACCGCATCGATCCATCTTTCTTTTTAACAAACAAAACCGGAGCACCCCAAGGTGAGGTACTCGGTCGGATGAAACCCTTCTCAAGTAACTCTTGAAGCTGTTTCTTGAGTTCTGCCATCTCAGCAGGCGCCATCCTATACGGAGTCTGGGCTATAGGTTTCGTATCTGGGACCAAATTGATCTCAAAATCAATTTCCCGGGGTGGTGGTATACCAGGAAGTTCTTCGGGAAACACATCCTCGAATTCCCTGACTATCGGAACTTCAGCAGGGTTGGAACTCTCCTTGGTAACATCTACCACATGGGCTAAGAATGTGTAGCATCCTTGCCTCATCAACTTATCAGCAACCATAGCTGATACAAGACAGGTGGGCAGAATCTTTCTTTCACCTTGAAAGATCCATGTGTTGCTTTCATCAGCAAACACCGCCAGCTTGGATTCACAATCTAAGACAACTCGATACTTTTCCAAGTTATCCATCCCTAGGATTATATCAAATCCTTGCATATCAAGCGGTATGAGATCCACTTGAATGCGATGCTTAGAAAAGAAAAGTACGCAAGGAGAGCATACTTCTTGCAGAACAGCAGACCCACTCAACGGAGTCTCCAACAACAACTTATCTGCCCTATGACTAGTTGTCATATTGCAGTTACGAATCACTCTTCGAGTGATGAAAGAGTGCGTAGCACCCGGGTCAATCAGAACAGATACTACACAAGATTTAGACATATCAGAATATAAAAGTTCCATCTGACCTGTCACCACTTGTGGATTGACCACTGCTTCTGGTGGGTTCATAGCATAGAACCTTGCTGTAGCCTGCTGTTGAGGTGGTGCTGATGATCCAGCTTGAGACGCTTGTCCACGTCCTCGAGCTGCTCCTTGATGTTGTCTATTCTGAAATCCCTGTCGATTCTGTCTCGGGGTTTGTTGTGTCACACCGACAACCCTAGAACGACAATCCTTCATCAAGTGTCCCACCTTACCACAGTTGTAGCAACTCTTTTCCTGTTGCTGTGGTCTGGGTGGTCCGGTAACTGACACAGATGCAGAACTGTGCGTCCCTTGAAGCGGTTGACTTCGTCCTCTACCTCTGCTTGGTGTCCATTGAGTTTGAAAACTCGATCTGGGTGGCGGAGGGTTAGGTGCAGAGAATCTAGGTTTCTTGGAATCCCTAGATGAAGAACCCTGGAACTGTGGATATCTTTTATGGGTTTGTCTTTTCTCAACTACAGATCTCTCTATCCTTCGGACTGACTCAACGAAGGTAGAGAATCTCTCTCGGTTCTCTAAGGCAGACACTGGGGTAGACATGTCAGCATTCAACCCCTTCTCAAACCTTCTGATTCTTTCTTCTTCTGTGGCAGCCATGTGCGGACAAAATCGCAACAGCTCCATGAACTTAGCTTCGTATTCGCTAATGTTCATAATACCCTGTCTCAGTCTCTCAAACTGAGAGATCTTCTCGTCTAGGAAGGTCTTGGGAAAATATCTATTGATAAATTCCCGACGAAACTCTTCCCATGAGAACTCTGCCCCAGGTCTCTTCTGCTCTTCCATGTTCCACCAGTGACCAGCACTTCCTTTGAGAAGATAGACAGCATGTCTAACCTTCTCAGCTTCAGGGATGTTGAGGATCCTGAAGGCCTTCTCCAGCTATGTCAACCACAGATCAGCATCTGCGGGGTCAGCAGTCCCATGGTACTCGGTAGCTCCGACACGACGTAGTTGCTCGAACGTCTTCCCGATACCTTGCCCCTCAGGCTGGGCAGGTACCCTAGGTGCAGGCATAGGCAACCTGTCGGTTATGTGTGTCATGGCAGTCATAAACTGCCCAAACATTGTCTGGACTGCTGGGTTACCCATGTCATCTGGATCAAACTGGGGTGGCTCTCTAGGTTGTTCTGGTACATGCTGTTCCAATCCTGGTACTCCTGCACCACCTTGAGGTGCACTAGCACTACTTTCTTCCACATTCTCATCATGTGGCTCTGACATCTTAAGTATCTTCTTCTCCTGAGGAGTAGAAGATTCTATTAGATAAGGAAGGAATACTAAAGATAGACTCGACTTCCTAAGTCCTATGCCTCTGTAGACTCGGATGAACCTGGAGCTCTGATACCACTTAATTGTGGGCTCCGATCTCCAAACCACGAATTAATCCTGATTTAATCATGTGCGGAAGCAATCGGTAAACAGCGGAAGACAAAAATCACGGGAAATTAAAACTTTTCGAGACAAGAGCCTGAAACCACAAACCTTTTCCATAGAAAAAGGATTTAACTGTTTACATCACTGACAATTACTTCTTGAGTAATTACATACAACATGATACCAAAACTCTCAAGAATTCATACTCCAAAACACTCCAGGACCTGAGAGTACAGAGGACACATAGGACTTAACTCTAACTACACCATGAAGCAGGCTAGATCTCCACCTGAGATATTTACTGCTCCTGATGCTGCTGTTGCTGGGATTGTTCACCTGAGGTCTTGTTCCTTCGTCTTCGACGACCACCTAAAAAGTAGAAGTCTACGGGGTGAGACAATTATACATAATTGCCCCAGCGAGAGTTATAACTCTCCACTAGGCTTTATAAGCAAAGCAAGGAATAACTAAAGCAATAAGAGCCTTCAAGATATTCACTGGCAGTTCTGATGATAAGCAAGAGTTCAATCAATATTAAAATATGAGAACATCTATGCTATTCAAGGTAACATCAATCAAATAACTCATAATTAACTCTAACAGATATACTACGCTGTTGTTTATGTTTTTCCAAACATTATTATGCCCTGTGGAGATGAGGCATACCACTCATACTCCAACTGATCGCTAAGAAGTCACATCAGTATCATACATAGGTCATTAAGAGAGCCGGATTCTTATGACCTCATCTTCCTCAGTCAGTTAGAGGATTGATTGTTTGACATCTGGCGGGATGTCTATGTAATAGCTCACCAGGGTACTCTGGTCCTTCGCTATTTTTAGAGTTACAGTGGCATTCTGTACTCTCTTCGCTATCGGAAGATTTCTTGTTTATCTTTCACCGATACGGGGTTTATGTCTTTAAGGGAGTGTAGAGATACAGCTCACCTTTAAAACTTTGGGGTGGGGTCTGATGGACTACTAGAATCTACATCATCCACTCACCCTTTCCGTTATAGTGAAGGTATGACGGACTACGAGAATCTACATCAAATACCTACACTAGGATGTCAGGTTCTACACATCCATGTACCCCACATACTCGAAAGTATGTGCTCTAGGAGTTCCCTTAGGAAAACCTGTTTCACCATCATTTAGACAACTGACAATGATGGATCTATGATCAGGGCTCTACATTTCACTTGATTAGTTAGGTACATTCAGTATTCCAATCATCATACAGTAACACAGCTATATATGAGAATACAAAATGTAACAGGCCTAACTTATCACAATTATCAGATATTCATCTCAAGTCATCTGTCAAGCATGACCTTAATAACATTTATGGCTCTTACAGCCCATAAATCACAAAGGATGTCACTTAGCAGTGCATCAAGATGGTTCACTATTCATAAAGCATAAGACATGCCTTTAATGAATATAACATGGTATTCCATACCTGGGTGTGACCATCATCTCACAACAACCTGCATGGTTAATTCAACAGATAATAGTAAACACTTCAGTAAATAGGAATACATCCCCAATTAGGGTTTCACTTGGATTCACCCTCAACTAGTGTTTCACATGGAATCACCCTAAAATAGGGTTCCACATGGGATCACCCACAACTAGGGTTCCACATGGAATTACCTTCAAATAAGGTTCCACTTAATAACCCTTACAATCAGGGTTTACTATTCATCTTTCATGTCATCGCCCAAAAATTAGGGTTTACTATTCACTCCATGGTGAATTGTACTCATTACATCATCATGTAAGAGAAACATCATCATTAAGACTCTTAATTATCATTAAGATCCATTAAATATCATCATTAGGGTTTCCATGACCTCACATAGGTGGGTCATTCCCTAATCATGCACCTTCATGTGTAAAAGAAGTATCTTACTAGAGATTCCTCCTAAAAAGGGCACTTTCTCTCTCTAGGATACTTTCTCTCTCTAGAAACACTTTCTCTTTCCTCTCTCTAGTAGATGGTGGCAACACCACTCTAGATTAGGTTGAGACAAGTCTCTATTGACTGATGTGAGCCAAAGCATCAACATTATGTGATTAGGGTTTGATTAGATTAGGGTTTTACCCCTTTAGACCCTTCAAGGGTATTTTGGTAATTTGCCACATGATCACCATCATGGGTTAACCCACTAATCACATAGTCCCTTAATGACCTAGGTTACCATTAGGGTTTAGATTGAATCACCATTGAACTGATTACATCATCAAATGGTTAAGTACAAACCATCACAAATCTCCAAACGGTTTCAACCTTCAAACAGTTTCAACCACCTAAACGGTCTTGAGACCGTTTGGCCCTCAAACGGTCTTGAGACCGTTTGGAGGTGAAGACCGTTTGGAAGGGTTGACTTCCAAACCGTTTGGAGCTTCAATCGGTTTGAGGTCGTTTGGACCAATCGACCTTGAGGTCGTTTGACCCAAACGGTCTTGAGACCGTTTGGTCTCAAACGGTCTTGAGACCGTTTGGTCCAAATGGGCTCAAACCGTTTGGACCAATCGACCTTGAGGTCGTTTGAGCTCAAACGGTCTTGAGGTCGTTTGAGCCCAAACGGTCTTGAGGTCGTTTGACCCCAAACGGTCTTGAGGTCGTTTGACCCCAAACGGTCTTGAGACCGTTTGGTCTCAAACGGTCTTGAGACCGTTTGGACCCAAACGGTCTTGAGACCGTTTGGTCCAAATGGGCTCAAACCGTTTGGACCTCCAAAAGGGTTCAAAGGTCACCAAAGTTCAAGGATATGTATGTTGAAGCCCTCAATTGGCTAAAGGTATGCTAACCACTTATACATTGAGCCAATTAGGGTTAGCCTTAACCACTTAGACATCAAATTGACCCTCAATTGTAAACCAATTAGGGTTCAATCGTTCTCAATTAGGGTTTCAAGTTGATTGGTCATCAATGTTCAACAATGTGAAACAATTCAAGGTTGAACCTATCAATTGACCTCCAATTGGGCTCAAACTTGGCCCAAACGGTCTTGAGGTCGTTTGGACATCATCCAAACGGTCTTGAGACCGTTTGCCCAAAGTTTGACCAAAAACCAAGTCGTTTTGACTAAGGTTGAAGTCCAATTAGGTCAAAATCAGCAATTTTCAACAATGCATCAATTTCCTACAATTGGACCCTCAAACCATTAGATTAACTC
Source organism: Alisma plantago-aquatica (assembly GCA_963693085.1). Classification (NCBI taxonomy): domain Eukaryota; kingdom Viridiplantae; phylum Streptophyta; class Magnoliopsida; order Alismatales; family Alismataceae; genus Alisma; species Alisma plantago-aquatica. The sequence continues at coordinate 283,294,097 of OY856414.1, read as the reverse complement.
AACCCTAGACCTTCAAACGGTCTTGGGTTGACACCAAACGGTCTTGAGACCGTTTGGATGAGTTCCAAACGGTCTTGAGACCGTTTTCCCATCCATCCTTTGGACTTTAGCGAAAATTCATCAAGGTTTGATCTATTGAGTTGATCATCACATCAATACTTAATTGCAATATGATTTGGTGCCTTTGGACCTTCAATTGATCAACTATACTTGACCCCAGACCTCCAAACGGTCTTGGGGTGACCCCCAAACGGTCTTGAGACCGTTTGGGTGATTCCCAAACGGTCTTGAAACCGTTTGGGCTAAGCAACCCAAAATCTCAACTTAACTCATAGGAGATTCAGCACTAATTTCAGTTAGGGTTTGCCCTATTAATCATCCTTCAACTCATGACTCGTTTGGAATTAATCCATAAAATTTGGTGAGTCGTTAATTAACATCATTATGAACAGTAATCCCAAACGGTCAACGTTTAGTCAACCATCTTAAACGGTCTTGAGACCGTTTGCCCAAAAAGGGCAAATTAAACAGATTGCAAATCAGAAATTAATTCAATTTGTTTTGCTAATTGATTTGCTCATATCTCACGATTCCTGTGGAGTTAACCTCTCAAATTTCGTGGGTGATTAACCTACATAATTATGAACAAGATTCCCAAACGGTCTTCGCTTGGTCAACGGGACCAAATGTTCTTGAGACCGTTTGCCCTCAAACGACCCTGAAACTGTTTGCCCACCAAACGGTTTGAAACCGTTTTGAGCAATAGGTGGAGGTCGTTTGATAAAGTGAAAATCTGTGGATAAGCATAGTAATTAACGCCCTTATCTTCCACCTTAAGAACAGTAGCAGTTCTTCACGATTTGGCTTGCAAGGATGCAAGGGAAGATAGGGAAGAAGAAGATCTATCAACTATATGCATAGAAAAGATGTATAATCGAAGCATCAAGTTTAGAGTTATAAAACCCGCCTAAAGCTTGCTCCTTGAGCTCCAAGCTTTCGAGGTCCAAGCTTTCAATGGTTTCCAAGAAGCTCTACTGGTCGGCCAAGGTGACTTCTCCAAGGAAGATTGAGGAAAGATGGCTAAAAAGATAGAATTAAGTAAGCTAGCCATGAATTTGTCCTTGAATCCGAATTCTAACCCTGGAATTTGGGCAAGAAGGGGAATCCAAACCTACCTTGCACCCTTGGTCGTTTCTCCTGAGCTCCAGAGCAAGGCTTGGCCGTTTGGGAAAGAAAGGAAATGAATGGAACAGGGAAAGATCGTTTGCTCATTTGCAAAGGAAAAGCCTTTTTATAGCTTAAGCCTATTTCCTACTACAAGGACCTTTCAAATTCAAAATTCACATCTAGGTCCCTCCTTGTTTAAGGGCACGTCCAAGCCCATCTAATCTTATGCAAATCTCAAGAAAACTCAAGATCTAAGGGTAAAGGAATCCAACCTTCAACTAGGGTACATACAGGAAAGGGTTTTGTACCCATTTTAGGTGATTTCTATCACAAAGATCATTTTTCTCATTTAATTATTAAATGATGTATCCCTTTCATCATTTTTACTCTAAATGATGACAAGAGTCATAAAAGATGTTCTAGATGGTGAAAATTACAAGTTGGACCCCTCAATTTGGGTAAATTGCACTTTACCCCAAATTAGGGTTTCTAAGCATGGGAATTGCTTCCACAGCTGCACCTTGGTGCTCAAGCTTGGGAAATCCCTCAAACTTTACCATAACCATTCACATGATGTTTCAACATCAAAGGAACATCTTATCTTGTGAATTTTGCAAGTTCAACCCTTAAACTGGGTAATTTGCACATAGGTCCCTGCATACAACACAATGCTACTACTTTATACAAAAAGGAGCAAAATTGAAAGTAAATGTTCCTGAGGAACTTAATTACATGCCAGGGAGTGTTCACAAGTATATTAATTACATATTTAGGCAAAACTTCCAGGGTTAGGTCATAACCCAGGTCAGGGGTGTTACAATATATATCTAACAAAGATAATTTACTCAGTAATCCTTTAACAAACTCTATGTAATTGGGATTGTTCACATAGTTCTTCTTATTAGTTGGAAATGCCACATAGCTTTTCCCTTTTTGATTGGGAATGACACATAGCTCTTCCCTTTTTTATTGGGAATGACACATAGCTCTTCCCTTTTTGTTGGGGATGACACATAGATTTCCCTTTTTGATTGGGAATAACACATAGCTCTTCCCTTTTTGTTGGGGATGACACATAGCTTTCCCTTTTTGATTGGGAATGACACATAGCTCTTCCCTTCTTGTTGGGGATGACACATAGCTTTCCCTTTTTGATTGGGAATGACACATAGCTCTTCCCTTTTTGTTGGGGATGACACATAGCTTTCCCTTTTTGTTTTGGAATGACACATAGCTCTTCTCTTTTTGTTGGGGATGACACATAGCTTTCCCTTTTTGATTGGGAATGACACATAGCTCTTCCCTTTTTGTTGGGGATGACACATAGCTTTCCCTTTTTGATTGGGAATGACACATAGCTCTTCCCTTCTTGTTGGGGATGACACATAGCTTTCCCTTTTTGATTGGGAATGACACATAGCTCTTCCCTTCTTGTTGGGGATGACACATAGCTTTCCCTTTTTGATTGGGAATGACACATAGCTCTTCCCTTCTTGTTGGTTCCATATTTTGTATTTCATGATACTCATTAGATTGTATCAGAATGACTGCTTGATCAGGGAAATCAAAAAGACAACAATCTAAGAGTTTCCATACCCACTTTATCATCAATAGTTGTATACCTGGCCAGGGTTTACAAATACTGAGATCAAGTAGTATGCACTTACATGCTATCATATTCCTTGCTATTCATATCATTATACACACATGATTTTCCCTTGTTCCAACATGACTAAGTCATTTAGGAACTCTTTTAAAGCTCAAACTTTCTGTATTAAGGACTGATAACCTAGATTGTAAAGCTAGTATCCAGTCCCCTATATGCATAATTGTTGCCCTAATCTTCCCAACAAGAGCATGATCATAGGATTCTCTATCCTGATCAGGTCTTAATGGGGATTCTCAGGCACTCATTCTATTCTTGCATGATCCTTGCACCACTTCTTGGTGCAACAACATTGCCCTAAGCAATGTGTTCCTTGTGCTCTCCAGTCATTTTAAAACTTTACCCTTTCTCTGCACAAGCAGAAATCATTATAGGGTATACTGGAGGACACTAACACAGACTCGATACCTTAGTCCTATGTCTCTGTAGACTCAGCGAACCTAGAGCTTTGATACCACTAAATTGTGACGACCGTCTCGCGAAAATGAGATTAACTAATGCGGAAGCGTTCATCAAGCAGCGGATTAGCGAAAATCACTTAAAAATTAAAACTTTTTGCAAAGGGATCCATTCATAGGAAAACTCTTTCATTCAGAACCAAAGTAAAACTTTACATCCTGGTTCATATATATACATCTCATGTACTTTTGCTTCTCAAGGAATACAAACATTAACTACTCTGTCTTAACTGTACACAGGTAGTATAAAACCCTCAAGGCATTAAGCCAAAATCTCGAAATCACTAACTACTACTCCAAGGACCTGAGAGTACAGAGACGACACATAGGACTTCTATATACATATGAACATGACATGATAGTCAATGTCTCCACCTGAGACTTTATTGTTGTCCCTGCTACTGCTGATGTCCTTCACCTCCTGAAGGATTCCTGTCTCCTCGTCCGCATCCACCTAAAAATGTGGTTCCCACGGGGGTGAGACAATTATAAAAATTGCCCCAGCGAGAGATATAACTCTCCGCCAGAAACATTGTTATTGTAACTTAAGAAGATAAATATGAACAGAGAAATCATATTTAATTGACAGCAGGTAAATGTCTAACAGTTTAGAACATCATTCTATGTCAGAAGCATTACAGTTAAAATAGGATCAACATATCATTTATCCTTTAAGGAATAGGAAGAACATGTATAACATCTATTCAAACAACAGAATCATTACCATTGCATTAACTTTCTTCAAGCTTAGATCATATATCTAAAGCCTGGCATTTTCAATGTGGAGTCATGGCCCGTAGCCATACTCTTTTCATAAGTGTTGGGATCTTAATCCCTCACTTCATCACTGGGTTTTTCTCATCCTTTCACAATTTCAATACCATAACCATGAAATCCTGGGTATTCAAACCCTTTGTTCATCACTTGAGCACTGTTACCTCTTTCTCAGGTAACTAACACCTTTAGGTCATTTGACCAAGGTAAGTATTATACTTGCTACACAAGCATCCATCATGGCACTTGATGCACATTAACTCTCTTGCCACCTCTTACCAGGCACAAGGTATATTATGGCACACAAGGCCCAATTAATAATTCAAACTAATAATACATCATAGCTCATACCTGGCTATGCTCATAATCTCATAATACCTGCATGGTTAGCACATATAATAGCAGTACATCAATTATCTATCAATACCATGCAAAAACAATGTATTAATAATTCAAGGGTATTACCCTTAATCCTTTACCAGGATTTGGATTTCCATCACACATAGCTCATCAGAACACTGTACATCTTGTCACCTTTCACTAGGCAACAACTTTATTCACATGGCTCACAAAATCATTCACATCTTGTCACCTCTCACTAGGCAACAACTTTATTCACATGGCACACAAGGCCATTCACATCTTGTCACCTCTCACTAGGCAACAACTTTATTCACATGGCGCACAAGGCCATTCACATCTTGTCACCTCTCACTAGGCAACAACTTAAAACAAAGGCTTACAAGCCCAACTCATCTTGTTACTTATTTCTCAGTAACAAAAACATAATGGCACATATGGCCAATCAATTCTTATCAAATAAACATCATAGCTCATACCTGGCTATGATCATCAACTCATGAGACCTGCATGATTGTCACACATGATAATAGACTTATCAAGTTCACAACACATCATGCAATATAGGGTAACACCACTATTCCCTTACCAGGGTTAGAGTTTACCATCAATTAGGGCTTATCATTCCCTTTTCCCCAAATTAGGGTTAGGGTTCCCCATTTCTCATTAATTCAGACCCTCTTGAGTTAACCAACTTTGTCTTGTATTAAGGTATTTCCCCTCTTAATACATTCCATCACAAAATACTCACCCTTAGCATATAATGCATAGGCCACACATTAGAATTGTCCAGCTATCTCACATGATATGGACTTATCTTAGTTTAAGGCATGGCTTTATTATAAAGTTACCTATAAACAATCACAATGATACACCCTCAACTAGGGTTTATAAAGATACAACCTCAACCAGGGTTCACAATGATAAACCCTTCCACTAGGGTTTCACAAGGATACACCCTCAACTAGGGTTTACAATGATACACCCTCAACTAGGGTTTCAACTCAATAACCCTGACGATTAGGGTTTATGTTCATGATTAGGGTTTCATGATCTCTCTACTTTAAGGATCATGCCCTTAATCACCACATGAATCATATTCATATATGAATTCATGCTATCATCATCTCAACTTGATTAGGTCATATCAACCCTTCAATCAAGTACATACAACTATGATTTACATAGTGTACCAAGTCATTGATCTTATCAGCAATTAGGGTTCATCCCTTAATTGACACTAATCACTTAGGTACTATTAGGGTTTTAACCTTTGTTCCTTCATTGGTTATCATTACTAACCATCATTGGATCAATAGTACATTCATCATCACATTGGACCTCCATTACATAAGGTATCCAAAGGAATTAGTGTTTACTATTCATCCTAATTAGTGATTTCACATGTAGGCAACCTCTTAATAGGGTTATACATGAAATCGGCCTCAATTAGGGTTTACATCATGTATTGGATGCATGCATTTGTTATGCATTAATTACTAGTACCATTAAAGGTATCTCCCACCTAATCACATTAGGTTTTCAAAAAGGTTTGATCCATTGGACCCTCAATGACATAAGGTATCCAATTGAATTAGGGTTTTCAATGTTGATTCCTTCAATCATTGAATTCATGGAACCAATCATCAATTGGACCTATACCCATACTTCAATTGAGTTTAAATATGTCAACCTTCAACTTATTTGACCCTTAATTAACCCTCAATTGGTCATCAATTAGGGTTTGATTCAATTGAATTAGGGTTTGGAATCGATGATTCAACAACACTAATCAATGTAAGACTAGTTGCTTTGAAACCATTGAACCATCATCCAAGTTGGGTATGACCTGACCCCAAACGGTCTTGAGGTCGTTTGGATGACCTCCAAACGGTCTTGAGACCGTTTTCCCATCATATCACTCAAATCCAAGCCATCCAATTAAGGTTTGGATCATTGGATTGATCACCAAATCAGCATTGCATTGTATAACAGCTTGGTACCTTTAGACCTTCAAACACCTAACCATACTCAACCCTAGACCTCCAAATGGTCTTGGGTGACCACCACACGGTCTTCCGACCGTTTGGATGAGCTCCAAACGGTCTTGAGACCGTTTGCCCATCCAACCTTTGGATTTTAGTGAAAAATCATCATGGATTGGTCTATCGAGTTGATCAACAAATCAGCATTTAGTTGCAGTATGATTTGGTACCTTTGGACCTTCAATTGGTCAACTATACTTGACCCCAGACCTCCAAACGGTCTTGGGGTGATCCCCAAATGGTCTTGAGACCGTTTGGGCTAATCAACCCAAAATCTCAACTTAACTCATTGGAATTGCAGCACTATTTTCAATTAGGGTTTGCCTAATTGATTAGCCTTCAACTCATGATCCCTTTTTAGTTAACCCCTAAAATTTGGAGAGTCATTAACCAACATCATTATGAACAAAAATCTCATACGGTCAACGCTTGGTCAACGCACTCAAACGGTCTTGAAACCGTTTGCCCAAGCAGGTCAAGTTGATCAGGTTGAAAATCAGCACTTAATCCAATTAGGTTTCCCTAATTGATTAGGCTTCAACTCACGATTCCTTGGGAGTTAACCCATAAAACTTGGTGAGTCATTATGCAACATAATTATGATAAAAAATCTCATATGGTCAACGCTTGGTCAACGCACTCAAACGGTCTTGAAACCATTTGCCCAAGAAGGTCAAGTTGATCAGGTTGAAAATCAGCACTTAATCCAATTAGGTTTCCCTAATTGATTAGGCTTCAACTCACGATTCCTTTGGAGTTAATCCCTCATATTTGGAGGGTTATCAGCCTACATAATTAGGAACAAAATTCCCAAACGGTCAACGCTTGGTCAACCATCTCAAATGGTCTTGAGACCGTTTGCTCCCAAACGGTCTCAAACCGTTTGCCCTTAAACGGTTTGCTGAAACCGCATAGCCAATCAAATTAAAACGATTTGGAGTAGCTATCAAAACGGTTTTGCTTGGTAATTTTCTTTGGATAAGCATCTAGGATGATGTCATCATCCCCTTCCTTCTAACAACCAAGAACAGCAACCGTTCTTGATGGAAATTGCAGAAAGAAACAAGAGTGCATCAAATTGAAGAAATCAATCAACAAAGCATAGAGAATTGATGCAATAGCAATGTTTAAGGGTTTGAGTTATAAAACCCGCCTCCAATTGAGCTCCAAAGCTCCAAGCTCACGCCATTAATGGTGGATGAAGCTCTTGCAACTCCCCCTAGGCTCGTCCTCAAGCTTTTGATTGCAAAAGTTGGCTAGGGTTGAAGAGGAGATCGAAATAAGAAGGAATCCATAATTTATTTTCGATTTCCACCATGAAATCAAGGAGAACGAAGGTCAAGGGCTCACCCACAGGTTGGGGACGTGCTCCCTGCTCCTCCCTAGCTCTTTGGTCGGTTTTGCAAGCAAGGGAAAGAAGAAAATCCGAAATAGCCTTTCATTTGGCTTGAAAAAGGCACTTTTATAAGGAAATTGATGAGAGAGAAAATGCATTAAATTCCAAAAATATGGCCGCCTCTTCCCCCTCAAATCCCTTAAGGACGAGGCACCTTCCTTTGCCTTTAATTCTACTTCATTATCCTTGATTTAAAGAAAATCAAATTAAGCACCTTAATGCTTATTATATTAATATCCATATGTGAGTGGGTTTTCTTTTTCTTATAATAAGGTGAGTGGAATTTCACCTACTTAGGATATTTTCGTTCCTTATCTTGGAAAAGAAACGTTCATCCTTATTTAAAATCAACCCAAAACATTTTGGTTGAAAGCCCTTCAATTATTTTTATTCATTTTTGTCCTAAATCAAATTAGGGTTTCAATTAGGCATTAATCTTGATTATTTTAATATCAAGATTCTCTCTCCTCCATCTTAATTCAAATGAGAAGTAACTCTCATTTTATTTGCTCTACATGTTTCCAAGAAACATTAGGGACCTTATTGAGTTGGTAATTTTCATATTGAACCCTAGGTCTTGGGTATATTGCACTTATCACCAAAACTAGGTTTTAATGCACAACACTGCTTTACAAGATTAATCTTGGTGCCCAAGCTTGTGAAAACCATACCACTACATCATATTCATTCTTATGATGTCTCAACATCATAGGAACATCTTATCATGCAACATTTGCAATTTAACCCCTCAACTTGGGTAATTTGCACTTTAGTCCAAAATAAGCAAACATTGCTTCAACATTGTCCAAACAGGACCAAAATTGAAACATAGGTTCCTCATGAGCCCTAATTACTTTTGACAAGATAATATTAAGCATATAATCAACCTTATTAGGAAAAGCATCTAGGGTTAACTCATAACCCAGGTCAGGGATGTTACAAATTATAAACTCCTAACAAGGATTTCGTCCTCGAAATCCCAGACAAAAGGAGAAATAGATTATTCATTAATCATGCCCTCAAGTCTCCACATATCATCTTAATATCATGGAGATATCATGAATTCTGTAATTCCACACAAGGCTCCTTTCACTAATTCAACCTTACCAATGTTTATGCAGAGCATAACCCCCTAACATATGATGTCCATATTATTGGAAAGAAGAAGCATAAAAGAACATACTTCTATCATCACCCAAGAATATTTATCAAAAGGAACAACATATATATATAACAAAGATAATTTACTCAGTAATCCTTTAACAAACTCTATGTAATTGGGATTGTTCACATAGTTCTTCTTATTAGTTGGAAATGCCACATAGCTTTTCCCTTTTTGATTGGGAATGACACATAGCTCTTCCCTTTTTGATTGGGAATGACTCATAGCTCTTCCCTTTTTGTTGGGGATGACACATAGATTTCCCTTTTTGATTGGGAATAACACATAGCTCTTCCCTTTTTGTTGGGGATGACACATAGCTTTCCCTTTTTGATTGGGAATGACACATAGCTCTTCCCTTCTTGTTGGGGATGACACATAGCTTTCCCTTTTTGATTGGGAATGACACATAGCTCTTCCCTTTTTGTTGGGGATGACACATAGCTTTCCCTTTTTGTTTGGGAATGACACATAGCTCTTCTCTTTTTGTTGGGGATGACACATAGCTTTCCCTTTTTGATTGGGAATGACACATAGCTCTTCCCTTTTTGTTGGGGATGACACATAGCTTTCCCTTTTTGATTGGGAATGACACATAGCTCTTCCCTTCTTGTTGGGGATGACACATAGCTTTCCCTTTTTGATTGGGAATGACACATAGCTCTTCCCTTCTTGTTGGGGATGACACATAGCTTTCCCTTTTTGATTGGGAATGACACATAGCTCTTCCCTTCTTGTTGGTTCCATATTTCTTATTTCATGATACTCATTAGATTGTATCAGAATGACTGCTTGATCAGGGCAATAAAAAATACAACAATCTAAGAGTTTCCATACCCACTTTATCATCAATAGTTGTATACCTGGCCAGGGTTTACAAATACTGAGATCAAGTAGTATGCACTTACATGCTATCATATTCCTTGCTATTCATATCATTATATACACATGATTTTCCCTTGTTCCAACATGACTAAGTCATTTAGGAACTCTTTTAAAGCTCAAACTTTCTGTATTAAGGACTGATAACCTAGATTGTAAAGCTAGTATCTAGTCCCCTATATGCATTATTGTTGCCCTAATCTGCCCAACAAGAGCATGATCATAGGATTCTCTATCCTGATTAGGTCTTAATGGGGATTCTCATGCACTCATTCTATTCTTGCATGATCCTTGCACCACTTCTTGGTGCAACAACATTTCCCTAAGCAATGTGTTCCTTGTGCTCTCCAGTCATTTTAAAACTTTACCCTTTCTCTGCACAAGCAGAAATCATTATAGGGTATACTGGAGGACACTAACACAGACTCGATACCTTAGTCCTATGTCTCTGTAGACTCAGCGAACCTAGAGCTCTGATACCACTAAATTGTGACGACCGTCTCGCGAAAATGAGATTAACTAATGCGGAAGCGTTCATCAAGCAGCGGATTAGCGAAAATCACTTAAAAATTAAAACTTTTTGCAAAGGGATCCATTCATAGGAAAACTCTTTCATTCAGAACCAAAGTAAAACTTTACATCCTGGTTCATATATATACATCTCATGTACTTTTGCTTCTCGAGGAATACAAACATTAACTACTCTGTCTTAACTGTACACAGGTAGTATAAAACCCTCAAGGCATTAAGCCAAAATCTCGAAATCACTAACTATTACTCCAAGGACCTGAGAGTACAGAGACGACACATAAGACTTCTATATACATCTGAACATGACATGACAGTCAATGTCTCCACCTGAGACTTTACTGTTGTCCCTGCTACTACTGATGTCCTTCACCTCCTGAAGGATTCCTGTCTCCTCGTCCGCGTCCACCTAAAAATGTGGTTCCCACGGGGGTGAGACAATTATAAAAATTGCCCCAGCGAGAGATATAACTCTCCGCCAGAAACATTGTTATTGTAACTTAAGAAGATAAATATGAACAGAGAAATCATATTTAATTGACAGCAGGTAAATGTCTAACAGTTTAGAACATCATTCTATGTCAGAAGCATTACAGTTAAAAAAGGATCAACATATCATTTATCCTTTAAGGAATAGGAAGAACATGTATAACATCTATTCAAACAACAGAATCATTACCACTGCATTAACTTTCTTCAAGCTTAGATCATATATCTTAAGCCTGGCATTTTCAATGTGGAGTCATGGCCCGTAGCCATACTCTTTTCATAAGTGTTGGGATCTTAATCCCTCACTTCATCACTGGGTTTTTCTCATCCTTTCACAATTTCAATACCATAACCATGAAATCCTGGGTATTCAAACCCTTTGTTCATCACTTGAGCACTGTTACCTCTTTCTCAGGTAACTAACACCTTTAGGTCATTTGACCAAGGTAAGTATTATACTTGCTACACAAGCATCCATCATGGCACTTGATGCACATTAACTCTCTTGCCACCTCTTACCAGGCACAAGGTATATTATGGCACACAAGGCCCAATTAATAATTCAAACTAATAATACATCATAGCTCATACCTGGCTATGCTCATAATCTCATAATACCTGCATGGTTAGCACATATAATAGCAGTACATCAATTATCTATCAATACCATGCAAAAACAATGTATTAATAATTCAAGGGTATTACCCTTAATCCTTTACCAGGATTTGGATTTCCATCACACATAGCTCATCAGAACACTGTACATCTTGTCACCTTTCACTAGGCAACAACTTTATTCACATGGCTCACAAAATCATTCACATCTTGTCACCTCTCACTAGGCAACAACTTTATTCACATGGCACACAAGGCCATTCACATCTTGTCACCTCTCACTAGGCAACAACTTTATTCACATGGCGCACAAGGCCATTCACATCTTGTCACCTCTCACTAGGCAACAACTTAAAACAAAGGCTTACAAGCCCAACTCATCTTGTTACTTATTTCTCAGTAACAAAAACATAATGGCACATATGGCCAATCAATTCTTATCAAATAAACATCATAGCTCATACCTGGCTATGATCATCAACTCATGAGACCTGCATGATTGTCACACATGATAATAGACTTATCAAGTTCACAACACATCATGCAATATAGGGTAACACCACTATTCCCTTACCAGGGTTAGAGTTTACCATCAATTAGGGCTTATCATTCCCTTTTCCCCAAATTAGGGTTAGGGTTCCCCATTTCTCATTAATTCAGACCCTCTTGAGTTAACCAACTTTGTCTTGTATTAAGGTATTTCCCCTCTTAATACATTCCATCACAAAATACTCACCCTTAGCATATAATGCATAGGCCACACATTAGAATTGTCCAGCTATCTCACATGATATGGACTTATCTTAGTTTAAGGCATGGCTTTATTATAAAGTTACCTATAAACAATCACAATGATACACCCTCAACTAGGGTTTATAAGGATACAACCTCAACCAGGGTTCACAATGATACACCCTCCACTAGGGTTTCACAAGGATACACCCTCAACTAGGGTTTACAATGATACACCCTCAATTAGGGTTTCAACTCAATAACCCTGACGATTAGGGTTTATGTTCATGATTAGGGTTTCATGATCTCTCTACTTTAAGGATCATGCCCTTAATCACCACATGAATCATATTCATATATGAATTCATGCTATCATCATCTCAACTTGATTAGGTCATATCAACCCTTCAATCAAGTACATACAACTATGATTTACATAGTGTACCAAGTCATTGATCTTATCAGCAATTAGGGTTCATCCCTTAATTGACACTAATCACTTAGGTACTATTAGGGTTTTAACCTTTGTTCCTTCATTGGTTATCATTACTAACCATCATTGGATCAATAGTACATTCATCATTACATTGGACCTCCATTACATAAGGTATCCAAAGGAATTAGGGTTTACTATTCATCCTAATTAGTGATTTCATATGTAGGCAACCTCTTAATAGGGTTATACATGAAATCGGCCTCAATTAGGGTTTACATCATGTATTGGATCCATGCATTTGTTATGCATTAATGAATAGTACCATGAAAGGTATCTCCCACCTAATCACATTAGGTTTTCAAAAAGGTTTGATCCATTGGACCCTCAATGACATAAGGTATCCAATTGAATTAGGGTTTTCAATGTTGATTCCTTCAATCATTGAATTCATGGAACCAATCATCAATTGGACCTATACCCATACTTCAATTGAGTTTAAATAGGTCAACCTTCAACTTATTTGACCCTTAATTAACCCTCAATTGGTCATCAATTAGGGTTTGATTCAATTGAATTAGGGTTTGGAATCGATGATTCAACAACACTAATCAATGTAAGACTAGTTGCTTTGAAACCATTGAACCATCATCCATGTTGGGTATGACCTGACCCCAAACGGTCTTGAGGTCGTTTGGATGACCTCCAAACGGTCTTGAGACCGTTTTCCCATCATATCACTCAAATCCAAGCCATCCAATTAAGGTTTGGATCATTGGATTGATCACCAAATCAGCATTGCATTGTATAACAGCTTGGTACCTTTAGACCTTCAAACACCTAACCATACTCAACCCTAGACCTCCAAACGGTCTTGGGTGACCACCAAACGGTCTTTAGACCGTTTGGATGAGCTCCAAACGGTCTTGAGACCGTTTTCCCATTCAACCTTTGGATTTTAGTGAAAAATTATCATGGATTGGTCTATCGAGTTGATCAACAAATCAGCATTTAGTTGCAGTATGATTTGGTACCTTTGGACCTTCAATTGGTCAACTATACTTGACCCCAGACCTCCAAACGGTCTTGGGGTGATCCCCAAACGGTCTTGAGACCGTTTGGGTGATCCCTAAACGGTCTTGAGACCGTTTGGGCTAATCAACCCAAAATCTCAACTTAACTCATTGGAATTGCAGCACTATTTTCAATTAGGGTTTGCCTAATTGATTAGCCTTCAACTCATGATCCCTTTTGAGTTAACCCCTCAAATTTGGAGAGTCCTAAACCAACATCATTATGAACAAAAATCTCATACGGTCAACGCTTGGTCAACGCACTCAAACGGTCTTGAAACCATTTTCCCAAGCAGGTCAAGTTGATCAGGTTGAAAATCAGCACTTAATCCAATTAGGTTTCCCTAATTGATTAGGCTTCAAATCACGATTCCTTGGGAGTTAACCCATAAAACTTGGTGAGTCATTATCCAACATAATTAGGATCAAAAATCTCATACGGTCAACGCTTGGTCAACGCACTCAAATGGTCTTGAAACCGTTTTCCCAAGCAGGTCAAGTTGATCAGGTTGAAAATCAGCACTTAATCCAATTAGGTTTCCCTAATTGATTAGGCTTCAACTCACGTTTCCTTTGGAGTTAATCCCTCAAATTTGGAGGGTTATCAGCCTACATAATTAGGAACAAAATTTTCAAACGGTCAACGCTTGGTCAACCATCTCAAACGGTCTTGAGACCGTTTTCTCCCAAACGGTCTCAAACCGTTTGCCCTTAAACGGTTTGGTGAAACCGCATAGCCAGTCAAATTAAAACGATTTGGAGTAGCTATAAAAACGGTTTTGCTTGGTAATTTTCTTTGGATAAGCATCTAGGATGATGTCATCATCCCCTTCCTTCGAACAACCAAGAACAGCAACCGTTCTTGATGGAAATTGTAGAAAGAAACAAGAGTGCATCAAATTGAAGAAATCAATCAACAAAGCATAGAGAATTGATGCAATAGCAATGTTTAAGGGTTTGAGTTATAAAACCCGCCTCCAATTGAGATCCAAAGCTCCAAGATCACGCCATTAATGGTGGATGAAGCTCTTGCAACTCCCCCTAGGCTCGTCCTCAAGCTTTTGATTGCAAAAGTTGGCTAGGGTTGAAGAGGAGATCGAAATAAGAAGGAATCCATAATTTATTTTCGATTTCCACCATGAAATCAAGGAGAAAGAAGGTCAAGGGCTCACCCACAGGTTGGGGACGTGCTCCCTGCTCCTCCCTAGCTCCTTGGTCAGTTTTGCAAGCAAGGGAAAGAAGAAAATCCGAAATAGCCTTTCATTTGGCTTGAAAAAGGCACTTTTATAAGGAAATTGATGAGAGAGAAAATGCATTAAATTCCAAAAATATGGCCGCCTCTTCCCCCTCAAATCCCTTAAGGACGAGGCACCTTCCTTTGCCTTTAATTCTCCTTCATTATCCTTGATTTAAAGGAAAATCAAATTAAGCACCTTAATGCTTATTATATTAATATCCATATGTGAGTGGGTTTTCTTTTTCTTATAATAAGGTGAGTGGAATTTCACCTACTTAGGATATTTTCGTTCCTTATCTTGGAAAAGGAACGTTCATACTTATTCAAAATCAACCCAAAACATTTTGGTTGAAAGCCCTTCAATTATTTTTATTCATTTTTGCCCTAAATCAAATTAGGGTTTCAATTAGGCATTAATCTTGATTATTTTAATATCAAGATTCTCTCTCCTCCATCTTAATTCAAATGAGAAGTAACTCTCATTTTCTTTGCTCTACATGTTTCCAAGAAACATTAGGGACCTTATTGAGGTGGTAATTTTCATATTGAACCCTAGGTCTTGGGTAAATTGCACTTCTCACCAAAACTAGGTTTTAATGCACAACACTGCTTTACAAGCTTAATCTTGGTGCCCAAGCTTGTGAAAACCATACCACTACATCATATTCATTCTTATGATGTCTCAACATCATAGGAACATCTTATCATGCAACATTTGCAATTTAACCCCTCAACTTGGGTAATTTGCACTTTAGTCCAAAATAAGCAAACATTGCTTCAACATTGTCCAAACAGGACCAAAATTGAAACATAGGTTCCTCATGAGCCCTAATTACTTTTCACAAGATAATATTAAGCATCTAATCAACCTTATTAGGAAAAACATCTAGGGTTAACTCATAACCCAGGTCAGGGATGTTACAGATACTTCCTCCTCATCTCTTCCTCGAGCTCCTACGTGGCTTCCTCAACACCATGATGATGCCAAAGAACTTTAACAAGAACCAGGTCTTTCCTTTTTAACTTCTTCACTCTTATATCAAGGATCATCACTGGACCTTCCTTGTAGGTCACATCTTCATCGAGCTCAACCTCAACTGGATGTATCACTGTACCTGTGTCTGGATGACTTTTCTTTAGCATGCTGACATGGAACACCAGATGTAACCTATGTAACTCTGGCAGAAGCTCTAGCTTATAAGATACCTTGCCAACATACCCCATATACCTGGGTGCCAATTTTCCTTTCCGGCCAAACCTCAACATGCCTTTCCATGGCGAGACCTTGAGATACACTTTGTCTCCCACCTGGAACTCTAAAGGTTGTCAGCGATTATCTGCGTATGACTTTTGTCTGTCCTATGTTGCTTTTAACTTTTACTGTATCACTCTGATCTTCTCTGTTGTCTGCTGCACCAACTCAAGACCCAAACGTTGATACTCACCAGACTCATATCAACATAGAGGAGATCTGCACTTCCTGCCATATAGAGCCTCATAAGGAGCCATGTCGATGCTTTGTTGGTAACTATTGTTGTAGGTGAACTTTATCAAACTGATATGCACATCCCAGCTACCTAGAAACTGCAAAACACATGCTTGGAGAAGATTCTCCAAAGTCTGAATAGTCCTTTTAGACTGCCCATCTGTCTGCGGGTGGAAAGCGGTACGGAACCTTAACTAGCATTCCCAACGCTTTGTGCAACTGTTCCCAGAAACGACTTGTGAACTGAGGACCTCTATCAGAAACTATCATTGTTGGTACACCGTGCAAACACACTATCTCATTTACATACACCTGAGCAAACTTCTCTGTTGTATATGTTGTCTTTACCGGCATGAAGTGCGTAGACTTTGTCAATCTTTCCACTATCACCCAAATGGAATCAGAATTCCTAGCTATCCTTGGCAGACCAACTATGAAATCCATAGTTATATGATCCCATTTCCACTGTGGTATCGGCATGGGTTGCAACGTACATGCCGGCTTCTGATGCTCAGCCTTAACTTGCTGGCATACTGCACACCTAGCGACAAACTCAGCTACATTACTCTTCAAGCCAGACCACCAATTTAGGTCCTTCAAATTATGATACATCTTGGTGACTCCTGGATGCATAGCATACATCGATGTGTGTGCTTCCTCAAGCACTATCTTTCTCAGATCATTATCATCAGGGACCACCATCCTATCGTGATAACAAACTAGTCCATCCTTAGACTCATGGAACCCATCATGCTTTTCACTACCAAACTCTGATCTTATCAATTGAACTGAAGCATCTGCCTACTGTGTGTCTTTGATCTGTTGTCTCAATGTAGGCTTGACTTGAATCTGTGCCAACAAACCTACCAACAAAGAAACTTCTAACTATACATTCATCAGCCACAAAGAAATGAACATATCCCGCCTATGGCATACCAAGGAACTCAATTGTGGCTTCTTTGTAGGAAGAGAAAAAGACTTCCTACTAAGCGCATCAACTGCCACATTCACCTTACCAAGATGATACTCAATGGTGCAATCATAATCCATCCAGTGACATTGTCGCATGTTTAGCTCATTTTGTGAGAAGATGTACTTCAAGTTCTTATGATCTGTAAAGATCTAACACACTTCCCCATAAAGATAGTGTCTCCAAATCTTCAACTCATGAACCACCGCTTCCAGCTCCAAACCATGTGTCGGATAATTCTCCTCATGTTTCTTAAGATGTCGCGAAGCAAAAGAAACCACATGATCCTCATGCATCAGCACACATCCTAAGCCTTTCTTGGAAGCATCGCAGAAAACAACATAGCCTTTCCTAGGCTCTGGCAGCACTAGCACTGGAGCACTAGTCAACTTCTCCTTCAATCTTTAGAAAGCTTGCTGACAACGACCATCCAAGACAAAAGGTACATCCTTCCTGGTCAACTTTGTCATCGGCAATGCGATCATACTGAAGTCCTTTATAAACCTCCGGTAGTATCCTGCTAGACCCAAAAAACTACAGACTTCTGTTGGTGTCTTCAGTTGCTCCCAAGCTACAACTGAATCCAACTTCTTAGGGTCCACTCTGACTCCTTCTACAGATATCACATGTCCTAAGAAAGTTACTTCTTTCAACCAGAACTCACACTTACTAAACTTGGCATACAACTGATGTTGGAGAAGAAGAGTCAAAGCTTGTCGAAGATGTTGTTCATGCTCTTGACTGTCTGACTATAGATCAAGATGCCATCTATAAAAACTACAACAAACTGATGTAGAAACAGATGGAACACCATGTTCATCAGATCCATGAAAGCAGCAGGTGCATTGGTTAGCCCAAACGACATAACCATAAACTCAAAGTGACCATACCTCATCCTAAAAGCTGACTTTGGTATGTCATCCACCTGAATCCTCAACTGATGATATCCAGACCGTAGATCGACCTTTAAAAACATTGTAGCGCCTCGCAACTGATCAAACATATAGTCTATCCTCGGCAACGAGTACTTGTTCTTGATTGTAACTTTGTTCAACTGTCGGTAATCTATGCACAACTACATCGATCCATCCTTCTTCTTTACGAACAGGACCGGAGCACCCCACGGCGATGTGCTCGGTCTGATGAAACCTTTATCCAACAACTCATGTAACTTCTTCTTCAGCTCTACCATCTTGGCTGGAGCCATCCTCTACGGTGTTTGGGTAACTAGCTATGTTCCTGGCACCAAATTGATCTCAAAATCAATCTCTCGAGGTGGGGGAACACCGGGAAACTCCTCAGGGAACACATCTGCAAACTCTCAGACAACATGCACCTCCTCAAGGCTAGGACCTTTTGCCATGGTATCCACAACATGAGCTAGGAATGCCTTACATCCTTGCCGCAACAACTTCTCTGCCACCATCGCTGACACTAAACATGTCAGAAGAATCTTCCTATCACCTTGGAAGATCCATCTTTCACCATTGTCAGCAAACACTGCTTGCTTAGAACCACAGTCCAACACAACATTATACTTCTCTAAGGTATCCATCCCAAGGATCACATTGAATCCATGCATCTCAAGTGGTATAATATCCACTTGTATACTGTGTCCCAAAAAAGATAGAACACAATATGGACACACCTGTTAAAGCATCGAGGAACCATCAAGAGAGGTTTCTAACAACATGTTATCTCTCTTACATCTAATAGGTAAAAGACAACTATCAACCGTACTACGTGCGATAAAAGAGTGTATAGCACCTGGGTCAACCAGAATAGATATAAAGCAAGAAGAAGACAAATAAGAATGAAATAAATCCATCTGACCTACCAAAACTCGCGGGTTGACTATCACCTCTGACTGACTCATAGCATAGAATTGAGTCATTACTTGTTGTCCATGTCCTCTGCTTCCTTGGGTAAATGATCTCGCTTGCGACGCTTGACTACATCCTCACCCTCTGCTACTATTAGGCTACTATCTCTCTGACCCTTGTGATTCTTCCTCAGTTGTTGTGTTACTTCAACATCTCTCTTTGGGCAATTTGACCTCAAGTGCCTAGTCTGTCCACAGTGGTAACATGACATGCCTTCTATCTGTGGCCTAGATGTCTCTTTCACTATTACCGAAGCTATACTATGAGCTTTGGATGGCAAAAATCCACACCCTCTTCCCTTACTCAGAGACCACTGAGATGGTACATGAGAATTCTACATCGCGGAAGGTGTTGAATACCTTGGCTTCTTGAAGCCATCAAACCTCTGCCTCTGGAACTGAGTAGGCCTTTTCCTGGTCATGGTCTCCCTTTTCTCCCTGATAGACCATTCAATCCTACAGACAGACTCCATGAACATGGCAAACCACTCCCAGTTTTCCAAAGCAGCAGTAGGTGTCAACAGCTCAGCACTCAAACCTTTCTCAAATCGCCTAATTCTCTCATCATCTGTTGCCGCCATGTGAGGACAAAACCTCAGTAGGTCCATAAACTTGGCTTCATACTCAACAATGCTCATCGATCCTTGGCGCAGACACTCGAACTAGTTGATCTTCTCATCCAAATACATCTTTGAAAAGTATCTACTGACGAACTCTCGTCAGAAAACCTCCCAACCGATCACCTCACCAGGTCACTTCTCCTCCTCGATGGCCCATCACTGGCCAACACTATCTTTGAAAAGGTAGACAGTGTGCTTTACTTTGTCCGCTTCGGGGATGTCGAGGATCCGAAAGGCCTTCTCGAGACCTATCAGCCACAGATCTGCATCCGTTGGATCAGCCATTCCAGCATAATCTGAAGTTCTAACTCGGCGAAGCCTCTCAAAGGTCTTCCCAATGCTTGATGATTCACCATGGGGAGCCTATGCTCTGGGCAGAGGCACTGACACTCTTTCCACCATGTGATTCATCATAGCCATCAACTTCCCCATATGGTAGTGATAGGCATGGCTTTTGAGAATGGCTGGGTCAAGTTGGGGGACCTCAGGCACCCAATCTTCATGTTCCTGCACTCTAGCTCCATCAATTGATGTAGCCTCACTGCTCTCGGTAACATGTTCTTCATGGTTTCCAAACATCTTTAAGCTTTTTCTTTCACTGACGGAAGAAGGTTATTGTAAGCAAAATGTGGGAAACTCACAAAAATAGACACAACCTAGTCCTAGATCCATGTAGACTCATCGAACCTAGAACTCTGATACCAAACTTGTATGTGACACCCCGCTATCACACAGACAATGAAATGTCACGTGAAAACATGTGGAAACACCATAAACTACATATTACCGAAAACACGGGTTAATTAAAACCGTTTGTAAAAAAATAATGAAAGAGAACTATTATGTCCAGATCCTGCAAGGAAACGTGTTATATAAACATTTACAAGCCTTGATATAAGTTCATAACTTACAGAAACCAATTGTCTTTCCAGCACATGAGTTCATCACCTGTTTATATGTACATAACGGGCCATGTAAGTCCATCAGCAGGATATACAAAAGGTACAATAGCTATACATCATGAAACGTTGACAAAACACCTTCGAGGACCTGAGAGTACAAGGATGACTCTAGGACTCTACTACAAAGCCACCAAAACAATAGCATGTCCATCTCTTACCTTCTACTGCTCTTCCTCTAGCTGCTCGACCGCAACCTCACGACCACCACCACGTCTAACACGATCACCTAAAAAGGTTGTAAACCAACGGGATGAGACACACAGTCCCAGTGGGAAACTTAACTCCCCGACGAAACTATAAAACCTCAGAAGGTTTAAAGCAGATAGCTGGTAAAGACATATAATAAAAGCAGCATGCTGAGCAAGACTATTATTACCATCAATCTTGCCAAGATATCTAGGAGGCATATAACCAAGTATTTCTTTATGGAACATGATTGACAAAATAAGATTTATAAGATCTTATCACAAATCATCAAGATCGTACAAGTAACTATAAGAGATAACTAGATCAGCTATATAGGCAAGGCCTCAATCAATGTTTCGTGTTTTGCTCTAAGCAGTATATACTATTTGGTTGGATTACATTTTATTGTGCCCTGAGGAAGTGAGCTATCCTTGCTCAAATCGAACCTTTGGCTGCAAAGCCCAAGAACTGGTGCCATACAACGTCAATGGGAGAGCCAGACTCCATGACCTCACCTCCTTGTGGTCAGTGCACAAAAACAAAAGCAGGACCACAGTCTCATGCTTATATGGCCTCAACCTTAGGGTCAGCTTCACAAGCTACCCATATCTCTAGCTCACCTTGACACATGTGCTGGTATCCTTTTGAGCCACGGGCCTGATCATCATGCTCTTGAGCCATGAATGCATTCATACTCTATCACATATCTTGAGCCATGGGCCTATTCACCATGCTCCATATATCCTGAGTCTACAACTGTAGTTGCACTCCAATCCTCCTATTTTCTTCTAGGAGAAAACCCCCACATATTCAACAATATGCGCTCCAGGTAATCCCGCAGGATAAACCTGTTTCACCATCACAAAAATCTAACGATGATGGATCTATGGCCAGGGCAACTACATAATATCTTCCACTGTAATTAATTAGTATATTTTAAGTGAGTTGTTGAGGCAACCAAGTTATACAACATCGAGTTACATTACTATTGTCACTATCATGGGATCTCAATCCCTCCTCACAGATTGCTACTACCTCTCAAGGCATCAACATCTTGCATCAACATCCTGGGATAGAAATCCCTTATCTCATCATCAGATGATAACACCTCAACTAGGCACTCAGCCTTCATCAGGTCCTCGGACCTATCACATCATACTGGTGATGCATGTTATCTCATCAACAAGGATTATAATCATGATACAGTGTTATTCAAACACATATACCTCATAGCTCTTACCTGGATATGAATTCATCTGATATACTTGTGTGGTTAGTATGCACATCAAGAAAGATAACTTAAAATCACCAGACATAGAGCTTTACTGATTATCATGTCATTAGGGTTTGCAGATGCACGTCATGATTATAAATATGTGTGTCATATTGTATCAATTATATCACAACTATCAAATCATGGGCATCCATTTATGCTCTTTACCTTATAAACATGGGCAAGTATCTTATCCTCTTAAATGACATCATCTATAGACATCAAACATACTACTGGTTTACAAACCATTATTCATTTTTCATTATCCACAACGATGTGATTACATGATAAAGGATCACTATCTAGGTTTTCCGGGTTGGTCATAACCTTCATCAAAAGTGCCCTCTACCCTCACTAGAAATGTGATGGGTAGGGCAACCCTCACTATAGGTTGTATCGGGTAGGATAAATACTCTCACCAAGGCTCTATCGACTAGGGCATCCAACCCTAAGGTGTTATGCCACCATATCGGCCATCATCATGTCGTGCACTTATGCATAGAGGGTGACGAGCAGACCAACACCCAGGGTATCGTGCAAACTGGTTCAAGAACTGTGTTGTGCAGCCAAGTGCTAAGAGTTGTATCAGGCATCACAACTACTCAACGGCCAAGAACTCTATCGCCCATCTAGGGTCAGGGTTGCATGTCGGGCAGCCCACATCACTTCATCAGCTAAGGGTCATATCGACCAGGATCATGGCGCCCAAGACCAACCCTAACACCCAACCAGCACACCGTAACATCCAAGACATCATGTCACCCAAGGCACCCTATCATCCATGGGCAAGGTGGCCAATAAGGAACCATAAGGAAGCATATCGCCCAACTAACACCAACACACCATATCGGTCACCACAAGATACTCACAAGGACCACTACTCAACCCATGTTGGTCAAGAACCCGACCCAACATGTATCGCCCAAGACTCCAAACAGAGATATCAACTAGGCACCCTATCGGCCAAGGGGCAACAACTACTAGGTCAAAGGATCAACTAGATCATGGCATATCGCCCAAGCTCATCATCAAAGTCAAGAGAGCCATATCAGGCACAAAGCCAACCAAACACATCATATAGGACAAGATCCAAACCCTAGACCAAGGGAGGTGTGTTGGGCAGGACTACTACAAAGTGTATCGTGCAAAGCACCAAGCTCATCCCGACAAGGTCATCATCAACCTCAAGATCACCATCATCAAACCCTAAAAGATAAAGAGGATTGGCTCACCTCTCAACAACCAAGTGAGAGGGGTTTTGCACAACCTCCATCACCAATCGGGCAACATGATGGGTCATTTCCAACTTAGATCATCACTCATCCAAACTTAGATCATCACTCATCCAAAGGCTCACCTCTCAAATCCATGGTGAGAGAAGAGTGTTGCTCAGGCAACTAGAGTATAGACTCACCTCTCAACAACCAAGTGAGAGGGGTGTTGCTTATATCACTAGAGTCAAACTCACTTCTCAAGACCAAAGGAGAGAAAGGGGTATTTCCCCAAAGAAAACCCTACTCGGCCAACAAGATCAAAGCACACCCAACACATCCATTATAGCAACAAGATCATATATCCAACAAGATCAAAGATACAACTAAGCAATAAGTATATTCAACAAGGTAGATGGCCGATCAAGGTGAAACATAGCATGCAACAAGAATAGGAAGTAGTATAGATAAGGTTAGGAGTTATGTAACCTGCCTTAAGCAAGCTCCAAGCTCCTAGCACCAAGAAACACCTTCGACCACCATAAGAGGAAGGAGAAGAAGACTTCAAAGAGAAGGATCGACCACCAAGCTTAGCTCCTCCAAGGGTATCGGCCACCAAGCTTAGCTCCTTCAAGAGTATCGGCCACCAAGGTTGCAAAGGAGAGGTGTCGTTCACCAAGGAGGAGGGGAAACTAAGGAACTAAAGGGATCCTTAGCAAGAGAAAGGAGATACATATATAGAAAAGGGAGGAGGAGAAAACAAGGCAATGTTTCACCCACCTAGGGACACTTGTCCATGGTCAATGCCACCTTCTCATCCCACCTTATACACATGTCCAAGGCAATTGCCACATGCAATAATCATGCACTAAGTGTCCACTAGAGTGGTGACACAAACGAAGCTAAGAGTCAAAGGTGGTCCATGGCTGATACACATCACTTCCTTGCCCGACACAGCCCCATGGGCGACACAACCATGGCCGACACCAGCTCTCTTGCCCGATACAGGGTCCAACAAGGCAGAGAAAGGCCCAAACAAGGCAAAACAAAGCCCAAAAAAGCTCAAAAAAGCCCAAGGCAACTCAAGCAATGAGCCCAACCCTTCCTCTCAACTCTAGAGGAATCAAGGAGAGAGAAAATCATCTCTCAAGGTGACAAACTTACTCATCAACCCTAAACTTAGGTTATTTGCAAGTAGCACCTCCAACTCTCAACAAAGCTCAAGCAAACCCTAATCACCACTAGAGGTGATTAGCAAGAAACTAAGCATAAGGTTTAGGCAAATCAAATAGGATAATCCCAAAACAGAGGTCAGGGTCCTTACACTATAGGTTAATAAAATTTTATTAACATATAGAATTAAATATGTAATTTTGCTTCCACTGGTCTTGATATATATGCAAGACTCTAGTTTTTTTCTTTGGAAATGAAGTCAATAATTATGTCATAAAATAATGGGCACCATTTCCTGAAGCACTATATTCATCATACATAGTGGTCCTATAAGTTCAACGACCATGTCTTTCTAACCTTTAATTATGAAGCCTTCAAGTTGATGCATATTGTAAGGCCCCTGACTTTTTGGTTGAACATGATTGATTATCATAATAAGTGCTTAAAACCTTATCTAACCCTTTTAGGTACTTTAGTATCATGTGCCAAGCTTAAGTTTCAAGTTTGGTCAAGTTTGGACACTGTTTGTGCAAGTTATGCATTTATATGCTTCTTTTGGGTTTTCCTACAATTTATCCATATCTGAGGTTTTTCTTGAAATTGTTCACATTATTATGGTTCCTTATATGTATTATTATCATTATTGAGCTTTTTGTTCCATGGGGCTCCTTTTTGCACCTTGTTTTGGTGGTGACACCTTTCTAGGGTTGAGCTAGGGTTTGCCCTCTCATGGATGATCTACCTTGAGGGGTGAAACTTGATGATCTCCCTTGGTTGATGTGATCTGTCGGTGTTGGGATCTGATGGTGGGTTCTTGGTGGTCCCTAGATTTTTGAGGGTTTATGGTTTTCCCTCCTGAGTCTCCTTAGGTCGGTGGTTCACCTAGGAAGGTGCTACAACCGATGGTTTTGACCCTTGAGACCTAGGGTTCCAAAACCAATAGTCACCATTTGATGGACTATCAAACTCACACAACCTATGGAGATGATTCTTTACATTTATGTGACCCTTTAGGTCATGGACACATGCCAAATATAGTAGGGCACCTTAACCTTATCTCCCCTTGCATCCATAGCTTTATATACCCTCCCTCTTGCATGCAAATGATCTCTTTGGAACCCCCTTCTCTTCCTTTATGTCTAGAGATTCGTCCCCCCTTTCTTGTAGAGGACAAGTGCCCAAGGTATAAGAAGGTGGTAGATCTCCTTGCATATGTGGTTAGGGTTCTGATCTACCCTCCTTTTGAGCTTGTGGAGCTTCCTTTGATTATTCTTGACCTAAGCAAGTAAGTTCTCCCCTCTTTACAACGTTTCCCTTTCTTTCCTACCTCCTTGTTCCTTCTTCTTGGTTGGAACCATGGTTTTTCATGGTAGAGCTTGCTCTATATCTTAAAGAACACCTCTTTCTTGCTTCCTTAACCTAGGGTTTGCTTCCAGTTAGGAGAAGGAGCTAGATTGGCCGAGTGGAGAGCCCAAAATAGGGTTTCTATCTTCTTTCCTCAAGCATCCTTACTGTTTGGATCTTCGTCTTCTTCCTAGAGGCAAGTTATATAACTTTCTACACGTTTATTGCTTACTACTACCTTGTATGGACATGCTCTTGCTCTAAAACAAAGTTCTAAGCATAAAGATACTACTTTTGCCTAGGGTTTAAGCTTAAGTGATGTTTCTTAAGTAATTTACCACCATGGGTGGACCTTAAACCCTGTGCATGATCCTTAGTTGGTAAAGGAAGCCCTAGAACTTGCTTTCATGTGATCAAACTATGGGTTTTCCTTAAAAAACTATTACAACCCCAAATTTTGGGTTCATATGGTTGGAAATGCAATTTCCCCAATAAATGTAGGATTATGGAAATTTTATGAATTACATGTATTGAATGGATTCTCTTTCCAATATTTCCTTTGTTCATGTGATTTTGTAGATCATAATATGATAATGAGTCCAATATGATTAAAATAAAAAAATCAAATAAAACATTATTAAGAAGGAAATTTGAGATAATGATGAAAATATGAGAAATATGTGGAAAGATGTGTGATTGACTCATCATGGATGATATTTCAAATACACAAGGTTTCTATTGGTAAAAGTAATCCAAATAAGGAATATAAAAGAATAGGAGAGAGAAAATATGCATAAAATATGCCTTAACAAGTGATAACTTGCTTATGAAGAAAAGTCTCTCATACTTTTGAGTTTGAGTCCCAAACTTAACACACAAGTAGTTTAACTCATTATGGACTTTCCTATAAAATTTGGGATTAAAGAATATATGGTTTAGGAGTTATGGATTTTTAAAAAATTCCTAAAGTGAGAGGAGTCATATTAAATGTAACCATTCACATTCACATTAGAATTCCTTATATTTGGCACGTGCAATGTGAACAATTGGTCTGAGATCCAATGGTGACACACTTGTCACCTACCTTGCATCTGAATAGGAATCAAAGTCTATAGTAGACACAATTTTCTTAGATCCCAATCTCGCTCTTCTTCCCCCCTTTGCCGTTGATTCTTTTCCCAATGGATTTGGGAGGCGAAACCAAACGAATCGATCCCAGACTTGTGTCATTTTTGTGTGGGAATGAGATTCGACCAATTTCCCTGTGGAGTCCAAGCTCCATTAACAAATGTGCAATCTCTACTAGCCTTGCCTATAAAAGGGGTTGTATACCCATCCCCAATAGAGAGTACTTTGATAAGTCTCGGTTCTCTAGAAGAACCCCTCCATGACCATCTTCTTCTTTGGTGGACTCACTGAGAACCTTGGATGGTGACCATGTCATGGTGGGTAACCAGGCTCTGATGGTGAGTGCACAAAGTCATCTTCCACCGATGGTGCTAGTAGCAAGTGAGTCGAACACCCAGATTGACCATTGACGACTTGTGATATGGTGTGAAGCATACACACACCTCTTTGCCCGATATGGTGTGAAGCACACACACACCTCTTTGCCCAATATGGTGTGAAGCACACACACACCCCTCTTTGCCTGATATGGTGTGAAGCATACACACACCACTTTGCCCGATATGGTGTGAAGCACACACACACACACCTCTTTGCCCGATATGGTGTGAAGCACACACACACACCTCTTTGGCCGATATGGTGTGAAGCACACACACACACCTCTTTTCCCGATACGGTATGAAGCACACACACACCTCTTTTCCTGACACACCTATTTGCCCGATATGGTGTGAAGTACACACACACCTCTTTGCCTTATATTGTGTGAAGCACACACACACCTCTTTGCCCGATATGGTGGAAGCACCTCAATCCAATATACTTGATTGAGTAACACATGAAGTGTGTTATGTCAAATGATACATCAAGATGTATAGAGTTCAATGCATTTTGATAAAAGTAGGCCAATGTACCTTGAGAGAAGGATTGAGCCAACTTAATAAAGTATGATGTAATCATTATCCTGGTGAGGATGAGAGAGAAACTTATACTTTGTGTGTTAATCATTCAATGAGCATACACAGATACCCCTATATGTGTAGAGCTATGAATCAGGGTTTGATTCTTGATAATATGAATTAGGGTTGTATTTCTTGATAATATGAACTTGAAATCCCTAATAGGTTATAGAGGGAAACCCTAACCCTAATAAGTGAGAAGGGAAACCCTAACCCTAATCAGTGAAAAGGGAAACCCCAATCCTAATAATGGGAAGGTAGTATTTCTCTTATGTTGCATGGTAATGATATGTATTTGATAATTGTTTCTATCATGAAAGACTAACCATGCAAGTATCATGAGATGATGAACATAGCCATGTATGAGCTATGATGTTTTATATGATACAAATTAAATGGGCCTTGTGAGCCATGTGAAATACTTGTGCAACAAGTATTATGTATACCTGGGTCTGAGGACCTAGAGGTAATAGTTACCTGATAAGAGGTGACAATATTCAGTGATGAACTAAGGGTTTGAATACCCAGATCTAGCAATCATGTTGATGATATTGTTAAGGGATGAGGATTCCCAATAATTTGATAAGGGATTGAGATCCCGAGTGTTATGAACTCTATGTGTTCCAAAGATTATAAAGGTACTTGATAAATGTATTACACCTTTCTTTGTAGCATATGTTATAATTCATGCTTATAACTTGATTGATGCTAAAAGATATTGTAATACACCTAATTAATCAAGTGGAACCTTACCATGTAGTGCCCAGGCCATAGATCCATTCAGTGTCAAGATTTTCTGAATGGTGAAACTGTTGGCTAAATGGACATCTATAAAATCCCTTTGTTTTGATTATGACAAACATTTCATTCTTATTAAATCTAACGAGCTACTTGAGTGTGCAGGATGACAAAGCAACAAGGGAAAATCTACAAGCTTACATATTTACATTTTCATGCAATGTAATCACTATTGTAAAAACTTGTACAAAAATATAATGTACAAGTACTTAGAATTGCATGTAAATCAAGCGTTAGATTCTCCCTAGCTAAACACCACAGTTAGACAAGTCATCCCATTCAAATAGGATTATTTTTGCACACTCACACACATAATTAGTGCCTAAATTGAAACCTTGAAATAGGATCAATCTCGGTCGACAAACCCCTCGATCGAGACACTCTCGGTTGACAATCTTCTCGACCGAGAAAGATCCAAAGTAGCCGTTAGACACAACAGACAAGTTAGTTGGCAGTTGAAGAAAGACGTTGCAAATCACTTGTTCCAGAGAGCCTGTCGGTCGACAAAAGTTCGACCGAGTAGGTGTCTCAGTCGACCATTTGTCGACCGAGATGGTCTCTGACAGCAACTGCAGAATAAATTAATTAGCCGTTGTTAAAGCAACAACTTTGTACCTAACGGCTAGTTAAGCACTTAGAAACCCCTAGAAGTTGTCTAGAACGTCCTTAAGCATCCTTAGGCCATTCCTATAAATAGGACAAGCCATAGGACACTCAAAACTCACTTGTTACACTTGAGAAATACTTGAGCATACTTGAGCAATCTGTTGCAAGCAAATTGAGCACTGTGATCATTGGCCTACTTTCCCCTTAGCTCAAATTCGTGTCCTATAGGCTAGCATCTCCTTACTACAGCACTTACACTTCTACACTCATTGGTTAGGAGATCAATACGCTTGATATAGGCAAATCAAGCCTTGTGCTTAAAAGGATAAGTTGTAATTTCTATTTTCTTTCTTGTTCCTTTTTATCCTTTGTATTCTCCTTGCTACTCCTAGGGTTGGAGGCTGCGGATTGGAGAGAGTTTGACTTCTCAGGTGGAGAAGGGGACTTCAAGCTACTTCAAGAAGGCTATCGCACGGGAAGCTACTTCAAAGAAGGCTATTACAACGGGAAGCTACTTCAAGAGGAAGGCTGCTTCAAGGTGGTGCAATTACTTCTAGGTGAAGGCTGCTTCAAGGTTGGGCGATTACTTCTAGGTGAAGGCTGCTTGAAGGGTTTAGGAAAAGAAATTGTATTTTATGTAAAATCCTTGCGAGGTAATAAAATAAATTTCTTTTCAAATCCCAGTTGGGTAAGCAACCGGGTAGTGGACTGACTTCCTTAGTGTTTGCTAAGGTTGGAACCACTCTAAACTCTTGTCTTCTTGTCCAATATCTTTGTGGTTGTTTGTTTGAGTTAAATAATTGTTAAAATTGTTATAAAACTCTATTCACCCCCCTCTAGTAGTTTTCAGTTGGTATCAGAGCGAGGCTTCAAGGAACCCTAACAAGGTCTTGAAGAAATGGGTGACGGAGTGCTCAACAACCTCAACATTGAAGGGACACTTGTTGCTAGGCCTCCAGCGTTCGATGGAACAAACTACCAATATTGGAAGAGAAGGATGCAATTCTACTTCCAAGGAATCAACTGGGATCTATGGAGAATGGTGTCTACTCCATATATGCTCCCTCAAAATGAATTTGCGGAATGGGATGCAAACACGGTAAAGCTGGCCCAAATGAATGCAAAAGCTGTAAGTATCTTATATTGTTCTATTTCGGTAGGAGAATTTAATAGAATATCAAATTGTGATACAGCTTATGATATTTGGCATAGACTGTCCATAACCTATGAGGGTACAGTCCAAGTCAAAAATTCTAAAATTAGCTTGCTTAAAACGAAGCTTGAACATTTTCGTATGGATCCTAATGAATCTATTAGTGAAATGTTTTCAAAATTCTCTACCATTGTTAATGGTTTAAGTGCTCTAGGAAAACCTGTCCTTGAGGAAGATCAGGTATCAAAAATCCTTCGATCACTTCCTCCAAAATACAAGCCAAAGGTGACAGCCATTGAAGAAGCAAACGACCTCACTCGACTCAAAATGGAGCAACTCATCGGCAATTTAGAAGCTCATGAGGCAGATCTAGAAGAGGAAGAAAGAAGAGAATGTGAACATCAAAGTGGGAAGAAGAAGGATGTGGCTCTCAAAGCCTCAAAAATCGTCACACAAGAAAGTGAGGAGTCAAGTGAAGAAGAAGGAGAAGAAGCCTTGATTGTCAACGGTAAGAAATATAAAAGGTTCAAATCTAACAAAATTTCTAGTTCTTCTACCCCTCCCAGGTGCTTTGAATGTGGGAAGAAAGGGCATCTCAAAAATGAATGTCCCAAAACAAAGAAGGGAAAGAAAAGCTCACACAAGAAGAAAGGAGAAAAAGCCTATAAAGCTGCATGGGATGAGTCAAGTGAGAGTGAAAGTGGAGAAGAGGTGGAATGTCTAATGGCAAGAGAAGACAATGAAGACTCTCAAGAGGTAAGCCTAATTGATCTTCCTAAAGAAGAGTTAGTTACTAATTTACAAGAAACTCATGATAAATATATTGATGCCAAGAAGAAACTAAAGAAGGCTATAAAATCAAATGATGAGCTCATTATCAAATTAGATAAACTTTCTTCTGAAAAGAACAACACTGATCTTGAGAATTTATCTTTAAAAACATCTTTAGATGATTGTACTAGAAAGCTACTCACTTTAGAAACAAATGTTGATTTTCTTTCTAAAGAAAAGACTGATTTGTTAGCTAAACTACAAGATTTTCAAACTTAGCCTATTTTGTGTAACCATTCGGACTATGATAATCTTGTAAAGGAAAAGGACTCATTGTTTTCTGATTTAGATCAAGCAAGAAAAGATCTACACAAGAAAATGAATGACATTGCTATGTTGCAAAGAGAACTTTATGAGTTAAGAAGAAAAGATATACTTGATAACATACTAAGAGTTGGCACTGTTTTCAATGGAAGAAAAGGTTTGGGATATGCTCCAAAGAAAAATCAACCCAAAAGAACTCAAACTAGGTTTGTACCTAAGAATACAATGGCTAGAAAGAGAAATGAAGTTGATTCTATTACTTGCCATTTCTGCTTACGTCTTGGACACTATTCCTTTTCATGCCCCTACAAGACTAAGGAGTCCGACTTAGTTTGGATCCCAAAACCCCAAACTTAGTAGAGTGGAATGTAGTTGAGATATGACCAAATGCTTTATTTTGCTATTTATATTGTCTTATCTCAACTAAACAAAAGGTGTCATGCATATTGTTATTTTTCTGCATTATTGTACTGAAACAGAAACCTTGTCGGTCGAAGTATTGTCGACCGAGCTTTGGATCGGTCGAAGTATTGTCGACCGACTAGATGTCTTTAAAAAATCAAAATTTACAGCACCTATTTCGGTCGAAAATTGGTCAACTGAGAAAATTTCTGCGTTTCTTTGCTTGTAATACAGTAACCTTCTCGATCGAAAAATTGTCGACCGAGACAGATGTCGGTCGAACAATTGTCGACCGACTGGACTTCTGATTCAGAACTTTTATACAAATCTGCATTTAAATGATTCTAACCATATCGGACCATCACATGGGTACCAAAATCTACATTCTAATGCAGGAATGGGTGGTTGACAGTGGATGTTCCAAACATATGATCGGAAACAAGGATGCATTCCAAACTTTTGAAGAAAAGAAAAGTGGAACAGTCACTTTTGGAGACAATGGTAAGGGAAAAATCGTTGGAATAGGTAATGTTGGTACAAACCTCGAAATTAAGAATGTTCTACTTGTTGATGGTTTGCACCATAACTTGATAAGTGTTAGTCAATTATGTGATAGTGGTTATGATGTGTTATTTAACAAAACCTGCTGCAAGTTATTAATAGAAAATACTACAAATGTTGTTTATGAAGGAAATAGAGTTGGAAATCTTTATATTCTTAAACCTAACTCTATGAAAACAGTAGTGGGAAAATGCTTGCTTGCAAATGACAATACCTTACAAATATGGCATAAAAAGCTAGGACATGCTAGTTCACATGTTATCAAAAAGTTAGTGAAATATGATCTTGTTCGTGGATTGCCTACTTTATCTTTTGATCAAATTGAAAACTGTGAACCATGCACAATGGGAAAGCAAACCAAAACATCTTTCAAATCAAAACATGTACTTAGCACCAGTAGATCATTAGAATTAATTCATATGGATTTATTTGGACCAATGAGGACACAATCAATCGGTGGTAAGAGATACTGTTTTGTTATTGTTGATGATTATAGTAGATATACATGGGTACATTTTATTGCAACTAAAGATGATACTATTCATGTTTTTATGCAATTTTGTTCCAAGATTGAAAATCTCTTACAAAATAAAATATGTACCATTAGAAGTGATCATGGTGGGGAATTTGAAAATCATACATTTGAGGCCTTTTGTACATCTCAAGGGTACACTCATAATTTCTCGGCTCCACGTACCCCACAACAAAATGGTATAGTTGAAAGGAAAAATCGATCCCTACAAGAAATGGCTAGAACCATGATGCTTGAACACAACACACCTAAAACCTTTTGGGCTGAAGCTGTAAACACTGCTTGTTATGTGCTAAATAGAGTAACTGTTCACTCTCATTTGAAGATAAAACCATAAGATAAAACCACAATATAAAACCATAATAGGAACTAAATGGGTTTTTAGGAACAAGCTAAATGAGTCAGGAGAAGTAATAAGGAATAAAGCTCGGTTAGTAGCACAAGGATATAATCAACAAGAAGGAATAGATTTTGATGAAACATATGCACCCGTAGCTAGACTTGAAGCTATTAGGATGTTACTAGCTATTGCTGCCCATAAAAACATTAAGCTCTATCAAATGGATGTCAAAAGTGCATTTCTAAATGGCATTATTCAAGAAGAAGTTTATGTTGCCCAACCACCTGGCTTTGAAATACCGGAAAAAGGTGACTATGTTTATAAACTTAAGAAAGCACTTTATGGTTTAAAACAAGCACCTAGAAATTGGTATGAAAGGCTCAAAACATATCTTTTTGATAATGGTTTTTCTATTGGAAATTCAGATTCTACTTTATTTTTCAAAACATATACATCTGATTTCCTAGTTGTGCAAATATATGTTGATGACATTATTTTTGGAGCTTCAAATGATTCATTGTGCACACAATTTAGTGATATTATGCAAAAAGAATTTGAAATGAGCCTCATGGGTGAACTAACTTTCTTTCTTGGTTTTCAAATTAAGCAAACACCTGCAGGAATTTTCATAAGCCAAGAAAAATATACTAAAGAACTCTTAAAATGTTTTGGGATGGATCAATGCAAACATGCTACTACTCCTATGGCTACTTCTGTCAAAATTGATAAGGATGAAAATGGGGAACCTATTGATGATTCCTTATATAGAGCCATGATTGGTAGTTTGCTTTACTTAACGGCTTCTAGACCGGACATTATGTTTTATGTTGGTCTTTGTGCTCGATTTCAATCACAACCTATGCATTCTCATTTTCTAGCAGTTAAACGAATTCTTCGTTACCTAGCCGGTACTACTTGCTTTGGTTTATGGTATCCAAAAGGACAATCCTTGGATTTCAAAGCTTATACTGATGCGGATTATGCCGGTTGTCGACTTGATCGCAAGAGTACTAGTGGTGGCTGTTTCTTATTAGGGAGAGCCTTAGTATCTTGGTTTAGAAAGAAACAAAATACGGTTGCCCTATCTACAACTGAAGCTGAATATATGGCAGCTGGGTCTTGTTGTGCTCAAGTGCTTTATATGCAACAAGTGTTAAGCGATTATGGTTTTAATCTTTCATCTACGCCTATTTTTTGTGACAACACAAGCGCCATAAACTTAGCACACAATCCTATTTTACACAGCCGAGCTAAACATATTGAAATCCGTCATCATTTTTTAAGGGATCACATCTCCAAAAATCATGTTTCCCTTCATCATGTTGATACGGAAGATCAATTGACTGATATTTTTACAAAACTGCTTCCACTAGATCAATTTAACAACATTAGGAAGCAATTGCTTATCACTCCTTTGGAGGATGTTTTCTTTGATATTTGTGCTACTTAAACAAAATCTCTTGTTTACATTTTTGGCTTTTAAATGGACATCTTTTTCATTAGATTTGATGGGATATCTAATTAAGGGGGAGTTTTTATTCTTAATGGTTATCTTTTTGAAATGACAAAGGGGGAGAGATAAATATAAAATTAACATTTAGTAATTATGTCAAACTCAATTAATGAGTTTCATAAATAAACTCTTGGCTTTACATTGAAAGTTGCTATATTCCCAAATGATCTGGATTTCATGTTCCATAATTCATGGGGAATAATAAGCACACATTTTATACACAAGAGAGAAAGCTACAAAAGGTAATCTAAAGGTATGAAACTCATATGTTTTATATTTCCTTTATTTATATTTTGGAAATGTTTGTCATCTTCAAAAAGGGGGAGATTGTTGGCTAAATGGACATCTATAAAATCCCTTTGTTTTGATTATGACAAACATTTCATTCTTATTAAATCTAACGAGCTACTTGAGTGTGCAGGATGACAAAGCAACAAGGGAAAATCTACAAGCTTACATATTTACATTTTCATGCAATGTAATAACTATTGTAAAAACTTGTACAAAAATATAATGTACAAGTACTTAGAATTGCATGTAAATCAAGCGTTAGATTCTCCCTAGCTAAAACCACAGTTAGACAAGTCATCCCATTCAAATAGGATTATTTTTGCACACTCACACACATAATTAGTGCCTAAATTGAAACCTTGAAACAGGATCAATCTCGGTTGACAAACCCCTCGACCGAGACACTCTCGGTCGACAATCTTCTCGACCGAGAAAGATCCAAAGTAGCCGTTAGACACAACAGACAAGTTAGTTGGCAATTGAAGAAAGACGTTGCAAATCACTTGTTCCAGAGAGCCTGTCGGTCGACAAAAGTTCGACCGAGTAGGTGTCTCGGTCGACCATTTGTCGACCGAGATGGTCTCTGACAGCAACTGCAGAATAAATTAATTAGCCGTTGTTAAAGCAACAACTTTGTACCTAATGGCTAGTTAAGCACTTAGAAACCCCTAGAAGTTGTCTAGAACGTCCTTAAGCATCCTTAGGCCATTCCTATAAATAGGACAAGCCATAGGACACTCAAAACTCACTTGTTACACTTGAGAAATACTTGAGCATACTTGAGCAATCTGTTGCAAGCAAATTGAGCACTGTGATCATTGGCCTACTTTCCCCTTAGCTCAAATTCGTGTCCTATAGGCTAGCATCTCCTTACTACAGCACTTACACTTCTACACTCATTGGTTAGGAGATCAATACGCTTGATATAGGCAAATCAAGCCTTGTGCTTAAAAGGATAAGTTGTAATTTCTATTTTCTTTCTTGTTCCTTTTTATCCTTTGTATTCTCCTTGCTACTCCTAGGGTTGGAGGCTGCGGATTGGAGAGAGTTTGACTTCTCAGGTGGAGAAGGGGACTTCAAGCTACTTCAAGAAGGCTATCACACGGGAAGCTACTTCAAAGAAGGCTATTGCAACGGGAAGCTACTTCAAGAGGAAGGCTGCTTCAAGGTGGTGCAATTACTTCTAGGTGAAGGCTGCTTCAAGGTTGGGCGATTACTTCTAGGTGAAGGCTGCTTGAAGGGTTTAGGAAAAGAAATTGTATTTTACGTAAAATCCTTGCGAGGTAATAAAATAAATTTCTTTTCAAATCCCGGTTGGGTAAGCAACCAGGTAGTGGACTGACTTCCTTAGTGTTTGCTAAGGTTGGAACCACTCTAAACTCTTGTCTTCTTGTCCAATATCTTTGTGGTTGTTTGTTTGAGTTAAATAATTGTTAAAATTGTTATAAAACTCTATTCAGCCCCCCTCTAGTAGTTTTCAGAAACGAGTTTAACTCAGAGGACATATTTTTTAATATGTGGGGGTGATGGATGAACATATCCTTACGTCCAGATGGGGATTGATGCATTATCTCCCCAATGAATGTCAGGGTTGTTGTGCGATAACCCTAATAAAAAATGTACCAGGGATTGATGTGATATCTCCCTGAAAAGAGTGCATGTTGTGGTTGTAGCTATTTAGTAAAGATGTCTCTATACCCTGTCAAGCTAGTTGCAGTTTGACATGTGGTCACTACCAGTGGTCTCGAACTGGTCAAGACAGGTGAGGTCATGGTAGCCAGCTCTTCCATTGACCTTGTATGGTACCGATGCTTTATGTAGTCGTGGTCGGTTGGAGCATGAGTGGTATACCTCATCTCCTCTGGGCATAAGTGTGATTATGAACATGTAATCATCCGTGTTGCATATTTGCTTAAGAATTGAATATAGAAACATTGTTTGATGCTCCATTACTTTTATACATCTTAGATTAGTAGATGATATACATGTTCTTCATACTCCTTATAAATCAAATAGATGATCTATAGCTCTGTCATAGATAGTTGAATTGCTAAGACAATTCTATTACTTTGCACTGCAATTAAATAATGATTAAACATGCTTATTTACATAAAAGATCCTTTGCTCAGTTTTTTACCGTTTACTTGTGATAATAATATTGTTGGCGGAGAGTTATATCTCTCACTGGGACAATTGTCTCACCCCGTGGTATCCACAATTTTTAGGTGGATGCGGACGAGGAGGTAGAGACCGTACTACAGAGAAAGGACAACAACATCAGGGACAGTAGTGACAACTCAAGTTCAGTGTGTTGTTTGTCGTGTCTTATAGATAGAAGTCCTATGTGTCGTCTCTGTACTCTAAGGTCCTTGGAAGTTAGTATGTAATGATTTTATGAATGATATGAGATTTTGTCTTGTTTACCTCAAGGTTTTATGTTGCTTATGTATATGTTTGGGCAAAACAACTGGTATATGATATCCTCGAGATGAGATGGTACAATATATGTACAATGTGAACCATGATGTATATATTGTTTTGGTTCTTTCTTTAAGAGTTTCCTGGAAATGGATCTCTTTGCAAAACACTTTTAATTTTTAGTGATTTTTGTTAATCTGATGCTAATGGTTATTTGCGTAATTACTGGTCATGATTTTGTTGTTGATTTGATGGCGGGTCATCACAAAGTTTTGGTATCAAAGCCTAAGGTTCACTGAGTCTACAGAGACATAGGATTAAGGTTGTTGAGTTTGTTCTATTGTCCTTCAGTTTATCTTATAGTGACTTCTGCTGATATAGGAGAAGAAGTAAAGCTGAAAGATGGTTGGAGCACACGAAGAACATGTTGCTGAAAGCAGTGTTGCTGCACTAGGAGGAGGTGCAAGGCAATGGGCTAGAGAAGAACGAGTGCCTGATAATCCCTAGCTTGATCAAGCCATGCTAGAAAACCCAGCCTTTCATGCTCTTTTTGGGTAGTTCATGAACACAATGACACATATGGCAGATCGGATGCCAGCACCAGTGCCTAGGGCACCAATTCCCAATGAGGGACATGGATCTAGTAAGACCTTTGAGCGGTTACACTGGGTAGGAGCCACCGAATATGCTGGTACAGCTGACCCAACAGATGCAGATTCATGGCTCACTGAGTTGGACAAATCCTTTATAATCCTTAGCATCCCAGAAACTAATAAAGTTATGCATACATTGTACCTTTTAAAAGGAAGCGCTGGCCATTGGTGGGCCATTGAAGAAGAGAAAAGACCTGGTGTTGAGGTCGGATGGC
This sequence comes from Alisma plantago-aquatica, assembly GCA_963693085.1. NCBI lineage: Eukaryota > Viridiplantae > Streptophyta > Magnoliopsida > Alismatales > Alismataceae > Alisma > Alisma plantago-aquatica. The sequence goes on along the minus strand of OY856414.1, from coordinate 283,255,306 downwards.
AGGAATTCTGACGTGAGTTTGTCAGTAGATACTTTCCCAAGACTTATCTAGATGAGAAAATCTCACAGTTTGAGCAGATTAGACAAGGACTAATGAAGATTAGTGAGTATGAAGCTAAGTTTATGGAGCTTCCGCGGTTTTGTCCACACATGGCTACTACGGATGAGGAGAGGATTTGGCATTTTGAGAAGGGTCTGAACGTTGAGTTAACCACACTTGTATCTTCTCTAGAGAATAGAGAGAGGTTTTCTACCTTTGTGGAGTCGGTTAGGTGGATAGAGAGGTCTGTGACTGAGAAACATGAGACTAACAATAGGAAAGTACATGCTCACTTCCAGGGACAGAGGTCTAGAAGTTTCAAGAAACCTAGGTTTCTTGCACTAGTAGTACCACAAAGGTTCAGTGCTCAGACGCAGTGGACATCAAGCAAGGGTAGATGTTGTAGTTTTGTGCCCAGTGGAGCCCATAGCACAACAATAATGTCAGTGATAGGACCATCTAGGCCATAATGGGAGAACATAGATTTCTTCAAGTGTGGTAAGATAGGACATCTGATAAAGGATTGTCCAATTAGAGATAGGGAGGTAACCCAACCACCGAGGCAGAGTCAACAAGGCTCTCAGAGGAAACAATTTAGTAGTGGCACACGAGGACATGGACATGCTTCCCAAGAAGGTTCATCTGCACCAAAAAATAGAGCATGGAGTCAACAACAGACAATGGTAAGATTCTATGCTATGAATCAGCCGGAGGCAGTAGTCAATCCATGAGTCATGACAGGTCAGATGGAATTATTTCATTCTGATATGTCTTCATCCTGCTTCTTCAGTCATAGAACAGATAATTTGTTATTAGAAACTCTATTAGTCAGATATGCAGTGTTGCGGGAGGTATGTTCTCCCTGTGTTCTTTCTTTTTCAAAACACAACATTCAGGTGTATCTTATACCACTTGAGATGCATGGGTTTGATGTAATTATTAGGATGGATACCCTAGAAAAGTATAAGGTTGTCTTGGATTGTGGTTCCAAGCAAGCTATGTTCACAAATAGTGATGAGACGTGGGTTTTTCAGGGGGGACAGAAAGATTATTCCTACTTGTCTAGTGTCAGCAATGGTAGCTGAGAGATTGATGTAACAAGGATGTGAAGAATTCTTGGCTCATGTGGTAGACACCAAAGCAGAAAGTCCTAGTCTTTCTGAAGTTCCGGTTGTCAAGGAATTCAAGGATGTATTTCTTGAAGAATTTCTAGATATTCCTCCACCTCAAGATATTGATTTTGAGATTAATCTAATTTTGGGTACGCAACCCATATCCCAAACACCTTATAGGATGGCCCCTATTGAGATGGCAGAACTCAAGAAATAGTTATAGGAGTTGCTTGAGAAAGGTTTCATTCGACTGAATACTTTTCCATGGGGTGCTCCAGTTCTTTTTGTTAAAAAGAAGGATGGGTCCATGAGATTATGCATAGACTATAGACAGCTTAACAAGGTCACTATAAAGAACAAATATCCTCTACCAAGGATAGATGATATGTTTGACCAGTTGTGTGGTGCAACAATGTTCTTTAAGATAGATCTAAGATCAGGATATCATCAGTTATGTATCAAGGAGGATGACATACCTAAGTCAGCCTTTCGGATAAGTTATGGTCATTATGAGTTTATAGTTATGTTGTTTGGACTAACTAATGCACCAGCTGCATTCATGGAGCTGATGAATCGAATCTTCTGACCATTCCTTGATCAGTTCATAGTGGTCTTCATAGACAACATCTTGATATACAACATCTCAACATCATGAACATCACCTTCATCAAGCCTTGATTTTGCTAAGACAACACAAGCTATATGCTAAGTTTAACAAGTGTGAGGTCTGGTTGTCCGAAGTATCTTTTCTAGGACACGCTATATCTACTTTAGGTATTCAGGTTGATCCTAAGAAAGTGGAGTCTATTATAGAGTGGGAACAACCCAATACACCAACTGAGATTCACAGTTTCCTAGGTTTGGCAGGTTACTATAGAAGGTTTATTAAAGACTTCAGTTCTATAGAATTACCCCCTAACTAGGTTGGCCAGGAAGGAGGTTCCTTTTATCTGGAATGACAAGTGTCGGCGTTCTTTCCAATTGTTGAAAGAAAGGTTGACTAATGCACCTGTGTTGGTTTTACCTGAACAGGGAAAGGGATACATTTTTTTTCCTATGATGCCTCTAAGAATGGTCTAGGATGTGTTCTGATGCAAACTCAACATGTAGTTTCTTTTGCTTCCTGACAGCTTAAGAAATACAAGGAGAATTATCTGACGCATGATCTAGAATTAGCTATAGTGGTTCACGCGTTGAAGATTTGGAGACATTATTTGTATGGAGAAACATGTCAGATTTTCATAGATCATAAAAACTTAAAGTACATCTTCTCACAGCATGAGCTGAATATGAGACAACATCACTGGATGGAATTAATCAAGGACTACGATTGTATAATTGATTATCATCTAGGAAAAGCTAATGTAGTGGCAGATGCACTAAGTAGAAAATCTTCATCTCCACCCACAGATAAAGCACAATCAAACTCTTGAATGTGCTTTAAGCGGGACATATTTGTCTCTTTGAGACAAATGAATGTATAGCTAGAAGTATCTTTTCTAGCCATATTACTGGCCAAGATGCATGTGAAACCTACCCTGAAACAACAGATAAAAGAGGCACAACAAGCTGATACTATATTCAAAAGATCAGGTCAGAGTATGGTAGTGAGAAACGAGATAGTTTCCATGAGTCAGAGGATGAGTTAGTCTATTACCATGGTAGGATGGTAGTACCATATGCCAATCACTTAAGAAAGATAGGTACGGAGGAAGCTCATTCATCCATGTATGCAATGCATCCGGGAAGTACTAAAATGTATCATAACTTAAAAGATATGTATTAGTGGTCTGGTTAGAAGAAGGATGTAGCTGAGTTTGTTATGCGGTGTCCAGTGTGTCAGCAAGTTAAAGCAAAACACCATAAGCCTGTAGGAACATTGCAACCATTACCTATACCACAATGGAAATGGGATCATGTGACAATGGACTTTGTGGTTGGTCTACCCAAAACAACCAAAAGTTATGGTTTCATTTGGGTGATAGTTGATAGATTGACTAAGACATCACATTTTCTACCTATTAAAACAACCTATACTGCTAAAAAACTTGCACAGATCTACATAGATGAGATAGTGCGGTTTCACGGAGTTCCAACTACAATTGTGTCTGATAGAGGTCCTCAGTTTACAAGTCATTTTTGGGAACGACTACATAAAGCCTTGGGTACACAGTTAAAGTTTAGCATATCTTTTCACTCATAGATAGATGGACAATCTAAAAGAACTATACATACTTTGGAGGACTTTCTTAGGGCATGTGTTCTTCAATTTGTAGGAAGTTGGGACTTACACTTGAGATTAATAGAGTTTGCCTACGATAATAGCTATCTGACTAATATTTATATGGCACCATATGAAGCATTATATGGTATACATTATAGATCTCTGTTATGTTGGTATGAGACAAGAGAATACCAACTTATGGGTCCTCAATTAGTGCAACAGACAACTGAAAAGATTAAAGTAATACAACAACATTTGAAGGTTGCACGTGATAGGAAAAAGTCTTATGCTAATAAACGTCGAAGACCTTTAGAATTCCAAGTTGGAGATAGAGTATATTTCAAGGTCTCTCCTTTGAAAGGTGTTCTCAGATTTGGGAAGAAGGGTAAGTTAGCTCCTAGATTTATGGGACCTTATCTAGTGACAGCACGGATGGGAAAGGTAGCTTATAGGTTGGAGTTGCCACCTTATCTACATGGACTCCATGGAGTGTTTCATATATCTATGTTGAGAAAGTGTCATCCTGATACAGAGTTGGTGTTACAACCTATAGAGGTAGAATTAAATGAAAATATATCCTATGTGGAAGGTCCAATGATGATTCTTGATAGAAGAGTCAAGAAGTTGAAGAAGAAATATGTAGTTCTTGTAAAATTCTCTGGCATCACCGTGGCGTTAAAGAAGCTAGATGGGAGCTGGAAGAAGAAATGAGGAGGAAGTACCCTTCTCTTTTCTCTTGAGATTTCGGGGACGAAATCCCTTTTAGGGGTTGATAATTGTAACATCCCTGACCTGGGTTATACCCTAACCTAGAAGTTTTGCTTAAGTAAGTTATTTATAAAAACAATTTATATTATTAAAATTAAATAAGATTCTCCTTGAGTTTAATTTTCAAGTTTGAGCTTATTTGCAAGTTGTTTGTGCATTAAATGATAGTTTGGGTGTAAATTGCAATTTACCCAAGATGAGGGGTTATATTGCAATATGTCACATTTTTAACATGCTTCAAGTGCTTTAGCATCATAAGAGAGAGAATGATGCTAAGAGGTGGCTTGTGGAAAGCATAAAGCTCCAAGTTGGAACTTGTTTGAATAATGATTGTGCCTTGTGTACCAGTTTTGGTGCAATTTGCAATTTATCCAAAATGTAGGGTTGATATGCAAAATACAACCTCTAAAGTGTCCCTACTATCTCTTGGCATCATCTATAGGAGATATAAATAAAGAGGCACCATGTTTGAATCATATATGAGTGGTAGCATTCTTGGTGATGAAAAGACCAAGAAGAGTTTTATAATTGAAACCCTAATTTAAGTTGTATTGAGTTGTAGAGATTATATGGGGATGCCTATCGGCCAAGGATCCATAGAGGAGGTCCCATATCATTTTATCAACTCTTGTCCTTTTCCATGTCAGTTTGTAACTTTGCTTAGAAAAAGTGTATCGGTATGTGAATAAAGTGATGTGGAGTTGAAATATCTTGCTCAGCAAGATAACTAATGGCCGAAATCTTATCCCTAGATTATCCTCAAGAGTTTTGCATGTCAATATAAATATACATGCATGGACATGTGTCAAACATGCATGGACACGTGGAACCTAGTAGTGTAAAATGATGACACCTCTTATACACTCTCTCTCATGAACCTCAATTACATTTACCACTCCTTTCACCTACTAGTGAATCTTTTCGAACCTTATCACCCACTTTCTCTTAGATATCATGCATAGTAGTAAGGATCAAGGAGGAGCTCGAGCCATTAAGCTTAAGGTGAAGCCATGGTCACCTTAAACCTTGGATAAATCAAGATCTCGGGTTGTGATTCTTCCTTTCTTTTCTTCTTCACCAAGTTCTTAACTATGGTGATTCCTTACATGTAGAAGAGTTGTGAATGAGTCTTGGATCTGTGATAAGATCATCTTCAATGTAATGACGCTGACCTGGGTTATTAGGTAACCCTATTTGTTTTTTCTAAGTAATTTTCTTAGAAATTTAATATAATCCTCTAAGGTGTTTTGTTATCATGTGACACACTTATGTTCCAAGTTTGGTCCTAATTGAATGATGTTTGAGCAATGTTCCTTTGTTTTGGACCAAAGTGAAATTTACCCAAGATGAGGGGATATATTGCAAAATGTCACATTTTGAACATGCATTAAGTGTTTTAGCATCATAAGAGAGAGAATGATGCTATGTGGTGGCTTGTGGAAAGCCTAAATTCCAAGTTTGAACATGTTTGAATAATGTTAGTACCTTGTGCACCAATTTTGGTACAATATGTAAAAATACCAAAATATAGGGTTGATATGCAAATTACCACCTATAGAGAGTCCCTACTCCCTCCTAGTATCATTTATAGGAGAGATAAATAAGGAGACACCATGTTCTATTGTGAGTGATGGTGATCTTGGTGGTGAAATGACCAAGGAAAAGGGTTGAATATGAAACCCTAACTTGGGTTGTTCAAGTTGAAAAGCTTATATATGAGTGCCTATCAGCCAAGGAGCCAAAGGAGGAGCCTCAAATAGTTTTTTGGACTCTTGTAAAAGCCCATTATGTGCAAATCACGTCAAGTAGGTGAAGTGTATCGGTTTACAACTTCCTTAGAAAAGTTGTATCTGGTTGTGAATAAAGTGGTGATTTTGTTGATATATTTTATTCAAAGGGATAAGTAATGGACGAAAATTCATCCCTAGATTATCCTAAAGAGTTTTTCATGTCAAGATAAATGTTAATGCACTCATGTACACATGTCACCCATGCATGGACATGTGGCACATAGTAGCTCAAATTAATGACACCTCATTTTCACACTTCTTCATGAACAACAAGTATATATACCCCTACTTTCACCCCTTAGTGAAATTTTTCGAATCTTACCACCCTCCTTCCCTATGTTATTGTGCATAGAGTCCTTTTATTTTGCAAGAGTGAATTTTTATCATGCATAGGCCTTGGGTATCGTCCATAGCAAGATCATATCAGCCAAGTAGGGTGATATCGGCCTAGTGAGGTGATATCGGCCATAGTGGAGTGTTTGACCACAAGTGAGGAGATATCGGCCACAAGTGATGGGATATCGTGCATGAGTAGTGTTGTATCGTGAAAGGTGCTAAGGAGCAAGAAGGAGCTTAATACTTAACCCTAAGGTGAGGCCATGATCATCTTCAACCTTGGATTGAAGCATGATTTTAGGGTTATGATCTTCCTTTCTTTTCTTCTTCACCAATTGCTTATCCTTGGTGATTCCTTGTATATGAAGGAGTTGTGAACGAGCCTTGGACTTTTGATAAGTCATACAACCTTATGAATGTGGAGCTTTGGAGCTGGGATCTTTGATGTTGTTCTTAAGGCGGGTTATATAACTTGAAGTCTATCATGTTATTATTCATCACCTAAATTGCTATACTTAATGATCTACTTTTAATTCTGAAATTTTATGAAAGAGTTGATGACATTATGAGTTCTAGTACTTTCCTAGACCTGGTTCCATGAACTATAACAGTTATAACGAAGGTCTAGAGCTTGAATAAGATGGTATCACCTTATAAAGTGATATCAGGTTCAAGCACACAAGCAAGCACCTCTAACCCAATATGGTGATGCACCTACTTCACTAAAATGATATGGATATGATTTTATACCTTCTTGAACGATATGGTGGTGTAGTATACACCTATTGCACGATAGGAGGTCAAGCATACACCTCAAAAATGATATTCGGCTAAGCACACACCTCTTTGCTCGATATGGTGTGAAGCACACACACACCTCTTTGCCTGATATAGTGTGAAGCAAACACACACCTCTAAAGTGATATGGTAAGCAAGCACACACCTTTTTGCATGATATGGTGTGAAGCACACACACACACACCTTTAAAGTGATATGGTAAGCAAGCACACACCTCTTTTCTCGATATGGTGTGAAGCAAGCACACACATCTTTGCCTGATATGGTGTGAAGCACACACACACCTCTCTGCCCGATATAGTGCGAAGAATACACACACCTCTCTGCCCAATATGGTGTAAAGCACACACACACCTCTTTGTCTGATATGGTGTGAAGTACACACACACCTCTCTGTCCGATATGGTGTGAAGCAAGCATACACCTCTTGCCCAATATAGTAAGCATACATACACCTCTAAAGTGATATGGGTAGGAAGCATACACCTCTAAACCGATATTGGGTTAACCATACACCTCTTGGACGATATGGTGTTGAGAACATATCTCTAAAATGATATGGTGGGTAACCCAATACACTAGATTACAAAAGTGGTAAGGTGGTTAATACCCTAGAACATGTGATGGCCAATACACAAAAGTATGGTGTGGCCAATATCTTCATGTGAGGTGAAGACATTACACTCATGTATGGTTAAGATGATACATCATATGATTGGTAAGGATGATACATTGATGGGTAAGGGTACAAGGGATATGATGATATCTAGCTCAATATACACCTAACCCAATACATGTGTTCAACTTGACATACATGATTCAATCTGATGCACCTTGTAAAGGTGAGGGTAAAACACTCTTAGGAGTGATGAGTGTAACACCAAGTAATGATGTGGTTTGGTTAATAACTTGATAGGTAGAACACCTAAAGTGGTTAATAATGGTATATTAAAAATGCATTAACTTGAGATGAGTCTATATCACTTGATGATAGTTGGGTAATTCAAATGTGTGACTTATGGCCAATACACTACATGATAAATGTGATGTGTTAGTGCATAAAGTATTAGGATGGGATATACCCTAATACAATATAAGTTGATGAACTAAGTAAGTTAAAAGCAATAAGGGAAGTGATACATCAAGGCATGATAAATATTGCATCCAGCATCTCAAGGTTGATGCACCTTGATGCACCTTAAATCCAATATACTTGGATGAGTAACACATGAAGTGTGTCATGTCAATTGTTACATTGAGATGTAATGCATTTTGATAAGTGTAGGCTAACATACCTTGAGAAAGGGTTAAGCCAAGATAATAAAGTATGATGTAATCAATATCCTAGAGAGGATGAGAGAGAAACTCATACTTTGTGTTGATTATCATTTAATGATTAAAGATGAGAATAAATAAGTATGATTAAATACTTATGATATCAAAGTATGCTCCTAGATTTGTGGAGCAATGAATTAGGGTTTGAATTAATAATATGAACTTGAAACCCTATTCGGCTATAAAGGGAAACCCTAACCCTAATAATGGGAAAGTTTTATTTCTCTTATTACATAAGCCTTGTGAGGCATGTTAAGTACTTGTATAACAAGTGTTATGATTAATGGCCTTGTGAGCCATATGAATAAGTTGTTGCCTAGTGAGAGGTGATAAGATGTGTAATGGTCTTGTGAGCCATATGAATAAGTTGTTGCCTAGTGAGAGGTGACAAGATGTGTAATGGCCTTGTAAGCCATATGGAATACTTGTATAACAAGTAAAATGAATACCTGGGTCTGAGGACCTAGATGTAATGTTTATCTATTATAGAGATAACAATGTTGTGTGACGATCCAAGGGTTTGAATACCCAGAACTAGTAATCATGATAATGATGTGAAGGGATGAGAATTCCCTGTAATGTGATGAGGGACTAAGATCCCAAGTATCATGTGTTTTAAAAATATGAAAAGTATGTGATAGATGTATTACACTTTTCTTTGTAGCATTTGTTGTGATTAATAATGATAATTTGTTTGATGCTAAAAGAATGATGTAATACATGTAATACATCATTAGGAACTATAAAACATTGCCCTGACCATATATCCATCAACGTCAGGATTTGCTAAATGGTGAAATGGGTTCCCTGCAGCATAACCTGGAGTGCATACTTTTAAGTATGTGGGGGCGTAAGTACGAATGTCCATGTGTGAGACAATCCCCTTACGAGCCTGAAATGAATGTTGATTTGGCTATATGTCATATTCTGGCTCGAGTGCAACTTTAGTCGTAGACTCTATGTTGAGCATGGTGAACTGCCCCGCGGCTCAGAGTATGGTGCTTGTTTCGCCATGACTCCGTAATTTCATAACTGGGGACAGTTGTTAGTAGATGTTTCCCCTAAGAGAGTGTAGTTGACGTTGTAGCTCTAAGCGAGGATGCCTATGTACCCTGGAACAGCTATTTGCAGCTGACACAAGATGTCCTACTAAACTTAAGTGGTCTCGTACTGACCTATACAAGTGAAGTCATGGCAACCGGCTCTCCCATTGACCTTGTATGGTACCGAATTGTGAGAAGTTTGTGGTTGGTTGGAGATGAACGGGGTATGCTTCATCTCCTCATGGCATAATTGTGATTGTTAAAATATGTTCAGTCGTGTAGCATATCTACTTAAGGATCGAATATGAGAAATATTGTTTGATGTGCAATTTAGTTATACATCTTAGTTGATAGATGATATTTATGTTTCTTTACATTCCTTGCAAAGTAGATAGATGATTTTTAACTCTACAATGGGTAGATGCAATGTTCTCCTTAAGAAAGGATATTACTTCATTCTGTTCATACAGTGAATTATCCTACCTATTAATATAAAAAGAACCTCTGCTCAATTTATAAATGCTTAATCTATGATAATAATATGGGAAGTGGAGAGTTATATCTCTCGCTGGGACAATTTTCTCACCCTGTGGGATCCACATTTTTTTAGGTGGACATGCATGAGGTGGCGAAGATCTTTCTGTAGAGGAGGAACAAAAGCTGAGGCAGCAGTACCAGCTCAGGTTGAGTGTACTGTCTTTCATGTCTTGTAGATAGAAGTCCTATGTGTCGTCTCTGTACTCTCAGGTCCTTGGAGTTGGTTCGTATTGGTTTCATGAATGATCTAAGATTTTGGCTTGAATGCCTCGAGGTTTTATGTTGCTCCAGTATGTGTTTTGATAGAACAATTGTTATATGATGTCCTCGATATGAGATGGAACAATGTTATACAATGTAAATTATGATATATATATGGATTTTGGATCTTTCAATAAAAGTTTTCTAGACAAGGATCTCCTTGCAAAATGGTTTTAATTTTTAGTGATTTTTGTTAATCTGATGTTTATGTTTAGTTCTACTTAATTAGTAACGAATTGTTTGTCGGTTTGATGACGGTCGTTACAAGTTTGGTATCAAAGCTTAAGGTTCACTGAGTCTATAGAGACATAGGACTAAGGTGTTGAGTCTTTTCTAGTGTCCTCCAGTATACTATATAGTGACTTCTTCTTATGCAGAAGAAAGGGTGAAGTTTAAAAAATGACTGGAGAACACGAGGAACACATTTCTAAGAGCAATGTTATTGCTCCAAGAGAGGGTGCAAGGGATCAGGCAAGAGAAGAATGAGTTCTTGAGAATTCCTATCTTGACCCAATCAAGATAGAGAATTCTATTTTTATGCTCTTATTGGACTGGTTAGGACAACAATGATGCATATAGTAGACTGGATACTAGCATTACAACCTAGGTTACCAGTCCTCAATATAGAAACTTTGGGCTCTAAAAGGGGTCCTGAATCACAGTCATGTTAGAATAGTGGAAAATGTGGGAAGGATTAGCATATGGCAAGAAAACAGACTCTACCATAAGGATAGACAGATAGTACATATGTGATGGTAATGCCCAAGGAGGGGAAATTTGTTGAGAATTAAGGAAATATCACTACAATTCTAGAGACATTTTCCTAGTTGTTCTAAAAAACCAAAGTTTTCGGTTCCACCAATGTAATAAACACCTAGTGTACCAGGGTAGTAATCACTATGTAAAGGCAAAGGTCCTAACTTTCCACCTGTAAGAACCCATGGCTTAGTTTCTACATCGGTAATAAGACCGATAAGACCATGGTATGAGGACAAGACATGTTATAGATATGGACATGTTGAGCATACTAAACTATTTTCTTTGAAAAGAAGGGAGGAAATGACTCAACAACTGAGGTAGACTCGGCAGGTCTTATGAAAGTTACAACCCAATAACATAAAAAGGCAAGAGTAACAACATGAAACAACTAGACTCTATGTGTTGAGTCAACCTGGAGCGGTAGATGACCGCGAGGGGTAATAGTCAGATAGAGATTTTTCATTTTGATGTACCTTCTCATGATTTTATATGATAAGCATAAGAAGGATTGATGTTGTTGACTTCCCTTTGGTTGCCCTATGGGAACATAGGGAAGAAATGATGAGAACTAGAATTTATATTATGTTCAATATTCTTTTAAATGTTCTAGAATTGCTCTTATCTTTGTGGAAAAAAAAGATGAGATATAGAAGTGATGCCTGGAGAAAATCTAGGAATGTTAAATCATGTGTTTGTGATGGTATGAAAAGTAAGGAACATTATAGTACACAAAGTACATAATACCTAATCTCAATATGTGTATACCCTAGCTAGGTATTCAACTATTGACGAGAAGGTGAGTTTGGAACTCTTAGATTGTTATCTTTCTGATTACTCTGATCAAGTAGTCATTCTGAGACAATCTAGTGAGTATAATGAAACTAGAAATATGGTATGGACATGTGTATCACATCCTAAGTGTAAAAAAAAATGGAATATGAGATGATCTCATATCAATCTATGTGTATGAGGAAGTAAAAAGTATAATCCTCATGATAAAGAGAATGAGGACAAGGGAGATGATCCCTATCTGATAAAGCCTGTGTGAATAGTAAAGATCTTTTCCCATGATGTGGAAATGGGAAATGTGATAAAATCACAAAATGTTCATGAACATGTTAGACAATAACAAAGAAAGTAGTGATGACATACAATCATCCTTATAATTCCTATGCTGATGGCAAGGAACCTAGGATGAAACAAGAGTAAATGACTCATGAACAGTTAAAAGTTCATGCAATAATCAGAGGAGATGATAATCTCTTCTGTTTGACAAACAACCCTGGGTAATGATGGGGTGATAAGAGAAATATGTTTCTTTGTGTTCTTTCATTTCAGGGACATGGCAATCAAGTGAGTCTTATAACACTTGATTTGCATGAGTTCAAAGTATTCAATTGATGGATACTTAGAAAAGTATTAGTTCATCTTGGACTTTGGTTCCAAGATAAATATATGTGTAATAAATAATGTCCCAAAGATGAAATAAAGATCCTTTTATATGTGTGTCTTTGATAATAACAACAGAGAGATGGAAATGATGAGGATATGATGTGTTTTTGACACATGTGACAGATACCAAAGTAAGGAATTCTTGTATCTAAGAAATACCAGGTGGTATGGGAAACTAAAAACATAACTCCTAATTAGATTATTTATGTTGGTTACCTGGGATGGCCAACTTTGAAATCAGTATAGTTACATAAAATAGTATGGACATCATATGTTAGGGGTTTATGCTCCACATAAACATAACATCGATAAGGATGTACTAATTGAAGGAATAATTGTAAAACCATTGTGGGAAAATCTTTTCAAGCTAAAAATAATTCCTTAAAATACCCTTATCTAGATCTGTTAAGGCAACTTATACATAACATTTAAATATACCTCTAAGATAAGTAACCTCCCCTTATGATAAGAGGATGTACAACTAACGAGATAGTTGGTACAAGTAGTAAAACGTTTAGTGTTGTGTCAACAAGTTAGATGGCACAGTAGATGTATGATAAGACTTGTAGTCCTAAGTGGGTGACAGAACGTAACTCTAGTCTTTCCTTGGAAGTGAAATGCTAAACTGAATGAAGAGTATGGAAGACTCCCCAGAATCAAGAATCTTGTTACATAAAGTTGTAAGTTGAGAAAGGTGACAAATCAGTTAGGTTTGACACCTGAATTAAAGAGGGTATGTATAATGTTTCTCTGACTAAGAAAAGTGTTACCTGACACAGAGTTGACTCTATAGTTAATAATGAAAAAGACAGTGGAGTATGTGTCTAGTGTGACAAATTCTATGATAACCCTATGTGGAAGAACTTTGTGTTGATCAAAGTTCTATGGTATCTCCATGACATTAAGATGTTATTTGGAGACTTGATGATATGATTAATGAATAACATTTGTCTCCCTTTACCTGGGATTTCAGGGACAAAATCCTTGTTAGGGATTTATAACTTGTAATGACCCTGACCTGGGTTATGAGGTAACCCTATTTTTTTTGGCTAAGTAAGTGCTTAGAAATTTAATATAATCCTATAAGGTGTTTTTTTATCATGTGACACACTTATGTTCCAAGTTTGGTCCTGATTGAATGATGTTTGAGCAATGTTCCTTTGTTTTGGACCAAAGTGCAATTTACCCAAGATGAGGGACTATATTGCAAAATGTCACATATTGAGCATGCCTTAAGTGTTTTAGCATCATAAGAGATATAATGATGCTAAGTGGTGGCTTGTGGAAAGACTAAATGCCAAGTTTGAACATGTTTGAATAATGTTAGTACCTTGTACACCAATTTTGGTACAAATTGTAAAAATCCCAAAATATAGGGTTGATTTGCAAATTACCACCTCTAGAGTGTCCCTACTCCCTCCTAATATCATTTAGATGAGAGATAAATAAGTAGACACCATGTTTGAATCTATTGTGAGTGATGGTGATCTTGGTGGTGAAATGACCAAGGAAAAGGGTTGAATATGAAACCCTAACTTGGGTTGTCTCAAGCTGAAAATCTTATATATGAGTGTCTATAGGCCAAGGAGCCAAACTAGGAGTCTCATATCATTTTGTGGATTCTTGGAAAAGACCATGCATGCAAAGCACCTCAAGGAGGTGAAGTGTAATAGTTTACAACTTCCTTAGAAAAGTTGTATCGGGTTGTGAATAAAGTGGTGATTTTGTTGATATATTTTATTCAAAGGGATAAATAATGGACGAAAATTCATCCCAAGATTATCCTCAATAGTTTTGCATGTCAAGATAAATTTTAATGCATGCATGTACATGTGTCACCCATGCATGGACATGTGGCACCTAGTAACTCAAATTGATGACACCTCATTTTCACACTTCTTCATGAACAACAAGTATATATACCCCTACTTTCACCCCTTAGTGAAATTCTTCGAATCTTACCACCCTCATTACCTAAGGTATCATTCACAGAGTCCTTGTTATATGAAGGAGTGAAGTGGTATCATGCATAGGGCCTTGGGTATCATCCATAGCAAGATCATATCAGCCAAGTAGGGTGATATCAGCCTAGTGAGGTGATATCGGCCATAGTGGAGTGTTTTGACCACAAGTGAGGGGGATATTGGCCACAAGTGATGGCATATCGTGCATGAGTAGTGTGTTATCATGCAAGGTGATAAGGAGTAAGAATTATCTCAATATGTAACCCTAAGGTGAGGCCTTGATCATCTTCAACCTTGGATTGAAGCGTGATTTTAGGGTTTTGATCTTCCTTTCTTTTCTTCTTCACCAATTGCTTATCCTTGGTGATTTCTTGTATATGAAGGAGTTGTGAACGAGCCTTGGACTTTTGATAAGTCATCTCCAACCTTAGGAATGTGGAGCTTTGGAGCTTGTATCTTTGAAGTTGTTCTTAAGGTGGGTTATATAACTTGAACTCTATCATGTTATTATTCATCACCTAAATTGCTATACTTAATGATCTACTTTTCATTCCGAAATTTTATGTCATAGTTGATTGCATTATGAGTTCTAGTAGTTGCTTAGACCTGTTTCCATGAACTATAATAGTTAGAACGAAGGTCTAGATCTTGAAGAAGATGGTATCACTTTATAAAGTGATATCGGGTTCAAGCACACAAGTAAGTACCTCTAACCCGATATGGTAATGCACCTACTTCACTAAAACGATATGGATATGATTTTATACCTTCTTGCACGATATGGTGGTGTAGTATACACCTATTGCATGATAGGAGGTCAAGCATACACCTCAAAATGATATTGGGATAAGCACACACCTCGTTATCCGATATGGTGTGAAGCACACACACACCTCTAACGTGATATGGTAAGCAAGAACACACCTCTTTGCCTGATATGGTGTGAAGAACACACACACACACACCTCTAAAGTGATAGGGAAAGCAAGCAAACACCTCTTTTCCCGATATGGAGTGAAGCACATACACACCTCTAAAGTGATATGGTAAGCAAGCACACACCTCTTTTCCCAATATGGTGTGAAGCAAGCACACACCTCTTTGCCCGATATGGTGTGAAGCACACACACACCTCTCTGCCTGATATAGTGTGAAGCATACACACACATCTCTACCCGATATTTTGTAAAACACACACACACCTCTCTACCTGATATGGTGTGAAGCACACACACACCTCTTATAATTGAGTGAAAAGATGTATAATTGAGTTATCCTTGGTGGATTTTTGTATCCCAAGGATTCCTAATTCTAAAAGGAATTCCAATAGGAATATAGAGGAGAGATAAAGAGAAATCCATAAAAAGAGGATTAAAAAGGAAAAGAAATTTATTAATAAAAGGGAAATATGAGAAATTGACTTTTAAAAGAAGATAAAGGCAAACCAATATTCCCCAATGTGGGAATCCATGCCTTTGCGTTTTCTTGAGGTCCAAGGGACCCAAAACAATGAGATAATTACAAAGGAAAGAGGAATATAAATTAATTTTGAATAATTTGATGAGTAACTTAGGAGAGAAAGAAACCTTCTTATCCATTGCAATTTGTTTCCCAAATTTTGTACAAATCTAGGAAATATTAAGAGGAACCTTCCCTTAAAATTTGAGCTACAAAGGAGTTATGGTTTGGGAGAAATCGTTTTTGCAAGTTATCTTAAATTTGGAAATTATTTCTGAATTAAAAGAAATAAATGTTTTGATCGCGAGCAGCAAGGTCTGTTGGATCTTAATCCAACGTCCAATGGTCATTGCCTAAGTCCCAAGCGAACTTGGACTCTGCCAGGTTGTAGAGGAATTTTCCTCTCTGATTCTCTCGAGATCCAGGGCAGATGGGAGCCAGCTGTTATTTCCATTGTATTCGGGAAAGCAAACCGAAGGGATTCATCCCTGGTTCGTCTATGTTTGGGCGCCAATCCAGGAATCGCCCAATCCCCGCTAGCTTGCCCCGACCCTATATATAGGGGAGGGTGAACAGGGGAACCAACATGCACATTAGATATCCTAGACGTTGCGGCGGATCGAGAGGAGTCTACCTGTGCGCTCAATTCGAATAATCACCCTGACCTTCATCGTCGACCACCCAGTTTGCCTCGCTGGAATCTGGCGAGATGGAGGCAGTTCTAGCACGGCCAGGCCCAGCAATTGAGGGCTTGATCGAGTTTAAAGGATGGAGGCATAGCTCCTGGAAGCTTGGCACGCTCGCTGGTGGCCGGAAGCTCCCATTCAACCCCAAGGTTGACCATCGCAAGCCTGTTGTACCCCGACGCGAGGAAGAAGTAGGTCGGGTGGCCTTTTACAGAATTGCCCCTCCACACCTCCTTTACTGGTAAGGGTAGTTAAGTCCTTAACACTCTTTTGATCGCAAGTAAAGGGTGTCCACATCCGTGACCGTTGGTGTTGGTTTTTAGGGGAGGCAGAGAAGGTAGCGGAAACAAAAATTTTCTCCTCCCCATACCCAGAATAAGGAAACGCGTCAACATCTATACAATAGGAAAGGATGGTTTGTGGAATCATACCTTGTCCCGAGGCTTGCTCGGCAACAATACCTCGCGGATTGTGCGGTCTTCACCTCCGATCTTGGACGGTGTCTGTGCAGCTCCTAGTCGCACCGGGACTGACAACTCCTGGTCTCACCGGGACTGACGGGATTGACAGCTGTCCTTCGAGCGGCAGAAACCTCCCACCTCTGAAGTAGTCCACATGGACCACCTAGAACTCCAATCTCCTTGTCCCACAAGGAATTGTAAGGAGTCGCACCCTCCTGTCAGTGTACTAGTTGCTGACACACTCTCCTACCACCAATTGCTTTCTGCAGTTGTCTTTCCCTTGCTGTTCCTCCCTTATCGGGTAGCACTTGCTCGGGCTCTCTCTCGGTTACCAAAACCAGAGAGAACGACAACTTCACAGAGCAACTTGTTGCACTGGGTTGTACTTTGAGAAGCCCCCAATACCGCTATATATATAGGAGGGTCATGGGACAAGGTTCTCCATCCCGGGCAATGTGGGACTAAAAAGCAGGAGTAGATGGGTTCGAGATTTTCCACAAAACAACCAACTCGCAACCTGAACCAATCGTTTCATTTCTGAAATGGTCAGTTGGGGACCTGAGTCGGTCGGTTGACACCTCAACCGATCAATTGGGACACCTCAATCGGTCAGTTCACTTCTGAACCGGTCGGTTCGTGGTCTTGGTCAGTTCCCGATTGACTTTCCATATTTTGTTTCTAATTGGTATCAAATACCAATCCTTGTTCCAATCAAATTGGGCAAGTCAAACAAAAGGAAAATTCTCACCAATCCTACTTTCCCAACTTGCTCGGTTGTAACAGTTGAACCGATCGTTTCAACACTTGAAGCAATCATTTCACCCTGTCATGATCCGATCGACTCACAACCTGAGCCGATCGGTTCACCAAGCTGAGTCGATCGGTTCATCACATGAGTCGATCGGTTGGGAGTGCAGATTGTGCAGAATCAGTCAATTGTAGTTTCAATCAATCTGATACTCTAATCAATCAGTCCAACACCTTGAACATTATTATACTGAGCTATCAATTGATTGAGTGTTTAATTGAACTACTAAACTCCTTTAGTAATCAATCTAAACATTGTTTGTGGACAAAACTCCTTTTCCAGGTTAAATCCTATGTGTGTGACCCTGCAGGTCCATTTCACGTTGGCAGTGAAAGTCCATAACACTTATGGCTTCACAAGCAAAGAGCGGTGCTTAGTCACACATCACTTCTACCCAAGTCAAATAGAAAGTTGGAGAACAACTTTCAACCCTACAATCTGTGAATGGTGTTACAGTGAATGTATAATTCCTTTTTCACTGATGTCCCGAGTGAACTCGAGGCATGGAACAGTCATCCTTTCAACGTTCATTCACTTTCTTGATCTCAGAGTAGATTGGAAGAGATATGTATGACATCAATATCACATACTAATTCACACATGTGTGTGCACGCCTATTTCAATCCTACTCATCAAGTGGCCTTGGATATCAAACTCCCTCAGGAGGGACAAATCCCATATCTATCACTCACCCCTCAAAAGCCCCATGTGTCAAAGCCACCCAATCATCACCTTTATAACAACCCATGTTTCACGACTGCGTTTGATGATGTCAAAGTGTGCCCAACGACATGTGTTGAGTGTAGTGATTTCAGGTCAAAGAATCACACTCACCGCCATCACTTTGAGTACTGACTGTGACTACCATGTCATGGTTCCATGTGTCAAAATCACGGTGGGTCTGTCCGGTATAATTGTTCTCTAACAAGTACCTATGTGTTTGGTTTGATATCTCTATATCATGACTAATGAGATTCTATCATCAACCAACACCACAATCTAGTCTTGTGTGTCATTGTTGTCTATCTACCTTCCACAATGACATCCGACTAGGGACATAAGAAGAATGTACAAACTCTTAGCATCTGTATCATCTCATCATTCAGGTCCTCAACCTGAAAGCATACGTCATTGAGTACTGTCATTCTCTAGACATTCAATCTGTTCTATCACTATCTCATATGACTGAACAAGAAAGAATTGGAAGCTTGCCTTTGATGTTTATCAAATCAATCTTAATGTATCCCACCAATCATCCCATGATTGGCTCTCAAGTCATACATACCAACAGTTGGATCCTAAGTGGACCACCGGGCCATGGATCAGACGATCCATATTTTTATGAAAATAGTAAGTAAATAAATAAAAAGGAATTATCTTGATAAAATCATATCTTGAGCTAGGAACCTCAGATGAGGGAAGTTAATACATGAAAAATGATCAGAAAAATATGAAGAATATGTTAAAAATGGTTTGGACATCTAAATCTATATATTTTTGGAAAAGTGTATAATTTGATGGAAAAGTGTTAATTTGTAATTAGAAAACCCTAATTGTTAACCAAAGATGTTTTTATCTGGAAATTAGGTTAATTCGAGCATGGTTTACTTGATTAAAGGTAAAGATGGTTTTTAAAATGTTTTGATGATAGAATTGCAAAGTTTAGGGTTTTAAACTTAATATAATGGTTAAGATGCTTAGAAACCCTAAATTAGAGTAAAAGAAAAGAAAAGTGCTCATAATATGAAATTAGGGTTTCATGTTGCTAAAAGATGAAATTAGATTTTTTGAGAGAAATATGAAATAGTTAGGGTTTAAAGTAATAAAGAGCAAGTGAAACCCTAATTATGGTCAAAACCCTAAAAAGGACAAATAACCTAGGAAACAACTAGGATTGACGGATCAAGATGACATGATTGATGATAGAGAAATTGAATGCCTTTTCAGGATCAACCTGTGTGCACTTGTTTGATTTCTTGATTGGTTATTTCTGCATTCAAGTCAGCTTAACAGGTATGTGGTTAATTATGAATAACTGCCTTAGTTTTCCTGAGGATTTTCCGGATGGTTAACCTCATTGAATGCAAATTATCAGTTTGGATGTTCATACTTACAAACTATAAATTCACTATGATTATCACATTAATAATAGAAGTATATATTCTCGCACCTACATGCCACCCTGATGGATGATGCCAAAGGTCAGACCCAGATGGGTAGACCAATGGACACCTTGAGTGGTGACCCCAGGCACCAAGCTCGGGAATGAGAAGGTGGCCTATGATATTGCATGGCTAGAGGGCACCATGAGTGGTGACCCCAGGCACCAAGCTCGGGATTGAGAAGGTGGCCTTAAGTCATTAGCAAAGGAAACCCTAAGGTGGGTATGCCAGGGTTAGGGAAAAAGCGGTGGAGAATGTCATACTGGAAAATGTATATTGGCTGGTTAATTAACTCGATTGTGATAATTAGATTGTTATCCATATGTGCAAACTTTTGGTTGTCCCCACATACCAGTATATTTCGATATACTGACCGACGTTTTGTTTGTTGGCATTTTAGGAACAACAATTGAAAGAAAAAATAGTAAAGTGACACATTGTGGAAATAAGAAATAAAGTTCAAGGAGGATTAGATAGAATAATTCAAGCTCTGGATAGATAGATTTCCAAAGTTTTCAAAGGTAAGTAAAGTTTTAATTTTATACCAAATTCCTGTTAGTTAGTAGAATTTCATAATTAGTATTGATTATTTGTCAAACCTTTGATCATGTTAATTGAATAACGGCTCTGACCTTACAAATGGTATCAGAGCATAGGTTCCCCATCTAATCATTAATAATTATTAAATTTTACAAAATTCCATAGAACTAAGGGAGTTATTAGCGGAGTGTCCAAAAGATTGAGGTGTCTAGAAAAGGATCACTTCTGGGGGCTGGCAATATTTTCCTCCGCACCGCTAGTCGGAATATGAGGAGTCCCAAATTGTGTGACTGCCTTGCCGATGTCTTAGGATATGACTTGAAATAAGATACCTTTAGGATTCTCTCATCTTGTTCATCCCTTCTCAACTCAAATTCTGATAAGGATGTTAAGGATTAGGGTTTTCCTCTCTTCTCCTCACCCTCTTGAGGTATGGGTAAGGTTGATAAGGATTTAGGAATCCTCCACCAAATTAATAAAAGCATGTAAATAAGATGTCATGGACTTAAGCTTAATAGAGTAAGCGTAAAGGAATAGATACATGCTTATGTCATATGACATGAGTTGTCATTGCCCTCAGGAGAGACCTGAGGATAGACCTCCTTGTCAGGAGGATGAGCAGAGAGAGTTAGTCTTGGAGGTAGAAACCTCCATTAAAAGTAGAGACCTGACACCTCCTCTGAGGAAGATGTTAACCCTAAGTGGAGATTAGAGAAAGAGATGACATGATGAGTTAGATGTCATGGTTGACGGGTGTTTGGATGGACATGCCTTTAGATTGCCATATGAACCATGAGAAGTTGTGGACCAAGTACCTTTAGCAACCCAACCCTGGGAAGGGTCGTGCATGTTTGAGCGAAGGATACCTCCTTCATGGATGAGGTTAGAGAAGAACCTAGAGAAACCTTATGGGCTGTTACAAGTAGGATATAGCTTGCACCCAGAGTACATCAGTAGTACGAGCAGTAAGTCTAAACCGAGGCCAGAAGGACAGGATGGGTGGCTTATGAGATAAGCATAAGGGCTATGGATAATTATAAGCAAACATAAGTTCGAGCACATGCTTCACCCATGTAGAGGTATGCCTGTGAGCTTGATCCTTCATGGAGAGAGGACCTCTAGTAGTAAGGTTGGAAGTGGAGTCAGCTCTAGAGAGAGAAAGTAGACCTCAGGAAAGAAGGTTGGAAGCCTAAAACCCTGAAACTTGAGGAATAGTGGGGAGTTGAGGATGATGCGACCTAAGTGGATGATAATGGTTGCCTTATACTTGATCCCTGGAGGCTGATGATATCTTAGTTGCCTTTAGAGGAACCAAACCCTAGATAGAGGATGATGCTTCTAGTACCTATGGTATAAGTGATTACCTACTGGATGAGATAAAGAGTGCTTTAGACCCTGAGGAGGTTTAAGTAACCAGTTGTGAGGCTTTATACCTAGTTGGTTTTCATGAAAGAGGTCTCAACTCAAAAGTGTTGCTCGAGTAGAAGGATCATGGGAGTACATGACATACCTTGGACATGCTTGATTCATGGTTAAGAGATTGAGCATGCAGTCAGACACCCAAAGGTGAACCTAGGGTTCCTAGGCCTAAGAGGGGAAGTAGTGTATCCAATGCTCATGATGAGATTTGAGTCTCTATAGTTTCGAGCATGGTACTCCTCATGTGTAGAGGTAAAGGAAATCCCTTAAGTTAAGGGTATGTTTGATGAATCCCTTGCAGCTAAGTTGGTCTAATGTTAAGGATGAGAACAAGTGTGACCTAGCATGGTTTAGGAGGAACACTTGTGCCTTAGTAGTTGCTAGATTAAGCATGCTCATGTGAATGTAAACCCTAGGGACGGTTGTGACCTTGTTGTCAAGAGATGTAGTTCCCTCCCATCCTGGGAGAGGGACCCTTTGGTTGGGTATATTCTAGTTTTGTTGGTGTTGAGGTAACCTAAAGAGGTTTCATAGGATCTTGAGAAAGCTAAGTGAAAGGTACATGGTATGAGATTGAACCTGTAGACCCATAGTTAACCATCTCTAAGTGCATATGGATGTGTTACCATGGAGGTAACCGGTATGGGTCCTGACCAAGGTAGGCATGTCGCCATGATCCCTAAGAAAGAATAAAAGACAGCCCAAGAATGTAGAGAGAGATGATGAAGGATTGGGTAAGGTTCTATGTTGGACATGTACTATAATGGAATCCTAAGTCTATCCTAGGGTCAGGTAGGGATAAGACCAATGGAAGAAGGAGTTTCCTAATTCCCTAGTTGCACATGACCATAGGGTCGGGAGGTAACAACTATCATTGTCTAAGGGCCATGGGTTAGAAGATTGATCACCTTCATGAACTCATGGGACCCAAAGGGCAGATGAGTAGGGCACTCTCTGGATGCATAAGGGAAAAGGGATGACCCCAAAAGTGCTGACACCCTATAGACCTAGAGGAGATGACCAAGGATTGTGTGTAAACCCAAGTAGGTTCGAGACCAGTTTTCCATGGGAGTAAGTTTGATATCAAGATGATTGTGATGTAGAGACATGAGTGGCACGTTTCAACTTAGATTTAAAAGGTGTACTGGCGAGGTGGGATGTACCATCTCTACTCTTAGAATAGGAAGAACTCTGTATTTGGACTGCAGCCAAATGCTTATTTCCTCTTGTTATGGGAGTGAGAGATAGGACAGTACGCATGCCAAACACCAAGGATAAAGATTATGCGAGTTGGAACGTTGCTATAAGGTATGAGGATAGAGATGATAACATACCTTGGTGGAATGAATGATACATGGACAGGTACAAATGATAAAAGGATTAAGATAATCACCTTGTATGGATGTTCCTAGTAGGAGCTTTGTGGAATTTGCAAGTTATACAAGGTTGAGTTTGATCACCAGGTGGATGAGCTCAGAGTTTTCTTGATGAAGACAAACTTAGAGTTTGAGATGAGATGATAAGTGGAATACATGGAGGTGTATGTCTTCAACACCTAAGGATAAGAAGTGGTAATGAATGCTCTATTTGAGATATAGCTGCCTAGTTTAGTTGGAAGCTAGTAGAAGTTGAGGTTATTAGGCTAACCTTAAGTTGAGAAAAAAAAGAGATAGGTTTGGCTAACACTCAGATATACCGAGATCTGTTGAACAAGATTAGTGGTTGTTTGGTTAGCCAGCCTAGGCCTGATGCGATAAAAGGATGGTTGTAGAACCTTAGTTACACTTCTTTGGAAAAGAAGGTGATGAGACCCCAACTAAAGAGGTTTAGGGTTTCTGAGGGATCGATCTTGAGGAATCATGACATACAAGGGATCATGATACACCATGGTACTACTAAAGTAGTAAGTTACAATAGTATTGTTGATGCCTAAGATGAAAAGTGTACAAAGATGCACATGTCTCGTCACCATGCACGTCAAGAGGTGAAGCATGAACACCAGTAACCCAGTGTAGTGATATAGAGGATAGAGAGTCCCTGAGAGGGAATGGGAGTTCACTACTATGGAGGTGGTGGTAGGCTTTCCCTAGACCAAGGAAGGTCGAGATGCAATATGGGTTATGGTAGATCGCCTTACCTATATGACATGAGAAAGAAAGGGTAATGTCAAGGGATAGATCGGGTTGAACTACACATGAGAGAGATGGTTCAACTACACCATGATGCGAGTTCAAAAGTTCTTGAGTAGGACCTAAAGATTCACTTCCATGCAGTAGAAGTAGAAGAACTCGATGTCAATACAATTTATCACCCCATACTAATGGACAATATGATCTAGACTAGAGGGTCTGATGAGAGCATGTGTGCTCATTCAGGGTGATACATAGAGACATTTCTTAAGATGTGATGTTAACCACCATAACCTTTATCAGGATGCAAGAAGTCTTATAGAGAGGTTGTGTCGGTTACTACTTCATTAAGATGATGGTGAAGGAGGCCTCACGAAGGTCAGAAAAGAACCATAGTGTGTGTAGATGAAGTCACTTTGATCATGCAATGGCTGAGAGAGAGCCTAGTGGTGACATGAGTCACAGGCTGATGCTAAGGAAGACTGGAATGCAATTCACTATGGGAAAATATGTGATGTGAAAATCCGACCCCTCTAATCTTCAGCTGAGAAAGTTGAGTCCCCGATATATAGGTCCATTTGAGATGAATTGGTGGAGATGGTTGTGTTTAACCTTACCCCGCAGGATAACATGATGTGTGATGTGTTCCATGAGTCCGATCTAGAGCACTATGTGAGGTACCCAAGCCATGTGCTGAGCCCTGAACCTATTAAGCTTTTGAGAGGCTAAAATATCCTGAGTCACCTATGAGGGTACAATATACCAAGGTAAGAAAGAACTCAGATGGAAGAATATGAGATGATAAAGGTTCTTAGGAATCACTATGGAAAGGGTAAGGCCACATGCGAGCCATGATGGACATATGAAAGATTTATCCTGAATTCTTTGTTTGCTTGATGCTATTTTGAGGGCAAAATTCCTATAAGAGGGGAAGGATGTTACAACCCCAATGGGTTCATTTGCTGAGAAATGTAATTTTTCATATTAAAGATAAATGAACAAATAATAATGTCTTTTCAATTCAATAGCCTTGATGATTGTTGTGTGGGATTTATTGGCTATTGGGCCCAATAACAAGGAAATTCAATTAGTAAATGAATAATTAAGTTTTGAGAAAAGAAAGGTGTGGAAACCTCCAAAAGGAAAAAGAATACAATCCAAAGTTGGATTTCGTGCCTCTTGGGTTCCTTGGGTCCCAAGGGGTCCAAAGTTGCATAGATAATGCAATAAGAAAAGAAAAGACCAATTAAGTATTTCCTTATTTAAAAAGAAATTGGAAATAATGATAAAATGTGGAAAATAAGTGAAAAGAGGTATAATTGAGTTATCCTTGGTGGATTTTCGTATCCCAAGGATTCCTAATGCTAAAAGGAATTCCAATAGGAATATAGAGGAGAGATAAAGAGAAATCCTTAAAAAGAGAATTAAAAAGGAAAAGAAATTGATTAATAAAAGGGAAATATGAGAAATTGACTTTTAAAAGAAGATAAAGGAAAACCAATATTCCCCAATGTGGGAATCCGTGCCTTTGGGTTTTCTTGAGGTCCAAGGGACCCAAAATAACGAGATAATTCCAAAGGAAATAGGAATATAAATTAATTTTGAATAAATTGATGAGTAACTTAGGAGAGAAGGAAACTTTCTTATCCATTGCAAGTTGTTTCCCAAATTTCGTACAAAGCTAGGAAATATTAAGAGGAACCTTCCCTTAAAATTTGAGCTATAAAGGAGTTATGGTTTGGGAGAAATCGTTTTTGCAAGTTATCTTAAATTTGGAAATTATTTCTGAATTAAAAGAAATAAATGTTTTGATCGTGAGCAGCAAGGTCTGTTGGATCTTAATCCAATGGTCGATGGTCATCGCCTAAGTCCCAAGCGAACTTGGACTCTGCCAGGTTGTAGAGGAATTTTCCTCTACGATTCTCTCGAGATCCAGGGCAGATGGGAGCCAACTATTATTTCCATTGTATTCGGGAAAGCAAACTGAAGGGATTCATCTCTGGTTCTTCTATGTTTGGGCGCCAATCCAAGAATCGCCCAATCCCCACTAGCCTGCCCCGACCCTATATATAGGGGAGGGTGAACAGGGGAACCAGTGTGCACATTATATATCCTAGATGCTGCGGCGGATCGAGAGGAGTCTACTTGTGCGCTCAATTCGAATAATCAGCCTGACCTTCATCGTCGACCACCCAGTTTGCCTCGCCAGAATTCGGCGAGATGGAGGCAGTTCTAGTACGGCCAGGCCTAGCAATTGAGGGCTTGATCAAGTTCGAAGGAAGGAGGCGGAGCTCCTGGAAGCTTGGCACGCTCGCTGGTGGCCGGAAGCTCCAAGTCAACCCCAAGGTTGACCATCGCAAGCCTGTTGTACCCCGACGCAAGGAAGAAGAAGGTCGGGTGGCCTTTTACAGAATTACCCCTCCACGCCTCCTTTACTGGTAAGGGTAGTTCTGTCCTTAACACTCTTTTGATCGCAAGTAAAGGGCGCGCACATCCATGACCGTTGGATCCTAAGTGGACCACCGGGCCACGGATCAGACGATCCATATTTTTCTGAAAATAGCAAGTAAATAAATAAAAAGGAATTATCTTGATAAAATCATATCTTGAGCTAGGAACCTCAGATGAGGAAAGTTAATACATGAAAAATGATCAGAAAAATATAAGGAATATGTTAAAAATGGTTTGGACATCTAAATCTTTATATTTTTGCAAAAGTGTATAATTTGATGGAAATGTGTTAATTTGTAATTAGAAAACCCTAATTGTTAACCAAAGATGGTTTTATCTTGCAATTAGGTTAATTTGAGCATGGTTTACTTGATTAATGGTAAATATGGTTTTTAACCTGTTTTGATGATAGAATTTCAAAGTTTAGGATTTTAAACTTAATATAATGGTTAAGATGCTTAGAAACTCTAAATTAGAGAAAAAGAAAAGTGCTCATAATATGAAATTAGGGTTTCCTGTTGCTAAAAGATGAAATTGGATTTTTTTGAGAGAAATATGAAATAGTTAGGGTTTAAAGTAATAAAGAGGAAGTTAAATCCTAATTATGGTCAAAATCCTAAAAAGGACAAATAACCTAGGAAACAACTAGGATTGATGGATCAAGATGACATGATTGATGATAGAGAAATTGAATGCCTTTTCAGGATCAACCTGTGTGCACTTGTTTGATTTCTTGATTGGTTATTTCTGCATTCAAGTCTACTTAATAGGTATGTGGTTAATTATGAATAACCGCCTTAGTTTTCTCGAGGATTTTTCGGATGGTTAATCACATTGAATGCAAATTATCAGTTTGGATGTTCATACTTGCAAACTATAAAGTCACTATGATTATCACATTAATAATAGAAGTATGTATTCTCGCACCTACATGCCACCCTGATGGATGATGCCAAAGGTCAGGCCCAGATGCGTAGACCAATGGACACCTTGAGTGGTGACCCCAGGCACCAAGCTCGGGAATGAGAAGGTGGCCTATGATATTGCATGGCTAGAGGGCACCATGAGTGGTGACCCCAGGCACCAAGCTCGGGATTGAGAAGGTGGCCTTAAGTCATTAGCAAAGGAACCCCAAAGGTGGGTATGCCAGGGTTAGGGCAAAAGCGGTGGAAAATGTCATATTGGAAAATGTATATTGGCTGGTTAATTAACTCGATTGTGATAATTAGATTGTTATCCATATGTGCAAACTTTTGGTTGTCCCCACATACCAGTATATTTCGATATACTGACTGACGTTTTGTTTTTCGGCGTTTTAGGAACAACAATTGAAAGAACAAATAGTAAAGTGACACATTGTGGAAATAAGAAATAAATTACAAGGAGGATTAGATAGAATAATTCAAGCTCTGGATAGATAGATTTCCAAACTTTTCAAAGGTAAGTAAAGTTTTAATTTTATACCAAATTCCAGTTAGTTAGTAGAATTTCATAATTATTATTGATTATTTGTCGAACCTTTGATCATGTTAATTGAATAACGGCTCTGACCTTCGCGTCTCCCTTAATTGGGGGTTATCGGGAGGCGGGGTCGTTACAATACACCTCTAAACCGATATTGGGTTAAGCATACACCTCTTGGACAATATGGTATTGAGCACATATCTCTAAAATGATATGGTGGGTAACCTAATACACTAGATGACAAAAGTGGTAAGGTGGCTAATATCCTAGAACATGTGATGGCCAATACACTAAAGTATGGTGTGGACAATATCTTCATGTGAGGTGAAGATGTTACACTCATGTATGGTTAAGATTATACACCATATTATTGGTAAGGATGACACCTTGATGGGTAAGGGTATAAGGCATATGATGATATCTAGCTCAATATACACCTAACCCAATACATGTGTTCAACTTGACATACTTGATTCAATCTGATTTACCTTGTAAAGGTGAGTGTAAAACACTCTTAGGAGTGATGAGTGTAACACCAAGTAATGATGTGGTTTGCTTAATACATTGATAGGTAGAACACCTAAAGTGGTTGATAATGGTATATCAACAATGCCTTAACTCGAGATGAGTCTATATCACTTGATGATAGTTGGGTAATTCAAATGTGTGACTTATGGCCAATACACTACATGATAAATGTGATGTGTTAGTGCATAAAGTATTAGGATGGGATATACCCTAATACAAGATAATTTGATGAACTTAAGTAAGTTAAAAGCAATAAGGGAAGAGATACATCAAGGCATGATAAATACCACATCCAGCATCTCAAGGTTGATGCACCTTGATGCACCTTAAATCCAATATACTTGGATGAGTAACACATGAAGTGTGTCATGTCAATTGTTACATTGAGATGTAATGCACTTTGATAAGTGTAGGCTAACATACCTTGAGAAAGGGTTAAGCCAAGATAATGAAGTATGATGTAATCAATATCCTAGAGAGGATGAGAGAGAAACTCATACTTTGTGTTGATTATCATTTAATGATTAAAGATGAGAATAAATAAGTATGATTGGATACTTATTATATCAATGTATGCTCCTAGATTTGTGGAGTAATGAATTAGGGTTTGAATTAATAATATGAACTTGAAACCCTATTCGGCTATAAAGGGAAACCCTAACCCTAATAATGGGAAAGTTATATTTCTCTTATTACATAAGCCTTGTGAGGCATGTTAAGTACTTGTATAACAAGTGTTATGATGAATGGCCTTGTGAGCCATATGAATAAATTATTGCCTAGTGAGAGGTGATAAGATGTGTAATGGCCTTGTGAGCCATAAGAATAAGTTGTTGCCTAATGAGAGGTGACAAGATGTGTAATGGCCTTGTAATCCATATGGAATACTTGTACAACAAGTAAAATGAATACATGGGTCTGAGGACCTAGAGGTAATGTTTATCTATTATAGAGATAACAATGTTGTGTGACGATCCAAGTGTTTGATTACCCAAAACCACTAATCATGATAATGATGTGAAGGGATGAGAATTCCCAGTAATGTGATGAGGGACTGAGATCCCAAGTATCATGTGTTTTAAACATTTGAAAAGTACGTGATAGATGTATTACACTTTTCTTTGTACCATTTGTTGTGATTAATAATGATAACTTACTTGATGCTAAAAAAGTGATGTAATGCATGTAATACATCATTAGGAACTATAAAACATTGCTCTGACCATAGATCCATTGACGTCAGGATTTGCTAAATGGTGAAATGGGTTCCCCGCGACATAACCCAGAGTGCATACTTGTGAGTATGTGGGGGCGTAAGTACGGACGACCATGTGTGAGCCAATCCCTTTACGAGCCCGAAATGAATGGGGATTTGGCTATATGTCACATCCTAGCTCGAGTGCGACTTCAGTCGTAGACTCTATGTTGATCATGGTGAACTGGCATGTGGCTCATAGTATGGTGCTTGTATCGCCATGACTCAGTAATTTCATAACTGGGGACGGTTGTTAGTAGATGTTTCTCCTAAGAGAGTGTTGTTGATGTTGTAGCTCTAAGTGATGATGCCTACATACCCTGGCACAGCTATTTGTAGTCGACACAAGATGTCCTACTAAACTTAAGTGGTCTCGTACTGACCGAGACAAGTGAGGTCATGGCAACCGGCTCTCCCATTGACCTTGTATGGTACCGACTTGTGAGAAGTTTGTGGTCATTTGGAGATGAACGGGGTATGCTTCATCTCCTCAGGGCATTAGCGTGATTGTTAAAATATGTTCATCCATGTAGCATATCTGCTTAAGGATCGAATATGAGAAATATTGTTTAATATGCAATTTAGTTATACATCTTAGTTGATAGATGATATTTATGTTTCTTTACATTCCTTGCAAAGCAGATAGATGATTTATAACTCTACCATGGGTAGATGCAATGTTCTCCTTAAGAAAGGAGATTACTTCATTCTGTTCATACAGTGAATTATCCTACCTGTTAATATAAAAAGAACTTCTGCTCAGTTTATAAATGCTTAATTGATGTTAATAATATGGTCGGCGAAGAGTTATATCTCTCACTGGGACAATTGTCTCACCCCGTGGGATCCACATTTTTTAGGTGGACATGCACGAGGTGGCGAAGATCTTTCTACAAAAGAGGAACAACAGCTGAGGCAACAGTGACAACTTAGGTTGAGTGTATTGTCTGTCATGTCTTGTAGATAGAAGTCCTATGTGTCGTATCTATACTCTCAGGTCCTTGGAGTTGGTTTGTACTGGTTTCATGAATGATATGAGATTTTGGCTTGAATGCTTCGAGGTTTTATGTTGCTCCAGTATGTGTTTTGATAGAACAAATGTTATATGATGTCCTCGAGATGAGATGGAACAATGTTATACAATGTAAATTATGATATGTATGAGTTTTGGATCTTTCAGTAAAATTTTCTGGACAAGGATCTCCTTGCAAAATGGTTTTAATTTTTAGTGATTTTTGTTAATCCACTGTTTATGTTTAATTCCGCTTAATTAGTAACGATTTGTTTGCCGGTTTGATTACGATCATTTCATTCAACCTTGGGAATGTGAATCTTTGGAGCTTGGAGCTTTGAAGTTGTTCTTGAGGTGGGTTATATAACTTGAACCCAAACATGTTATTATTCACCATCAATCTTACCATACTTGATGATCTACTTTCAATTTCGACTTTTCATGTATAATTGATGAATCCATGAGTTCTATTAGTGACATAGGACTATTTTCCATGAACTAGAACAGTAAGGAATGAAGTTTAGAGCTTGATGATGATGACATCATCATGGCTCAACCCGATATCGGGTTGAAGTACCTCTAACCCGATATGGTGTTGAAACCCAACATGGTCATATGAAACCTGGCATACCTTGGAACCCCACACCCCTATTGGTTTGTACACTTGGTTTGGTTTAGACTAACATGTTGTCTAGGCTATCACTTAACCCATGGTGAAGGGTAGGCCGATACCATGAAGGTTTGAAGAGGTATGAGCATAAGGGTTTAACCTGATATGCAAACCCTAATTTTGTACAAATCGATATGGTGTGAAGAACACACACACCTATTTGCCCGATATGGTGTGAAGCATACACACACCTCTTTGCCCGATATGGTGTGAGGCACACACACACCTCTTTGCCCGATATGGTGTGAAGCATACACACACCTCTTTGCCCGATATGGTGTGAAGCACACACACACCTCTTTGCCTGATATGGTGAGAAGCACACACACACCTCTTTGCTCGATATGGTGTGAAGCACACACACACCTCTTTTCCTAATATGGTGTGAAGCGCACACACACCTCTTTGCTCGATATGGTGGAAGCACCTCAATCTAATATACTTGATTGAGTAACACATGAAGTGTGTTGTGCCAAATGATGCATCAAGATGTATAGAGTTCAGTGCATTTTGATAAAAGTAGGCCAATGTACCTTGAGACAAGGATTGAGCCAACTTAATAAAGTATGATGTAATCATTATCCTAGTGAGGATGAGATAGAAACTCATACTTTGTGTGTTAATCATTCAACGAGCATACATTGATACCCCTATATGTGTAGAATCAGGGTTTGATTCTTGATAATATGAATTAGGGTTGTATTCCTTCATAATATGAAATTTTTTTTTGGTCGGTGAAAACTTGTGTTGCTTTTTTTGTATTTTTCAATAGTGTCTGTACAATGCATACTACCTTCAAGAGGGTAGCGAAAAAAGAGGAAACTAGCTATAAAAGCTATGTACAAAAGAATAAGAACAGTAGAACAGGGGTGTAGCCTCAAGAAGAAGATATAACAAAGATCCCGTCGCATTGCACTTAAGGATTTGAGACTTCAACATCACTCGCCAACCAAAGCCAGAGAGATATAACAGCAGATGCATCCACGAAAGAAGAATCAACCATCCCAATAGTGAGATGGGAGATAACATCATCAACAGAGGCAAGCAGGCACCGACACCCAGGCAAAAAAGGAGATCTCAACCCAACAGGGAGCCAGCATAAAACCTTCCAAGGCAAGGATCAGCAGAGCCATAACCAGAGAAAAAAAATAGGGCTGAAGAAGCAAGCCGAACAGAAGAAACAAACCAACTCAACCATCGCTTCAAGTGAGAGGGGAGCAAATCAGCCATCAGCAAACAATGAGCCAGCAGAAACAAAGGAACAAAGTCAAGCAAGTCCGACCAACCTCACCCATTACTGAAAGGAGAGAGGACAGCAGACCTACAAAGAATAGCCAAGAAACCCACCAACAGAAGAAGCAATCAAGGCAATCCAGTAGCAACATCGCCATAAAAGCCAACTCAACAACCAATCCAGAAAGTAAAACTGAACGAGCTTGCAGCAACCATCTCCAGCAGGTCCAGAAAACCATCGTGCCAAAGCACCATCTTCAACAAAGCAACTCCTCAAGCCAATTAACAGATACAGAACTTTTCCACTCAAAGCAACAGCAAGCAAAACCAGCATGAAAAGAGCAAGAGAAGACGGATACCCAATCACCCAAACATCACAGCAGATAACACCAAGCAGCAGAATAGATAACAGCAAAAATAGACCAGACCACCAATAGCAGGATAGCCACCCCCAATACCATCACAGCAGGACAACAACAGAAACAACACCTCCAAGAAAAATACTACCATCACAGCAGGACACCAAACCAACGAGAACCAGCCTAACAAACCACCCAACATCACCCAGAAAAAATAACGAATTCAGACTGAATAATCCTCCACAGAGTCTCCGATCTTTTACTAGACCCCGAATGGACTCTAGCATTTCTCTCTATCCAGGAGTGATAGAGGATGAGCTGGCTAATAGATTTAGCTTTCTGACCTTTTAGATTGACCAAATCCTCCCAAGACTTGGGATTCAAAACGAGAAGACCCTCCTTCACAGCATAGTTCCATAATGTAGTAACAAACTGACAATCAAAGCACACATGTTGCGAACTCTCATAATCCCTCCTACAGAGAAAGCACATGGAAGCAAGAGGAATCCCAATTCTTCTCAGATAATCAGACGTAGGTAACTTATTTAGCATAGCTTTCCACACATGGAATTTACAGTTAAAATGACATTTGCAGCTCCAAATCCAATCATACTTGGGATCAGCTACTCCTTTACTTCTGACACAATCCCAAATACTATTAAACTTACCAGATTTGTTCTTGTTGAAAAGCCAGTAATCCTCAGAACTTAACTTGTCAATATTGAAACTACTGATAGCCTTCAGAATAATGTGAGAACACCTGGAATCTTTGATGCTCCACTGCTTATCTTTGATGATAGTACTCAACAGTGAATCTTCAGGAAGTCCAGCTCTAACAATTAAGTTCCTATCAATCAAATCACACAACAACTTACCTCCACACCAGGGGTCCTTCCAGAGTTTAAAAGAATGGCCCGAACCAATCTTAACATCAACAAACTGAATGAGCACATCCCTACTCCTTAAAAGAGAATTGAACATCCAGGAGTGATTGGAAGACACAACACAACTCCAAAAGGTCTCTTTTCTTAAATACTTCTCGCTAATCCACTTGACCCAAAGAGAATCTTTCTTCCTCATGATGTCCCATGCATTTTGAACAAGACATGCCAGAGCAACCTCTTTGTATTTTCTAACTCCCAAACCTCCTTCCTTCTTGGGCAGAGTCACAACATCCCAACTAACTAAGTGGATGTTTTTCTTATCCTCAGATTGTCCCCACAAAAAATTACAAGTGAGCTTGTCAATTTCATCAAGAACAAAACAAGGAGTCGGAAACGACATCACCCAAAAAAGATGAATAGCAGCTAAAGTTGACTTAACCAGCTCAACTCTGCCAGCTAATGAAAGAATTTTGCTCTTCCAACATTCTAATCTCTTCTTCACTTTATCAATCAGAATCTCGCAAT
Organism: Alisma plantago-aquatica; assembly: GCA_963693085.1. Classification (NCBI taxonomy): domain Eukaryota; kingdom Viridiplantae; phylum Streptophyta; class Magnoliopsida; order Alismatales; family Alismataceae; genus Alisma; species Alisma plantago-aquatica. The sequence goes on along the minus strand of OY856414.1, from coordinate 283,220,843 downwards.
GCTTCCTTCTCATCTTGCCAGAAAACAAGGGTAAACCCAAATATTTCGTGTCTTCAAGCTTTCCAGTGCCAATCTCCAAAATAGAAGAAATAACATCTCCATTAGTGCAATCCCCCAAAAACAAGTTACTCTTGCTGTGATTAATCCTTAGACCAGACATGTTTCCAAACTCATCAAGCAACTTCTTAATATGCATAGCGCACTCATTATTAGCTTTGGCAAAGATCATCAAATCGTCGGCAAAAATAAGATGAGAACAAGACACCTTTTTCGATACAGAGATGGGAATAAACTCATCATTCTTGATGGATTTCTTTAACATTTCAGAAAAACCCTGCATGGCTATGACAAAGAGGTATGGAGCAATAGGATCTCCTTGCCTTACCCCATTTTTAGGGAAAATAGGACTAGAGGGTTCCCCATTAACCAAGACCTGGTAGGATGTGGAAGAAAAAATGTTTTCAATCCATCTAATCCATTTCAGAGGAAAGCCCATCTTCCACATAATAGAAAAGATGTATTTCCAATCAACCGAATCATAAGCTTTAGACACGTCAGCTTGAATACACATCTTATCACAGTTTTTCCTCTTAAAATCACACAAAATCTCATTAGTAAGTAGAACAGCATCCTTAAGGCTTCTTCCTTTGACAAACGCACATTGATTAACACCAATAATACTAGGAAGCACCAACTGAAGCCTATTAGCTAAAATTTTAGAGATGATCTTATAAAAGACGTTGCAAAGCGCAATGGGGGCGCCAGTTAGTGATCAGAGAAGAATCTTGTCCTTTGGGGAGAAGAACAATATACATCTTATTCGCTTCTTTAAGCATATTCCCATTCCTAAAAAACTCACAGACAACTTCATATACATCATCACCTATCACTCTCCAAGCATATTTATAGAAGTGACAGTTGAACCCATCCGGACCAAGACATTTGTCCTCATTCATATTCTCAACCACCTCATCAACTTCCTTCCTTGACACTTTACTGATCAGCAAGCATCTCTGAGATTTAGAAATAATAGGGCCATCCCATTCATCCCCCCATACACTGCCTTTATCCATCTTGCAAAACAGAGAATTGTAGAAAGTGAAAATAGTTGATTTCATTTCCTCTTCATCTCTAGATATGTTCCCATTAATATTGAGATAATTCATCGTATTTCTCATTCTTCTAGTCTTCAAAGAGGCATAGAAAAATTTAGTATTCGAATTACCCTCTTGGAGCCATTGAACTCTGGATTTCTGCCTATAAAAGCTTTCTTCAATACTAGCAGCTTTCATCACTTCCTTCCTGAGAGAATTGGCTTCACTCCTGAGATTAACATCATTAGGATCAAGATCAACCTTCCTTTGGGCAGTAATAGCAGCATTCTTCAGCTGAGACAGATTATCATGAATATTACCGAAACACGATTTATTCCAAGACACCAAACGCTTCTTCAAGGCCTCAAGTTTTCTATAAAATCTGAACATGGCAAACCCAACAACTTCTAACTCCCAAGCATCCTTAAGCAGGCCATCAAAATCTTTGTGAGTGGTCCAGGAATTAATGAAACTAAAAGGAGACTTCCTCTTTTTCACATCACCTAAAATAAGGCATAATCTCCTATGATCACTCACCAAATCAGTAATGCACTCACCATGGAAGTTATCATATCTATCTTGAAACTCACCATTATACAAGATCTTATCAATCTTGGTTGCAATAAATTGATCCCCTTCCTATTTATTATCCCAGGTATAAAAGGGACCACTCAGATCCATCTCAAACAACCCAGAATCCAGGACAAAATTATTAAACTCCTCCATAGATTTAACAGAAGGGGGAAGAATACCAATCTTTTCATTAGTTTTTCTCACAGCATTAAAATCTCCCATAATGATCCATGGGTGATGAAGACCATTGGCAAAGCTATCCAGATTTCTCCAAAGACTTGTTCTATCATAGTCATCATTATGTCCGTAGATGGCAGTGAGAAGAAAACTATCACTGTCTTTATCAACTCTGACATGAATGGCCTGATCACACTCATCGATCTTGGAAATAACACAAACATCGTCCTTCCATAAAATGAAAATTCTCCCCAGAACATGCGAATTCAGATTAGAAACCCATTTGTACTCACCAAAATATTTACTCATCAGCTTCTTAGCTTTCTTCTCTCTAATCTTTGTCTCAACAAGGATGACCACATCACAGTTGGTCCTCCTAATTACCTCTTGGACATTCAGGATCTTATTACTTATACCCCTGACATTCCAAGAGGTAATAGACAGGGATAGGCTCATTTGATAACTGGGGTTGTTGAACTGTCAGCCTCAGTGCTAGCAGAAGTCATGGAGAGTTCCTTAGGAGAAGGGATAGAATCCAGTTGATCAAATCTGAGTCGGTTATCAGCCTTTAAATTCAGTTGTCATTTAGGCGGAATTTTTTAACTACTGACCTTGGCAAACTTCACAGAAGCAGAAGAGGCCTGCGAAGACAGTTCACTTTCTGGAGACACACTGGAAAACAACAGGACAGGAGTTGGAGTGGAGGGACCAGCAATTGGAGACAGTGCACACAGGACATTATCAGTACTCGCCATAGTGTCATCCTCTGAACTCAGGGGTAACAACACAACACCCTTACAGCTACTACTCCCTACCTCCTTAACGGCAGAGATAGAAGATTCAAACCCTTCATTCACCAGCTTAGAAAGAGCCTCATCTTCCACAATCACCTCAATCTGTAACGTACCCAACTTGTTTCTTTGAATCTCCTCATCCTCTTCAATTTCCTCTAATATATGTTCAGAACCAGCTTGTAAGTCCACAGTTGGCATAACAACAAACTCCTTGCGAGCAACATTGTTCCTCACTTCCCAAACCTTCTTCACAGCGTTTGACTTTGTAACTCCCTATCTTTTTGTAGTAGTTTTAATCAAACAGTCATCATGACCATACTTCCCACAGTTATGGCACCTATACGGAACCCAGTCATACTCTATTTCAATCAGATTTTCATCCCCCTCATCGCTTCTCAACGTAATATTTTCTGTTAATTTATCATTACTGCTCATGATGACTTGGATCCTAGCTACATCCAAATGCTTCAGATTGAAAGTAGCTTCATCCATCTTAACCGGGCGTCCCAGATACAAACCAATCTTGCTAAATGTTTTACTGTCCCATAATTCCAACGGAAGGCTCCTAATGTTGATCCATACCGGAATATCATCCAAGATCAGTTTCGTTTGAGAATCTCCAACTTTCCATTTCCTGAATATGACAGGTCTACCAGCTACTAGCCAGTCTCTGGTAAGCAGAGCATCCAGGTCTTCTTGATTTGCAAAACGGACAATGAAGAAGCCATCACCTCTGTCAAGCACTTCAAAGTAATCTTTAGTAGTCCAGATATTATCAAAGTGGTTGTAGAGAAACGGGATAAACGGACAGAAGTCCACCACATATCCGAGCAAGCATCTGTTCCACCTCTCTGCATTCTCACTCGCCTCCTTCTTAGAGTAGATTAACTTCCCTTCTATAACCGAGACTTCAGTAACCTCCAGATCTAGGACGCTCCCGGAAACTTTTGGTCCCGCACATTCCCACCCAGTCGAAGCACAAGGAACCGAACCTGGATTTGTCGCACCGTCGATACTATCCAATTCCTTATGCCTAAGATCACCTCGAGGAGGAGGCCGGTGAGGTGCCATCGCCCCCCCGTCTCCTTGTTGCGCACGGGTGCTCGGGATTCCATCCTAATATCCAAAATTCATAATATGAACTTGAAATCCCTAATCAGTTAAAGAGGGAAACCTTAACCCTAATAAGTGAGAAGAAAAACCCTAACCCTAATTGGTGAATAGGGAAACCCTAACCCTAATAATGGGAAGGTAGTATTTCTCTTATGTTTCATGGTAATGATATGTATTTGATAATTGTTTCTGTCATGAAAGACTAACCATGCAGGTATCATGAGATGATGAACATAGCCAAGTATGAGCTATGATGTTTCATATGATATAGATTAAATGGGCCTTGTGAGTCATGTGAAATACTTGTGCAATAAGTATTATGTATACCTGGGTCTAATGACCTAGAGGTAATAGTTACCTGATAAGAGGTGACAATATTCATTGATGAACTAAGGGTTTGAATACCCAGATCTAGCAATCATGATGATGATACTGGTAAGGGATGAGGATTCCCAGTAATGTGATAAGGGACTGAGATCCCGAGTGTTATGCATTCTATGTGTTCCAAAGATTATAAAAGTACTTGATAAATGTATTACACCTTTCTTTATAGCATCTATTATAATTCATGCTTGGTACTTGATTGATGCTAAAAGATATTGTAATACACCTAATTAATCAAGTGGAACCTTACCATGTAGTGCCCAGTCCATAGATCCATTCGGTGTCAAGATTTGTTGAATGGTGAAATGAGTTTAACTCGGAGGGCATATTTTTTAATATGGGGGGTGATGAATGAACATGTCCTTACGTCCAGATGGGCATTGATGCATTATCTCCCCAATGAATGCCAGGGTTTCCGTGTGATCGCCCTAATGAAAATGTACCAGGGATTGATGTGATATCTCCCTGAAGAGAGTGCATGTTGTGGTAGTAGCTCTTTAGTGAAGATGCCTCTATACCCCGGCAAGCTAGTTGTAGTTTGACATGTGGTCACTGTTAGTGGTCTCAAACTGATCGAGATGGGTGAGGTTATGGCATCCGACTCTTCCATTGACCTTGTATGGTATCGATGCTTTACGTAGTCGTGGTTGGTTGGAGCATGGGTGGTATACCTCATATCCTCTAGGCATAAGTGTGATTGTGAACATGTAATCAGCCGTGTAGCGTATATGCATAAGAATTGAATATGGAAACATTGGTTGATGATCCATTACTTTTGTACATCTTAGATTGGTAGATGTTTTACATGTTTTTCATACTCCTTATAAAGCAAATAGATGATCTATAGCTCTGTCATATATAGTTGAATTGCTTAGATAATGCTATTACTTTGCACTGCAATTAAATAATTATTAAACATGCTTATTTACATAAAGATCCTCTGCTCAATTTTATATTGTTTACTTGTGATAATAATATTGTTGGTGGAGAGTTATATCACTCGCTGGGACAATTGTCTCATCCCATTGGATCCACAATTTTTAGGTGGACACGGACGAGGAGGTAGAGGCTGTACTTCAGAGGAAGGAAAACAACATTAGGGACATCAGTGACAGCTCAGGTTGAGTGTGTTGTCTGTCGTGTCTTGTAGATAGAAGTGATATGTGTCGTCTCTGTACTCTCTGGTCCTTGGGAGTTTGTACATAATGCTTTTATGAATGATCTGAGATTTTGTCTTATTTGCCTCAAGGTTTTATGTTGCTTATGTATATGTTTGGGAAATGCAACTAGTATATGATATCCTCGAGATGAGATGGTACAATGTATGTACAATTTGAACCATGATGTATATATTGTTTTGGTTCTTTCTTTAAGAGTTTCCTGGAAATGGATCTCTTTGCAAAATAGTTTTAATTTTTAGTGATTTTCATTAATCCACTGCTAATGGTTATTCTGCGTAATTACTGGAGGCAATTTGGTTGTCGGTTTGATGGTAGGTCATCACAACCTATGTTTTTGTGCCCTTGGTGACCGCTCAGGAGAACACTGAGGTTAGACCATCTTGTAGGAAGATGAGGAGAGAGTTAGACTTGGAGGAAGAAGCCTCCAGGAAGAGGAAGAGACATGATGCATTCTCTGGGGACGATGCTAACCTAAACCCCAAGTGGTAGTTAGATAAAGAGATGACAAGATGAGTTGGATACCTTAGTCTTCTATACCTTCAAGTATGTGGGTTAGACATACATGCTTTATGTAAAGGTTTTGAGTATCCATGAGAAGCACGAGCTATGTGTGGTTGTTTGACCTAGTGCCTTTTGGTGACCCGACCTTGGGTTGTCATGCATGTTGAGGGTGAGGGATAGCTCCCTCATTGAGAAGGTTAGTGGTGACCACATTGGAATCCTAACAGAAATATCTATGAGTAGGAAAGAGGCATGCACCTACATAGAAGTGAGTGGCAACACGGCTGACTGTAGGTTTTAGAACTGAGCCTGAAGGATTATGCATGATAGTTAATGAGATAGTCATGCAGAGATTTTGATGATTATGACTGGACATAAGTTTTGATAATACATTTCACCCAGATAGATAGAGACGTGTATCCTTAAGAGCTTGACCCATATTCTGAGAGAGAACCTCCAGTTGTAGGACTAGTTGTAGGGTTAGCTCTAGAGAGTGGGTGAGACCCTGAGGAGGAAGGTTGGAAACCTAGACTCGAAGACATGAGGAATCATGAGGAGTTTGGTATAATATGGCCTGAAATAGATGATCTTGAGTAGATATATGTGGTTGCCTCATGCACGATCCTTGGAGGCTTATGGTACCTTGGATGCCTTTAGAGGAACCAAACCCTATAAGAAAGAAAGAGGCTTTGTGAACGAATGCACCGATGATAGTGCCTACCTTCTAGGTGTAGGAAGGAGAGTTCCATAGAACCTGAAGGGGTATAGTAATAAGTTGTGAGGCCTCACATCCAGTTGGTTTTCCTGGTGTAGGACTCTAAAGGTTGTTCATGTAGAAGAGTGTTAGGATGTATATGCCCTATCTGGTATAGGTTTGGTTCATGGTTGAACAGTTGAGCATGTAGTTAGTCAATTGATGCATAAGAGGTGAACATGGGGCTCTTGGACCAAAGAGGGGAAGTAGTAGTACCTGGTGCATATGATGCTCACAAAGATGTTTGATTTCCTAAGGATTCAAGTATGACACCTCCTCATGTTTATAGGAAAAGGAAACCCCCTTGGACTAAGGTATATGTTTGATGAACCCCTAACACGTGTTGGTGACATATGTATGAGATTGGCCAACTTCAAGGAATAAGGAATGAGTATGACGTACCAAGGAACTCATAATGGCCTAGTAGGTTGTCTTATTGCTAGCTACATGTATAAGTAGCATGATAGGGTTAAACATGCACATGATGATGTAAACCCTAGAAGTAAGGACGTTTGTGACCTTTATTACTATCAAGAGATAGTTTTCCTCCCATCCTAAGAAGGGACCCTTCGGTAGGGTGAGTACCAACTTTTGTTTAGGTTTGAGGTAACCTAAAGAGGTCTCCCATAGAGCTAGATGAGCTAAGTGGAGAGCACATAGTATGAGCATGAATATATAGACCCATGTGTGACCATCTCTAAGGGGCATGAGGATATGTTGCCATGGAGGTAACCTATATGGGGAAAGACTGAGGTAGGTAGGTCACCATGATCTCTATGAAAGGATGTAAGTTTGATCATGAGTTCCCAGAGAGATGATGGAGGTTGGGGTGAGTATTCAATATCGAGATGTGCTTGAGTATCAACAAAGGAGCTACGAGTTATGATGGAATCCTAAGTCAATACTAAGGTCAAGTAGGGATAAGACTGATGGGGGTAGGAGTTGTTTATTCCCTGAATGCACAAGACCATAGGGTTGGGAGGTAACAGCTACCTTTGCCCAAGGCCCATGGGTTATGGGGTTGGCCACCTTCATGAGTTCATGGAGCCTAAGGGGGTAAAATGTGAGAGGCACTCCCTAGATGCATAAGTGTCTGATCACCCTAGAAGTACCAGCACCCTAGAGACCTTTGAGGTAATGACTAAGGATTGCACATAAGAGAGATGTTAAGATCCAGAGGTGATGAGAAAAGTCTTCCCATGGGTGTAGACCCATAATGGAGATGTTCATGGTGAGGAGTCATGTGATGTATATTTCAACTTAGATTGGGAAGTGTAATGGCAATGTGTGATGCACCATCTCTACTCTTGGAATAGGATGAACTATGTATTCAGACTGTGGCCAAATGCTTATTTCCTCTCATTATGGGTGTGAGAGATAGGACAAAATGCATGCCATGTACTAAGGATGAAGGAGATATGAGTTGAAACATTTCTAGAATGTTTGAGTATGAGGAAGTACCACATCCTTTTGAGAGTATATTGGATAGGTGATATAAAACCACAAAGAGAACATCGGCAATATGAGGACATACCTCTCTAGAAGTAGTTTGGAATCTATAAGTTATAAGTTTGGGTTAGATAACTGAGGCGATGAGCTTGAAGTTTTCTTAACTCAGCTGACTTAACCTCGATATGAGGGTGTTGAATGGAGTATATAGAGGTTTATGTCTTCACCTATAAGAAATCTTAAGTGGTAATAAGATGTTCTTAGCTGAATACAACTCAGGTGTACAATTGTCTTATTTAGCCAGTAGAGAGGTTGGAAGAGGTTTCCAGGTGAACCTTATGTTTGTTCGAAGATGAGACATGTATGGCTAACACCTAGATATAACCAGACATGTTGGTCAAGTTGGTGGTTACCTAGTTAGCCAACCCAGAGTTTGATGAGATAAAAGGATTGTTTTAAGAACCTCATATATATCTCTCAGGAAAAGAAGGTGGTGAAACCCACTACTATAGAGTTTTAGGGTTTTTGAGGAGTCACCTTTGAGGAATCATGACATGTAGGAGCTCATGATTTTAAGTTCACCATACACCATGGTACTACTAAGATAGTTAAAGTATGTAGTAGTACTTTGAAGACCTGAGATGAAGAAGTAGATAAAGTTGCATGTGGCCAGCTACCATACATGCCAGAGGGTGAAGACCAAACACTAGTAACCCAGTAAGTTTCTACACATAATGAAGAGTCCCTGAGATGGAATGGGAATAGATCACCATACACATTGTGGTGGGTCTCCTCTAGATCAAGAGAGGTCATGATGCAATATGGGTTATGGTAGATCTCCTTACCAAGTTGACCTAATCCCTTTCCTAAGAGAGCACTGCCAGTGCGACCTATTTGGTTGAACTATATAAATGAGAGAGAGATAGTTCAACTACACCGTGATCCGAGTTCAATATCTTGAGTATGACCTTAAGTTCACTTTCGTGTGGTGGAAGTAGGTATGTGAAGAACTTGATGATAGGTTGAATTTGAGCACAACATATCACCCTTGACTGATGGATAGTCAATAGAGTATGATCCAGACTTTAGAGGGTCTGATGAGAGCATGTGTGCTCATTTAGGGTGATTCATGGGAGCAGTTCCTACCCCTAGTAGTTATGATAGCCACCATAGCTAGTATTGATATGTAAGAAGCTTTGTAAGGGAGGTTGTATCAGTCACTACTTCATTAGAATGATGTCAGTGAGAGGACCTTGTGAAGGTCAGAGAGACCACAGTGTGTGTAGAGGAAGTTGATTTGATCGAGCAATGGATGAGAAAGCCTAGGGGCGATATGAGTCGTGAGCTGATGCGAAGCAGACTGACATGCAGTTCACTGTGGGAAAATATGTATTATGAAAACCCGACCCCTCTGAGCTATAACTGAGAAAGCTGAGTCCCCGGTACATAGGTCCATTTGATATGGATTGGTGGAGATGCTTATGTTTATCCTTACACCTCAGGATAACATGATGTATGATGAATTTCATGAGTTTGATCTAAAGCACTACCTGATGTACCCGAGCCATGTGCTGAGCTGTGAACCTATTGAGATTCAAGAGAGGTTGAAATATCCTGATTCACCCGTGGGGATTCTAGATACCAAGGTGAATGAACTCAGATGTAAGAATATAAGGTGATAAAGGTTCTTTGGAAGCACCATGGAGAGGATGAAGCCACTTAGGAGCCAGTGATGGACATGGAAAAGTCTTATCTTGATTGTTTGTATATTTGGTAGAATTTTGAGGGCAAAATTCCAATAAGAGGGGAAGGATGTTACAACCCCAAATTTTGGGTTCATATGGTTGGAAATGCAATTTCCCCAATAAATGTAGGATTATGGAAATTGTATGAATTATATGTATTGAATGGATTCCCTTTGAAATATTTCCTTTGTGCATGTGATTTCATGGATCATAATATGATAATGAGTCCAATATGATTAAATGAAAAAGAAGAAATCAAATAATGTGTTATTAAGAAGGAAATTTGAGATAATGATGAAAATATGAGAAATATGTGAAAATATGTTTGATTGACTCATCATGGATGAGATTTCTAATACACAAGGTTTCTATTGGTAAAAGGAATCCAAATGAGAAATATAAAAGAATAGGAGAGAGAAAATATGCATAAAATATGCCTTAACAATTGATAACTTGCTTATGAAGAAAGATCTATCATACTTTTGATTTTGAGTCCCACACTTGTCACACATGTAGTTTAAGTCATTATGTACTTTCCTCTAAAATTTGGGATTAAAAAGATATACGGTTTAGGATTTATGGATTTTTAAATAATCCCTAAAGTGAGAGGAGTCATATTAAATGTAACCATTCACATTCACATTAGAATTCCTTATATTTGATGCATGCAATGTGAACCGTTGGTCTGAGATCCAATGATGACACACTTGTCACCTACCTTGCATTTGAACAGGAATCAAAGTCTACAGTAGACACGATTTTCTTGGATCCCAATCTCGCTCTTCTTTCCCCATTTGCCATTGATTCCTTTCGCAATGGATTGGGGAGGCGAAACTGAATGAATCGATCCCAGACTTGTGTCATTTTATTGTGGGAATGAGATTTTTCCAATTTCCCTATAGATTCCAAGCTCTGCTAACAAACAACCCATCTCTACCAGTCTTGCCTATAAAAGGGGTTGTAGACCCATCACCAATAGAGAGTAGTTTGATAAGTCTCGATTCTATGGAAGAACCCCTCCATGACCATCTTCTTCTTCGGTGGACTCTCTAGGAACCTTGGACGGTGAGTGTGTCATGGTGGGTAACCAGACTCTGATGGTGAGCGCACAATGTCAGCTTCCACCGGTGGTGCTAGAAGGAAGGGAGTCGAACACCCAACTTGACCATTGATGACCTACGAACCTTCAGGTGGAGGGGGAGGGTTGCCATGTAGGACTTCTATTCTTCTGGAGAAATAGAGGAAGCGCATGTGGGTGAGACGCATGATGGGGGCGTCTGGGAGGTCAAGTATGGGTTCTCAGGTAGATGGACCCTGGACGAGATCTATGAGCCAAGTCGACCGCTAAGAGGATAGGAGGCTTAGAGGCTGACATGGCAGCCATCGATTGGCCAAAGATAAGATATTTTGTAAAAATCCTATAAATTAATTGGTAGTTCGTATATGAACAAATTATATATGAAATTGATTAGGAGAACTTGAGGAATTCAATTAAAACATAACTAAAGCCTAAATCTGTTCATAGTTCAAAAAGTAGCTAAAGTTACCTTTAATGCATTTATGAATAAAAAAACTCTAATTTGATGTTATATGAAATTGAGATGATTAATATGGATAATGTATGAGAATATAAACATGTTGTTAATAAAAAGATGTTTTGAATGTCTAAATAGATGATCCATGTGTTTAATATCCTAATTTAGGGTTGGATATGTTAATGTGCATTAATGCGCCTAGAAATCCTAATCCAAGTGTTAATGGGTTTTAATGAATTATATTTCAACATTCTTTGTATAAAAGTGATATTAGGTTAATCCTAAGCCTAATAGATGATAAGAAGGTGTTCATGTGATCAAGTTGAATCATTAGGATTTTGCACCCAAAATTGTTGTTTTGGGTTTTGTGGATATAAAAGAGGAAAGTTGTAAATAGATCTAAAGGAACCCTAATGAAACTCTAATTCATATTAGAAACCCTAGAAAGTAATTCCAAGTCAATAAAATAAGTTCTTGATGAGTATCTAGTAAATAGGTTGTGCATGCTTTTCAGGATTTTGTTCTATTGTGTAACTAGCTTGATTGCTTGCTTGGATTGCCTGATTGGATTGGACAATGTGTATTTCTTATAAAATCTCCAAATTAGGTATGAGGTTACTTATGAGTACACATTTTATGTTTCCCAGCATTTTCCCTATGATTTATCGATTACAATGAAATTAAATTGTTTGGATGTTACTGCAATCTTTAAAGTGAATATGAGTATCACAATTTAAGTATATATATGACTTGCTCGAACCTACATACCATCTTTGGATGTGATATAAGAGACCTAGCCCTGGAAGGAAGGTCAAGGTGGTCAAGCCCTAGAGGGAAGATCACAGGGCACCCAGAGAGGTGACCCCAGGAACCAAGATTAGGATGGAGAAGATAGCCTTATAGTCACTTGCAAGGACTTAACCCTAGAGAGATTATCCCAGAGGATGAGTAAAAGCGGTTGAGAAGTCATATTGAAAAATGTAATCTTGCATTGTTAACAATTATTTGACATGATTATGCTGTTAGAATATATGTGAAATGTTTTGGTTGTCACCACATATTGGTATATTCCTTTATGCTGACCGACGTTTTGTTTGTCGATGTTTTAGGAAATATCTAAAATTGGAAAAACAATAAAGTGGAACTTGTGAAGATTAAAGTTAAATTATCAAGGAGGATTTAGTTAGATGGAATTTTACTATGGGTAGAAGTTCTAGTTACCTATTTTTGAAGGTATGTGAAAAGTAAATTTGTATTCCAGTTTTTAGTTTAGTCTTTCATAAAATTTATTAATTATTTTTTATTATTTGCAAAACCATTGATCATGTTTTTGGGATAACACCTCTGACTTCTTGGTCTTCATTAATTGGGGGTTACTGGGAAGCGGGGTTGTTACACAAACAATGGTCTTACTTATGGGTTTTGAGTTGTTTTCCCTTCTTCTATTGTAACCCGATGGTATGGTTTTTATTGTTGTTTTGCTTGGTCTTGATGTGCCAACCGATGGTGGTCACTTAGATGTTGTTTTGGGTTCTTTCTTATGCTCAAAACTGATGGTCATGTTTTTCCCTCCACAAATGATGGTTAGGGTTCCCAAATCTGATGGTCTTTGGTGCTTACATGTGGTGGTTCAAACAATGGTTCCTTTGGTTCATTAAATGATGGTTTTCCCTTAGTTTTTGGATAAGTTTATCCACCTATTGATGACAAAAAATGTCTCTTAGTTTGTCAACCAATGGCCTTTCTGACTTCATAACTTGATGGTTTTCTTGACCCATGGTCATCAAAAGACGGTGATCCTAATTCAACACTCAATGGTGCCAACCGATGGCTATTCTGACTTCATGATGTGATAGTGACCCTATGTGCCACAATTAATGGCGGGGCACATGCCCACATACTATGGTATCCTTTGAGTCAGAAAATGTTGGTGCTTCTTATGTCTCGAGTCGATGGTGTTCTTTGAGTTGTCAAACGATTGCTTGGCTAGGTAAAGTTGATGAGCCATCTAGGTCACAACTCGATGGTTCCTCTAGCTGATTTGTCAAAGGTTTTTACTTGTGTGCAACCAATGGTTTTACCTACTCAACATTTGATGGTCTTGGGTTGAAGCTCATGTGTGATGGTTTGGTTATGATGATGTATAATTGATTGTCCTAACTGCCTAATGATGAGGTCTTAACTTTTCCGTCGTATGAAAGTGAAATAATAATCACCATGATGAGATGATGTGTAACACTAATGTAGTACATCTTATTACACCTAACCCTAATACAAGTAGGTGAAAATGGTTAATCATACTTAGCTTTGTGTGAATAATATGATGATGGAATGCTCTCTCAATGTTGTTGAAACTATAATATGCTGCTATATGAACATCATAGCTCCTTGTTATGCTAAACATACATGTCCCATGTATGGTGATGGTTTATTGGGCCTTGTTATAAGACATGGTAATATACTGATGATCTTGTAGGGATTGATGTGATGTTCTTAATGACCTTTGGGCATGGTTGAGCCCTAATGGAGGTGTAATTCTCTTTGTGATGTGACAAGGATTGAAACCCTGAAATAATGTGATAAGGATTTGTATCCTATGGTTATATGATGACAAGTATCATTGGAAATAAAATAATACTATGTGGTGGTTTAGTTAAAAGTTATGTTTCATACATTTTATATCTTCTAGAGTTGTTATACATATATGGTTTCTAGAAATGAATTAGGGTTTGTATGTCCACTTGCTTGATGCAGCCTTAATTCACTCAATTGGCATGAATTAATCAAGTGAAACCCTAATCATGTAGTGCTCTGAGCCATAGAACCTTTCAGTGTCAGGACGTGTTGGATGGGGAAATGAGAATTACTAAAGGGAAACTCAGAGTCGCATACATAAGATGTTGAGTAAGTGCGGATGCGGGGAGTGTACATCCTTGACATTATGATTCCAAGATTATGGAGGATGGTTCACTCATCCCTCAGATATTATATGTGATATGATTGAGGACAGCTACGGTTGTACCTCGAATAATTGGGTTTTGTATACCCTACTTTCTAGTGTTGTGGCTTGTACCAAGGACGGACTAGGTGTTAGCAGCTTGACTATATGTTGTTGTAGGAAGTTTGATTGATATGTCACTATAGAGTTCGCTTGTACTGACTGAGGAGAAGAGATCTTAGGACTCTGACTCTCCTAGATCTTGTATGAAACTGATTGCAACCAAGCAGTGGTCAGTTGGACTTTGAGTGGTACCACTCAAACTCCCCAGGCCTTAATAAAATATGTAATATAGTCATGTAGCATATCTGCTAGGGTTAAATGTTCTTCACATTGGTTGTTAACCCCTGCCTTGTCTCTTATACTACCTAGTTTTTATATAATGCAATCAAAGTAATCAATTGTTAGAAGAGATAGAATTATTTGTTTCCTTTACATACTTTATTAGTGATACGTGTTGTTATGCTTACCTGTTAAACTTGCTTTAACTTGCTTAAACTACTTAATTGGGTTTACCTACTTAATTTAATAACATGTTGTAATCAATAATCATTGTGGAGAGTTATATCTCTCATCAGTATGTTGGTCTCACCTTGTGGGTCACCACATCCTTTTAGGTGGTCATCGACGACGTGGTCAGGATTGTGGCTGTTGAAGAAGAGCGACTTGGAGATCAATAGACACAAAAGGTTGGATAGTAGTAGTTGTTAGTAGTAGAGTCCTAGTGTCATGCTTATACCCTCAGGTATGGGCATGGGATGTGCTTTGTAGATGATTTGTATAATGATATGTGGTTTTGGCGGTATACGTATAATGTATGGCATGTATATGTGGAACAACATCTCTTTTGTATACAAGTTGTAGCTGATGCCACTAGACTCACATGTAAATAACTGATATAATATATGATCTTATGTAGGAAGTTGGACCTTTATGTAAATGTTTCAGAACATGTTTATGATGTTTATTCGGCTTTAATTTTTCTTCTTTTCTATAGTATATGATCTTATGTAGGAAGTTGGGCCTTTATGTAAATGTTTCAAAACATGTTTACGATGTTTATTCAATTTTAATTATTCTACTTTTCTAATTGTGTGGTTAATTAGTTGTTGATTGCGAGTTTGTTTTGAGTAATCTTGTTTATGTGGCGTTGGGTGTCACATGATATGTTTGGTATTAGAGCTTTAGGTTCACCAAGTCTATAGGGGTATATGAATAGGGTTTGTGCTTGTTCTTACATAATTCAACATATATGGTCATGGCTTATTCTTATGTAAATATGTCTGGAGTTCATGAAGAACATGCAGAGAGTAGCTACGTCGTGCCAGGAGGTGGTGCGAGGAGGTAGGCACATTATGATATAGTGTTAGAGATGAGGCTAGAGTAGCCTGTGATGCCTTAGTTTGACCCAGAAACCATGGAAAATATAGAGTGTCAGTCCATGTATGGATAGGTTATGGCCACAATTATGCAGCTTGTAGATAGAGCAATCATTCCTCAAACTAGGGTAGCAATCCCTAATGTGGAATCCCAGGGTTCTGGGAAGACATTTGAACAATTGAGACATGTGGGGGTGATCGAATATGTTGGTACAATGAATCCATTAGATGCTAACATGTGGTTGACACAACTTGAGAAGGTGTTCAAGATCCTCAACACCCGAAAGAAGATAAGTTGAAGTATGTCATTTACCTATTGAAGGGTATTGTTGGTCATTGATGGGCCATAGAAGAGGAGAAGAGACATAGAGTTGTGATCAGTTGGGAGGCATTTCAGTGGAAATTTGTGAGTCATTACTTCCCTAAAATGTATCTGGATGAGAAGATAGCACAGTTTGAGAAGATATGTCACGGATTGATGACAATCAATGAGTATGAGGCAAAGTTCATTGAGCTTTTGAGGTTCTCTCCTCATATGGAAATGATGGATAAGGAAAGGATCCGCATGTTCGAGAAGGGTCTGAGCATGGAGTTGACCATGAGGGTGTCATCTTTGGATAATAGAGAGAGGTTTTCCACCTTTATGGAGACTGTGAGCATGATTGAGAGGTATGCTATCGAGAAGCATGAATCCAACACTAAGAAGAGGCTAACTCAGTTTCAAGGGCAGTCGTATGAGGGCTTTAAAAAGCCAAGGTTTTCATCACTGTAGTCACAACAGAGGTCAAATTTCACTGAGTAGAGGTCACATGTACCATCACAGTGGTCCCTGAATAAGGGAAGAGGTCAAAGTTTGCCACCAGTCAGAGCAGACAATGCATCATTAGAATCAGTGATAGGGCCATCTAGGCCACAGAATGAGGTTGCAACCAGGACACTTGAAGTGGTTTTGCCCCATGAATGATGAGGAAATAACACAGTAACTGAGGCAGAGGCAGTGAGGTTCATAGCAACAATAGTTTAATAGTAGTGGTGGTATAGGGCGTAGTCATGCATCACACGTAGGATCTTCTGGACAAACTAGCAAAGGACATGGACAACAATAGGTGACAACTAGATTCTATGCTATGATTCAGTCGGAAGGAGTGAACAATCTACGAGACATGATAGGTCATATGGAACTTTTCATTCTAATTTATTTGATTCTTCTTTTGTATATGTACTAGTTGACTCAGGTGCGACTCACTCTTTTATCACTAAAGTGGTGATAAGTAGTTGTTATTTGTCTATTTTTTTGTAGATCTAATAGTCTTCAGCTACAAAAACCATTTGTTGGTTTTGGTGAGTTAGGGAAGGTGTGTCCCTCTTGCATTATTTCTTTCTTGAGATGTAGCATTCAAGTTGATCTTCTGCCACTTGGCATGCATGGATTTGATGTGATCCCTAGGGATCGATACCTTAGAGAATGTTTTGGACTGTAGTTCCAAGGTGGCGATGTTTCATGATGAAGATCCCTCATGGATCTTCCAATGTGATAGGAAGATCCTTCCTACATGTTTGGTGTCGGCTATGATAGTGGATAGGTTGATGAGATAGGGGTGTGAGGCTTTCTTGGCTCATGTTGTGGTTACTAAGAGATGGAGTCCTAGTATCTAGGAGGTGCCTGTTGTGCAAGAGTTTGAGGATGTTTTCCTGGTTTTCCCCCTCCTGGAGAGATTAATTTTGAGATCAATCTTGTTCCTGGAATACAACCCATAGCACAAGCACCTTACAGGATGGCACCAGTAGAGATGCAAGAGTTGAATAAATAGTTGCAGGAACTGTAAGAGAAGGGATTCATCAGAACAAGCACTTCCCCTTTGGGTTCTCCCATGTTGATTGTGAAGAATAAGGATGGTGTTATGAGGTTGTACATAGACTATTGATAGTTGAACGAGGTCACAATCAAGAGCAAGTACCCATTTTCGAGAATAGACAATTTGTTTAATCATTTGAGAGGTGCCACCATATTCTCCAAGATTTATATGAGGTCAGGTTATCACTAGTTAAGGATTAAGGTTGATGACATACCCAAGTCTACTTTCAAGAGTAGGTATGGTCATTATGAGTTCGTGGTTATTCCGTTTGGGTTGACCAACATGCCATCACTTTTATGGATCTAATGAATAGGGTGTCCAGGATGTATCTTGATCAGTTTGTAGTTGTGTTCATAGATGATATCTTAATCTACTCCAGAGTTATCCAGCAACATGAGCAGCACCCTCACCATGCATTAATGTTGTTGAGACAACATAGGTTATATGCCATGTTCAGTAAATGCAAGTTTTGGTTGACCGAGGTATCTTTTCTGGAACACGCCATATCTTCTAAGGGTGTTTGTGTAGACCCTAAGAAGGTTGAGTTTGTTTTGGAATGTGAGTAACCCAAGACACTAACATATGTTTGAAGTTTCCTAGTCTTGGCATGCTACTACAGGAGATTCATAAAGAATTTCAGTTATGTGGCACTACCCCTAACAAAGTGCCTAGGAAAGGTGTTCCTTTTTCTTGGGATGATAAGTGTAACAACCCTGACCTGGGTTATACTTTAACCATAGTTTTGATTAAGAAATATGATTAAATTCTTAATCTCATCTTGTGAAAAGTAATTAGGCCTTAAGAGGAACTTATGTTGCAATTCTAGTCCTATTTGAATAATGTTGAAGCAATGTTTTCTTGTTTTGGACTAAAGTGCACAATACCCAAGTTGAGGGGTTTAAGTGAAATTTGTGCATTATAATATGTTCCTCATGTGTTGAAGCATCATGAGAGTTAAGATGATGCTGAGGTATGGCTTATGGAAGCCTGAATACCAAGAAAGAGCTGATAAAACAATGTATGTGCATGAAAACCTAGTTTTGGTATAATGTGCAATTTACCAAAAACCTAGGGTGCAATATGTAATTTACTACTTCAATAAGGTCCCTAATGTTTCTTGGCATAATATAAAACAAAGAAAATGAGAGGGGCGCCTCATTTGAATTAAGTTGGAAGAGAGATAATCTTGATATTAAAATAATCAAGATTTAATCATAATTGAAACCTTTCAATTTAGGGAAAAAATAAGTGTATTAATTAAAGGGCCTTCAACCAAAATTAAAATGGTTGGATTCAGATGTGTGTGTTACGTCCTTGAGATTTGCAAGGGCCACTAAAATATCCAAGGGAGTGGATAACTCACACACAATTTTATAAGAAAAAGAAATATCCACTCACATATGGATATTAATATAATATGATTTAAGGTGCTTGATTTGCTTTTATTTAAATCATGGATAATTGATAAGAATAAGAGGCAAACAAGATATACTCGTCCCTAAGGAAGATGAGGGGGAAGATGCGGCCACATTTTTGGGATTAAATGGATTTTTGCAAAGTACATTCTCTCTCATTGAATTTTTATAAAAGGACCTTTTACAAGCCAAATGAAAGGCTTTTTCGACCCCACTTCATCTCCTTGCTTGGGAAATGACCAAGGGAGCTTGGGAGGGTCCGGAGGACAACCCCCAACCTGTTCGTAAGGTTCTTGATCCATTTCACCTTGATTCGATGGTGGAAATCGAAAATAAATTATGGATTTCCACCTATTTCGATCTCCTCTTCAATTCTAACCATTCCTTTTCACTCAAACCTTGAGGACGAGCCTTGGAATGGTGAAAGGAGTTGCATCCACCACTGTTGCCATGAACATGGATCTTTGGAGCACATTTGGAGGCGAGTTTTATAACTTGAACCCTTGATTT
This sequence comes from Alisma plantago-aquatica, assembly GCA_963693085.1. Taxonomy (NCBI): domain Eukaryota; kingdom Viridiplantae; phylum Streptophyta; class Magnoliopsida; order Alismatales; family Alismataceae; genus Alisma; species Alisma plantago-aquatica. The sequence continues at coordinate 283,201,385 of OY856414.1, read as the reverse complement.
TGTTATTGCATTCAATTCCATACCAAATAATGATCTTTTCTACATTTACAATAATTGATTTGGTTGATGGTTGCAATTACCATGGAAACCACAGCAGGTTTCGTGAGTTCAGAGGTTGAAGATGATAAGAACACACCTCTCTAAATATCTAAGGCAAATGATCTTGTTTGGGATGCTCAAATGGTTTCCCAAACCGTTTGGGAGCAAACGGTTTCAAACCATTTAGAAGCAAACGGTTTCATCAAACCGCATGAGACCAAACAGTTTCAAAACCATTTGGGGGAGTTGACCAAGGGTTGACCGTTTGAGAATCCTGTTCCTAATTATGTTGGTTGATAACCCATAAAATATGAAGGATTAATTCCAAAGGGATCATGAGTTGAAGGCTAATCAATTAGGCAAACTCTAATTGGATTAAGTGCTGATTTTCAACTTGATCGATTGGACTTTTTGGGTTGATTAGCCCAAACGGTTTCAAAACCGTTTGGGGATCACCCAAACGGTCTCAAGACCGTTTGGGGATCACCCAAGACCGTTTGGAGGTCACCCAAGACCGTTTGGAGGTCAAGGGGTGAGTATGGTTAAGCAATTGATGATCCAATGATACTAAGTTAAAGTGTAATCAATTGATGATTTGGTGATCAATCCAATGATCCAAATCCTAATTGGTTGACTTGTATTTTGATTATGTGATGGGAAAACGGTCTCAAGACTGTTTGGTGGTCATCCAAATGACCTCAAGACCGTTTGGGGTCAGGTCATGTTCAATTTGGATGATGGTTCAATGGTTTCAAAGAAACTAATCTTGCATTGATTAGTGTTGAAGGATCATCGATTTCAAACCCTAATTCAATTGATTCAAACCCTAATTGAGGACTAATTTAGGGTCAATTGAGGGTCAAATCAGTTGAAGGTTGACCTATTTAACTCAATTGAAGTATGAGGATAGGTCCAATTGATGATTGGTTCCATGAATTCAATGATTGAAGGAATCAATACTGAGAACCCTAAACTGATTGGTGTAGTTGAGACCATCTTTGGTCCATGCGGTTTTGAGGAGGTTTGGACCAAATGGTCTCAAGATCGTTTGGGTCCAAATGGTCTCAAGACCTTTTGGGACCAAACGATCCCAAACCGTTTGTGCCCATGCGGTTTCAAAAGTCAAACTTGGGCAAACGGTCTTCACCTACTTGCTTGGACAAACGGTCTCAAGCACCACCTTTACCAAACAGTTTCAAACCGTTTGAACCTTGAAGGACCAAGACCGTTTGGGGCTCAAGTATTCAAAGTTGATTGAGGACTCAATTGGTTAATCCACTTAGACACTTATTGTAATTGAGGACTCAATTGATCAATTCAATTGGATACCTTATGTAATGGAGGTCCAAGGTGATTGAATCTCTTGAGAATAGAGATGATGAATGATTCATTGATCCAATGATGATTAGTAATGATAATCAATGAAGGTACAAAGGTTGAACCCCTAATAGTACTTAAGTGATTAGTGTCAATTAAGGGATGAACCCTAATTGCTTATAGGATCAATGACTTGGTACACTATGTTAATCATAGTTGTATGTGCTTGATTTAAGGGTTGATACGACCCAATCAAGTTGAGAAATGATAGCATGAATTCATACATGAATATGATTCATGTGGTGATCAAGGGTATGATCCTTAAGTAGAGAGATCATGAAACCCTGATCATGAACATAAACCCTAATTGACAGGGTTATTGAATTCTAACCCTAATTGAGGGAAATTATAGATGTAACCCTAATCCAGGGTGAGGATATAACCCTAATCTAGGATAGTGATGTGTGAAACTCCAATTTAGGGAAATGAGTTGTAAAACCCTAATTGGGATGAATAGTGAATCTCTAATTATGGACATTTGAATGAAATCCTAATGGAGATGAATAGTTAATCCAAATTGTGGGAAACTATGGTGGAAACCCTAGTTGAGGGTGATTCCATGAGAAACCCTAGTTGAGGGTGATTCCATGTGAAACCCTAGTTGAGGGTGATTCCATGTGAAACCCTAGTTGAGGGTGATTCCATGTGAAACCCTAGTTGAGGGTGATTCCATGTGAAACCCTAGTTGAGGGTGATTCCATGAGAAACCTTGACTACATATTAACACCACATGATGTACTGATGTTATGTTGTGATGAGAGGCCCTAAGAAGGGTGAAGGCATGTGAGACTCTAATGAGGAGTCATAATACATAAAGCCCTAATCTTGGACAATAAGAAAATGAATCATAAGTCTAATCTTAAGTAAGGGTATAAAGAAACCCTAATAATGAGATAGAAGGAATGGGCTTATACAGGTGAAACATTTCTTGTGGTTGATTATAAACAACCTTATTATAAACAATTTCTTTATCATTAGACAAGTCCATATCATTAAATATAGTTGGACAATTATAATGTGTGGCCTATGTATTATATGCTATAGGTGAGTGATTAGTGATGGAATGTATTAAGAAGGGAAATACCTTAATACAAGATAAGATGGATAATTCAAGAGAGTCTGAAATGATGAGAAAGTGATACATCAAGATATGATAGTTATCACATTCAGCACTCCAGGGTTTATATACCTTGATATACTCCAAATCCAATGTAATTGGGTAAGAAACATATGAAGTGTGTTATGCAACTATTACAATGAAATGTAATGAGTTGTTGCACTTTGATGAGTGTTAATTCATGTACCTTGAGAATGGGGTCAAGCCCAAATGATGAGTATGATATAGTCATACTATGATGAGGATGAGAAATGAACGCATACCTTGAGTTGATGATCATTAATGCTATATGATGAAAGTAATGTTCTAGAATAATAAAATATGATATCCTTAAATGCCCCAGAGGTATGGAATAATGAATTAAGGGTTGGACATATAATGTGATCATGAAATCCTTATTAATGAGAAATGGGGAACCCTAACCCTAATTTGGGTAAAGGGTATGAAAAGCCCTATTTGATAGTAAACCCTAATTCTTGGTAAAGGAATAATGGTGTTACTATTGTGTCACATGATGTGATGAATATCTTGTATGACTGTTATCATGCCTAATAACCATACATATATTATGAGGTGATGCATATAGCTAGTTTGAGTTGTGACATTTTTATAATAAATGTTGATTGGCCTTTTGTGCCTTGATGTTGTTGTTGCTTAATAAAAGTAACAATGTACATGGACTTTTATGAGTCATATGAGTAAGTTGTTACCTAGAAAGAGGTGATAAGATATTTCATGGCCTTGTGAGCTAGGTGTGATGCTTGTGTAACAAGTATCATGAATGCCTTGGTCAGATGACCTGAAGGTGATAGTTACCTAATAAATGGTAATGATGCTCAATGATGAGTTAAGGGTTTGAATACCCAGAACCATATGATTATGGCAATGAGATTATGAAGGGATGAGAATCCCCAATTTGAAATGAGGTACTGAGTTCCCAAGGTCTTTGAAAGACTGATAAGTATCTGATGAAAGTAGTACATGTCTCTTTATAACATTGTTGTAATAAGTCTTGTTTGAGAACTTGGCTGATGCTAAAAGAATATGAAAATGTACTTAACTAATCAAGTGAAATCTTTTCATGTATAAGCCCTGACCATAGATCCATCATCATTAGGAACATGTGATGGTGAAACGGGTGCTCCACGGCAAAACTCAAAACGCATATTTTGAATATGTGGGGGTAAATGGGCGAAAAATATCCTTACGTCCGGTGAAGTGATTTGAGGGAAGGTAAACATCAAACCTCTCAATCCTTCATGTCTCTGGGATGGATGTATCATGAATCTCCCGATGATTGGGATAGATGTTGTACACATCTCCCAATGATATTTTATGTCAGATCGAGGAGATAAACATTAAATCTCTCGATGGCCGATGAGAGTGCAGTTGACGTTGTAACTCTATAGCGAAGTTCCAGTATACACTGGAAAGCTATTTTGAGCAGTTGATACAGTCCTGCTTGTTGTCCTGCACTGACCAGGATGTGAGAGGTCATGGGAATCCGGCTCTTCCATTGACCTATGTATGGTACCGATTTCAACTTTGCAGTGGTCGATTGGAGTATGAGCGGTATACCTCATCTCCTCAGGGTATAAGTGTGTTTGTAAAATGAAATCAGCCATATAGCATGATTGCTTAAGGATTGAATACGGAAATTCATTGGCTGATGTTACATTTCTATTATATATCTGTAGTTCATTGAGTTATTCATATATGTTGTATTCAATACAAGTAGATGGATGAACTATGAGTCTACCAAGAGTAGATGCAAGGTTATCCTTGAAAAAGGAGATTACTTCACTTTGTTCATACAAGTGACATAACTGCTGTTAATTAAATATATAAATCCTTCTACTTAGTTTATTTTAATAAGCTGCTATAACAATGTTTTTGGTGGAGAGTTATATCTCCCGCTGGGGCAATTTACATTTGTCTCACCCTCATGGGATCCAACTTTTTAGGTGGACGCGGACAAAGAGGCAGAATCCCAATGCAGGAAATGGACAGCAACAGTAACAGCAAGGACAACAGTAATATCTCAGGTGGAGATACTACCTGTCAAGTTATGTAGTTAGAAAGTCCTATGTGTCATCTCTGTACTCTCAGGTCCTCAGAGTTTTAGTTAGTGTTTTTTATAAATCGATCTGAGGTTTTAGTTTGATGCCTTAAGATTGTATACTGTCTGTATATAATGTTTATAAGACAGTTGATGATGTAGTCTCTGAAAAGAGATGGTACATGTTATTTACGTTTGAACCAGAATGTAAATGTTATACAATGGTTCTTGATGGAAAAGATTTCCTATGTGTGGATCTCTTTGTAAAAAAAATTAATTTTTAGTGATTTTCAGTAATCCGCTGCAAATGATTCGCTTCCACTTAAGTTAATCTTGTTTTTGTGAGTTGGATGCTACAAATTAGTGGTATCAGAGCTCTAGGTTTGCTGAGTCTACAGAGACATAGGACTAAGGTAGTAGAGTCTATTTTGGTGTCATCTAGTGTATCTGATAGTGTCTTCTGCTTCTATAAGAGAAGAACTTAAAGATGATTGGGTCACATGAGGGGGTTGTTGCTGAAAGCAGCAATGTTGCACCAAGAAGAGGAGCATGGGAACAGGCAAGAGAGAGACAATTGCCTGAGAATCCCCTAGCTGATCCATCTATAATAAGAAAATTCCTCTTTAAGTGTTACTGTTGTAGAATTTAGGGCAACATTAATGTATATAGTGGATCAAGCATTGGCAGAGTAACCTAGATTACCAGCCTCAATGATGATGTTTTAGATATCAACAAGATTTGTAATCAGCATCTGTAGGTTGAAGCAGAAGGAAATGATGAATTTCTGGACTTAAATTGAGTCTATGCTCAATCTTAGCCTGTTGAATCAATCTTTGAGGCAGAGTAGCCTGAGACAGTGAATAATCCATGAATTATGACAAGTTAGACAAGATAATGTCATTCAAATATGTTATCTTATGAATTCCTGGATTAACTGAGAAAGGAAATGATTGAACTTTCCTTGCTTAGTCCTATGAGGACTTATGTTTGGCATAGTAAAACATTACAAATGTTTTTTGTTGTTCTTACCTCCTTGAGAAATGATGAGGTAAAGAAGAGATGCATGAATGAAATTCATGTATGTTAAGCCTTATACTTGTGATAATATGAAAAGAAGAAATATGATAGTATACAAAGTGCATACCACTTAATCTCAGTATTTATATACCCTGGCCAGGTATACAACTATTGATGATAAAGTGGGTATGGAAACTCTTAGATTGTTGTCTTTTTGATTGCTCTGATCAAGTAGTCATTCTGAGACAATCTAATGAGTATCATGAAATCAGAAATATGGAATGAATAAATGTGTCATATTCCATGCATAAGAAAAAGAAGTCTGAGATAATCTCAGATGAGCATGTTGTATGAGGAACTAAAAGTGTACTCCTCATAAGATAAGAATAAGAATAAGGGAGATGAATCTCATCTAATAAAGTTGTAAGTATCATAAATATCCTTACCATAATGTAGAAATGGAAAATATGATGAGATCATAAAATGATCATAAACATGCTAGATAATAATAAAGAAAGGGATAATGACATGAAATCATCCTTACAAATTCCAATGCTAAAGGCAAGGAACCTAGGATGAGATAAAGAGTAAATGGTTCAAGAATAGTTGAAAATACATGAATAAATAAGAGGAATATGAATCCTTGTTTTCTTTCCTTTCAGGGACATGGCAATAAAGTGGGTCTTAGGACACTTGATGTGCATAAAATAAATATGTTCATGTGAAGGATACTTAGAAGAGTATCAGTTATCTTGGACTTTGGTCCCAACATGAGGACATGTGAAACAATTAATGTTCTAAGATGAAAGGAAGAGAAATATGTAATGTGTTCTCAACACATGTGATAGATACCAAGGTGAAAGATTCTGGTATCTGAGAAATATCAGATGGTTTAGGTTGGCTACCTGGAGTGGTCAACTGTGAAATTAGTCCGATTATAATAATATGAACATCATATGTTAGGGGTTTATGCTCTGCATAAACATGATATTAATAAAGAATGTATGATGCTTCTCTGAATAAGAAAAGTGTTATTTGACACAGAGTTGACTCTATAGTCAATGGTGAGGAACAATGGAGTATGTGCCTTGTGTGTTGATTCTATGAGAATCTTGTATGGAAACACTTTGTGCCAAACAAAGTTTTATGGTGTCTCCATAGTAAGGAGATGTTAAGTGAAGACTAGATAGTATGATGAATAAAATACATATGCCTTCTTTTATCTGGATTTCGGGGATGAAATCCTTGTTGGGGGTTTATAATTTGTAACAACCCTGACCTGGGTTATACTTTAACCCTAGGAGTTGTGATTAAAAAAGATGATTAAATGCTTAATCTCATCTTGTGAAAAACAATTAGGCCTTAAGAGGAACTTATGTTGCAATTCTAGTCCTGTTTGATAATGTTGAAGCAATGTTTGCTTGTTTTGGACTAAAGTGCAAATTACCCAAGTTGAGGGGTTTAAGTGCAATTTGTGCATGATAATATGTTCCTCATGTGTTGAAGCATAATTAGAGTGAAGATGATGTTGAGGTATGGCTTATGGAAGCCTGAATACCAAGAAAGAGTTGATAAAGCGATGTATGTGCATGAAAACCTAGTTTTGGTATAATGTGCAATTTACCCAAAACCTAGGGAGCAATATGTAATTTACTACTTCAATAAGGTCCCTAATGTTTCTTGTCATAATGTAGAGAAAATAAAATGAGAGGGGCACCTCATTTGAATTAAGTTGGAGGAGAGAGAATCTTGATATTAAAATAATCAAGATTTAATCCTAATTGAAACCCTAATTCGATTTAGGGCAAAAATAAATGTATTAATTAAAGGGCCTTCAACCAAAATTAAAATGGTTGGATTCAGATGTGTGTAACGTCCTTGAGCTTTGCAAGGGCCATGAAAATATCCAAGGGAGTGGATAACTCACACACAATTTTATAAGAAAAAGAAATATCCACTCACATATGGATATTAATATAATATGATTTCAGGTGCTTGATTTGCTTTTCTTTAAATCATGGATAATTGAGAATAATAAGAGGAAAAAAAGATAGCATCGTCCCTAAGGAATATGAGGGGGAAGAGGCGGCCACATTTTTGGGATTAAATGGATTTTTGCAAAGTACATTCTCTCTCATTGAATTTTTATAAAAGGACCTTTTACAAGCCAAATGAAAGGATTTTTCGACCCCACTTCTTCTCCTTTCTTGGTAAATGACCAAGGGAGCTTGGGAGGGTCAGGAGGACGACCCCCAACCTGTTGGTAAGGTTCTTGATCCATTTCACCTTGATTCCATGGTGGAAATCGAAAATAAATTATGAATTTCTTCCTATTTCGATCTCCTCTTCAATTCTAAACATTCCTTTTCACTCAAACCTTGAGGAAGAGCCTTGGAATGGTGAAAGGAGTTGAATCCACCATTGTTTCCATGAACATGGAGCTTTGGAGCTCATTTGGAGGCTGGTTTTATAACTTGAACCCATGATTTTGTTATTGCATTCAATTCCATACCAAATAATGATCTTTTCTACATTTACAATAATTGATTTGGTTGATGGTTGCAATTACCGTGGAAACCACAGAAAATCGTGATTTCATAGGTTGAAGATGATAAGCACACACCTCTCTAAATATCTAAGGCAAATGATCTTGTTTGGGATGCTTAAACGGTTTCCCAAACCATTTGGGGGCAAACGGTTTCAAACCGTTTAGAAGCAAATGGTTTCATCAAACCGCATGAGACCAAACGGTTTCAAAACCATTTGGGGGAGTTGACCAAGGGTTGACCGTTTGATAATCCTGTTCCTAATTATGTTGTTTGATAACCCACCAAATTTTATGGATTAATTCCAAAGGAATCATGAGTTGAAGGCTAATCAATTAGGCAAACTCTAATTGGATTAAGTGTTGATTTTCAACTAGATCGATTGGACTTTTTGGGTTGATTAGCCCAAAAGTTTTCAAAACCATTTGGGGATCACCCAAGACTGTTTATAGGTCACCCAAGACCGTTTCGATGTCTAGGGGTGAGTATGGTTAAAAAATTGATGATCCAATGATACTAAGTTAAAGTGTAATCAATTGCTGATTTGGTGATCAATCCAATGATCCAAATCCTAATTGGTTGACTTGAATTTTGATGATGTGATGGGCAAACGGTCTCAAGACCATTTGGTGGTCATTCCAACAACCTCAAGACCGTTTGGGGTCAGTCATGTTCAATTTGGATGATGGTTCAATGGTTTCAAAGTAACTAATCTTGCATTGATTAGTGTTGAAGGATCATCGATTCCAAACCCTAATTCAATTGATTCAAACCCTAATTGAGGACTAATTGAGGGTCAATTGAGGGTCAAATCAGTTGAAGTTTGACCTATTTAACTCAATTTAAGTATGAGTATAGGTCCAATTGATGATTGGTTCCATGAATTCAATGATTGAAGGAATCAATATTGAGAACCCTAAACCGATTGGTGTAGTTGAGACCATCTTTGGTCCATGCGGTTTTGAGGAGGATTGGACCAAACGGTCTCAAGACCGTTTGGTTCCAAATGGTCTCAAGACCTTTTGGGACCAAATGATCCCAAACTTGTTTGTGCCCATGCGGTTTCAAAAGTCAAACTTGGGCAAACGGTCTTCACCTACTTGCTTGGACAAACGGTCTCAAGCACCACCTTTACCAAACGGTTTCAAACTGTTTGAACCTTGAAGGACCAAGACCATTTGGGGCTCAAGTAGTCAAAGTTGATTTAGGACTCAATTGGTTAATCCACTTAGACACTTATTGTAATTGAGGACTCAATTGATCAATTCAATTGGATATGTTATGTAATGGAGGTCCAAGGTGATTGAATCTCTTGAGAATAGAGATGATGAATGATTCATTGATCCAATGATGATTAGTAATGATAATCAATGATGGTACAAAGGTTGAACCCCTAATATTACTTAAGTGATTAGTGCCAATTAAGGGATGAACCCTAATTGCTTATAGGATCAATGACTTGGTACACTATGTTAATCATAGTTGTATGTGCTTGATTTAAGGGTTGATATGACCTAATCAAGTTGAGAAATGATAGCATGAATTCATACATGAATATGATTCATGTGGTGATCAAGGGTATGATCCTTAAGTAGAGAGATCATGAAACCCTAATCATGAACATAAACCCTAATTGACAGGGTTATTGAATTCTAACCCTAATTGAGGGCAATTCTAGATGTAACCCTAATCCAGGATGAGGATATAACCCTAATCTAGGGCAGTGATGTCTGAAAATCCAATTTAGGGAAATGAGATGTAAAAGCCTAATTAGGATGAATAGTGAATCTCTAATTATGAACAATTGAATGAAATCCTAATGGAGATGAATAGTAAATCCAAATTGTGGGAAACTATGGTGGAAACCCTAGTTGAGGGTGATTCCATGAGAAACCCTAGTTGAGGGTGATTCCATGTGAAACCCTAGTTGAGGGTGATTCCATGTGAAACCCTAGTTGAGGGTGATTCCATGAGAAACCCTAGTTGATGGTGATTCCATGTGAAACCCTAGTTGAGGGTGATTCCATGTGAAACCATAGTTGAGGATGATTCCATGAGAAACCCTAACTAAGTATTAACACCACATGATGTACTAATGTTATGTTGTGATGAGAGGCCCTAAGAAGGGTGAAGGCATGTGAGACTCTAATGAGGATTCATTATACATAAAGCCCTAATCTTGGATAATATGACAATGAATCATAATTCTAATCTTAAGTAAGGGTATAAAGAAACCCTAATGATGAGATAGAAGGAATGGGCTTATAAAGGTGAAACATTTCTTATGGTTGATTATAAGCAACCTTATTGTAAAAAATTTCTTTATCATTAGACAAGTCCATATCATTAAAGATAGTTGGACAATTCTAATGTGTGGCCTATGTATTATATGCTATAGGTGAGTGATTAGTGATGGAATGTATTAAGAAGGGAAATACCTTAATACAAGTTAAGATGGCTAATTCAAGAGAGTCTGAAATGATGAGAAAGTGATACATCAAGATATGATAGTTATCACATTCAGCACTCCAGGGTTTATATACCGTGATATACTCCAAATCCAATGTAATTGGGTAAGAAACATATGAAGTGTGTTATGCAACTATTAAAATGAAATGTAATGAGTTGTTGCACTTTGATGAGTGTTAATTAATGTACCTTGAGAATTGGGTCAAGCCCAAATGATGAGTATGATATAGTCATACTATGATGAGGATGAGAAATGAACTCATACCTTAAGTTTATTATCATTAATGTTATATGATGAAAGTAATGTTCTAGAATAATCAAATATGATATCCTTAAATGCCCCAAAGGTATGGAATAATGAATTAAGGGTTGGACAGATAATGTGATCATGAAATCCTTATTAATGAGAAATGGGGAACCCTAACCCTAATTTGGGTAAAGGGAATGAAAAGCCCTGTTTGATAGTAAACCCTAATTCCTGGTAAAGGAATAATGGTGTTACAATTGTGTCACATGATGTGATGAATATCTTGTATGACTGTTATCATGCCTAATAACCATACAGATATTATGAGGTGATGTATATAGCTAGTTTGAGCTGTGACATTTATATAATAAATGTGGATTGGCCTTTTGTGCCTTGATGTTGTTGTTTCTTAATAAAAGTAACAATGTACATGGACTTTTATGAGTCATATGAGTAAGTTGTTACCTAGAAAGAGGTGACAAGATATTTCATAGCCTTGTGAGCCAGGTGTGATGCTTGTGTAACAAGTATCATGAATGCCTTGGTCAGATGACCTGAAGGTGATAGTTACCTAATAAATGGTAATGATGCTCAATGATGAGTTAAGGGTTTGAATACCCAGAACCATATGATTATGGCAATGAGATTGTGAAGGGATGAGAATCCCCAGTTTGAAAGGAGGGATTGAGTTCCCAAGGTCTTTGAAAGACTGATAAGTATCTGATGAAAGTAGCACATGTCTCTTAATAGCATTGTTGTAATAAGTCTTGTTTGAGAACTTAGCTGATGCTAAAAGAATATGAAAATGCACTTAATTAATCAAGTGAAATCTTTTCAAGTAGAAGCTCTGACCATAAATCCATCATCGTCAGGAACAGGTGATGGTGAAACGGGTGCTCCGTGGCAAAAACCCAGAACGCATATTTTGAATATGTGGGGGTAAATGGGTGAAAAATATCCTTACGTCTGGTGAAGTGATTTGAGGGAAGGTAAACATCAAACCTCTCAATCCTTCATGTCTCCGAGATGGATGTATCACGAATCTCCCAATGATTGGGACATATGCTGTACACATCTCCCAATGATATTTTATGTCGGGTCGAGGAGATAAACATTAAATCTCTCGATGGCCGATGAGAGTGGAGTTGACGCTGTAACTCTATAGCGAAGTTCCAGTATACCCTGGAAAGCTATTTTGAGTAGTCGATACAGTCCTTCTTGTTGACCTGCACTGACCAGGATGTGAGAGGTCATGGGAATCCGACTCTTCCATTGACCTATGTATGGTACCGATTTCGACTTCACAGTGGTCAATTGGAGTATGAGTGGTATACCTCATCTCCTCAGGGTATAAGTGTGTTTGTAAAATGAAATCAACCATATAGCATGATTGCTTAAGGATTGAATACGGAAATTCATTGGTTGATGTTACATTTCTGTTATATATCTGTAGTTCATTGATGTTATTCATATCTGTTATATTCAATACAAGTAGATGGATGAACTATGAGTCTACCAAGAGTAGATGCAAGGTTATCCTTGAAAAAGGAGATTACTTCACTTTGTTCATACAAGTGACATAACTACTGTTAATTAAATATATAAATCCTTCTACTCAGTTTATTTTAATAAGCTACTATAGTAATGTTTTGGCTGAGAGTTATATCTCCCGCTGGGGCAATTTACAATTGTCTCACCCCCGTGGGATCCAACTTTTTAGGTGGACGCGGACAAAGAGGCAGAATCCCAATGTAGGAAATGGACAACAACAGTAACATCAAGGACAGTAGTAATATATCAGGTGGAGATACTACCTGTCAAGTTATGTAGTTAGAAAGTCCTATGTGTCGTCTCTGTACTCTCAGGTCTTTGGAGTTTTAGTCAGTTTTTTTGATAAATCAATCTGAGGTTTTAGTTTGATGCCTTAAGATTGTATACTGTCTATATACAATGTTTATAAGACAGTTGATGATGTAGTCTCTGAAAAGAGATGGTACAGGTTATGTACGTTTGAACCAGAATGTAAATGTTATACAGTGGTTCTTGATGGAAAAGATTTCCTATGTGTGGATCTCTTTGTAAAAAGTTTTAATTTTCAGTAATCCACTGCAAATGATTCGCTTCCACTTAAGTTAATCTTGTTTTTGTGAGTTGGATGCTACAATAAGCATTAGCATTCTTTCCAGATATTGAAGTAGAAGTTGACCAATGCTTCAGTGTTAGTTCAGCCAAAACAAGGGAAAGGTTATATTGTCTTTTGTGATGTGACGAAGAATGGCTTGGGATGTGTGCTGATGCAGGACAAGAACATAATTTCTTTTGCTTCATGACAACTTAAGAAACATGAGGAGAACTACCTAATACATGACCTGGAGCTAGAAAAAGTGGTTCATGCTTTGAAGATTTAGAGGCACTATCTATATGGGGAGAAGTGTCACTTCTTAACTGACCACAAAAACCTACAGAATATCTTTTTGAAGTAGGAGATGAACATGAGGCATAGGAGATGGATGGAGCTAATTAAAGACTATCATTTCATGATATACTAACATCTAAAGAAAGCAAACATGGTGGCTGATGCATTGAGCAGGAAGTCATCTTCATCATCATTTGCAGACAAGGCATAGTTACACTCCATGGTGTGCCATAAGTGAGACACGTTGGTATTGCTTCACCAGATGAACGTTCAATTGGAGGTTCCTCTATTGGCAGGCTTGCTAGCATAGTTTTAGGTAAATCCTACCTTGATGCAGTAGATCATAGATGCATAGAAGAATAATATTTGGATATAGAAGATCAGTTAGAGTTTGGTAGTGAGAAGCATGATGGCTTCCATGAGATAGAGTATGGGACAATTTGCTTTCACAATAGGATAATGGTTCCAGATGTTGATGGTTTGAGGAAAATGGTGCTTGAGGGGGCCCATTCCTCGATGCATGTGATGAATCCGGGAAGTACCAAGACATACCACAATCTGAAGGACTTGTATTGGTGGCCTATTCTAAAGCGTGATGTGGCATTCTTCATTGCTAGGTTTCCAGTATGTCAGCATGTCAAGGATGAGCATTAGAAGCCTATAGGGACGTTACAACCTTTATTGATACCACAATGGAAATGGGATCATGTTACTATGGACTTTGTGGTTGGTCTTCCTAGGACATCCAGAGGTCATGATTTCACATGGGTGATAGTTGATAGGTTCACCAAATCAGCTCACTTCCTTTCAATCAAGACGATGGATACAAGAGAGAAGTTAGTACATATATATGTCAATCAGATAGTTTGGCTGTATGGAATGCCAATGACCATAGTATATGATAGAGGTCCACAGTTCACAAGTAATTTTTGGGAGCAAATGCATACAACTATGGGGATACATCTTAATTTTAGCACAACTATGGTCAGTCTAAGAGGAGCATTCAAATGTTGAAGATCTTTTGAGGGCATGTGTATAGTAATTTCTTGGCAGTTGGGATGTACACCTAATTTTGATAGAGTTTGCCTACAACAACAGTTATTAGAGAAGTATAGATGTGTCAACTTTTGAGGCTTTTCATGGGAGATGTTGTCGGTCATTCATATGAGATAGTAGAATATTAACTTTTGGATCTTGAGTTAGTGCATCAGACTATAGAGAAGATCAAGGTGATACAATAGAAATTGAAAGCAGCTCTGGATGGAAAAAAGTCATATGCTGACAACCATTGTAGACCGCTTGAGTTCCAAGTGGGAGGCAGGGTATACCTCAAGGTTTCCCCTTAGATATGTGTGTTGAGTTTTGGTAAGAATGGTAACTTGGCTCCTAGGTTTATGGGACCATACCTTATCTTAGAATGTGTTGGAAAGGTGGCATACAAGTTGGAGTTACCTCCAGAGTTGCACAGGTTGCAAAATGTCTTTCATGTTTCCATGTCAAGGAAGTGTCATCCAGATACATAGTAGACAATCCAGCTAGTGGAGGTTGAGTTGGATGAGGATGTGTCCTATGTGGAGGGTCATGTGTTGATCCTAGATAGGAGGGTGAAGAAGCTGAAGAAGAAGGATATAGTCTTAGTGAAGGTTTTGTGGAATCACCATGATGTGTAGGAATCCATGTGGGAGTTAGAAGACAAGATGCATAAGAAGTACCCATCTCTTTTTACGTAGGATTTCGGAGGCAAAATCCTTATTAGGGGTTTTATGGTTATAAGATGTGTCACCTTGATTTTTGGTTGAACATACTTGATTATCATAATCAATGCTTAAAACAGTAATCTAACCCTTTGAGATGCTTTAATATCATGTGACAAGCTTAAGTTTCAAGTTTGATCCAGTTTGTACACTTTTTGTCCAAGTTATGCATTTATATGCTTATTTTGGGATTTTCCAGCAATTTACCTATATCTGTTTTTTTCCTTTCAATTTGTTATATTCTTATGGTTCCTTATATGTTTTCTTATCATGCTTGAGCTTTTTTTTCATGAGGTGCCTTTTTGCACCTTGGTTTGGTGGTGATACCTTTCTAGGGTTGAGCTAGGGTTTGCCCTCTCATGGAAGAGCTACCTTGAGGGGTGAAACTCGATGGTATCCTTTGGTTGATTGGATATTATGCTGTTGGGATCCAATGGTGGGTCCTTGGTGGTCCCTATAAGTATCATGGTTGATGGTTTCCCCTCTTGAGGCTCCTTGGGTCGATGGTTCGCGTAGGAAGGTGCTACAACTGATGGTTTTTACCTTTGTGACCTATAATTCCAAAAATGATTGTCACCTGACATGTGTATCTTGTGCATGTAATATGCAAGCATATGTGTCGAAGTGATATAGGCCTATGAGGGTCGAGTGTCAAACTTAGGGAATCATTTACCAGAAACTATTGCTTACTGAAACAAAATCAGCTAGACCTAGAGAAAGGGTTGATTGGTTGTTTAATTAACTAAGAACAAAAACTAAATCTAATTAAGGTTGTTGTGATAAAGAATGGATAAATTACTTATAACTTTTGGTTTCACCATGGTGTATATTGCATTTAACATCATTAATTTATTCATATTTATTTCTCCTAATCCTGGACCAAGGCACTTGTAGCAAGAATTACCCGCTCTAGCAGTGTAATTCACTACCTAATCTAATATAAACCCCACTCTCATAAAAATTTAACTATTTGTTAGGTGCTTTAACAAATCCTCTGGGCTATTCCCTTCACAATCATAAGTCCTATATCAAGGCACGATATAAACTGTGTAATACTATGACTTTTCTAATCATAATTTCCTCTCTCGGAGTAATTAAAAATCTGAGAAATTATCTATGTTTATCAAACACAGTTAATTCATTATGCAATCACAGTATTATGTCTAGAAATTATGAAGAAACATATATATCAATTCATAATGTCAAATATAAAGCTACACCAGGCTACTCCCTAGTCCTAATAAATATGTTTTTAGCCAAAAATAGAAGACATGGTATGAGAATAAATTGAAAAGATGTAAAACATGGATTTTAAGATACATTAAATTGGAGACATGGATAAAGAATTGATCTGGAGAAGATGGAAAATATTTGTTGTCATTTATACTACCAAAACACCTTTGAGGTCCGACGGGTAGGGTTCCAACACTTTTCTCCCTCCTTTCACTGTTCGTGTCGTCCTCATGCGATAGATCTAGACGATTCCCTTCTAATGGTGCCATTTCCCTCCGTTCAATATGTTTAGGTTAAGAGAAAACCTAAATGTATTGAAACATAAAAATAATGGTTGGATTTAATACTATTAATCTTGGTTTTCAGTTCCTGTGTCGGTACCACTGATTTGGAAGTTGGTACCACCAATTTTTTACAATAAAAGTCCTATCTCTTTTCAATCAGGAACAATATTATTTTTTACTTTGATGCCATGTTGGTCGAGTTGTATGTCAGTGGAATCGACTTTGCTTCAGTAAATAATAATTATCTACAATAAAATAAGCAATGAATAAAATTAAATAATTATTATAATAATTAAAATATGTAAAATAAATGAAAAAATATAAGAACTAATGAATAAGTGATTTTATACTAATTTGGTGTAATATGTATGAAGTTATATTCAATTAAGAGTAAATGATAAAGAAAACCACCAAATTAGATATCCAAATAACAAAAATTTATGCGCACATCACACCCCTAAGCTTGAATGTTGTTGTAATTGAGAAACACTACTCTTGGATTTGTTTGAAAAAGTCAGCAAGAAGACAAGTACCTAAGAATTACTTTTCCTAACTAACCTCCACCTGTCTATCCCAAATCGGTCATTGGAAACTAGTGAACATGTAACTACTCTAAAGCAATCAATAATGCTCACAAAAGATGTCCACAACAAGATCAATGAAAAACATTATCAATATGATGCAATGAATATCATGGCTAGTAGAACAAATGCTTGATGCACCATGTGATCTCCCTATCTACATTGCTCTGATCTACCTAAATATACTACTTGGAAGCAGACCCCAAAATAGAAATGGATTAGCGGAATAATTATGATGGTGGCCTATATTGAAGAGTAATGGGTGGAAAAGATGGGTGGCTATAAAATAGGCTTCACAAGAATTATCCAAGTTAATTATGCAAGAAGTAAAAATATGGTGCCCCTGTATGATTAATAAAATGTGAATGTATGCCTTATAATGCCTATTTTTTATTTTGGAGGAATGATTCTTGCAATGGATGTCTCATCCTAATGATGAGTATAGTATGGAAAGGTTGTTTACAAGTAATCCACAATCTCCCTATTTATTACTTATATAGAATATGAAATTCAAATTAAAAATCATTTTCCTCCTTTTATCCTCTTCTTTTTCTTTTTCAATAACTCTTTTTTTTTATTTTATTGCCCTTTTTAGCAAGATAAATAGTTCATGTTTGGCCTTTTCAACTTTTTTTAAATTTGGAGAAGGAGTACAGATATACAACTTTTTTTACACTCTTACATGAGAGAAGATCGAAGATGATAACAAACAAGTAACACCTTAAAAAATATGCAATGTAAATGCAACTATATGCAATTTTGTTATGCAAACTACAACTGCTCAAATGAGATTATATGATTTTTCCTTTTCTAATGCAAAGAAATGAACTAATTAGATACTTCTTATCATGCCATGTAATGCAAACAAGAGGAAAATTACTTGGATTAAACTTCATCATCTTATGGTGGTGAATGAAGATGAATGGAAGGTGGATGAGATCACATGACTAAGAGATAGAGTCTTTCCCAACCATGATATGTCCCTCTCCTATCAACTTATGTAACAGGGAAACCTTGGAGTTTATTTCTAGAATTCATAAAGTTTAGGTTAGTATTTGGTTGGTTTGGACTCAAACATCATTGTCATAACACAAGCCATAGGGTTGAATTAGGTTCTTCATTCATTCAGTATGTCTTCAAGTTGACTGATTCAAACAATTCCTCCTGTTAATTCACTCTTAAACATAGCAAATTTAGCTTAAATAGCAAAGCATCAAAGCACATTTAGATTGTTATGATTTTCATAACTTATGCCACATCATCAAAAAATGGATAAATATAAATAAAAAATTTAGATTTCATCCACAAATACACTAGATAGAAGTGAACCCAAAAGCAAATAGAAATCTATTTTTTCTTAAAACAAAAACATGTACATATATGATAAAAAAAAAGAAAAGATGTAGGATATAAACATAGAAGTATTGTTCAATTCCTACCCCTAAGATTGAATATGACATTTTCCCCAATGTCAAAAGCAAAGGAAGACAAATGGAATGGTAGTACCAATATGTGAGGTGAGTTTTAGGACCAAACACAAATGGGTGGGGTCAGCACGAAAGTATGCCATCCAATAAGACCTTGAGCTCGGTGAAGTGTATGATACCACCTATGACCTCATGTTTGAGGAGTGTAGGTGATAGAACAAAGAAACACCTCCTCAAACTCTCCTTTTAATAGTCTGCAAATTGATAAAGCAACCACTGTTGGTGCCATCGACTATGAAATCGGTGGTATCGAGATGAAGTTAAAAGTTTCATGTAACTCATCAATGAAGCGTCGATGGTACCGACCATTTGATCGGTGCCAATGAGTCTTTAAAATCATTTCATGTAACAATAAATGACTGACTCAGTGCCACCGACAGCATGTCAGTGGTACAGACTCAGTGTCTTCCTGCACACTAAATACACATATCAATGTACCATTTTTACTTACATCAAAACTAGATATCAACAATCTATGAATAGGAATGTAAAATTAGAATTTAAAGTTTAACAAAATAAACCTAATTTGTGGGTTTCTTCCCACAAGAGCCCTTGTTTAATGTCCCAGGATGGACATATTTCAATCAACAATAATCAGATGGTCATAGAGGAGAGTAAAGCTCTCTCTGCCTCTTCCTTCTGAACATCTGGTTCCTTGCAACAATGAGAAAAATAAATGATAATAAGAAGACCAGTGTGTATGGTTGACATTCCATTTCAAAAGTAAATTATCATTGTAATGATCATGAACATGAATTACAACCAAGTCTTGACGTGGAGGCATATGCAGAAATAGGTAGCCATGAGGTGAAAGGTACAATGATGATTGCTTCTTAAGTTCTATGACCATCCGCAATGGATCACTCCTATCTTCATATAATGAAGGGTTTATATCAAAGGTGAATTTGAGTGGTTCCTCCTCTTCTAATAATTCAATCCCCCCACATTCATTAATATCCTCACAAAAATTTTCAAAATTATCATCTGGATATATATATCCCATATAGGATCCTCGATAAGGAAATGAAGAGATGGGTCTTGGGGAGAAGGAATTATGTGATGGGTAAGGGGAAACTCCTACACCTTCTCACTCTCACTTTCCTCTTACTCACTTTCTTCCTCTTCTCTAAGATCACTATCACATAGAGTGCATTCTAGATCCTCCTCTCCTTCACTCATATATCAAACACATACAACAAAATTATCTTCCATCTTACTTGCATCATTATCCTCATCTTCCTCGTTAGATCTCCAATCATATTCAAAACCAATCCTAGGATGTGAGGGTGTGGGTGTGGGCTCAATGGTAGGTTGTGGTAGAGGTGAATCTAAAATGTCTTCCATTGTGTTCTCTTCACTCTCTAATTCCTTATCCTCAACCTCAACTTCTTCAATTTTCTCTACTCTACCCCAACATCCATTAGAAATAGGACTTTGGCAATATAAATAGATTGAACCATAATCCTAATGTGCTCATCATGCATTTCCATGAAGGTTTTCATGATGTGATAGAGGTTGACTCAGACATCTATGACCTACATGTGTATTTCCACACTAAGGACAAATAGGAGCCATGTGCCTCCTTTTCAACTTTTTCTCGAAAGAAAAGAAGAATAGCCATAAAGAAATAACTAGATGAAATATGAAAAATGCCTAAATAAATAAAGCAATTTTATGTAAAGAAAAATAAAAAGAAAAAGAATGAAAATAAATATAATATCCTATAGTGGTCAGTCTCAACACTCGTAGTGTCGATGATATCGATTCCCCAACAACGGTGCTAAAAACGTGATAGACGTATAATGTGCATGTAATATGCAAGTGTACATGTCAAAGTAATATAGTCCTAGGAGGCTCAAGTGTCAAACCTAGAGAATCATTTACCAAAAACTACTACTTACTGAAACCAAATCAGCTAGACCTAGAGAAAGGGTTGATTGGTTGTTTAATTAACCAAGAACAAAAATTAAATTTACTTAAGGTTGTTTGATCAACAATGGATAAATTCCTTAGAACTTTTGGTTTCACCATGGTGTATACTTCATTTAACATCATTTATTAATATTTTATTTCTCCTAATCCTGGACCAAGGGACCTGTAGCAAGAATTACCCTCTCTCACACGTTAGTCACTACCTAATCAAATATAAGCCCCACTTTTGTAGAGATTTAACTATTAGTTAGGTGTTTTAACTAATACTCTGGGCTATTCCCTTAACAGTCGTAGGCCCTCTCTTGATGCACAGTATAAATTGTGTAAACATATGACTTTTCTAATCCTATATCCCTCTCTCGAAGTAATTAAGGATCTGAGAAATTATCTATGTTGATCATGTATAGTTAATTCATTATACAATCATAGTATTATGTCTAGAAATCAGGAAGAAACATATACATCAATTCATAATGTCAAATACATTGCTACACCAGGATACTCCCTGTTCCTAAGGAATATGTTTTTAGTCAAAAATAGAAGACATGGTATTACAGTAAATCAAAAAGATGTAAAACCTAAATTTCAAGATACAATATATTGGAGAGAGGGCTAAATAATGGATATGGAGAAGATGGAGAATACTTACCATCGTTTCCACTACCAAAACACCTCTGAGGTCCTCCAGGTGGGGTTCCTTCACTTTTCTCCCTCCTTCCATCATTCGTGTTGTCCCAATGTGATATATTTTGATGATCCCCTTCTAATTGTTCCCTTTCCATCCGTTATATATGTGTAGGTTAAGAGAAAACCTAATTGTATTGAAACATAACAATAATGGTTGGATTTAATACAATTAATCATGGTTGTCAGTGCCTTTGTCATGACCACCAATTTGGAAGTCGGTACCACCAACTTCTTACAATAAAATCCCTAGCTCTTTTCAATATGGACCAATAATATTTTTGTACTTCGATGTCATGTTGGTACCACTGAGTTTCATGTTGGTGGCATCGCCTTTGCTCCAGTAAATAATGATTAGATACAATAAAATAAGCAATGAATTAAATAAAATAATTATTATAACAATTAAAATATTTAAAATACAAGAAAAATTATAAGAACTAATGCACAACTGATTTTATACAAATTTTGTGTAATATGTATGAAATTGTATTCAATGAAGAGAAAATGAGAAAGAAAATCACCAAATTAGATAACCAAATAATGACAATTTGTTCACACATCGTCACCATATGATGGGACTCAATGGCCACCCTGGGAGGTCATCATCTGATGGCCTAGAAGACTCCCACAACCAATGGAGATGCTTCTTTGCATGGACGTGACCCTTTAGGTCATGGACACATGGAAAGCCTAGTAGGACACCTTAACCTTCTCTTCCCTCTTACATGAAAATGATCCCTTTGGACCCCCTTTCTCTTCCTTGTTGTCTAAAACTACGTCCCCTTGGCTTGGTAGAGGAGAAGGTGTTGAAGGTAGAAGAAGGTGGCCAATCTCCTTGCATGTGTGCATAGGGTCCAGATTTACCCTTCTTTTGATCTTGTGGAGCTTCCTTTGCTTGTTCTTGACTTAAGGATGTAATTTCTCCCCTCTTTCCTTCGTTTCCCTTGCTATCCTACCTCCATATTCCTTCTTCTTAGTTATAACCATGTTGTTTCATGGTAGAGCTTGCTCCATAGCTTAAAGAACACCGCTTTCTTGCTTCCTTGACCTAGGGTTTGCTTCCTCTTTGAAGAAGGTGCTAGCTTGGAGAGCCCGATCTCGAGCTTATATCTTCTTTCCTCGATCATCCTTATTGTTTGGAGCTTCATCTTCTTCCTAAAGGTGAGTTATATAACTTTCATCATGTTTATTGCTTACTACTACCTTGCGTGCACATGATCTTGCTCTAAAATGAAGTTCTAAGCTTAAAGATACTATCTTTGTCTAGGGTTTAAGCTTAAGTGATGTTTCTTGAGTAGTTTACCACCATGGATGGACCTTAAACCTTGTGAACAAGCATTCCATGATAGAGGAAGCCCTATACCTTGCTTTCACGTGGTCAAACTATGGTTTTTACTTAACAAATCATGGCCATACTTAGGGTTTATGATATGTTTTCCCTTCTTCTCTTGAAACCTGATGGTATGGTTCTTATTGTTGTTTTGCTTGGCCTTGATGTGCCAACCTATGGTGGTCACTTAGCTAATGTTTTGGGTTCTTCCTTGTTCTCACAACCAATGGTCATGTTTCCCCTCCACAAATGATGATTATGGTTTTCTTTGGTGCTTACATGTGGTGGTTCAAATGATGGTTCCTTTGGTTCATCAAACGATGGTTTTACCTTAGTTTTTGGATCAGTTTCTCCACATTTATATGACAACTGATGGATCTTCTAGTTTTCCAACCACTGGCCTTTCTAACTTCATAACTCGATGGTTTTCTTGACCCCTGGTCATCAAATGATGGTGATCCTGATTCAACACTTGATGGTGCTAACTAATGGCTCTTCTGACTTCATGATCTGATGATGACACTATGTGCTGCTACCGATGGTGGAAGTGGGTCCCACAACTAATGGTGGGTCACATGACCACATCTGATGGTGTCCTTTGAGTCGGAAAATGATGGTGCTTCTTATGTCTCCAATTGTCAAATTTTTTTATTTATCAAATGATGGCTTGACTAGGTTAAGTTGATGACCCATCTAGGTCACAACGCGATGGTCTCTCTAGCTAATTTGTCTAAGGTTTTTACTTATGTGCAACCGATGGTTTTACCTACTCAACATATGATGGTTTTAGGGTGAAGCTCATGTGTAATAGTTTGGTTTTGATAATGTAGAATTGATGGTCCTATCCCCCTAATGATGAGGTCTTACCTTTGCCCTCATATGAATGTAAAATAATAATCACCATGATGAGTGGATGTGTAACACTAATGTAGTACATCTTGTTACACTGAAACCTAATACAAGTAGGTGATAATGGTTAATCATACTTAGCTTTGTGTGAATAGTATGATGATCAAATGCTCTCTTAATGTTGTTGAAACCCTAATATGATGTTATATGAACATCATACTTCCTTGTTATGCTAAACATACATGTACCATGTATGTTGATGGTTTGTTGAGCCTTATTATAAAACACGGTAAAATACTGATGATCTTTTAGGGATTGATATGATGGCCTTAATGACCTTTGGGCATGGTTGAGCCCTAATGCAGGTGTAATCCTCTTCATGATGTGACAAGGGTTGAAACCCTGGAATAATGTGATAAGGATTTGTGTCCTATGGTGATATGATGACAAGTATAGTCTCATGATTTGCAATAAAATAGTACCATGTTTTTTGTGGTTAAGAGTTATATTTCATACGTTTTATATCTTCTGTAGTTGTTATACATATATGCTTTCTAGAAATGAATTAGGGTTTGTATGTCCACTTATTTGATGCAGCCTTAATTCACTCAGAATTAATTAATCAAGTGAAACCCTAATCATGTAGTGCCCTAAGCCATAGAGACATTCAGTGTCAGGACTTGTTGGATGGGGAATTCCTAAAGGAACTCAGAGTCGCATACATAACATGTTGAGTATGTGCAGGTGCAAGGAGTGTACATCCTTGACATCCTAATCCCATGATTCTGGTGGATTGTAATGACCCCGTCTCCCGGTAACCCCCACTTAAGGGAGACCAAGAGATCAGAGCCGTTATCTAATAACCTAGATCAAAGGTTCGAAAAATAATCAATAATAATTATGAAATTCTACTAACTAAACTGAAATCTGGTAGAAAATTAAAACTTTGCTTTCCTTTTAAAATCTGGGATTTCTAAACTTCTATCCATGAAGATACTAATCTAACTAATCCTCCTGTGTACGTTATTTCTCATTTAGTTCCACATATGCCACTATATTATTTGTTCTTTTCGTTTGTACCTAAAATTCCGACAAACAAAACGTCGGTCAGCAAGAAGCTGGTATGTGGGGGAAACAATAATTGTGCAACTACGTTAATAATGTAATCAACCAAATATCATTTAACATCCAAGATTACGTTTTAAGCAATACTGCTCAATCCTTGCCTATCCCCTATCTTTGTACCGTCCCTGCAGTGGACATGGATTCTACCTCTCTCATATGGTAGATCTTATCCCCATGGCCCTACCACACAGGTAGCCAATTCCTAGGGTTATGGAGTCGCATGGTCCTACCCAAGGGTAGCCCAATCCCTGACTCATGATGACTTGATGGACCTACCCCATTGGTAGCCATTTACTAAGTCATTTAATGACCTGATGGACCTACCCCATTGGTAACCATTTACTAAGTCATTTAATGACCCAATGGACCTACCCCATTGGTAGCCATTTACTAGGTCAATCTATAAAGCTACAGAGGGGACTAGGATCTGAGCTAGTAGGCACATCTCTTATGTGATAGTCATATTCACATTATAATTTGCATGAATTAAATGCAACCAACAGTTTATTTTAAGTCATCGATAAAACCTCAAAAATCCTCGAGAAACTAATTCAGAATATTCATAGGCGTAACCACATACCTGTCAATTTGACGTGAGACAGAAATAATCCAATCAACCAATAGGCAAGCAAACATTCAATAAGATCCTGAAACAATTATACAATTTCCTTTTATTACTCATGTCATTAAGATCTATCAAATCTAGCTCGCTTCCTAGGGTTTCTAGTCCACTTTTGGGGTTTCCATTGCAATTAGGGTTTCCATTCATCCTTTACTATTATAAACCCTAATTTAACGCAATTTATCACAAACCCTAATTATCTCCACATATAATCCTTAATTCCAGATTAAAGGCATAATTAACCATTAATTAAGCTCATTAAGCCTCTTTTAAATTAAAGCTACTATTTTTATCCCTTTAATCCATGAAAAGATCATTATATGCATTTATCATCAATTCATAGTTCATTATGGTCCAATTCACATATGAACTCGATTTTCCATTAATTCCACCTTTTATTCATGAGAAAACCCTAATTACTACATTTAGGGTATTTATCCACAAATTAGGAACTTTAAAGCTCGAAATAGCTTATAACCATGAAAACTCAGTTCTATACATGAAATCAAATAATTAAAGCCATTAGTAGTCCTAATTACCAACATTAAGGTTTCAAGGCCCATTACAACATATTCATGCACATGGACTTTCAATTAAACTAATTATGTGCAAGATTCATCCTTTTGATCTTAATGTATCTCTTTACGATTAACAGGTTAATATCAAATTTAATCATCAATTAAACCCTTCTAAATATATTATTCATCTCAAAATAGGTTTCTTTAAACATTAATACATTAAATTTGATATCTTCCATTTCTTTTCTAATTTCAATATGAATTAGGCTTCAATTATATTATTAATGGATTCCTCTCATTTTTCTGAGCAATTTTCATGTATTATATGTTTCCATTGGAGCTACCAATATTTAATTACAAATTTAATAAGACTTCACTTACTTGGCCAATCAAATTGCGCCACATCACCTTCTTCATGCAACGTGCTTGCAGGTTTGAAACATTTAGAAAAGACCCATATACCCTTGCGTAAGCTGTCGATTCTACATACCCACGAGGGGTAAAATCATCCAAAGCCTGAGCCTCCTTCTTCCTCCTCACAATGTCGTAGATGCGTCGGCCTGTAGCCCTAGGTGTGGCTCCTGGCTCCATCCTTGACCTCGATGGCTGTCAGGGTGGCTACCCCCGCCTCCGTCATACCCTCTCGCACCTCTGGGTGCTTCTGGTTCACGAGTAGAGCAACTACTACGGGCCTACTTGGTCCCACAACCCGTGGCTGACCTGCAGCTACACCTTGGATGTTGCACGAGCTTCAGAGCACATGGGAATGCTTGTTCTCCCATACGGCGTCGTGGGGGTATCGTGGTTCCAGTCCGTGGCTACTCCTTGTCCCTGGGGTTGGCCTACCTCCCTTGATTAGCGTTTAGACGCAAAGAAACGTGAAGAAGAAGATGGAAGAGAGATAGTCGTTTGGGGTCCCTCTGGACTTGGGCAAGGATTCGACCCCTTATATAGGGAGGACATCCATGCCCTAACGTCCTTGGCCATGAAGAAAACAAGGTTCTTTTCTATTGGGAATCCAATTCCTTTATGAGGAAGCAAGATTCTCTCTCCTATTTTCCCCATCCTTTTGATATTCTCTTTTCTTTAAATATTAAGAATTCGAAATTCCTCTCCTTCACTCTCTTTATTTTCCTTTTAATCTATTGGCCACGAAAATATGTATATATATATATATATATCCTTAGGAAATACTTCCTTTTATCAAATTTACATAATCTATTCATTATGTATATCCATTATCCTTATTTTGCAATTTTGGTATTTTCTCTTTCTTTCCTCTTCATGGGACTCCTTGGATCCCAAGAAACTATATTATTTCAAAATCCTTTTTATTGGATACTCATTATCCTTCTAGATGCATCTAAATGCATTATTCTTCATTATCATGTGTATTTCTTATTAAAATATTTCTTTTTGAGGATTTTTCTTTATTTCTCTTTTATTTTCCTCATTAGTATTCCTTTTATCATTAGTAATCCTTGGAATACGAAAATCCACCAAGGATTACTCCATTATACCTCTTTTCACTTATTTTCCACATTTAATCAATATTTTCAATTTCTTTCTTAATAAAGAAATACTTAATTTATCTTTTCTTTTCTTATTTCTCTCTTTATGCAACTTTGGACTCCTTGGAACCCAAGAAATCCAAGAGGCACTAAATCCATCCTTGGATTACATTCTTTTGCCTTCCAGAGGTTTCCACACCTTTCTTTTCTCAAAAACTTAATTATTCATTTACTAATTGAAATTCCTTATTATTGGGCCCAATAGCCAATAAAGCCCACAACACAAACATCAAGGCTATTGTAAATGAAATTCATGCATTCAATCAAGAGACATCATTATTTGTTCATATTATGAGAAATCATATTTCTCACCAAATGAACTCAAAATTCGGGGTTGTAACATCCTTCCCCACTTATAAGAATTTTGCCCTCAAAATTCCATCAAGCAAGCAAACAAACACGATAAGCCCTTCATATGTCCATCATGGCTTCCATGTGGCTTCACCCTTTCCATGGTGCTTCCTAAGAACCTTCATCATCTCATATTCTTCCATCTGAGTTCTTTCTTACCTTGGTATAACGTACCCTCATAGGTGACTCAGGACATTTTAGCCTCTCAAAAGCTGAATAGGTTCAAGGCTCGGCACATGGCTTAGGTACCTCACATAGTGCTCTAGATCGGACTCATGGAACACATTACACATCATGTTATCCTGAGGGGCAAGTATAAACACAACCATCTCCACCAATCCATCTCAAATGGACCCATATATCGGGGACTCAGCTTTCTCAGCTGTAGCTTAGAGGGGTCGGATTTTCACATCACATATTCTCCCACAGTGAACTGCATATCGGTCTGCTTTGCATCAGCTCATGACTCATTTCACCACTGGGCTCTCTCTCTGCCATTGCACGATCAAAGCGACTTCATCTGCACACACTGTGGTTCTTTTCTGACCTTCATGAGGCCTCCTTCACCAACATCATCTTAATGAAGTGGTGACTGACAAAACCTCCCTATAGAACTTCTTGCATCCCGATAAAGGCTATGGTGGTTAACATCACATCCTAAGAATTGTCTCTTTGTATCACCCTGAACAAGCACACTTTCTCTCATCAGACCCTCTAGTCTGGGTCACACTAACCATTAGTTAGGGGTGATAAACTGTACTATCATCGAGTTCTTCACGTACCCACTCCACTTTTTGGAAGGGAACCTTTAGATCAAACTCAAAGACCTTCGAACTCGCATCATGGTGTAGTTGAACCATCTCTTTTCATATGTAGTTCAACCAGATCTGTCCCTTGACAGAACTCTTTCTTTCTCATGTTATATAGGTAAGGCGATCTACCATAACCCATATATTGCATCTTGACCTTCCTTGGTCTAGGAGAGACTTACCACAACTTCCATAGTGGTGAACTCCCACTCCCTCTCGGGGACACTTTATCCTCTATGTCAAAGCATTCAGTTACTGGTGTTCGTCCTTCACCTACTATCATGCGTGGCCACAAGCCACATGCATCTTCATCTTAAGCATCTGAAGTGCTACTATCACTTACTATCTATGTAGTATCATTGTGTATGGTGATCTTAAAACCATGATCTCCTGTATGTCATGATTACTCAAGCTTGATACCTCAGAAACCCTAAACCACTCTCATCAGGGTTTTATTACCTTCCTATCCAAAGAAGTGTATCCATAGTTCTACAACCATCCTTCTACCACATCAAGGACTAGGCTGCCTATCCAAACAACCACTAATCTTATTCAATAGATCTCATTATATCTGAGTGTTAGCCAAACTTACCTCTTTTTCTCAACTTAAGGTTAGCCTAACAACCTCAGCTTCCAGCTAAACTAGGCAGCTATATCTCAACCAAAGCATTCATTACCACTTCTCATCCTTCGGTATTAGGTAATGTTGAAGACATACACCTCCATGCATTCTGCTTAAGTATCACCTCGAACTCTAAGTTTATCTTCATCAAGAAACTCTGAGCTCATCCTCATGGTGATTAAACTCAACCTTGGTTAACTTGCAAATTCTACATAGCTCTTGATAAAACATCCTAAAAAGATGACTACCTCATATCTCTTAGTGTTAGCAAACCATCTGTGTATCATTCACTCTACCAGGGTATGTTATCCTCTCTATCCTCAAACCTCGTAGCAACGTTCCAATTCACATCATCTTTTATCCTTGGTGTATGGCATGCGTACTGTCCTATCTCTCACTCCCATAACAAGAGGAAATAAGCATTTGGATACAGTCCAAATACAAAGTTTTCATATTCCAAGAGTAGAGATGGTACATCCCACCTTGCCAGTACACCTTTAAATCCAAGTTGAGACGTGACACCTATGCCTCTACATCACAATCATCTCGATGTCAAGGTTACTTCCATGGAAAACTAGTTTTGAACCTACTAAGGTTTACACACAGCCCTTGGTCATCTCCTCTAGGTCTATAGGGTGCCGGCACTTTTGGGGTCATCCCTCTTCCCTCATGCATCAAGAGAGTGCCCTACTCATCTTCCCTTTGGGTCCCATGAGTTCATGAAGGTGATCAACATCCATATGAGCATGCTTAAACCAGCAACTACTAAGGCACAAGCGTACCTACTAAACCATGCTAGGTCGCACTTGTTCTCATCCTCAACATTAAACCAACTTAGTTGTGAGGGGTTCATCAAACCTACCTTTAACTTAAGGGGTTTCCTTTTCCTCTATACATGAAGAGTACCATGCTCGAAACTATAGAGACTCAATTCTCATCATGAGCATTAGGTACACCACTTCCCCTCTTCGGCCAGGAACCCTAGGTTCACTTTTGGATATCCAACTACATGCTCAACCTCTTAACCACTAATCAAGCATGTCCAAGGTATGTCATCCTTTCATTCGAGCAACACTTCAGAGTTGAGTCCTCTTCCAGGACAACCAACTAGGTATAAGCCCTCACATCCTACTACTAAACCTCTCCAAGTCTAAGAAACTCTTCTCCCTATCTCAGGAGGTAAACACCTATACCATAGGCACAGAGGTACCAGCAGACTCATCCTCTCTCTAGGGTTTGGTTCCTCTTATGGAAACCAAGACATCATTAGCCTCCAAGGGTCAAGCATACGGCAACCACTATCATCCACTTAGGTCACATCATCCTCAACTCCCACTATTCCTCAAGTTTCAGGGTTTTAGGCTTCCAACCTTCTTGCCTGGGGTCTGCTTTCTCTCTCTAGAGCTAACTCCACTTCCAACCTTACTACTAGAGGTCCTCTCTCCATGAAGGATCAAGCTCACAGGCATACCTCTACATGGGTGAAGCCTATGCTCGAACTTATGTTTACTCAAGATTATCCATAACCCCTTATTCTTATCTCATAAGCCATCCATCATGATCCCTTGTCTAGGGTTTCATCCAACTATCAACACTACTGACGCACATTGGGTGCAAGCTATATCCTACTTTCAATAGCCTAAAAGGTTTCTACAGGTTCTTCTCTAACCTCATCCATGAAGGAGCTATCATTCGCTCAAACATGCATGACCCTTCCTAGGGTTGGATTGCCAAAGGTACTCGATCGTCAACTTCTCATGGTTCATATGGCATCCAAGGCATGCTTATCATGACATCTAACTCATCATTTCATATCTCTCTCTAACCTTCACTTAGGGTTAGGGTTAACATCATCCTCAAGGATTTGCTAGGTCTCTACTTTTAATGGAGGTCTCTACCTCCAAGACTAACCCTCTCTACTCATCCTCCTAACAAGAGGTCTATCCTCAGGCCTCTCCTGAGGGCGATGACAACTTGTGTCATATGACCTAAGCATGCATCTATTCTTTTACGCTTACTCTATTAATGTTATGTCCATGACATCTTATTTACATGCTTTTCATTATTTTGATGGAGGATCCCTTAATCCTTATCAACCTTACCCATACCTCAAGAGGGTGAGGAGAAGAGAGGAAAACCCTAATCCATAAGGTCCTTATCAAAATTTGAGTTGAGAAGGGATGAACAAGATGAGAGAGTCCTAAAGGTATCTTATTTCAAGTCATATCCTAAGACATCGGCCAGGCAGTCACACAATCCGGGAGTCCTCGTATTCTGACTAGCAGTGCGGAGGAAAATATTTCTAGCCCCCAAACATGATCCTTTTCTAGACACCTCAGTCTTTCCGACAATCCTCTAATAACTCCCTTGGGTTCTACAGAATTTGTAAATTTTAATAATTATTAAAGATTAATTGAGGAACCTATGCTCTGATACCAATTGTAATGACCCCATCTCCCGGTAACCCCCACTTAAGGGAGACTAAGAGATCAGAGTCGTTATCTAATAACCCGGATCAAAGGTTCGACAAATAATCAATAATGATTATGAAATTCTACTAACTAAACTGAAATCTGGTATAAAATTAAAACTTTGCTTACCTTTTAAAAGCTGGGGTTTCTAAACTTCTATCCATGAAGATACTAATATAACTAATCCTCATGTGTACATTATTTCTCATTTAGTTCCACATATGCCACTTTACTGTTTGTTCTTTTTGTTTGTACCTAATACGCCGACAAACAAAACGTTGGTTAGCAAGAAGCTGGTATGTGGGGGAAACAATAATTGTGCAACTATGTTAACAATGTAACCAACCAAATATCATTTAACATCCAAGATTACGTTTTAAGCAATACTACTCAATCCTTTCCTATCCCCTATCTCTGTAC
Organism: Alisma plantago-aquatica; assembly: GCA_963693085.1. NCBI lineage: Eukaryota > Viridiplantae > Streptophyta > Magnoliopsida > Alismatales > Alismataceae > Alisma > Alisma plantago-aquatica. Next base: position 283,169,452 of record OY856414.1, on the reverse strand, counting down.
CATCCCTACAGTGGACATGGATTCTACCTCTCTCATATGGTAGATCCTTACCCCCATGGCCCTACCACACAGGTAGCCAATTCCTAGGGTTATGGAGTCGCATGGTCCTACCCAAGGGTAGCCCAATCCCTGACTCATGATGACTTGATGGACCTACCCCATTGGTAGCCATTTACTAAGTCATTTAATGACCTAATGGACCTACCCCATTGGTAGCCATTTACTAAGTCATTTAATGACCTGATGGAACTACCCCATTGGTAGCCATTTACTACGTCAATCTATAAAGCTACAGAGGGGACTAGGATCTGAGCTAGTAGGCACATCTCTTATGTGATAGTCATATTCACATTATAATTTGCATGAATTAAATGCAACCAATAGTTTAATTCAAGTCATCGATAAAACCTCAAAAATCCTTGAGAAACTAATTCGGAATATTCATAGGCGTAACCACATACCTGTCAATTTGACGTGAGACATAAATAATCCAATCAACCAATAGGCAAGCAAGCATTCAATAAGATCGTGAAACAATTATACAATTTCCTTTTATTACTCATGTCATTAATATCTATCAAATCTAGCTCGCTTCCTAGGGTTTCTAGTCCACTTTTAGGGTTTCCATTGCAATTAGGGTTTCCATTCATCCTTTACTATTTTAAACCCTAATTTAACGCAATTGATCACAAACCCTAATTATCTCCACATCTAATCCTTAATTCTGGATTAAAGGCATAATTAACCATTAATTAAGCTCATTAAGCCTCTTTTACATTAAAGCTACTATTTTTATCCCTTTAATCCATGACAATATCATTATACACATTTATCATCAATTCATAGTTCATTATGGTCCAATTCACATATGAACTCGATTTTCCATTAATTCCACCTTTTATTCATGAGAAAACCCTAATTACTACATTTAGGGTATTTATCCACAAATTAGGAACTTTAATGCTCGAAATAGCTTATAACCATGAAAACTCAGTTCTATACATGAAATCAAATAATTAAAGCCATTAGTAGTCCTAATTAATATGAATTTAGCAAGATTTCACTTACTTGGCCAATTAGATTGTGTCACGTTACCTTCTTCATGCAATGTGCTTACATGTTCGAAACATTTCGAAAAGACCCATATACCCCCGCATAAGCTGTCGGCTCTACATACCCATGAGGGGTAGAATCGTCTAAAGCCTGAGCCTCCTTCTTCCTCCTCGTGATGCCGCAGATGCGCTGGCCTGTAACCCTAGGCGCGGCTCCCGGCTCCATCCCCGACCTCGATGGCCGTCAGGGTGGCTACCCCCGCCTCTATCGTACCCTCTCGCACCTCTGGGTGCTTCTGGTTCGCGGGTAGAGCAGCTACTACGGGCCTGCTTGGTCCCACAACTTGTGGCTGACCTGCAGCTAGACCTTGGATGTTGCACGAGCTTCAGAGCACATGGGAATGTATGCGCTCCCATACGGCGTCGTGGGGGTATTGTGGTTCTAGTCTGTGGTTACTCCTTGTCCCTGGGGTTGGCCTACCTCCCTTGATTAGGGTTTAGACGCAAAGAAATGTGAAGAAGAAGATGGAAGAGAGATAGTCACTTGGGGTCCCTCTGGACTTGGGCAAGGATTCGACCCCTTATATAGGGAGGACATCCACGTCCTAACGTGCTTGGACATGAAGAAAATAAGGTTCTTTTCTATTGGGAATCCAATTCCTTTATGAGGAAGCTAGATTCTCTCTCCTATTTTCCCCATCCTTTTGATATTCTCTTTTCCTTGAATATTAGGAATTCGAAATTCCTCTCCTTCACTCTCTTTATTTGCCTTTTAATCTATTTGCCATGAATATATATATATATATATATATATATATATATATATATATATATATATATATCCTTAGGAAATACTTCCTTTTATCAAATTTACATAATCCATTAAATATATATATCCATTATCCTTATTTTGCAATTTTGGTATTTTCTCTTTCTTTCCTCTTCATTGGGACTCCTTGGATCCCAAGAAACTCTATTATTTCGAAATCCTTTTTATTGGATACTCATTATCCTTCTAGATGCATCTAAATGCATTAATCTTCATTATCATGTGTATTTCTTATTAAAATATTTCTTTTTGAGGATTTTTCTTTATTTCTCTTTTATTTTCCTCATTAGTATTCCTTTTATCATTAGGAATCCTTGGAATACGAAATTCCACCAAGGATTACTCCATTATACCTCTTTTCACTTATTTTCCACATTTCATCAATATTTTCAATTTCTTTCTTAATAAAGAAAAACTTAATTGATCTTTTCTTTCCGTATTGCTCTCTTTATGCAACTGTGGACTCCTTGGAACCCAAGAAATCCAACAGGCACGAAATCCATCCTTGGATTACATTCTTTTGCCTTCCAGAGGTTTCCACACCTTTATTTTCTCAAAAACTTAATTATTCATTTACTAATTGAAATTCCTTGTTATTGGGCCCAATATCCAATAAAGCGCACAACACAAACATCAAGGCTATTGTAAATGAAATTCATGCATTCAATCAAGAGACATCATTATTTGTTCATATTATGAGAAATCATATTTCTCACCAAATGAACTCAAAATTCGGGGTTGTAACATGGATGGTTGTGGTCATGCCTCAGATATTATATGTGTGATGTGATTGAGGACAATTGTGGTTGTACTTCAGATGAATGGGTTTTGTATACCCTAGTTTCTAGTGTTGTGGCCTATGCCAAGGATGGACTAGGTGTTAGCATCTTGACTATATGTCGGTGCATGTAGTTTAACTGATATGCAACTATAGAGTTCACTCATACTAACAGAGGGGAAGATCTTTAGACTCCAACTCTCCTAGATCTTGTATAGGACTGATTGCGACCAAGTGATGGTCAATTGGACTTTGAGTGGTATGATTCAAACTCCCCAGGGCATAATAAAAGATGTAATACATATGTGTAGCATATCTTGTAGGGTTAAATGGGCTTCACAGTGGTATTTAACCCTTGCCTTATTTCTTATACTACCTAGATGCTATATAATGCAATTAGAGTGATCAATTGTTAGAATAAACATATTTATCTATTTCCTTTATATACTTTGTTAATCATGCATGGTTTTGTAAGGACCCTGACCCACATTTTGGGATACCCCTATTTGTTTTTCTTAATTATGTTGCTTAACTCCTTGTTCTAATCATCTGAGATGTAATTAGGGCATGTTGGAAGCATGGAGTTTCTTGTTTGAGCTTGATACTTGTGTTTTGCCGAGAGGTTTTGGTGCGAATTGCAATTTCCCCAAGATAGGGGTTGATGTGCAAGTTTTCCACCTCTAGAGTGTTACTTCTCTCTCTTAACATCATCTAGAGGAAAGATAAAGAGATGGGCACCTTGTTTGGACCTTGGTTGAGTAATGATATCCTTGGTGGACATGTTTGAGGTGTGTCTTACACCTAGGAGTGTTGTCTCGGGCTTGAGAGACTTGGAGAGGTCATGTATTGGTTTGTGGGTGTCTTGAGGGACATCCTATAGGTTTGTAAAGAGGGTAGATATATGTATCAACCTTGACCATCTTAGGTGACCTAGTTGGCAAGACATAGATCTTATTACCTTGTTGCATGGTGTTGCATGTGGCCCTTCTTCGTGCACAAGTGTCACCTGAGGTTCTAAGGTGGTGACACCTTTCTCTTGCTCTCTCTTTCATCCCTCTTATATATATACCTCTTTCTCTCCATGCAAGAGAATCCTTTTGGTTATCCTTGCATCCCCTCTTTGGTGGACGACCTTGAGCTAGAGGAGTCTCTCCCTTGGAGCTTGGAGGACAAGTCCCATGTTTGTGGTTCTTTCTTCATCCTCTACCTTGGTAAGCCATGATCCTTAGATCCTATTTCTCTCTTTCTTTCATCTTCTCAGCCATGGACCTTGGTTACTTTCTTTTTCCCTCTCATGCTCTCTTAACCTTGGTTCCATCTTTTTCCTTAGAGGTGTTGTGGTGATCAAGCTTGGAAGATCTTCTTATACCTTGAACACATGAAACTTTGAGCTTGGTGATGATCCTTGAGGCAGGTTATATAACTCTAAACCCTCTTTTTTATTATCACTCTTTACTTGACACTTTGCTCTTTATCCTTGGCTCGTTATATCTTTCATGTTAGTAGCTCTTCTTGGTAGTTTTGAGTTTTATTTTAAGGAAGAGGAATCTTGCTTAGTTTCTACCCTTGTGTTACTCTTTCTTGCCTTGCTTGTAATGTTGTTCTAAGGTGGAAGATGATGAAGCCAATAGGCATGATAGGCCGATATGTTGGAAGGTGGCTATCACGGCCTATGATGCCATGGACCATAACACCTTGTGAAAAGTTGGCATGACCTTGGTGGAGTGTAAGGAGACAAGTTATGGGTGATGCTTAGATCATCATGACTTAGAGGCACCTAAACCGATACCTAGTGATGGCTAACCATTATGCATGAAGGGTACTAGCCATCACACTCCTAGAGTACCTGATGGTTGAGGTGTTAGCTGATATGGCTATGAGTGTACCTCGTGGAGATGATCTGTTATGAAGGTTAGATCATGACGCCTTGGTCGAGTGGAGGCTGACACACCTTAGAGGTGATGCTTCCCCATACACCTGAAATTGTGATACCAATTAATTCCTAAGCCTAGCGATCATCACACTTTGTTGCTCCCTGGTGCACCTGGGCATTTCCCGTCATAGCTTGGGTGTTGTTTTGCCCTTCACACCTTTCTGGTGTTGACCGTCACACTCCCCTATGGTGCTAAACTGTTACATGCCTGATGAGGTTAGCCTGACACCTTGAAGTGTTGAACTGATATACCCTTTCTGTGTTTCCCGACACATTGATGTTACCTGTAACACCTAGGGTTATCCAGATACCCTATGTTGTTACCTTAATCGATATGTTGTGGTGGCATGTGTGATACACTATGTTGATTTTAAGGTGACATTATATGATGTGATACCCTTCGGGGTGGTCGTATGTATGATAGTGGGAGTGATGTTTCTATATCTCATAACATACCTTATGAATGATGTTGAAATCTATGTTTTTATACCTCATGACATGTGTCATAATGATGATGAAAGTGATAATCTGAGGGTGGTTGTTTATCCAACCTTGTAAACCCTAATTGAGTAAAGAGAAACCCTAATTCTAATGATGTAAAATGTATGACATGAATCCTATGAGATTATGGTGTTGATGATGTATTGCTTTCTTGTTATTAGTTTCTAACCATACAGGAAACACTAGTTGATGTACATAGTCAGGTATGAGCTATGGTGGTTATGATATGTCTGAATGGGCCTTGTGAGGAATAAAGTGTTGTTGACATTCTTAACAGAAAAGGTAAATGGTATTATGACCTAATGATGTCTTATTTCCTTGCATGAGATGATTTTCCTCAGTGATGAGAGGAGGGGTTATCACCACAAGATATGTGGTCCTTGTGATAGACACGGGTTGAAAAATAGACATGAAGTAATGAGATCACACCTTATATGCATCTGTATGTTCTGGTGATGTGTCATACCCTTATTTATGTAGATTTTATTTAGAGGTTGTACATTGTAACTTGGTTAATGTTGAAAGGTGTTTAAATAACCTAATTAATAAAGTGAAACTTAATCTTGTAGCTTTCCCTATGCCATACATCCATTCAGTGCCAGCATTTGTTGAATGTTGAAACGAGTTTAAATTGGAGCGTATATTTTTTAATATGTGGGGTACAAGTCGAGTACTTCCTTGTATCCTTAGCTACAAGATGTGTGAGATGACCATGTGTTAGTCGACCTTGTTGTGGTCTGAATGACCATGCATGAGCCACTCCTTCTTGTTAGAATGTCCATGCATTATCATGTTCTTCTAGCACCATACACGTACCAAGGTGGGCTAGTTATGATTATATATGTTGATGGCCATGTGTGATCCAATCCATGAATTTGACTATATGTCATTGTTTCAGTTGACTGATATGTATGCGGTATTTTCTCTTGTACTGGACGAAAAAGGTGAGGTCATGGATTTTGTCTTTTCCATTAGACCTTGTATGGAACCTATTCTGACTTATCAAGTGGTCAGTTAGATTGGGGTGGTACGGCTTTAATCCTTGGGGTATAATAAAATGTGTAATCAATTGTGTAGTACATTTGCATAGGATCAAAATATGGAAACATTGGATGAGGCCTTTCTTGATCTTTATACATTTTTGTTGATAGGAATTATACATGTTCTTCGTATTCCTTTTAAAATATGAATATGTTTCATAAATCAGATAGTAAATGCTCTTCCTATTAATAATAATTACATGCTTCACATAATTGTAACTTTATTGCTGCTTTATTTATTTTATTTGTGATAATAATAGAGTTGGTGGTGATGTATACCTCCCACTGAGATTTGGAATCTCACCCCGTGGGTTTCCTATGCCCTTTTTAGGTGGGTGAGCACAAAGAGGTAGAGATCATGTAGTGGAGGTTAAGGAGCAGCATGAGGGCTAGTAGCTGACATAGGTTGGCAGTGTTGGTTGTTTTTTTTGTTGATATAGTCCTAGAGTCGTCCCTATACACTCGGGTCTTCGGAAACTTTTTGTAAATGCTTCGTGAATGTGCTTTCTTTATGTGCCCTTTTGTATACCAAATATGGTGAAATTGTGTATATATGTTTTGGAATAGTTCTTTGGTTATAGGTCGATAGCATGCCTTATATATTCTATGAGGCATGAAAGGACTTATATACGAAGGTACTTTTTGTTTTGCAATTTTATGAAAACGGATTTAATTTTTAGTGTTTTTATATAATCAGCTTGTTAATCTCTCTTTTGTAGTTTTGTTTTAAGTAATCTCATTTTGCGTGGCGTGGGGCATCACATGTCATAATTAGGGTTGCTATCAGAGCTTTAGGTTCACTCTATAGGGGACATAGGAATAGGGTTTGTGTCTATTCTACTATCCTCCAGTCTGTCTTATAATCACTTCTTGTTTATGTAAAAGAAGAAGAGAAAAAATTAAAGATGTCTAAAGAACACGAAGAACATGCTACCGAGAGTAGTGTTGTTGCACCAGGTGGTGGTGCAAGGAACTAGGCACAAGAATATCGGGTGCCTTAAGTCCCCCAATTTGACCCAGCCATGGTTGAAAACCTTGCCTTTCAATCGCTTTTACGACAGTTCATGGCTACTATGGCTCATATAATAGACAAGATGCCTGCACCTTAGCCTAGGGCACCAGTTCCCCATACTAAATCTTCAGGCACTGGGAAGACTTTTGAGAAGCTTCACCATGTTGGAGAGTTGAGTATGCGGGGATAGTTGACCCGGCGGATGCAAATCTATGGCTGACTGAGCTTGAGAAGGCTTTTAAGATCATGAGTATCCCTAAAGAGGATAAGGTGAAGCATGATGTGTATCTCCTGAGAGGAAGCGCTAGCCATTGATGGGCTGTAGAGGAGGAGAAGAGGCATGGTGTTGTGATCGGTTGGGAAGAGTTATGATGTGAGTTTTTTAGTTGTTACTTTCCTTAGACGTATCATGACAAGAAGATCGACCGGTTTGAGAGGATTTGATAGGGATCCATGACGATCAACAAGTATGAAGCAAGGCTTATGGAGTTTTTGAGGTTCTATCCTCACATGGATGCCATAGAGGATGAGCAGATTCATCGTTTTGATAAGGGGTTGAACACTGAGTTGTCTACCCCAGCTACTGCTTTGGAGAATCGAGAGAGGTTTGTTATGTTTATAGAGTCTGTTCAGAGGATAGAATGATTTGTGAAAGAGAAGAGTGAGGCAAGTACTAAGAAGAGGTATGCACAGTTTCAGGGGCAGCCGTCAGGAAGCTTTAAGAAGTTGAGGTTTTCTACACTGCCAGTATCGCAGAGGTTTGGTGCTTTGACATAGTGGTCACAAAGTAAGGGAAGAGGTTGTAGTTTTCTGCCTGTTGGAGCTCACAACAAAACATCAGTATCAGTGACAGGACCACATAGGCCTTGGTATGAGGATAGGACGTGTTATAAGTGTGGACAAGTTGGGAATACCAAATCATTCTATCCAGTGAGAGATGATGAAGTGACCCAACAACTAAGGCAGAGTCAACTGGGCTCGCAGAGGCAGTAGAACAGAAGCGTAGGAGGACAAGGACATGGCCAAACATCACAGGCTAGATCGTCTGCTTAGGGAATCAGAGGATGGGAGCAACAACAGGTAGTGGCTAGATTCTATGCTATGAGTCAGCCAAAGGTGGTGGTCAACCCACGAGTGGTGGCAGGTCAGATGGAGTTATTTCATTCTGATTTGTCTTCTTCTTCCTATATATCTATTTTGGTTGATGTCTATGCAACACACTCTTTTATCACACATGAAATGTTTAGTAGTTTTCCTTTTCCTGTTAGCCGTAAGAAGAATAGTCTGTTTCTAGAAACCCCATTGGTCAGTTCTGTAGTGTTGAAGGATGTGTGTCCTTCCTATGTTCTTTCCTTTTTGGGAACCCATAGCTGATGATAGAACTAGAATAGATATTTTTTGTTTCCTACTCACACGAGCCCATATCTTGTAGAAATATAGAGTGGTCTTAGATTGTAATTCCAAGCAAGTGACGTTTGTGGATGGTAGTGAGACGTGGATCTTCTAAGGAGATAGGAAGATTCTTCAGACGTGTCTTGTATCAGCTATGGTAGCAAGGAAGCTTCTAAGATAGGATTGTGAGATTTTTTGGCACACGTGATGGGTACTAAGGCAAGGATTCCTAGTATTCATGAGGTTCTAGTTGTTAGAGAGTTCAAAAATGTGTTTCTTGATGAGTTTCCAGGTGTTCCCCTACCCCGGGAGATTGATTTTGAGATCAATCTGGTCCCTAGAACGCAACCTATATCTCATACATCATATAGGATTGCACCAACAGAGATAGTAGAGTTGAATAAATAGTCTACTTGACAAGGGTTTCATCAAGCTGAGTATGTCACCTTGGGGTGCTCTAGTGTTGTTCATGAAGAAGAAGGATGAGTTTATGAGGTTTTTCATAGATTACAGATAGTTTAACAAGGTCATGATAAAGAATAAGTATCCCTTGCTGAGGATAGTAGATTTGTTTGACCAATTGTGTGGTGTGATGGTGTTCTCAAAGATAGATCTAAGATTCGGATATCACCATTTGAGGATCAAGGAGGCTGACATACCCAAGTCTTCCTTTAGGATGAGGTATGGTCACTATGAGTTCGTGGTTATGCCGTTTGGGCCGACCAATGCACAAGAAACATTTATGGATTTGATGAACAAAGTATTCTGACCATTCCTTAATTAGTTTTTGGTGGTCTTCATAGATGACATATTGATATACAGCCATGATAGTAAGTAGCATGAACAACATCTTCGTCAGGCATTGACCATGTTGAGACAGCATCAGCTTTATGCTAAGTTTAGCAAGTGCGAGTTCTGGTTGAAGAAGGTAGCTTTCTTGGGGCATGTTATACCTGCTGAATGAGTACAAATGGATCCTAAGAAGCTGGAGTTTGTGACAGAGTGGGAGCAGCTGAACATGCTGACTGAAGTGTAGAGTTTTCTAGGTCTGGTAGGATATTATCGGAGGTTCATTTAGGACTTTAGTGCTATCACCTTACCCCTAACTAAGTTAACGAGGAAGGATGTGTCGTTCATTTGGGATAAAATATGTCAAGTGCTTTTTAGATGTTGATGGAGAAGTTTACAAGTGCACCAGTTCTGGTTTTTCCTAAGCAAGGAAAATGATACGTCATGTTTTGTGATGTGTCCAGGAATGGTCTAGGTTGTGTATAGATGCAAGACAAGCAAGTGGTTTCTTTTGCTTCCCAATAACTTAATAAGCACGAGGAGAATTATCCAACCCATGATCTGGAGTTAGCAGTGGTAGTCCATACTTTGAAGATTTGGAGGCACTACCTATATGGGGAGAAGTGTTAGATCTTCATAGATCATAAGAACCTGAAGTACATCTTTTCACAACAGGAGTTGAATATGAGGTAGATTCACTAGATGGAGTTAATTAAAGACTACGAGTGCATGATTGATTATCATTTGGGAAAGGAGAACGTCGTGACAGACGCATTGAGTAGGAAGTCTTCATCATCATCCATGGATAAAGGCCAGTTAGTGGTTCCTGATGTTGATGCCCTGAGGAAGATGGTGATAGAGGAGGCTCATTCATCCATGTATGCTTTGCATCCATGTAGTACTAAGATGTACCACAATTTAAAGGATGTTTACTAGTTTCTAGGCTTGAAGAATGATGTGGCTGAGTTTGTTGTAAGGTGTGCAGTATGTCAACAAGTTAAAGATGAGCATCAAAAGCCTACAGGAACATTACAACTGTTTCCTATACCTCAGTGGAAATGGGATCATGTAACTATGGACTTTGTGGTTGGTCTTACTAGGTCAACCAAAGGTTATGAGTCCATTTGGGTGATCATTGACAGGTTGACCAAGTCACTGCATTCCCTTCCCATGAAGATAACATTCACAGTAGAGAAGATTTCCCAAGTCTATGTGGATGAGATAGTGTGTTTGCATGGTGTTCCATCTACTATCACGTCTGGTAGAGGTCCTTAGTTCACAAGTCACTTTTAGGAATGATTGCACACAACTTCGGGTATGCAGTTGAAGTTTAGCATTGCTTTCTACCCGTAGACAGATGGTCAATCTGAAAGGATAATTCAAACCTTAGAGGATCTGTTGAGGGCTTGTGTCCTTCAATTTTTAGGAAGTTGGGATGTACATCTCAGTTTGATAGAGTTTGCCTACAACAATCAGAGTAGCATTGGCATGGCACCATATGAGGCATTTATGGGAGATGTTGTAGATCTCCATTGTGTTGGTATGAGACAAGTGAGTATCAACTTCTTGGTCCTGAGCTTGTACAATAGATGACAAAGAAGATCAAAGTGATACAACAATAGTTGAAAGCATCATAGGAAAAACAAAAGTCATATGCGGATAATCATCACAGACCTTTGGAGTTCCAAGTGGGCGATAAGGTATATCTGAAGTTCTCTCCTTGGAAGGGTGTTTTGAGGTTTGGGAAGAAGGGTACATTGGCTCCCAAGTATATGGGACCTTACCCAGTGATGGCACGTATTGGGAAGGTGGCTTACCGGTTGGAGTTCCCACCTGCGTTGTGCAGGTTAGATCAAGTGTTCCATGTTAGTATGTTGGGGAAGTGTCATACATATATAGAGTTAGTGTTACAACCTGTGGAGATGGAGCATGATGAGGATATGACCTATGTGGAGGGTCCAATGTTGATCCTTGATCGAAGAGTGAAGAAATTGAAGAGGAAGGACCTTGTGCTTTTGAAGGTTCTTTAGCATAATCGTGGTGTTGAGGATGCCACATGGGATCTCGAGGAAGAGATGAGGAGGAAGTAACCCTCCATTTTCTCTTAAGATTTTGGGGGAGAAATCCCTGTTAAGGGTTTATGGCTTGTAAGGACCCAGACCTAGGTTTTGGGATAACCCTATTTGTTTTGGTTAAGTATGTTTCTTAGCTCCTTGCTCTAATCATCTGAGATATAATTAGGGCATGTTGGAAGCTTGGAGTTTCTTGTTTGAGCTTGATGCTTGTGTTTTATGGAGAGATTTTGGTGCAAATTGCAATTTACCTAGGATAGGGGTTGATGTGCTAGTTTCCCACCTCTAAAGTGTTCCTTCTCTCTCTTAGAATCATTTATAGGAAAAATAAAGAGATGGGCACCTTTTTTGGACCTTGGTTGAGTGGTGACATCCTTGGTGATGTTTTGGACACATGTTTGAGGTGTGTCTTACACCTAGGAGTGTTGTTTCGGGCTAGAGAGCCTTGGAGAGACCATGAATTGGTTTATGAGTGACTTGAGGGACATCCTATCAGTTTGTGAAGAGGATAGATATGTGTATCACCCTTGACCATCTTAGTGACCTAGTGGGCGAGACATAGATCTTATCACCTTGTTGCATGGTGTTGCATGTGGCCCTTCTTCGCGGACAAGTATCAGGTGACACCTTTCCCTTGCTCTCTATTTCATCCCTCTTATATATATACCTCTTTCTCTCCATGCAAAGGAACCCTTTTGGTTATCCTTACATCCCCTCTTTGGTGGACAAACTTGAGCTAGAGGAGTCTCTCCCTTGTAGCTTGGAGGATGAGTCCCATGCTTGTGGTGCTCTCTTCATCCTCTACCTTGGTAAGCCTTGATCCTTAGCTCCTCTTTCTCTCTTTCTTTCTTCTTCTTAGCTATGGACCTTGTTTACTTTCTTTTTCCCTCTCATGCTCTGTTAACCTTGTTTCCATCTTCTTCATTGGAGGTGTTGTGATGATCAATCTTGGAAGATCTTCTTCTACCTTCAACTCATGAAGCTTAGATCTTGGTGGTGATCCTTAAGGCGGGTTATATAACTCAAAACTCTCTTTGTTATTATCACTCTTTACTTGACACTTTTCTCTTTATCCTTGTCTCATTATATCTTGCATGTTATTTGCTCTTCTTAGTAGTTTTGAGTGTTGTTTTAAAGAAGAGGAATCTTGCTTAGTTTCTACCCTTGTATTACTCTTTCTTGCCTTGCTTGTAACATTGTTCTAAGGTGGAAGATGATGAAGTGGATAGGCATGATAGGTCGATATGTTGGAAGGTGGTTGTCACAACCTATGATTCCAACGACCATCACACCTTGTGACAGGTCGTCACAACCTTGGTGGAGTGTAAGTTGACACGATGTGGGTGATTCTTAGATTGTCATGACCTAGAGGCACCTAAATTGATAGCTAGTGATGGCTAACCATTATGCATGAAGGGTACTAGACGTCAACTCTTGGAGTACATGTTTCTTGAGGTGTTAGCCAACATGGCTATGAGTGTACCTTGTGGATATGATCCATTATGAAGGTTAGACCGTGACACCTAGGTCGAGTGGAGGTTGACACAGCTTAGAGGTGATGTTGCATGATAAACCTTAAACTATGACACCAATTAATTCCTAACCCTAGCAAATGTCACACTATGTTGCTTCCCAATGCAACTGGGCATTACCCATCACATCCTGGGTGTTGTTGTGCCTGTCACACCTTTGCGGTGTTGACCGTCACACTCCCCTATGGTGATAATGTAAGGCCCCTGAACTTGATTAAAGTGTTGAACAAGCTTAATTACCATAATTGAATGCTTATAACCTTAATCTAACCTTGTGATATGCTTTGGAATCATAATACAAGCTTAAGTTTCAAATTTGGTCCATTTGGACATAGTTTGAGCAAGTTTTGAAATTTTCTGTACATTCTGGACTTTTTTGCAATTTACCCAATTGGGAGGTTTTCTTTGTATATTTTCACAAGAATTATGATCTGCGTAGGTTTCCTTATCACTCTCTACTTTTTTGGTCTATGGGGCTCCTAGTTGTTCTTGGTTTGGAGGTGTTCCTCTCCTCTCAAGGACATTTTAGGGGTTTCCCCCTTTATGGATACGAATAAAAGTAATGGTAAAGATAAGGATAAGGATAAGGGTCAAGATAAGGATAAGGATAAAGATAAGGATAAGGTTATAGATAAAGGATAGAAAGTGCAGGTGGCAAGTGAGGGAGGTGTTGCATGGACATAGAATGTAATGTCCCCAGATTTCTACCTTCTCAAAACCCCAGGGGGGTGAGAAGATAAAATATGAAAATGTTAATCAATTGTATCAAAGTGCGTTGCAGAAGAAATTTGTGCATACTTGAACATACAACCATAACCTTTCTCAACATTTAACTTGTATATTTACAATATGAATTGTTACAACTTACATTTACATATTGAAAGAAGATTTACAAGTCTATGAACATGTATGCTTACAAGATCTTAACACAATAGGTAAACCTATACAACTGCTCACATCTTGTTCTTTTATCCCATGCTATCTATGAACCTAAAACATATGTGAAACAATGAATCAACACACAAGGTTTCGAGTACATGGGTAGAAAGATACATATATTTAAGGTTTTCATAATTTGGAAAGATTTGCAAAAAGAAAGAAAGAAAATCATGGAAAACATATATCGATTTAGCAAAATGCATCAATTTTATTCATTTTCCTAGATGAGTTGCATTATCAAGGTGGACTAGTACCAAAACATATATATTGGGCCCATCCCCGTGTACCAAGTACTCTAGGGAAACTCCCTGTACAGCGTGTGCTCTAGGGATGTGTACTAGTCAACATTAATCCATTCCCTCATAAGGGGGATAATGAACACCTTAAATAACTACAGAGCATCTACTCATCATTTATGTTTGCAAGTGATAAAACATCGAGTACTATATAGTTCTACTACATCCAATATTCGCAAATAGAAGAGACCATACATACATATCATGATTGCAACCAAGAAAACATAGTCATATACTTAAATAAAACCCACATACCTAAGTTCAGATATTCATACTTATATTCTAGTTCATCTATGTCTCTATTCATCACCTGATTGATAACAAATTAATCATCATAAATGCATGGCTCATTATGGCATTGATATTTTAGGTTCAAGTTAGGGTTCAGGCCAAACCTAGGTTTCAACTGACCTAAGCTTGTCTCTGATATTTTTATACTGACCTACATGTTATAATTAGGGCCTGGTTCAATTTCGGTCTATTTTCTAGAAATAAAATGAGTTAAAAGGCATATAACTAGTCTTTTCTAGAAAAAGACCTGCTATTATGAATATTATTCCATTCCGAGTTCAAAAATGGGTTTCGATCATCATTAGGGATCTAGAAGAATTTTAGGAGAATTAATATCAACTAGATATAATTTATTTCATTTAACGAATTGCAAAAAGGAGCACTATACTCTAAATTATTATCATCATTATTTGTTCTTCAAAGACTGATCTAAGGGTATAGCAATGTAGAGGATATTTTTGCGAGTGTAGGGGTATTTTGTGGGAATTATTTGGACGTAAGAGCTATTTATAACACACTTTCTAAGAAAATGTCATTTTTCTGGGAATATTTGCAAATAATACCTTTTGGGTGGTTAACTGTAGTCGGATCTTTAGTGTAGACCCGCCAGCTATATGACCCACTTACCGGAGTCGTGATGTCCTCCTTCCATTCCCGTGTTTCTGCCTTAGCGGCATGCAACGCCCGCCTGTGTGCACAGGCCTTTCTCTGTGAGCATCATCGTGCATAGGCTAGGTTTTGAGCGACGGCGAGGAACCCTACGAGCTGCAAGAACCCACCTCGGAGACATGATGTTTCCTTGATCTCATTGCCTCTCCAGGAAAGTCATGGGTTCCATGGCTCCACAGACAGAGATGAAAATCTCAAGCCTGCTAGCTACGTCGCTAGCTCTTCCGAGTGTTGTGAGATCTATGGCCTTGCTTGAGATATCATTAGGGTGACTCATAATCTCAAGGGAGTTTGGATCTTTGGCTCAGAGAGCTACCCACTCTCATCACTATCATGGTCTACATAATGACATGGTCGTGAAGAAGTAATGAAAAGGGTGATCATCATCTACAACACAACCTCGTCAGGGCTCATCGGCATATGTAGAAGTAGGTTCCTCACGGATCTCAGATCTGGTAGCCCGCCGCTTCCTTACTCGACTGCAGCTTGGATAACCCATCTGAAGGCCCAACTCCTAAATGACCCTCTGTAGTCTCTGCTACTATTGTCGTCATGGATGGGAAAGCTCTCTGCCAAAAGGAAGTCAGAGTCACCAACTTTCCCAGTCTCCAAGTCCGCTTGTGGCTTGAACACCAGAGTGGAGGATGGCAGTATTGGAAAGAAGGTTTCTTCCTCAATGTTGGTGTAGAGTTCTCGAGGCCTCAAGGATATATACAACCTGACTCCAAACCTAGGATAGGTGTAGGTGGTGGGGAAGTGCAGAAGGCTTGCAAAAGGTTCATTGTCCTTCAGTGGGAGGTTGGGTTCGAGGAGAAGTCCCCCATGGATCTAGAAAACCTAATTGGATAAGGTTAAAGACAACAAAGGGTGAGGGATGGATGGGGGTCGATCTGCCTCCTCACTTCCTACTCCTGCCTTTTGCTCGCAGTAGTGAAGAGACGCAAAAATAGAGATGGGTGGATCTCTCCCCCCACTTCTGTGTTGTCCACAAAGAAAAGGTTGTTAAGTAGATCCTTCAATTTCGGGGAGATAACATGTGACGAGTTGGGTTGTTTCCCTCAACCATAATCTTGAATGCATAGATTATCAAAACCTAAATAAATTATCATAAAAATACAATTTCTTCATCTCAATTTAATAATTGTCTTGTCATCACTTTGTCCACCATCTAGCAAAGATTGATATCAAACTACTATGTTTGACCACATGTTTTTTGTCCTTCAAAAAGGCTCATGTATAATGTATGATCTAATGCATATCGAAAGACTCTTATTACTAAAAAGTCACACTTCAAGCTGCATTTTTTTAACTCATAAATACCATTGATTGAAAACCTAAATTTTCAAGTACCCACATGTTCATCATTAAGTCATATTGATCATCACTAAAAGTATTGTCCCTCTTAGTCAAATGCGCTATCTTGTATTAGACCTTTAACCTTATTCCTCATATACAAGTAAACTAATTTTTTTTGTGTGGGATAAATCATCTTAAGCAAATTAATGAACTTCAAATACCATAACAAGTATTTAAACCCTAAAATTATGGGTTATCACATTCACCCTACCTTAAAAGTAATGTCATCCTCGAAATTTATCTTATGTCATACTTAAGTGGAAATCATAAGGTCCAACTTCATATAGATCACCACTTCTAGGTTTCCAAGTTCTCATATTTATATATGCATCCCAAGTCGACATCTTAGGATCTAGAGCATCTAGGGTGCAGTCACCCCACATTTACATAGGTTGAAGCATAACATTTTTTTAAGGAATTAAAGAGTCATTTCATGACCTAGTCATATCATGACATTATATTTTTATAGGATTTACATCTCTTATTACCCTAATAATTAGAGATTTGTTTACACATATGAGGTTGAGAAGGTATTACTAAGGGTTTCATCTTTCACCCTACTCATCTATGTAAGGCGATATCAAGATTTCATATCTTCAATTATCAGGATTATCACATTTATTAACATCATTAGTATGGTTCATTATAGATATAGTACCATAATTTCATCATAAGAGGGGATAGATCACCGTGTTTGCATATTAGGGCTCCACCCTATTGTTTGAGAAATACCCTTAATCTAGAAAGTTAGGTTCTACAGATTTGAGGTTAGGAACTTTATTTTGTGATCACGTACTCAATGATCCAAATATATCTCTATTTGAAGCTCAAAATTTCAAATTTATATCTTCGATGAAATGAAGGGAAAGAGGATATACTAAGTCAATCTTATCATGATTCAACTTGGATATTACATGTATGATATAGCTAGGAAGGAATTATAGGATAATCTAGGCTTATATGAGTGACTCTTCATACATGGTCATCCAAATAGCTCAAGTGAGGTTTCTAGCATCATATATAGAGAAAGAGAAGTGGAAGCAACAACATTTATGAGTATCTTATGCACAAAGCATTTTACTCTTAGACCAGAGTTCATATATCACCTCACTTGCATCTAATGTTGAGATTCACAAACATATGTCACTCAAGCTAGGACCAAATTTAATCAAAAGGATTGACTTCTCAATATGAGTCACCTACCCATCATTTTTACCCAACTCTCACATATAGGATTGAATCATGCAACATGACTCAACTCATCTACTTAGGAGTAACCCAACTTAGGATACATCATTTCACATATATCTCAGGGTAGGTCGTACGACTCTCTCCTTGTGGGTCTCACTCTCTCTAGAGTTCACCACATATCTTATCCTAACACTAGTGGTCCTCCTTTGTAAAGGAGCTTGAGGCTCATGCATATTCAACTTTATCTTAACTTAGCTTATCTTAATTAAGAAAAGGGAATGTACTTTCATCACCTCGACTTGTCTTAGATTATCCAAAATTAGACTCAAACCTCATATACAACTTAGATCTTTATAAAGAACTTATACCTCAGACATGAAATTTATATAAGATCATCCTTTCTTACATCATGTATCATTCTATTGTTTGTCAATCTATCACATATCCTTATAAGGCTTTAGACATCTATTCTAGATATACTCTCTTTTCTAGACTGATGTCATTCCTTTTCACTTAGGTTGCATGAACACTAACTACTCTATAGTGTGAGGGACACATTTTTATATTTACATATATTGAATAAAATATTATATAGTTTTTCTCTGAGAAAGAAAATTTCAAAGAAAACTGTTGAGGCTCGAGCCGATTAGAAAACAAAACCAACTCAGCAAAATCGAGTGTCCCACACATAGTAGATAGTCTAATGCCATGTCACCTAGTGAAATGGTGAGAACAAGGTGTATACCGTTGCAGAAACCTTATACATACGAGCTTTATATGGATATGGTTTCACACACTTGTCTAAACCCAGTTCTCAAACATCTAGGTTCTAACCTAGAGGCTAAGTCAAACCCAATCCTTATACAACAACTTACTAAGTTTTTAGGGTTTAAAGTGAAAGGTAAATTTTAGTTTTATGTTTCATTGTGAGAAATGGTCAGGTGTAGCTATTGTTCATGCTCTGATACCCACTATAACGTCCCCGGATTTCCACCTTCTCAAAACCCTAGGGGGATGAGAAGACAAAATCCGAAAATGTTAATCAATTGTATCAAAGTGTGTTGCGGAAGCAATTTGTGCATACATGAACATACAACCATAACATTTCTCAACATTTAACTTGTATATTTACAACATGAATTGTTACAACTTACATTTACATATTGAAAGAAGATTTACAAGTCTATGAACATGTATGCTTACAAGATCTTAACACAATAGGTAAACATGTACAACTGCTCACATCCCGTTCTTTTATCCCATGCTATCTCTGAACCTAAAACATACGTGAAACAACAAATCAACACACAAGGTGTCGAGTACATGGGTAGAAAGATACATATATTTAAGGTTTTCATAATTTGGAAAGATTTGCAAAAAGAAAGAAAGAAAATCATGGAAAACATATCTCGATTAAGTGAAATACATTAATTTTATTCATTTTCCTAGATGAGTTGCATAATCAAGGTGTACTAGTACTAAAACATATATATTGGGCCCATCCCCGTGTACCAAGTACTCTAGGGAAACTCACCGTACACCATGTTCTCTAGGGAGGTGTACCAGTCAACATCAATCCATTCCCTCGTATAGGGGAATAATGAACACCTTAAATAACTACAAAGCATCTACTCATCATTTATGTTTGCAAGTGATAAAACATCGAGTACTATATAGTGCTACTACATCCAATATTTCCAAATAGAAGAGAGCATACATACATATCATGATTGCAACCAAGAAACCATAATCATATACTTAAATAAAACCCATGTACCTAAGTTCAGAGATGCATACTTATATTCTGGTTCATCTATGTCTCTGGTCATCACCTGATTGATAACAAATTAATCATCATTAATGCATGGCTCATTATGTCATTGATATTTTAGGTTCAAGTTAGGGTTCAGGACAAACCTAGGTTTAAACTGACCTAAGCTTGTCTCTAATATTTTTATACTGACCTACATGTTATAATTAGGGCCTGGTTCAATTCCGGTCTATTTTCTAGAAATAAAATGAGTTAAAAGGCATATAACTAGTCTTTTCTAGAAAAAGACCTGCTATTATGAATATTATTCCATTCCGAGTTCAAAAATGGGTTTCAATCATCATTAGGGATCTAGAAGAATTTTAGGAGAATTAATATCAACTAGATATAATTTATTTCATTTAACGAATTGCAAAAAGGAGCACTATACTCTAAATTATTATCATCATTATTTGTTCTTCAAAGACTGATCTAAGGGTATAGCAATGTAGAGGATATTTTTGCGAGTGTAGGGGTATTTTGTGGGAATTATTTGGATGTAAGAGCTATTTATAACACACTTTCTAAGAAAATGTCATTTTTCTGGGAATATTTGCAAATAATACCTTTTGGGTGGTTAACTGTAGACGGATCTTTGTTGTGGATCCGCCAGCTATATGACCCCCCTACTGGAGTCGTGATGTCCTCCTTCCGTTCATGTGTTTCTGTCTTACCGGCGTGCAACACCCGCCTGTGTGCACAAGCCTTCCTCCGTGAGTGTCATCGTGCATAGGCTAGGTTTCGAGCGACGATGAGGAACCCTGCGAGCTGCAAGAACCCACCTCGGAGATATGTTGTTTCCTTGACCTCATTTCCTCTCCAAGAAAGTCACAGGTTCAATGGCTCCATGGATAGAGATGAAAATCTCAAGCATTTTAGCTACATCACTAGCTCTTCTGAGTGTTGTGAGATCTACAGCCTTGCCTGAGATATCATTGGGGCGACTCATAATATCAAGGGAGTTTGGATCTTTGGCTCAGAGAGATACCCACTCCCATCACTGTCGTGGTATACATAATGACATGGTCATGAAGGAGTAATGAAAAAGGTGATCATCATCTACAGCACAACCTCGTCAGGGCTCATCGGCATCTGTAGAAGTAGGTTCCTTGCGGATCTCAGATCTGGTAGCATGTCGCTTCCTTACTCGACTGCAGCTTGGATAACCCATCTAAAGGCCTGACTCCTAGATGACCCTTTGTGGTCTCTACTACTATCTCCATCATGGATGGGAAAGCTCTCTGCTAAAAGGAAGTCAGAGTCACCAACATTCCCAGTCTCCAAGTCCGCTTACGGCTTGAACACCACAGTGGAGGATGACAATACTGGAAAGAAGGTTTCTTCCTCAATGTTGGTCTAGAGTTCTCGAGGCCTCAAGGAGATCTACAACCTGCTTTCAAACATGGGAGAGGTGTAGGTGATGGGGAAGTGCATAAGGCTTTCCAGAGGTTCATTTTCCTTCAGTGGGAGGTTGGGTTTGAGGAGCAGCCCCCCATGGATCTAGAAAACCTAATTGGGTAAGGTGAAAGACAAAAGAGGGTGAGGGATGGATGGGGGTCGATCTACCTCCTCACTTCCTACTCCTCCCTTTTGCTCGCAGTAGTGAAGAGATGCAAAAATATAGATGGGTGGATCTCTCCCCCCACTTCTATGTTGTCCACGAAGAAAAGGTTGTTAAGAAAATCCTTCAATTTTGGGGAGATAACAGGTGATGAGTTGGGTTGTTTCCCTCAACCATAATCTTGAATGCATATATTATCAAAACCTAAATAAATTGTCATAAAAGTACAATTTCTGCATCTCAATTTAATAATTGGATTGTCATCACTTTGTTCACCATCTAGCAAAGATTGATATCAAACTCCTATGTTTAACCACATGTTTTTGGTCCTTCAAAAAGGCTCATGTATAGGTGTATGATCCAATGCATATTGAAAGACTCTTATTACTAAAAAGTCACACTTCAAGCTCCATTTTTTTAACTCATAAATTCCATTGATTGAAAACCTAAATTTGGAAGTACCCACATGTTCATCATTAAGTCATATTGATCATCACTAAAAGTATTGTCCCTTTTAGTCAAATGTGCTATCTTGTATTAGACCTTCAACCTTATTCCTCATATACAAGTAATTTTTTTTTAATGTGGGATAAATCATCCAAAGCAAATTAATGAACTTCAAATACCATAGTAAGTATTGAAACCCTAAAATTATGGGTTATCACACCACAATGGAGGATGGCAGTACTGGAAAGAAGGTTTCTTCGTCAATGCTAGTATAGAGTTCTTGAGGCCTCAAGGAGATCTGCAACCTGCTTTCAAACCTGGGAGAGGTGCAGGCAGTGGGGAAGTGTAGAAGGCTTGCCAGAGGTTCATTATCATTCAGTGGGAGGTTGGGTTCGAGGAGCAGTCCCCCACGGATTTGGAAAACCTAATTGGCTAATGTGAAACACAATAGAGGGTGAGGGATGGATGGGGGTCGATCTGCCTCCTCACTTCCTACTCCTCCCTTTTGCTCGCAGTAGTGAAGAGACGCAAAAATAGAGATGGGTGGATCTCTCCCCCCACTTCTATGTTGTCCATGAAGAAAAGGTTGTAAGCAGATCCTTCAATTTTGGGGAGATAACAGGTGACGAGTTGGGTTGTTTCCCTCAACCATAATCTTGAATGCATATATTATCAAAACCTAAATACATTATCACAAAAGTACAATTTCTTCATCTCAATTTAATAATTGGATTGTCATCACTTTGTCCACCATCTAGCAAAGATTGATATCAAACCCCTATGTTTAACCACATGTTTTAGTCCTTCAAAAAGGCTCATGTATAGGTGTATGATCCAATGCATATCGAAAGACTCTTATTACTAAAAAATCACACTTCAAGCTCCATTTTTTTAACTCATAAATTCCATTGATTGAAAACCTAAATTTGCAAGTACCCACATGTTCATCATTAAGTCATATTGATCATCACTAAAAGTATTGTCCCTTTTAGTCAAATGTGTTATCTTATATTAGACCTTCAACCTTATTCCTCATATACAAGTAATTTTTTTTAATGTGGGATAAATCATCCAAAGCAAATTAATGAACTTCAACTACCATAGTAAGTATTGAAACCCTAAAATTATGGGTTATCACACCACAGTGGAGGATGGCAGTACTGGAAAGAAGGTTTCTTCCTCAATGCTGGTATAGAGTTTTTGAGGCCTCAAGGAGATCTGCAACCTGCTTTCAAACCTGGGAGAGGTGCAGGCAGTGGGGAAGTGCAGAAGGCTTACCAGAGGTTCACTGTCATTCAGTGGGAGGTTGGGTTCGAGGAGCAGTCCCCCACAGATTTGGAAAACCAAATTGGCTAAGGTGAAACACAACAAAGGGTGAGGGATGGATGGGGGTCGATCTGCCTCCTCACTTCCTACTCCTCCCTTTTTCTCGCAGTAGTGAAGAGACGCAAAAATAGAGATGGGTGGATCTCTCCCCCCACTTCTATGTTGTCCATGAAGAAAAGGTTGTTAAGTAGATCCTTCAATTTCGGGGAGATAACAGGTGACGAGTTGGGTTGTTTTCCTCAACCATAATCTTGAATGCATATATTATCAAAACCTAAATAAATTATCATAAAAGTACAATTTCTTCATCTCAATTTAATAATTGTCTTGTCATCACTTTGTCCACCATCTAGTAAAGATTGATATCAAACTCCTATGTTTCACCACATGTTTTTGGTCCTTCAAAAAGACTCATGTATAGGTGTATGATCCAATGCATATCGAATGACTCTTATTACTAAAAAGTCACACTTCAAGCTCCATTTGTTTAACTCATAAATACCATTGATTGAAAACCAAAATTTGCAAGTACCCACATGTTCATCATTAAGTCATATTGATCATCACTAAAAGTATTGTCCCTCTTAGTCATATACACTATCTTGTATTAGACCTTCAACCTTATTCGTCATATACAAGTAAATTAATTTTTTTTGTGTGGGATAAATCATCCAAAGCAAATTAATGAACTTCAAATACCATAGCAAGTATTGAAACCCTAAAATTATGGGTTATAACATAGAATCTCTAGGCTATGGACACATGGAAAGCTCATGGGCACCTCATGCTTGACCCCTTCTTTATCCATGAAGCTATATATACCCCTTCCTATCTCCAAATCAAAATCATTGCCCACTCCCTCTTTCCTCCAGTTAAAAGAACGGACCTTGCTCTGTTTGGCTATGGAACAAAGTGGTCTAAGGTAGAAGATAACCTCTTTTTGGAGAAGAATGTTTCCTAGAGCTCCATCTGGCCCTACCTAGGGTTTCTAAGGTCATCTTCTAGGGTTTTCAGCCAAGGAAAGTTTTTTTTTCCTTCCTTCTCCATTTGTCTTGCTCTTCTCCTTCCTTAGATCTTCCTCCAGGTCAAAACTATATTGTTCCATGGTAAAAGTTGCTTTATAGCTCAAGAACCTACCTTTCTTACTTATTATTCTAGGGTTTTGATTCCTTATGAAGAAGAGTGCATGCTTGGCCGAGTTCAGAGCTTCCTCTTTGGTTTTCTACCTTCTTGGCTCAAGTTTCTTGCTTTTAGAAGTTTGTTCTTCTCATTAGAGGTGAGTTATATAACTTGCTCCACGTTTATTGCTTACCATAAGCTTGCTAGCTCATGTTCTTTCTTTAAAATGATGATCCATGCTAAAAAGTTGTGCTCGACTTGGATTTCAATTTTTATGGTGTTTCGATTTTGTTTCCAGTTCTAGATGAACCTGTAATCATGTGCACATTCTTCTTAAAGAAGTATATGACTTAGTTTAGGTTGGTATCACCACCTATGGTGCTAAGCACCTATAACCCAATGGTCCATAATAGAGTTTCTAGGTTATTTTCTCCTATAAACACATGACTTAATGGTGTGGTCTTCATGACAACCAAAGGAGCTGACTAAGGGTTATGAACGATGATGTGAATTCATAGTCACACCTTAGGTCAGTGTTAGGCTCTCTTAGAATCTCAATGAACAACAGTTTGATTATCTAATAATGTTATCAATCAATGATGACATTAGTTTAATATTCGATGGTGTTAAATGAATATAGTGTTGATTAGGTCATTACCAAATATGGTGAGTTAAGGATGTAATTGTAGATTCTAATAAACCTTAAACCAATGGTTCATTGGTTCAATTGTTATAATGGTTAGACCTATACTTCAATTGATAACTTCGAACAATGAACTTGATCCAATGAATGATATTGGATGCTTCAACATCCAATGGATTAGAATGAGCCCCATGATATTATAGGTGGTACCTTGTGATGAGAATTTGATGGTTCAGTATCATTAATTTGTTGTTATACCTTTTTTGACCTATAGTTGTATTTGATAAATGACCATAATAAGTGGGTGTGTAACTTCAATGTCATATAGTTTGCTATACCTAGCCTTAATGTAATTAAATGATGATGATTGGTATAATTTGCCCTCTTGCATGATTAATGTGACAATGTATTACACTCTTCTTATGTCTCAACCACAAGGTATTTCTATTTGAATATCATAGTGCCTTGCCATAATAATAATACCTATGGACACATATTTGTTGATGATCTTTTGAACCTTGTTTAATACATGGAATGATGAGGATAAACTTTCTATGAATAACGTGATGGTCTTAATGACATTTGGGCATGTTTGAGCCCTTCTTGAGGTGAAATCCTTTTCATGTTCCAATAAGGGTTGAAACCTTGTAACTTGTGATAAGAAATGGATATCTTGAAATGATATAATGATAATGTGGTTCATTATAATGCAATGGATGATAGCATATGGTAATGTGATTAAGATCTATACTTCAAAAGTTTTATATCTTCTAAAGTTGCAATGCTTATACAGTAGTTAGAAATGAATTAAGGTTTGTATGTTCATTAGTATGATGAAGCCTTAATTCACCCAATTGGCAATAACTAATCAAGTATAACCCTAATCATGTAGTGTCTTGTGCCATAGATCCATCTGAGTGTCAGGACTTACCAGATGGTGAAATGAGTATTCCTAAGGGAAACTTGGAGCACATACTGTTGAGTATGTGGAGCTCTTGTCATCCTAACTCCAAATGTTTAGGAGGATGACTGTGGTCATACCTCAGTAGGAGAATGGCTATGCTCGTGTCTCAGATATGTATATATGATAAGATTTGAGGACAACTATGGTTGTACCTTATATGGTAGGGTTTGTATGCCCACCTCTTTTCACTAGTGTTGTGACATGTACCAAGGATAGACTAGGTTGTTAGCAGCTTGACCTGATATGTTGTTGTGGCGGACTCATACTAACCAAGGGTGGAGAAGATCTTAGGAATCCAATTATCCTAGATCTTGTATGGCACTGATTTTGACTTAATAGTGGTTAGTTGGGACTTGAGTTGTATTCCTCAAATCCCTCAGGGCAACATAATATAAGATGTAATTAAAGTTGTGTAGTATATATCTGTTAGGGTTAAATACATCTCACATTGGTTGAGTAACTGTCACGGATCCATTCTTACCCTAATCCCAATCCCACTGTCCAAAATGACAATGTTCAAGGGATTAGAGTGCCCGTCCCTGAGTGGCCCGAAAATCACACACAGATAATATGCAAAAATGAAATAACATTCTTCTTTATTAAAAATGAACCAAAAGGTTTAATACATAAGGCTCGTAGGCAACATGGAAAGAGAAAAAGATAAGAAACTAGCCAACAACTACATCCCTTTTACAATTAGCTCCCATGTAGAGTCCATAATTGATGTAGCAGTCTTTATTACAGTGGATAAAAGAGTAGATGAATCTAGTTCCTTGCATTACCTAAAATTGAGAAAATCAAGACACAATGTCAATGCAATTGCATGGTACGCTATATAAAAACAAGTAAAGCAATTTTATAAGAAAACTAGTATGCTTGGCAGGACTTATGTTTCAAAACATTATCGAACGATCTTCCAAAAACCAAAATGTTATTCAACACAAATTTTATTACGAATTTCCCATTATGTTGTAATTCAAGAAGCATGCAACAAACCTATGAAATCCGGCTTCCAGCGATGCTAGGATTTGGAGGGAGAGGCGGCAGCCGAGGAGGTCGTGGCACTGGTGCCTCTCATCACCAATCTGCTCCCACTCCACCTGCTGCTCAACCCAATGGAAGTCTCGTCCCTGTTCAAAACCTGGACACAGACACCGCCATGTCCCAGGCTGAGGAAACCCCATCACTATCGTACAAGGAGGCGATAGTCGGGCGCACCACCAAGACTCCTGCAACTCTCGCTCAAGTCCCGCCGGACATGCTTAAGGCTGAAGATATCCATGTGGACCGTAACGGTAGCATCCCAAAAATCACCATCAACCCTAACTCTATCACGCCGCTGATGGAACCCTGGAAATTCGCGGTTATCATCAAGGTCATGGGAACGACGGTCAGCTTCAACGCCCTGATGAATAGGATCTTCGTGCTCTGGAGCCTGACGGGGGAGTTCCGCGCGATCGACCTGGACATGGGATACTATATTATCCAACTCGCCAACAAAGATGAGTTTGTCCGTGCCATGACGGGGGGTCCATGGCTGATCTTCAACCATTACCTCTCGGTTCAATCATGGTCAAAGAAATTTCATCCTTCAGATCCCATCCCATGTAAACTAGTTGTGTGGGCAAGGATCACCGACCTGCCAGTATATCTTTTTCAAAACCAGCTCCTTTCCAGCATCGGTGACCTCATCGGCAAGACTATCAAATTGACACAACCACCCAATCCAGCCACCACGGCAAGTTTGCTAGGATTGCGGTGGAAGTGGATACTTCTAAACCCTTACTACCCGCGATAGAGGTGAACGACGAGAAGTTCCGTTTGGAGTATGAAAACCTTCCCACACTTTGCATGAAATGTGGGTGGTTAGGTCATGCCGAGGGGGACTGTAAGGCTATGCCTGCGTTCCTTGCGTCGGCAGACCCGTCTATGCCAACGGTGCCGCTTCTATCAACCCCTATTTATACCGAAGCCATCCATGCAAAGATGCTGCCAAGAAAGACACTTTCTAAGACGGCTCCTGCAACGTAGCCTTCAGGGGCTGCTGAGGAAGCGCCAGCACATGTTCGTGGTTAGGCCACGAGCAATCCTGACAACCAGCAATCAGCAGATAACAAAGACCCCTCCGGTGCTCAGTGGGAGGAAGTTGTTAGCCGCAAGAACAAGTATAAGATGAAGAAGAACGCAAACGCCACCTCTGGTCAGAACCCACACAAGGCGAAAGACAAACCCCCGTCTTCCAAAGAAGCCCCGCAAGGCAACGACACGGCCGTGGTCTTGGTTGATGATGAGACCCTGGATGGGAGGCCTGATCAATAGCAACCTGACGCGTTCAAATTCCAAGCCACCATCCATGTTGCCCATAATGGGATTCCCTCCGATTTCAGCTGGGGTTCCCACAGCGGTAAGGGGGTGTTCTTCTCAGAAACAGACAGATTGTCTATCAGATGATCAGTCCAGGCAGAGAAAGGAAGAAGGGCAAGTTAGCCCAGATATTGGGCAACAACAATGAAGCTAACCCCTCCGCTAGGAGGTCCATTCCCTTTGATGCATCGGATACAGGAGCAGATACTTGCATGGATGGCACGGAGGAGACCTCTGGTCTTCTCGCTGCTATCCACTGAGGTCTTAGGGCCTTACCTTCCCCAGCAGTTACCAAATGACAAACATCTACTGCTGGAACATCCAAGGAGCTTGCTCCAAGGAAAAGTTGAATCTTCTCAAAGAGTATAAAAGGAGATATAATCTCCACATTATTGCTATCATAGAACCAGGGTGCAGTGGTCCAAAAGCTACCAACATCATTAAGAAATTGGGGTTTACCTCGTCGCATCGTGTGGAAGCCCTGGGCTTCTCAGGTGGTATTTGGGTCCTCTAGGACTCCCACAAATGCAGCGTGGAGATTGTGCAAAGCCATTGACAATATGTCCATTGTTTCATCAATAATTATTGGCATCTTACCTTTGTATACGGGTCGCCGAACCCCATTAAAAGGGACCTGCTCTGGAAAAGGTTGGCTGACATCGCCGCCCTCACGCCTGGAGCCTGGGCCCTTGCCGGAGATTTCAATACGATGCTATACCCTTCCGAGAAGATTGGAGGTAAAAGTTTTGATCGGCGCTCCAGCCTCAAGTTTAACTCTTTCTTTCTTAACTCAGGGCTCACTGATATCAAGTCCTCGGGGAATCGCTACACTTATAAGAAGGGCAATCTTTATGAGAAGCTTGATTGTGTTATAGCCAATGTAGACTGGTTGTCCATTGAGAACGGCATGACGGTCAGCATCCTTCCACTTATTCATTGCGATCACAATCCCATCCTCATCTCCGACCACCGCCCGTCTCAACGCCAGAAGCCTTTTTTCAGAACTAGATTGAGTTGGAATCAATCCCCCTCTTTCAAGTCTGAACTTCTTCTGGCTTGGGATAGCTCTCTCTCTTTCTTGGATGCCCTCCCGACCTTCCAAGCTGCTATTTTAAAGTGGGATGGTCTGTGCATAAAACAGCAACACAAGCAGAAGGATATTATCCTCCGCCGCCTAGAATCCTACCAGGTATCATCCAATTTTCATAACACCACTAACCAATTACTTTCAATTGACTTGCAAGAGCAGATCGCTTCAATCCTCGCTAGTGAGGAGGTGGATTGGCAACAAAAGGCGAACATCAATTGGCTTTAATACGGAGATGGAAATAATAAATTCTTTCAGACTTATGTGAAGTCTCGCCGTCATAGCAACAAGATTTCTCATCTTCGTGTCGAGGACGGCAGCTGGACAGAGTCCCCCATGGCCCTACGGGACCTGGTCCGTTCTTATTTTTGTAATCTCATTTGTACTCCCACCATCCCAGCGCCCGACAAGAGGGACATTGTAGAGTATATTGGCCATTTTCCGGACATCCCAGAAGCAAGATCCATTGGACACATTCCCGACACAGCAGAGATTAAACGTGTGCTTTTTCTCATGTCGCCTGTTAAGGCCCCAGGTCCTGACGGTATTCATAATGAATTTGTTCCAACCAACTGGTCCCATGTTGGTGGTTCCTTTGTTTCTACTGTTCAAAATGCTTTCATATATAATAAGGTGGACGATCGCCTAGTTGATTCCCTCATGGTGCTTATTCCGAAAGTCGCTAACCCACAACGTTGTTCTGAGTTAAGGCCCATTTCCCTAAATAACTGTTGCTTCAAGTTAATATCGAAGATTATTGTGGAAAGAATCAAGCCCTTTCTTAATGCTTGGATTTCAGAAACTCAATCTAGTTTTGTTCCAGGCCATCGTATTTGTGATAACATCCTATTAGTTCAAGAGGTAATTCACTCTATGAGACTGATGTGAGGCAAGAAGAAGTGGGTTGCTGTTAAACTTGACCTCTCTAAGGCGTTTGATCGTATGAGTTGGTCCTTTGTGGAAGACACTCTTCTTAAAATTGGTTTACCAAATGGAATTATCCAGTTGATCATGCAAATCATTTCATTTGGGAGTACATCTATACTCTGGGAAGGAACGTACATGAAGCCATTCAAGGCATGCCATGGCGTGCGTCAGGGAGACCCCATTAGCCCCTATCTCTTTGTTCTTTGCATGGAAAGACTCAGTCAAGCGATTACTGTTGTTTCCTGTAATGGGGAGTGGAAACCTGTTATGTTGTCACAGAAAGGGGTGCCACTCACCCATGTTATGTTCACGGACGATATACTCCTTATGGCTGAAGTGTCTAACCACCAAGCCGTTCTAATGAGCTCCATTCTTCATAATTTTGCCCTACTGTCAGGCCAAGTTATCTCTAACGACAAGTCTAGGTGTTTCTTTTCTGCAAACACCACTGCCAGAGAACAAAATGCTTTCTGTCGTAGGCTGGGAATTGCTAGTACTATGGACCTGGGCCGGTACCTTGGTGTACTTATCTTGCATCATCGTCTTAATAAGCACACACATGCGTCTATCTTACAGTCCATCAAATCCAGGATGAGCAGCTGGTCGTCTCGTTGTCTTTCTTTGGCTGGCCGCATCACCCTTTCCAAAAGCGCACTCCAATCCATCCCCTCCTATACAATGCAATCTGTCAAATTGTATCCTTCCCTATGTGATGACATCAATCGTCACCTAAGGGACTTTATTTGGTCTGGGGGACGAGACCAACGAAAGTCCTCCATGGTTTCCTGGAAAAAGCTCACTAGGAGCAAGGAGCAAGGAGCTCGGAGGTCTTGGCATCAAGGACGTCAGGAAGCAGAACGAAGCCTTGATGATGAAAAATGTTTGGTATTTTATGAACAACCCATCTTGCCTCTGGGTGCGAGTGATGCATGAGAAATATGTCAAAAAAGGCTCTATATCTAAGAAGCCTGGGTCCGCCGCCTAGTCCTTCATCAAGTCACAGCTACCCAAGCTTGAAGAATTCTGTTTTAAAATAGTAAACTCAGGCACTTCCACAAATGTATGGCATGACAAATGGCTCTTTGACATATCCATAATGGAGATTGGTCCTAGCACTGTCATCCCTGAAAGCCTTGACGACCTCAAGGTCATAAGCATGGTCCTAGAAAATGGCGAATGGGACTGGGATTTCATCTGATCCCATCTTCTGCAAGCTTCTTGGAGACTCATACAAAGCACACAACCTCCGGTGATGGAAGGCGGGTCTGATTCTTGGTGTTGGCCGCTCAAAACTAATGGGGTTCTCTCTTATCGCACAGCGTACAACTAGCTAAGTGTTGAACCATCTCTCCCTCAGGTATCGAGATGGAAAGAGCTCTGGTCCTCTCTCACCCCTCTGAAAGTCCAAACCTTTATTTGGCTTCTCCGTCATAGAGCCATTTTTACAAATGTTGAGAAAGTTAGAAGACACATTAGCACTGGTGGAAACTTCCTGAGATGCCACTTAGATTGTGAGTCTATCTTGCATTGTCTTCGTGACTGCCCTACTAGTAAGCAGGTCTGGCAGCGCCTTGGAGCAGATATGCAGTTCTTCCAACACTCGGAGTGCGAGTGGATTCAGTTCATTGCTCATGGGAGTGGCACCCCTAAGGAGAAGCTGACCCGCTACATTGACTCCTGGGCTATTTGGCGGGAAAGGAACGACGCTATCCACAATGGGCAGCATATGGCACTGGCCTCTCAGGCTGCGTTCATCAAAGGGCGAGTACAAGCTATCTTAAACCTCCCTAAAGCAACGTCGAGACAGCAGCAGAACTGGAACAGTTTCACCACCATACATTCGAGAGATTCTGAGCACATCATCTTCGTGGACACAGCTTTCCAAGGTCACAATCTCAAGACTGGAATTGGGATCTATACCATTCACAGATCGGCCCACTGTATCTTTGGAATAGGCGAGCCGAGCTATGCTTCTTCTGCTAAAGAAGCGGAAATGATAGGAATACTCAAAGCTTTAAAGATATGTAGGATGAGGGGTTGGACGTCCTCTATTATCTATTCTGATTCCACTACTGCTATTAGTTCACTTACTCAGCCCACGAATGAAGCAAGCAGATTTGAACCTCTGAGAAGGTCGGCATCCTCCATCCTAGCTACTGTTCCTTCGCTGCAGGTCTCCTATGTCCCTCGTGACATGAATACAGTAGCTGACCATATCACAAAACACACCTTGTACTCCTCTATTCCCCACCACTTCACCAATGTGACGCCACCTTGGCTCACTTTGGACATTAGCAATGTTATGTTTTCTTTCTTTGCCCGTATATGAGAACGGGGTGAATAAATTTTAATCTCTCAGTCTTATCAAAAAAAGCATGCTTATATTAGTTTATGTGACTCTACTACCCCAACGTGATGGGGAGGTCACCAAGCTCCTTCTCACCATAGGAGGTAGGAGATCAAAGTGAAAAATCCCACCTTCAAATAAGGGAGTTTTGCTTATATTCAATATTAACATTATCAACTTTTCCAACATCATTATCAACATCAATATACGGGCAGTCATAATGGGTATTGTGATTTAGGGTTTGATGTTTCTCAAAATATAGTATATAAGAAAAATGGAAGACTATTCATAGGGAACAATAGTTCATCCAAATAACTAGCCAAGCATATGTCAAGAGATACCTAAAAGTATCATCATTACAACCAAGGAATAGTGTACCTTTTTTAATGCTAATCGAGTGAAGGTCCAAGAGTGAAAGGTCAAGGTCTCAAGTAGATCCTAGATTAAACAAGATATAGATTTGAGGGTCAAGATCATATTATGCAAGAACTATGTATTCAGTATGCAAGATTAGGGTTTTGCATTCCTATTAAAACCCTAGGGTAGATCACCCATTTATAATTGACATTATATCAATATTTCAACATTTAATCAAGAATCAAGCATATATCGAGAATGAACGATCCACTTGGGTGCTTTTAGGAATCATATTAGTTAACCCTAGTTATATCATCAACATCTGAGTCATTAATCAAGTTTCTAGATCATAATGATAGGTTTGAGATTAAACATCAGAGTAAGATTGCATGATGGATCAGGAACTAGGTTAGGATCATGAACTTAAGAAATTAACCCTTTTTATACTCAAGAAGGTTATTCAAAGGTAATTGCATCGAAATAGAGAACATAGATATGAAACAGGTTCTGAAACTATTTTAAATAAATCGGGCTAATTTTCTTGATGAAAATAGACTATAATTTCAATATGTTTGGAGCTAGGAATCTCAAGATATTATTTTTGCAAGATTGAGCCATTTTCTGGAATTTTGGGCAGAGAGGGAAAAGTACCAGAAAAATGGGGGTCGTTGATCCTTGGTCAACCGTTGACCCGCAAAGTAGATCAGCGGCAGGGAGGAACCGTGCTCCCAGGCATGTGCTTGTGGATAAGAAATATAAGGAGGGCTCACGCGGGGATCTGTGGTCGTCGATCTCACCTTGGACCAGCGTGGGATCCAATCTAATTGTCGTTGTTGGTCGTCCAAAGCAGCAGAACCCGCCCGCGAGTAGGGTTGCTCGATGGAAGTGCGGTAGCTTGAGAAAAAGGGAGCGAGAGAGAGAGAGAGAGAGAGCATGGCATGGGCAGAGAAGGTGCCGCTCGCATTCGTGGGGGCAGGCCGAACTCATCAAGGGGTTTAAATAGGGTTTTGATGCTAGGGTTAGGGCTACCAAGGAGGGCGGCGCACCCTATGGAGTCAGTCTGATCTCTTGGCCTCCAAGCAATGAATTCACATCATCGATCCATGCAGAAGCTTCGAGAGAGGGTGAGGGATCCTTCAGTCGATTTATTGGGGTGAAATTGATTGGTTTTGTCGATCGGGTTAGGAACCAGGGTGGCTAGTCCACCATGTACTTGCCATACTAGGCACAAGGTAGGGGATGACCCCAACACCATTGGATTGAGATCCAAGGCTGCTGGGTTGATCCGTGGGGCATTCTTGCCCAGCGGCACCCAAAGCACCAGATGGGTCGAGCCCAGCAAGGGAAAAGGAACAAAAAGAAATAAAAAGGCTAAAAGAGCTAGGGAAAAGGCTAGATCTTAGGAAAATCGTATAAAATCATAGGAAGGTCCAAATGATCTCAAATTTGGATCATATCTTCAACATAAAGTGTAGAATAATGTGTACAAGTTTGGGGACCAAAAGATAAAGTTAACTAGTCAAACTCAAGTATTTTAACAAAGAGGTGTGTTAAGCTAATTAAGGTGCCCAAGAGTGCATGAAATTCATAGAAAACAAAGGAATTTTATTTTGGGTATCTATATTGATTAGTGAGTCAAAAGAGATTATGAATGATCATTATAAAGGTGAAAATATAAATTAAGTAATAAATAAGAGGAAAAACTCACATTGTCACATCCTCCCCTCCTTATAAAGAATTTTGTCCCCAAAATTCAAACTTCCTTGAAGAGATCAGGAAATCATTCCTCCATGTCTAACTTCAACTCCCAAGTAGCATCATCACTCCCATGGTGCTTCCACAACACCTTAACCATATCAATTTTCTTATTTCTGAGTTCCTTGGTGTGAGTATCAAGAATCTTGATCGGAGTTTCTTGGTACACAAGGGTGTCCTTTAATTCAAGTGGTTCATGATTGAGGACATGGCTAGGGTCTTTGACATACCGCTTTAGGTTCAACACATGAAAGACGTTGTGCATCATGCTATATTGTGGAGGTAGAGCCAACCTGTAAGCACATTCCCTAATACGGTCCAAAATTTCAGATGAACCCATGTATCTGGGCTAAGTTTGCATTTGTTCTTTGCAATGGCTCGAATCGGTTGAATCTTCAGGAAAACATGATCACCTACTACGAACTGAGTGTCAGTCATGTATGCATCAGCATAAGACTTTTGATGATCTTGTGCCCTTTTTAACCTTTGCTTGATTAGGTTGACATTGTCAGAATAGAGTTGTAGTTCCTCATATTTTAGAATTTGTCTTTCGCCTACTTCATCCCAGTAAAGTGGAGATCTACACGGTCTTCCATACAGAGCTTCATAGGGAGGCATGCCTATACTGGATTGGTAGCTATTTTTGTAGGCAAACTCAACGAGAGGAAGGTAGTGGTCCCAAGAACCACCCCAATTGAGGACGCATGATCTCAGCAAGTCTTCTAGAACTTGGATTGTCCTCTCAGACTGTCTGTCGGTTTGGGGGTGATAAGCAGTGATGAAATTCAGTTGAGTTCCCAGTTCTTACTATACTTGTCACCACAAGTGAGAAGTGAACTTTGCATCATGATCTGATACTATAGATACAGGAATTCCATGTAGCTTGACTATCTCTCGAACGTAAAGTTCTGCTAACTCAGGAACCTTGGTTGTTGTGTCGATTGGAATAAAATGGGTTGATTTAGTCAAACGATCAACTACAACCCAAATGGCGCCACTTCCTTTCCTGGTCCTGGGTGGTCCCACCACGAAATCCATGGTGATGTTTTCCCATTTCCACTCAGGGATATGTAGGGGTTGTAGAAGACCTCCTGGACATTGGTGTTCAGCCTTGATCTGTTGGCAGGTCAGACACTTGGAGATGAAAGTAGTAATGCCAGTCTTCATATTCCTCCACCATAAGTGCCTTTGCAGATCCTTGTACATCTTCGTCGATCTAGGATGCACAATATATTTCGACCTATGAGCTTCTCGTAACACCATTTCTATCATGACTGAATCTTCTGGGACCCATATGCACTATTTGTATCGGATTCCACCATCCGTACCAACTGTCATATGAGTTTGGGGCTTCTCTAATAGCTTAGTCATATCATCAAGGCTCTTGCTATTCTTTTGGGCTAACATGATTTTGGACTGGAGGCCCAGTTTTACATGGACACTGGCCAATCTAAGAACATTTCCCATACGCCTCGGGGCCCAAGGTGACATGACTTTTAGCTTCTTCATTCAGAAGTAAAGACAGTAGCACATTTAGCCTGCTTCATGCTGAGTGCATCGGCCACCACATTTGCCTTACCAGGGTGGTAGGAAATGGTGAAGTCATAGTCTTTAAGGTACTCGAGCCAACGCCTCTATCTGAGATTGAGATCATTCTATGTCAAGATGTATTTCAGACTCTTGTGGTCAGTGAGGATGTCGAAGGTGGCACCATACAAGTAGTGTCGCCATATTTTCAAAGCATATATGATAGCGGCAAGCTCGAGGTCATGGGTTGGGTAGTTGACCTCGTTTGGCTTCAATTGTCGAGAGGCATAAGCAGCTACCTTTCTCTCTTGCATGAGAATACAACCCAGACCGAACCTTAATGCGTCAGTGAAGATGACGAACCCATCATTTCCCAAGGGAAGAGTCAATACAGGTGCAGTTGTCAGCTTTGTCTTCAGCTCTTGAAAACTAGACTCACACTCCTTTGACCTGATAAACTGTTCTCCTTTCCTAGTGAGCTTAGTGAGAGGCAAGGCAGTCCTGCTAAAGTTCTGAATAAAACATCGATAATAGCCAGAAAGACCCAGAAAACTGTGAATCTCTGACACATTCTTTGGGGCTTGCCACTCAAGAACAGTCGAGACTTTGGCGGGGTCAACAGAAATTTTCCCACCAGAAATTATGTGGCCTAAGAACATGACTTCAGAAATCTAAAATTCACATTTTGAAAACTTTGCATAGAATTTTTGAGATTCGAGGATGTCAAGAACTTTGCGAAGGTGAATGCGATGTAATTCATAATCGGTCGAATATATCAATATGTCATCAATGAAGACCACTACAAACTCATCGAGGAAAGGTTGGAAGACACTATTCATCAAGTTCATAAACACACTCGGGGCATTAGTCAATCCAAAAGGCATGACAAGGAATTCATAATGCTTGTATCGGGTTCGAAAGGCTATTTTAGGAATGTCTTCATCCTTAACTTTGAGTTGGTGGTAACCAGAACGGACATCAATTTTTGAAAAGACATGGGCAGAACGGAGTTGATCGAAAAGTTCATCAATTCTAGGCAGCGGATACTGTTGGGTTTTAGGGGAGACATAGAAGGTAGCGGAAACAAAAATTTTCTCCTCCCCAAACCCAGAACAAGGAAACGTGTCAACGTCTATACAATAGGAAATGATGGTTTGTGGAATCATACCTTGTCTCGAGGTTTGCTCGGCGACAATACCTCGCGGCTTGCGCGGTCTTCACCTCTGGTCTTGGACGGTGTCTGTGCAGCTCCATGTCGCACCGGGACTGACGACTCCTGGTCCCACCGGGACTGTCGGGATTGACAGTTGTCCTCCGAGCGGCAGAAATCTCCCGCCTCTGAAGTAGTCCACACGGACCACCTGGAACTCCAATCTCCTTGTCTCACAAGGAATTGGAAGGATTCGCACCCTCTTGCCAGCGTACTAGTCGCCAACACACTCCCTACCACCAGTCGCTTTCTGCAGTTGTCTTTCCCTTACTGTGCCTCCCTTATCAGGTAGCACTTGCTCGGGCTCTCTCAGTTACCAAAACCAGAGAGAACGACAACTTTACAGAGCAACTGGTTGCACTGAGTTGTACTTTGAGAAGCCCCCAATACCCCTATATATAGGAGGGTCATGGGATAGGGTTCTCTATCCCGGGAAATATGGGACTAAAGCAGGAGTAGAAGGGTTCGAGATTTTCCAAAAAAAACAACCAACTACGCAACCTGAACCGATCATTTCATTTCTGAAACGGTCAGTTGGAGACCTGAGCCGGTCCATTGACACCTCAACCGATCGGTTGGGACCCATGAAATGGTCGGTTCACTTCTGAACCGGTTGGTTCATGGTCCTGGTCAGTTCTCGATTGACTTTTCCTCTTTTGTTTCTAATTGGTACCAAATACCAATCCTTGTTCCAATCAAATTGGGCAAGTGAAGCAAAAAGAAATTTCTCACAACCCTTTGTGATTCTTAATGTCCTTTGTTAGTGTAGGGTATTCTTTATTTAAGAAGAAATTAGTTATTTGATAATCATCCTCTAACTCCTTAGAGCATGACTCCTTTTGATTTAGACATCACCATGCCTTAATCATGAGCTCACTATGATACACTATCATAATCACTCATAAGGATCTCAAACATTTGGTCCAAGTATTTCATTCATTGATCTCATCAAGAATTAACACTTTACCAAATTTTCACTTCATCTATGATAATCTTGAACACTTCAAGATATTCATATTGGTATTTCTCCAAACATCATTTGAAGTATTAGCATTTGTTCCAATAGATATGTAAATACATCACATGTATCATACCTAATAGGATAATCATTCTCCCACTACCTTTAGTGAAGATTGATTAATCATGTCCAAGATATTCATGTCTCTTACTGGTTCACTAACCAAAAGAGTCTAGATTTATTCATCACATGGAAACTAGAAATGAATTTCTCATGATTGATGCGAATTTGATTGTTTGAGTTATCTATAACTTTTAGGTATCATTTTATCTTCTGCATATCAAATACCACAAGATAAACAAGGCATTGCCACAATGATCATATCTTTAGAAATTGAAACATCTCTTTATTAATTGCCATCATTGTCATACAATATGCAAAATAAAGTGTTTCTATCTGTTGGCAAATATGAAATAGCAGTTCATAACTGTATTACATGCTTTTTAGGCTGAAAATAAACTAAAGTACTCCTATCTATGGCGGAAACACTTGCCCCATTTATTGAGTGCTTTACACTTTACATCTTGGTATCATATACCTCAAAAAGTGTTACAAGTTTACTTTCGTGACACCTTTAAGCAGAGATGTTTGTTGCCTCCTTCTTCTTTTGTTCTTCCAGATAGAGAGGACAATTTCTTTTCCAATGTCCTGGCTTTTGACAATGGTGGCAATTGCCTTTCTTGGTCACGCCTCCCTTGGCCTTGAGAGATGAAGATGACTTGGGCTCCTGGCTAGCATCAGAACCTTTCTTAGATTTGCCCTTACCCTTGCGCTTGGACTTGCCTTTCTTGCTCATGATCACCATCACAGACTTAGGCTTGTCCTTCTTCATCTGTGTCTCGGCTGTCCTCAACATGCCCAACAACTCTGACAGTGGCCTATCAAAGTTGTTCATGTTGTAGTTCATCACAAACTGACTGTAGGATTCTGGCAACGATTGCAGTATCACGTCAGTAGCAAACTCTTGGCTCAGTGGAAATCCCAGTCTTGTCAGGTTCTCCACACACCCAATCATCTTGAGTGTGTGAGTACCAACTGGATCTCCTTCTGTCATGACGCACTTGAACAGTGCCCTTGAGACATCATATCTCTCTTGTCGTGCTTGATCTTCATACATGTTCCTGAGATGTTGAATCATCTCAATGACACCCATGTTCTCATGTTGTCTCTACAACTCATGGTTCATAGAGCACAACAGCAAGCACTTTGCATCAATGGCATCATTAGAATGCTTCTTGTAAGCATCCCTTTCTGCCTTTGGTGCAGTAGGAGCCAGTTCCTCTGGAATTGGAGTATCCAGGACATAGAGCTTTCTCTCTTGAATGAGAACAATTCTCAATGTCCTATACCAGTATAGGAAGTTTGTCCCATTTAGCATGTCCTTTTCAAGGACCGATCCAAAGAAAAGTGATTGTTTCTTGTTGTCATTTGCACTACAAAAGGAAAATATGCAATTTTAGTCCAAAACTCATTTTTGACCTATTTGATTGATTTGAAAAGTTGACAATATAATTAAGTATTTAATTAATTATTGCTCCTTCTATTTTACTTCAAATTGATAGCCCTCACCATCAATTTGGAAGATTGCAACGTACAACCTTCTAGTAGGCAAGATCCTGAAATCCTCCAAGTCATGGACCAGCTAGGGTTGTCACCCACAACTTAGATCTCTCAGGTAGGCAACTCTTACCAATTGCATCATATGCAACTCCTTGCCATGATTATCTCCATGCCTCAAGGTACTAGATCCCATCTAGATCACCTTGTTAAGTCCGACCCAAAGCAAACACGATGAATATGCACCCTGCTAGGGCAGACCCACACATTCATCCTTCACGCTTCCATGAGATAGACGGTGCACCACACTACGACATGCCCACACTTGGTCGATCAAGCTTTTCACGTGTGTCACATTTGGAAGGCATATAAACTTAATATTTAATGAGGGATTTGGTTTTTATATACATATACATATCTAATCACCACAATACATAGTATGTATCATATACATGCTATATCCCACAGAAAACATGCAAAATGATAAAAGCGATGATTATGGCCATCCTAATGTGATTCCTCGAGCCAAGAGGAATCACGGTCATCTAGTTCTACATCACATGCAACCTGTACAAGATGAACTCTGTGCTTTTCCTTTCTGGGTTTGATCAACTCATCACATGACTAATCGGCTCTTCATTAGGCTGGTCGGTTGGGTGCCACCAGCCGATCAGTTGGCTCCTCCAACTGATCGGTTCGTCGGGTTGTCGTGTATCTCATCATGGCCGCCACCCGCTCATCTCACTCCTCGAACCGGTCATCAACTAATCGGCTCACTCCTTGAACCGACCGTCTCAAACGTCAACCGATCGATTCACACCTTGAACCGATCATCTCAGCTGTCGTCAGGATGTCCTCCGTTCTTTGACATAATAGGAAATAAAATTCTATCCTATTTTACATTGTAAAAAGAGAAACCTCGAGTTACATTCGAGGGGAGCAAAGGTAGGAAAGAAGTCTCAAATTATTTCGAGTTACATCAGGAATAGGAGAGGGACGATCGATGCATAAACTGAGATGCAAGCAACCACATACAACCATACACAAATAGGGTTTATTGGCCATAACCATGCTATACATCCACCACAAAACTCATTTATGGGCGACGTGTATCAAGTGCATTCATATTACATATCATATATGTATATTGGGATTTGTGGATTTAGGATTGGACATGCATAAAGCCAATTTTATTCGCATCATATGTAATAAATAAAGGCGACAAACCAAAATCGATCATATCAATAATACTAAAGTATAGAGCAGTTGATGTGGCACTGATACCACTGTTGGGTTTTAGGGGAGGCACAGAAGGCAGCAGAAACAAAAATTTTCTCCTCCCCAAACTCAGAACAAGGAAATGTGTCAACGTCTATACAATAGGAAAGGATGGTTTGTGGAATCATACCTTTTCCCGAGGTTTGCTCGGCGACAATACCTCGCGGCTTGCACGGTCTTCATCTCCGGTCTTGGACGGTGTCTGTGCAGCTCCTGGTCGCACCTGGACTGCTGACTCATGGTCTCACAGGGACTGACGGGATTGACAGCTGCCCTCCGAGAGGCAGAAATCTCCCGCCTCTGAAGTAGTCCACACAGACCACCTGGAACTCAAATCTCCTTGTCTCACAAGGAATTGTAAGGAGTCGCACCCTCATGTCAGCATACTAGTCACCAACACACTCCCTGCCACCATTCGCTTTCTGTAGTTGTCTTTCCCTTGTTGTGCCTCCCTTATCGGGTAGCACTTGCTCGGGCTCTCTCAGTTACCAAAACCAGAGAGAATGACAACTTTACATAGCAACTGGTTGCACTGAGTTGTACTTTGAGAAGCCCCCAATACCCCTATATATAGGAGGGTCATGGGACAGGGTTCTCTATCCCGGGCAATATGGGACTAAAGCAGGAGTAGAAGGGTTTGAGATTTTCCAAAAAAAACAACCAATTGTGCAACCTGAACCGATCGTTTCATTTCAGAAACGGTCGGTTGGGGACCTGAGCCGGTCGGTTGACACCTCAACCGATCGGTTGGGACCCATGAAATGGTCGGTTCACTTCTGAATCGGTCAGTTTGTGGTCCTGGTTAGTTCCTGATTGACTTTTCCTCTTTTGTTTCTAATTGGTACCAAATACCAATCCTTGTTCCAATCAAATTGGGCAAGTGAAATGAAAAGAAATTTCTCACCAATCCTACTTTCCCAACTTGCTCAGTTGCATCAGTTGAACCGATCGTTTCAACACTTGAAGCAATCGTTTCACCCTGTCCATGAGCTGATCGACTCACCACCTGAGCTGATTGGTTCACCAAGCTGAGTCAATCGGTTCATCACATGAGTCGATCGGTTGGGAGTGCAGATTGTGCAGAATCAGTCAATTGCAGTTTCAATCAATCTGATACTCCAATCAATGTGTCCAACACCTTGAACATTATGACATTGAGCTATCAATTAATTGAGTGTTTAATTGAACTACTAAACTCCTTTAGTAATCAATCTAAACATTGTTTGTGGACAAAACTCCTCTTCTAGGTTAAATCCTATGTGTGTGACCTTGCAAGTCCATTTCACGTTGGCAGTGAAAGTCCATAACACTTATGACTTCACAAGCAAAGAGCGGTGCCTAGTCACACATCAGTGCTACTCAAGTGAAATAGAAAGTTGGAGAACAACTTTCAATCCTATAATCTGTGAATGGTGTTACAGTGAATGTATAATTCCTTTATCACTGATATCCCAAATGAACTTGAGGCATGGAACAGTCATCTTGTCAATGTTCATTCACTTTCTTGATCTCAGAGTAGATTGGAAGAGATATCTATGACATCAATATCACACTCACACATGTGTGCACGCCTTTCTCAATCCTACTCATCAAGTGGCCATCGATATCAAGCTCCCTCAGGAGGGACAAATCCCATATCTATCACTCACCCCTCAAAAGCCCCATGTGTCAAACCCACCCAATCATCACCTTTATAACAACCCATGTTTCAGGCCTGCGTTTGATGATGTCAAAGTGTGCCCAATGACATGTGCTGAGTGTAGTGATTTCAGGTCAAAGAATCACACTCACCACCATCACTGTGAGTACTGACTGTGACTACCATGTCATGGTTCCATGTGTCAAACTCACGGTGGGTCTGTCCGGTATACTTGTTCTCTAACAAGTACCTATTTGTTTGGTTTGATATCTCTATATCATGACTAATGAGATTCTGTTATCAACCAACACCACAATCTAGTCTTGTGTGTCATTGTTGTCTATCTACCTTCCACAATGACATCCGACTAGGGACATAACAAGAATGTACAAACTCTTAGCATCTATATGATCTCATCGTTTAGGTCCTAAACCTGAAGGCATACGTCATTGAGTACTGTCATTCTCTAGATGTTCAATATGTTCTATCACTATCTCATATGATTGAACCAGAAAGAAATGGAAGCTTGCCTTTGATGTTTATCAAATCAATCTTAATGTATCCCACCAATCATCCCATGATTGGCTCTCAGGGCATTCATACCAACAGATACTTGTTTTTCACAGTAGCTTGATTGATCAGATGATAGTCAATACACATGTGAAGGGAACCATCCTTTTTCTTGACAAATAAAATGAGGCTCCCCAAGGAGAGGTACTAGGGTGGATGAAACCCTTGTCAAGAAATTCATGCAACTACTTTTTCAGCTCAGTCAATTCAGCAGGAGCCATCCGATAGGGTGCCCGAGAAATAGGTGCGGTACCAGGTGCTAAATCAATAGAAAACTCGACATCACGGTCTGGTGGTAGCCCAGGGAGCTCCTCAAGAAAGACACTTGGGTACTCTCGCACTATATCAATGTTTTCTAGGGCACTCGTATCAGGGTTGACTATGGTTACAGTTGCTAGGTATGCTTTGCACCCTTTAGCTATCAAGTTTTGGGCTTTAATCAGAGAAATGACAATGTTTTGATTTCGATCTTTCCTTCCAAGAATTACAAGAATATGGAGATTGGGTTTGGAAATAATGACTTTCTTGGCACGACAGTCGATTAGGGCATGATTTTTATGGAGCCAATCCATCCCTAAAATAAGGTCAAAGTCTTCCATGTCTAAGATTATGAAATCTGACTCAAAACTACGTCCAACATAAGATAGAGGGACTTTCTCGACAATATAGTAGGAGACTTCCATCTTCCCACTTGGGGTAGTTACATCAAGTACGTACCCTAAGTCCCTTGTTTCAAGATTCAACATAAAGGCAAGATT
Source organism: Alisma plantago-aquatica (assembly GCA_963693085.1). Lineage (NCBI taxonomy): Eukaryota > Viridiplantae > Streptophyta > Magnoliopsida > Alismatales > Alismataceae > Alisma > Alisma plantago-aquatica. The sequence continues at coordinate 283,125,516 of OY856414.1, read as the reverse complement.
ATTAGACATGAAAGTGTTTGTTGACCCGAAGTCAAAAAGAGTAACAACAAAATGGTCAGAGAATTGCATCATTCCTACGTATACATATATTTTGTGTAAGGACTATGTACTAGATAATCATGATATAAAGTTCTAGAAATAATCTTGAATTTAAATGGTACCTTCTATGAGTTTGTTTTCATTGGACTTTGCCTCATCTGCATTCACAGCAAAGACACGGGCATGTCGATGTTCACCTTGCCTGGCCCATGCTGGAGGAGGGTGGGGGCAGCTATCTCTAAAGTGACCCTCCTATTTGCAGTAATGGCAGATCGGGGATGGATACTTGCACTGGCCAGGGCGGAAGTTACCACAGTTACGACAACGAGGAATATTGGCGTTCTGACCTGGACCCCTATTTTGGCCATGATTCTAGTTTTGTGCGGGACCATAGTTGTAATTCTGGTTTTGGCCTTGATTGTAGTTATGTGCAGGGGGGTTTATCTGGTTCTTTTGTCGGTTCTTGTTCTTATTGCCACCAATATGGGGTTTTCCCTTCTGTTCAGGTTTTGCAGGTACAACTTCAGTCAGGTCTAGATAGGCAAGGGTAGGTAATGGTTTCCCATGTCCCATCCCTAGGGTTCTCTCCATGGACAAGGCATGGTCATAGGCATCTTGAAAATTGGTGGGTTTGGATGAGGATACAAAAGCTTTTAGGGTAAGGAAAAGCCCATCAATGTAGTGGTCAAGTTTTTGTTCTTCGATAAGGTTGGTGGCATGCCTCTCCAGCAGGCGGAACTGTCGGCTGTATTCAGCCACTGTGTTAGTTCCTTGGGTAAGGGTGAGGAATTGTTTTTGTTTCTCCTTTCTCTCAGATGTGGGTTGGAAACGGTTGGTGAAAATGGGTTTGAAAGCTTCCCAGTTGACAGGGATGACCTGTTGTGACCGGATATAATTCTCCCACCACAAGTTGGCCGCTCCCTTCAACTGGTAGGTGGCAAAACCAACCTTGTCTTGTTCAGGGCACCTCAGAACCCTAAAAGTGTTCTCCATGGACACTAACTAGGCATCAGCCTTGTCTAGGACATCATCTTTGTCTTCCCCATAGAAGGCTTCAGGGCTCAGTTTCAGAAAATCCTGGATAGTGATGGGTTTTGGGTTATGGGTTGGCACAAGGGATGTTGTACGGATAGCTAGGTCATGGAGGGCATCCATAATGGCCTTCTATTTTAGTTCCCACTCCCCCATATTGTTGGTCTTATTGTCAGAATCAACATCTTCATCATCATCCATGCAGGGCTTCTTCCCCTTGTCTTTAGTACCAGAGGTCCCTTCACCATCCCTGTTGTTCCTGGTTTTTGGGGCCATCTGTAAGAGTTCAACTGATATAAGTTTTCTTGTTTATAACTTTCAAAGCAAGAATATGATAGATCATGGAAATATTGTAACATGTTTTCTCAATTTATTTTCAAATTTTAGTTGTTCCCATCCTTAATTTACCCAAAAATAGAGAGAGTATATAGATCAAGTCATGACACCTTAAGGAGAATGAGAAGATGAGGAGTCATCCTACTTCCCTCTAATAGGTAACTTGGGAAATCCTTAAAGAAGAGATAAGATGCTAGAAGACTCTCTAGGGTTATAGGAAGTCCTTCCATCCATTTCTGGATCGACTAAGGCCAGGTGGAGCAGGAGGAACCTCAACCACTGTGAAGACAGATAGGAGGAATTATGCCAGAACCCCCTTTGTGCTCTTTCTAGACACCTCAGTTTTCACCATAGTGAATTTTAGGGCTTCCTTGGTTCAGTGATTAAGAACATCATTTCACTAATGCATATGAAGTGTGTTATGGCTCTGATACCAACTGTCACGGATCCGTTCTTACCCTAATCCCAATCCCACTGTCCAAAAGGGCAGTGTTAAAGGGATTAGAGCGCCCGTCCCTAGTGGCCTGAAAATCACACACAAATAATATGCAAAAATGAAATAACATTCTTCTTTATTAAAAATGAACCAAAAGGTTTAATACATAAGGCCCGTAGGCAACATGGAAAGAGAAAAAGATAAGAAACTAGCCAAAAACTACATCCCTTTTACAATTAGCTCCCATGTAGAGTCCATAATTGATGTAGCAGTCTTTATTGCAGTGGATAAAAGAGTAGATGAATCTAGTTCCTTGCATTACCTAAAATTGAGAAAATCAAGACACGATGTCAATGCAATTGCATGGTACGCTATATAAAAACAAGTAAAGAAATTTTATAAGAAAACTAGAATGCTTGGCATGACTTATGTTTCAAAACATTATTGAACGATCTTCCAAAAACCAAAATGTTATTCAACACGAATTTTATTACGAATTTCCCAATATGTTGTAATTCAAGAAGCATGTTTATATTAGTTTATGTAACTCTACTACCCCAACGCGATGGGGAGGTCACCAAGCTCCTTCTCACCATAGGAGGTAGGAGATCAAAGTGCAAAATCCCACCTTCAAATAAGGGAGTTTTGCTTATATTCAATTTCAACATTATCAACTTTTCCAACATCATTATCAACATCAATATACGGGCAGTCATAATGGGTATTGTGATTTAGGGTTAGATGTTTCTCAAAATATAGTATAGAAGAAAAATGGAAGACTATTCATAGGCAACAATAGTTCATCCAAATAACTAGCCAGGCATATGTCAAGAGATACCTAAAAGTATCATCATTACAACCAAGGAGGAGTAGTATAATAGTGTACCTTTTTGAATGCTAATCGAGTGAAAGGTCAAGGTCTCAAGTAGATCCTAGATTAAACAAGATATAGATTTGAGGGTTAAGATCATATTATGCAAGAATTATGTATTCACTATGCAAGATTAGTGTTTTGCATTCCTATTACAACCCTAGGGTAGATCATCCATTTATAATTGACATTATATCAATATTTCAACATTTAATCAAGCATCAAGCATATATCGAGAATGAATGATCCACTTGGGTGCTTTTAGGAATCATATTAGTTAACCCTAGTTATATCATCAACATCTGAGTCATTAATCAAGTTTCTAGATCATAATGATAGGTTTGAGATTAAACATCAGAGTAAGATTGCATGATGGATCAGGAACTAGGTTAGGATCATGAACTTAAGAAATTAACCCTTTTTATACTCAAGAAGGTTATTTAAAGGTTTTTGCATCTAAATAGAGAACATATATATGAAACAGGTTCTGAAACTATTTTCATTAAATCGGGCTAATTTTCCTGATGAAAATGGACTATAATTTCAATATGTTTGGAGCTAGGAATCTCAAGATATTGTTTTTGCAAGATTGAGCCATTTTCTGGAATTTTGGGCAGAGAGGGAAAAGTACCAGAAAATGGGGGCCGTCGATCCTTGGTCAACCGTTGACCCACGAAGTAGATCAGCGGCAGGGAGGAACCGAACTCCCAGGCACGTGCTCGTGGAGAAGAAACAGAAGGAGGGCTCGTGCGGGGATATGTGGCCGTCGATCTCACCTTAGATCAGCGTGGGATCCAATATGATGGTTGTTGCTGGTCATCCAAAGCAGCAGAACCAGCCCGCGAGCAGGGTTGCTCTGCGGTGGTGCGGCGGCTGGAGAAAAAGGGAGCAAGAAAGAGAGAGCATGGTGTGGGGAGAGAAGGTGCCGCTCGCGTTCGTGGGGGCGGGCCGAACACATCAAGGGGTTTAAATAGGGTTTTGGTGCTAGGGTTAGGGCTACCAAGGGGGGCGGAGCACCCTATGGAGTCAGTCTGATCTCTTAGCCTCCAAGCAATGGATTTGCACCACTGATCTATGCAGAAGCTTTGAGAGAGGGTGAGGGATCCTTCAGTCGAGTTATTGGGGCGAAACTGATTGGTTTTGTCGATCGAGTTAGGAACCAGGGTGGCTAGTCCACCGTGTACCTGCCATACTAGGCGCAAGGTAGGGGATGGCCCCAGCACTGTTGGATTGAGATCCAAGGCTGTTGGGTCAATCTGTGGGGTAGCCTTGCCCAACGGCACCCAAAGCACCAGATGGGCCGAGCCCAGCAAGGGAAAAGGAACAAAAAGAAATAAATAGGTTAAAAGAGCTAGGAAAAAGGCTAGATCTTAGGAAAATCGTATAAAATCATAGGAAGGTCCAAATGATCTCAGATTTGGATCTTCAACATGAAGTGTAGAATAATGTGTACAAGTTTGGGGACCAAAAGATAAAGTTAACTAGTCAAACTGAAGTATTTTAACAAAGAGGTATGTTAAGCTAATTAAGGTGCCCAAGAGTGCATGAAATTCATAGAAAACAAAGGAATTTTATTTTGGGTATCTATATTGATCAAGGAGTCAAAAGAGATTATGAATGATCATTATAAAGGTGAAAATATAAATTAAGTAACAGAGAAGAGGAAAAACTCACATTGTCACAGTAACCCTTTTTTTATCTTTATGCTACATAGTTCTTATAGAGTGTAGACTTATGAAATTTGAGTAATTGTACTTGTTGCTAAAGCTTATTTGATTAATTGCTTAGTATGCTTAAACAGTTCAATTTACTCAATTGCTTATTCAATACCCTGTCTGCCCAGTTTATTTACTATTAATTAATCTGTTGTAATCAATATTCGTTGGAGAGAGTTATATCTCTCATTGGGATTGAGTCTCACCCCAGGGTCACCACATCCTTTTAGGTGGATGTGGGAAATGAGGTCGAGGTCATGTTGTGGAAGAGAACCAACTTGGTGATCAATAGATTCAAAAGGTTGTTCAGTTGTAGATGTTAGTAGTAGAGTCCTAGTGTCATCCCTGTACTCTCAGGTCCATGTATGGGGTGTGTTTTCTAGATGATATATTTACATCGACACGAGGATTTGGAAGTATGTCAATGTTTGTAAATATATGACATGTACCTGTGAAATATCTTTTGTATACAGGATGTGGTCGAGGCCATTGGACCCAGATGTAAATACCTGTTATAGTATATGAGAATGTAAGGATGAACCTTTATGTAAATGTTCTAGAGTTTGTCTACATTGTTGAAATTGGTTTTAATTATTCCACATTTTGACTATGTGATTAATTAGAAGTTGATCGTGCTTTTGCATTTTGAGTAATCTAATTTAGCATGATGAGGTGTCACAGCTAAATCGATACATGTCTTATGAGGTTAGCTCGACACCTTGAAGTGCTCAACTGATACACCCTTTGTGTGTTTCCCAACACACTGTTGTTGCCCATCACACCTAGGGTTAACCTGATACCCTATGTTGTAACCCTAATTGATATCTTGTGGTGCGTTTGTGATACACCATGTTGATTTTAGGGTGACATGATATGATGTGATACCATTTGGGGTGGTCGTATGTATGATAATGAGAGCCATGTTTCTATATCTCATAACATACCTTATGAATGATGTTGAAAGCTATGTTTTTATCCCTCATGACATGTGTCATAACGATGATGAAAGTGATAATCTAAGGGTGGTTGTTGGTCCAACCTTGTAAACCCTAATTGAGTAAAGAGAAACCCTAATTCTAATGATGTAAAATGTACAACATGAGTCCTATGAGATGATGGTGTTGATGATGTATTGATTTCTTGTTATCAATTTCTAACCATGTAGGCAACACCAGTTGATGTACATATCCATGTATGAGCTATGGTGGTTATGATATATTTCAATGGCCTTGTGAGGCATAAAGTGTTGTTAACATTCTTAACAGATAAGGTAAATGGTCTTATGACCTAATGATGGATTATTGCCTTGCATGAGATGATTTTCCTGAGTGATGAGAGGAGGGGTTATCACCCAAAGATATGTCATCCTTGTAATAGACACATGTTGAAAAATAGATATGAAGTGATGAGATCACACCTTATATGCTTTAGTATGTTCTGGTGATGTGTCATATCCTTGTTTGTGTAGATTTTATTTGGAGGTTGTATGTTGTAACTTGGTTGATGTTGAAAGGTGTTTAAATAACCTAATTAATCAAGTGGAACTTAATCTTTAATCTTGCCCTATGCCATAGGTCCATTCAGTGTCAGCATTTATTGAATGGTGAAATGATTTTAACTCGGAGCACATATTTTTGAATGTGCAGGGTACAAGTCAAGTACTTCCTTGTATCTTTAATTACAGTATGTGTGAGATGACCATGCATGAGTCGGTCTCGTTGTGGTGTGGATGGCCATGTGTGAGCCACTCCTTCCTGTTAGAATGGCCATGTGTGAGCCTATTCTTCTAGTGACGTACATGTACCAAGGTGGGATAGTTATGATTATATATGTGGATGGTCATGCGTGAGCCAATCTCTAAATTTGACTATATGTAATTATTGTAGTTGACTTATATGTCTCTACAATGTTTTCTCTCATACTGACCGAGGAAGGTGAGGTTGTGGATTCTGGATCATCCATTAGACCTTGGATGGCACCGATTCTAACTTATCAAGTGGTCGGTTGGATTTAGGCAGTACGAATCAAATCCTTAGGGCATAATTAAATGCATAATCAGCCGTGTAGTACATTTGTATATGATTAAAATATAGAAACATTGGATGAGGCTTTGCTTGATATTTATACAATGTTGTTGATAGGAATTATACATGTGCTTCATATTCCTTTTAAATTATTAAGATGTTTCATAAATCAGATAGTAAATGATCTTCCTGTTAATAATAATTACTTATTTCACATAGTTGTAACTTTATTGTTGCTTTGTTTATCTTATTTGTTATAATTATAGAGTTGGTGGTGAGTTATATCTCCTGGTGAGATTTGTAATCTCAACCTGTGAGTTTCCCACACCCTTTTTAGGTGGACAAGCACAAAGAGGTAAAGATCTTGTAGTGGAGGTTGAGGAGTAGCAGGAGGGACAATAACTAATGAGGTTGGCCATGTTGTTGGATGTCTTTGGTTGATAGAGTCCTAAAGTCATCCATGTACAGTCAGGAATTTGGGAACGTCTTGTAGATGCTTCACGAATGTGCTTTCTTTATGTGCCCTTTTGTATACCAGATGTGGTGGCATCATGTATATATGTTCTGGAATAGTTCTTTGGTTACAGGTTATTAGCACGCCTTGTATATGCTTTGATGCATGAAATGACTTATATATGAAGGTTCCTGTTGTTTGGCAGTTTTATGAAAGTGGTTTTAATTTTTGTGCTTTGGGATAATCTGCTTGTTAATCTCTCTACTGTGGTTTTGTTTTGAGTAATCTAGCTATTTGTAGTGTGGGGTGTCACGTGTTACAGGTTCTATACTTACCTGTTAAGCTTGCTTTAACTTTCTTAAACTACTTAATATATTTTATCTAATATACTACTGTAATCAATAGTCATTGTGCATAGTTATATCTATTGTTGGGGAATTGGTCTCACCTCGTGGGTCACTACATCTTTTTAGGTGGTCGTCGGTGATGTGGTCAGGATCGTCCTATTGAGGAAGAGCAACTTGGAGATTAGTAGATGCAAAAGGTGGGATACTAGTAGTTGTTAGTAGTAGAGTCCTAGTGTCATCCTTGTACTCTCATGTCTAGGCATATGATGTGCTTTGTAAATGATTTATATGGCAATATGTGGTTTTGGCAGTATGCCTATGGTTTTATATATGGCGTGTATATGTGGAACAACATCTTCTTCATATACATATTGTGGTTGATGTCACTAAACTGACATGTAAATACCCGATATGGCATATGATCTTATAAAAGAAGTTGGACCTTTATGTAAATGTTTCGGAACATGTTTATGATGTTTATTCAGTTTTAATTATTGTGCTTTCCTGACTATGTGGTTAATTATCCGTTGATCGTGACTTTTGTTTTGAGCAATCTCATTTTTGTGGCATTGGTCATCATACATATTGCTTTGTTCTCATAAGTATCTATTAAAAAGGTGGTTTTCATGTCTATTGGATAAACCTCATTATTAAAATAAGCTACTACTGCCATTATTTCTCTAAGAGAATCCTACATGGGCATATAGAAAAATGTCTCACCATGATCAATGCATGCCTTTGATGTGAAGCCTTCAGCAACATGTATGTCTTTATGTCATTCAATTTTGCCTTTAAAGTCATATTTGGCCTTGAGGCCCACTTAAAACCAACAAACTTACATCCTTTAAGAAGTTACTCTACCTCTTATACTTTATTAGCACCCATTGTATTAGTTCATATATCATACAATTGGTCCTATATAGAATGACCAACATCCTTGTGCTTGTGTATAAGAAATTGGGTCTTCAATTTCCCTTTTCTTGGAACTCTGCTTCATAAAGAAAAGTAGACACTAGAAACAAAGCTATCCTATTTCTAGGTATCTTCTTCATGTTGGTTCTTGTGGTGCTTTAACATTCTCATTGGTGATTATTTCATAATGGTATTGTTGTTCATTCGGTGATACCTCATCACTGTGAAGTGACTCAACAATAGAAGGGTTTCATTATCTTTTGGGGGAGGGTATAAGGAATTTTATCCTTATTTGTTTATGTTTATATATTTTTATTGATGACTCTCACTAATTTCACTATTTCATACAATTAGGCATTACCAATTTCAAGAAATTCATAGCATGCTTAAAATATTGAAATATCTTTAGACTTTCTTAGGTAACCTATACGTAATTTCACTAGTTCATAAAATCAGGCATTACCAGTTTTAAGAAGTTCATACCATGGTTAGGATATTAAAATCTATCTTTGGACTTCCCTGGATAACATATATGTAACCACTAGTCATTCTAGAGTCTACTTTATTTTCATGTGGACTATAGTTCCTACTATCTGTTGGGCATCCCTAAACTTGGAGATATTTTAGAGTTGGTTCCACATCATAAAAGTTCTTAAGGGAACTACACAATTACAAGATTCTTGAGAAGTTTGCAAAAGGTATATGATGTTTTCATATGTCTTTATACCATCCATAAAAATCACTACATGTATCTAAACTTATAATTTTCACTTTCTTGTCTAAATGCATTTCAATTCCAATAAAGAACAATTGTAGAACATCTACAGATGGATATTAGTCATGTGAGAGATATAAATAAAAATAACATGGGTAATCATTGATGAAGGTGATGAAATATTACTCACCATAAAAGTAGGAAATTTGAAAAGTGTCTATATATGATTCTAAGAAGTTGTGTACTCTTATTGGAATCAACTTCTTGTGTTATTTTTTTTGTCTCTAACACAATACACACACACTTCATTGTCAAGAAAATCTAGATATGAAATATATTCATCTATTATCGACCTTTTGATTATTTCATCAATATGCGACTTAGCCTTTTATTTCATAAGAAATATGAGTAATATTCTTTTGCATTAACAAGAGAACCTCTCTTAGGTAGCGGCCACAATGGACTACCCCAATAGAGTAAACTCACTCCCTCTCTTAAATCATACTAGAGAGGGTGTTTAAGTCACTTAGTGGGTCAGCTTGTGTGATAGAATAAATCATTTTTGGGTGGCATAACCAAAGGTCGACTACATGTCCCTTCATTGTGGTTTCATATCAGCTACAACTTGATCTACTCATTTTTAAAAATATGGTTAATATACAAATTCCATACATTTTATTTCAAAATCATAATGCTAAAAAAGGTGAGTTTAATAGATTGACTATAAAAGAAAATATTTTATAGATCATAAATTTAAATTATAAAGTTTTTACTAAAACAAAATTACCATTACCATATTCAAATGAGTATCCAGCTTTCAAGTGCACTACAAAAATAAAATCATAGGACATATAGGGAACATAAAGAGTTTTGCTTAAGTGTACTTGAAACTTGATAATTAAGAGAAGGCTAAAGGTTCAAATAGAGTCTGCAAGATCTTTTGATTTGTTTCCCATAAACATAGTGCTCTCACTAGGGCTTGTATTTTTGGTCATGAGGGAATCTTTGCCTGCAATTTAAAACATGAACAATGTCACCAATATCAATCCACCAAGTATTGGAAAAGTATAAGATTTAAATAATAACTTATAATATCCATTGGTTGCCTTCCTTTAGAACCTTTCTTGACAGTTTGTGCACTCCCTTTTAAATAACCAACATACTTGCATGAATATGCTCAAGCCTCTCTTGTTTTCCTTCTTGTGGGTTTAATTAGTAGCTAGATTTTGGTGGTGCCTTTTATGGTGTACATTTTTATTTTTACCAAGTTTGTCTACCTCCTTGAATGAAATGATCTAGCCTAATACCTTGTTGTTTCAACATAACCTCCTCCTAAACCAAAATGTTAGCCAGTTCATACAATGACCATTTATCCATAATAGTGTTGTAATAGAAATGAGATCTCCCATACAAAGAAGGTAAACTATATAGAAAAAACAAGATGCTAAAACAACCATCCATCACCATCCCTATTGTATTTGGCTAACATGTTTGTGTGTTGAGAGAGTTCCATCAAACTTCATGGTTGTAAGCTATGTCATTACTTTTTGTAACAAGGCGTTTGTCCATCATAGTAAACCTTTCTTTGAAAACCTTTAGAATGTAGTTTGCACTTTTATGTTGGGTTAGGGATGTCTAAATGTTTATAAAAATGATCATTCATGGAAAAACATGATTATTATATCAAACCTCTCTTGAGCTCCATAGAGACTTATGTGAGTATGAGTATTTGCATCAATAAGTGTGCATTGTAGACACATCTAGCTCTGTCATCTCTAGCATAAACTTAGCTTTCTCTTTCCATTCATATTGGTCAAATTCATTAATATAAAAAAAAAATTTACATGCAAAAACATTTTATAGGGTAATATCCTACATGCTATAAAGATACAATATACTTAAAATGGCCACAATTGATAAAAAAAATCATGAGTTATAGGTTCTCTTGTGGGTATTCACCATATTTTCTATAGATAGTATGATCAAAATATTCTACCAGTGGGTGACTATATATTTTATAAATGTAATGTATACATATTAATAATATGAAGGCCAACATTTGCAAAATATAATAATTATAATCTATTAATATATATACTTTATTGTACTGTGATGTTCCTTAGTGTATTTTGGCTTTTGTCTATTAGCCTCTTGTACTTTTATCATTGTGATAAAGGGATGAACTCTTAGCATGCATTTATACGTATCCAGAATGGCACAACATGTAATAGATCATGCACAGAAAATATGAAATAGAATGTACTATAAAAATGCAAGCCCATGGAGGTCATCTGATGGGGTGGTGCTTATATGCTTGATCTATGCCTGTCAAAATTTGTTCGAAACCATGAACTCGGTTGTGTCCGACCCAGAAACAATTGCGTCTAAGTTTCAATTTTGACATTTGGGTCGGTTCTTGGTTTAGGATTATGTGTCTGAATCTATACTGGGTTGGTTTCGGGTTCAGAAACTAGACAAAACTAGGTTCTAAATAGTTACTTGTATACATATACTTATGGGATGGATTCTACATTTTGAAGTGATATATGTGTTTCTTTGATATAATATATGTGATATTGCAACATATTACATATTTGATCTGAAAATCAGTTATTTTTTAATATTATTATGATATTCCTATTTTTTAATTTACTTGTGTTAGATAACACACATGATTCCTTTTTTAGATGTTGTTATGATGTGGTATAAATATTATTTTTGTTGGTAATAGTCATCTCAATTGGTTTGATGGACTTTACTTTGATGTGAATATGTGTTGTTTTAGTATGATTTAGGTGATGTTGCAACAATTTTGATGTGATACATATGTCATTTTAGTATGATATATGTGATTTTCTAGTTGTGATGATATTTTCTTGTATTTAGTTGAATTAATGTTCTATTGTTTGTATAATTTTCTCTAATAGATGTAAAGAAAATGTAATATTATAATTGTTTAATATTGTATAATCATTGACATATTTGGTTATTTAATTGAGATAATGAAATTATTAATATTGTGTAGGTACTTCTATTAGGATTTTTTTTCTTGAAAAAATCACCTTCAAATCTGGGTTCAGGTTCGGGTTTGGTTTCGGGTTTAGATTTTTCGTTACGGGTCGGTTCCAAGTTGAGATGTATGATTTAGATCTGGGTCTGGGTTCGGATTTGGATTGACAGTCAAACAAGTCAGACAATATTTTTTGACCCAGAACCGACCCGAACCCAATTTTTTACACCCCTATCATGATCAACTGACAACTTTTTAATCAAAAGGTCTGATAAGAAAAAATATAATCAAGTTCAAACTATACAACCTCATTTTTATTCCATTTCCCCATCTCCACTCTTCATCTCTGAGTTTTGTCAAGGACACATCATCATTCTTAAGGTAGAATCAACTTCATCATGATTTACCCACTAAACTAAACAATAACTTATTACATTAAGTTTATACTATGTAAAGAGTCTACAATACGAATAGATAAAAAAAAATCTTGACAGAACATATGAAAAGTGAAGATACTCATTTTGGGCAATAGTTGGATTAAATGTTGCAAAGAAATTTTGATTTGTCTATGTATGTGATTTTTTATGAATATTTATCCTATTAATGTAATTTCATGTGCCCACCAACATGAAAAAATATATCACATGTTAAATTGTTATTTACATGAATCCTAAGATCTTTCAACAACTTGATGGCACAAATAGGATATTGTCTAAAGAAATCAAAGGTACCTCTACTCATCTTATTGAGGAGTGATTCTAATTTTGGCCATGAGTTCTTTTCTATTGAATATTGTCTAATATGAATCTAACAAAAGGTGAGGATTTTAAAAGGTAGATTTAATTTCTCTCAATAACTAAAATGTGACCATGCATAATTTCTAGTTAGGTATAGCTTTTTGACAATGAATGCTAAGATATATAGGTGGAAATAGGACCAGATGAACCTTAACAATTGTGACACCCTTTGCCACATAAAATGAGATTACTCAAAACTTAATCACGATCAACCACTAATCAGTGGATAACCAAAAATCACAAGAAACTAAAATTGATTTGCAGCAAGCACCATGAACTGAGATTTAAGTACACAACAGTCAATACTTGCATTTCATAACATATATTCAGAATGCTACATCATTGTTTTCCAATCAAGTTGTTACATAAGATAATAGTTCCATATATATGTGCATACCACCAAAGGCACACAAGACAAAAACCACGCATTGATCATCATGTCATCAAAAAACATCGAGAACACCCCCCATGGACCTGAGTGTATAGGGATGACACATGGGACTCTATTACTAGACACTATTCATATACCATGATCCACCAGGTTTAGTTTCTCCTTGTAATATGTCCTCAACTATATAATCTTTAGTTTGGCATGCACGTCCACCTAAAAGATATTTAACCAATGGGGTGAGACAAAAGTCTTAGTGAGAGATAAAACTCTCCACCAACTCTATTATTACTACAAATAACTAAGTAGATAGACTACCATACTGAGCAGGTTGAACAGAATTAACTAAATGACATATACCTCATGAATAAAGTAAATAGAGAAGTGATATGCACTTGATGAGTAATGGAACAATCAATAATTTAAAATTAATATGAAGAACATGTATAATTGTCATAAACTAAACACTATGAAAGCAAGGCAAGGCCTCATCCGATGTTTCCATATTTGATCCTATACATGTATACTACACGGCTGGTTACATATTTTATTATGCCCTGAGGATTTGAGTCATACCACTCAAATCCAACTGACCACTATGAAGTTGAAATCAGTTCCATACAAGGTCTATGGAAAAGCCAAAATCCATAACCTCACCACACCTCATGGTCAGTATACAAGAACACCACAAATACATATCAGTCAACTACAAAAGTGGCATACAGTCACATCAAAGGGGTTGGATCACGCATGGCCACCCATATAAGATCTAGCCCACCTTGGTACATGTAACGGTGCTAGAAGAACAGGCTCACGCATGGCCATTCTATCGATAAGGAGTGGCTCATGCATGGCCATCCAGATCATAACGAGATAGACTCACGCATGGTCGTCTCCCATAACATGTAATTAAGGATGCAAGGGAATACTTGACCTGCACCCCACATATTCAAAAATATGCACTCCGAGTTAAATTCATTTCACCATCCAGCAAATGATGACACTGAATGGATCTATTGAACAGGGCAAGCTAATGATTATGTTCCACTTGATTAGTTAGGTCATTTAAGTGCCTTTTATCATCAATCAAGTTACAACGTATAAACTTTAAACAAGTTCTGCCAGGATAAGGGCATAACACATTACTAGAAAATATTTGAGCATATAAGGTGTGATCTCATCATATTATCACTTGATGTTTATCATTCACTATATCTTTAATCACAAGGACCACATACTTTGGGGTAGCAACCTCTCATCACATTGCTGAGAAAATTATCACCTCATAACACTATATCACTGCCATTCACAAGACTATCACCATCAACATATCATCAGGGGATATCAATCCCTCATTCTAGTACCAGAGGATATCACCTTAACTAGGCAGTAATCCTTTTCCAAGTCCTAAGACCCATCACATCACACTTGTGATTCATTGTTATCTCATCATGCTTTATTGTACATACAAGCATTACTTATGCCAATCATCATTTGTGCCACATCACATATACATATCATAGAAACCATAAGCTACTACCTTCATCTCTATGGAAAAGTTAATATTATATAATCAGAGAGAGAATACATTTCAACACATTAAACACCTTTAAATAAAGCAAGTAATGCATCATAAGTTCCCTAATTTAGGATTTGACTTCATGCTTATTCCACATAGGGTTCCCAAGCATCATTCTATCTCAAATAATTTACTTTCACTACCTCCCATAAGTTGGAGTTGATTTAGACAATATAACCAAGTATGCAGATTCACATATTTATACTTCCATGCTCCCTTATCAAGGCTTATAGCCAATGCTTAGTATTATTTAACCTATTTCATAGTATTCACAAGTTATAACACCCAATTAACTCACAAGGTTAACGTCATGTAATTTAAGAGAGAGAGAGAGAGTACACTATCATGCTTTCTATTCATACACATTTAATAATATGACCTGCCCTTAGAATTAGGGTCAAAGCTCTTCACATATAGCTGATTAGGGTTTTACCTCATGGTTACATCACCTACCCTAATTACACAAATTTCCACTTTCTTCAAATTGATTTAGGTTTGATCAACATTAGTTATATATGAATAAACCATCGTGTCATCATCACTAGGTATCACCATTTCATAAATATATATGTGTATCATCTCATTAAGTTATGTGTGGGTTACAACAGTGCATTATGTAAACACATTAACCATGTACCGACATTATGTGTCATCATTAAGTGATCCATTTGTTATTACCCTCCACAAGTTTTCAACCACATTATCATACTAAGGAATGTCAAACCTTTGATTATATAACTAGAGGGTTTTACTTCAAATATACACAAGGCATTTATTATACCATTAAACTTGTTCACATGATTTCCACACAAAAACTAACACCCTTTGATTCCAACTAGGCTCATCA
The DNA here is from genome assembly GCA_963693085.1 of Alisma plantago-aquatica. Taxonomy (NCBI): domain Eukaryota; kingdom Viridiplantae; phylum Streptophyta; class Magnoliopsida; order Alismatales; family Alismataceae; genus Alisma; species Alisma plantago-aquatica. Next base: position 283,110,014 of record OY856414.1, on the reverse strand, counting down.
TCACTATCATGTACTCATGTAGTGGTCTCATTAACCTCTCTCCCAAACTATAATCATGTAGAAAGGAACATAGAAGACACTTGTCATGGATTACAATCTTTCACTAAGGAGAGCACATGCGTCTTATTATCTTATGATTAGGAATATCGTATGGTCACTTTACCACTAAATCCTACTTCCATAATCTCCCAGATTATTGGAGAGGTTGGACATTTATAATCACGACATCATAGATAGATCACCACACTATGTATTGACTATACCATACATAAGAGTATAGGTGTAATGACCCATCATCACACATGTATCAACTAGTCAATTCATGGCATCTTGGTCTATCTCCTAACCCTAGATGTTGGTATCACCTTCAACTTAAGGTATTGATTTAACATTCATCATGTGATATCAGTTTCACCACCTTCTCAAGATGTCAGGTTGGCATTAGCAGAGGGTATCGATTTATCATCAACCCATGCATTGGTTTCATCCTTTCCAAGGGTTGTGAGCTTTTCACTCAATAGGGTAGTATCTTAGCTTAGCTTTACTAGGTCGTATCACCCTCTTACTCAACAAGGCGTGTCAGGCTAGGCATCAACAAGGTATATCAGTTTACCTCAACAATGTGTCAGGTTAGCTAGTCTTGAGGCGTATCAGTTTAACATCAGTCCAAGCATAACGGGTTGATACTTGACGTTGAGTGTTGAGACTCGTCACCACCATATATGTCAACTAACGTTATGCAAGGCACAAGGGGTTAAACTCCCCATGGTGTATAGGTTTAACCCCACTTGAAAAGGGTGACGGCTTATACATATGTATTGGTCATACCATAATCTAGGATAATAGCCTCAAGTGTGTCGCCCCTCACATGTGTGTTAGGTTAGAGGTGTATCAGTTTGTTAGGGTTAGGGTATCAACAAGGTATAATGGCTCACGTTATCAAGGTGTGTTGTTTTAATCACCACTTAGGCGTTTCGATCTAAGCACCCTCAAGGCATGTCGGGTTAGACCCATCAAAGCATGTCAATTTAACATTCCCATGTGTGTCGACTTTGTCATCTTCAATCTTACGATATCAGCCACTAGTCCCTCCATTATTATGGAAAGAAGGTATAAGGTATGGACAGCAAACTAAACGAGTCCTTCACCAAAACAGTTCTCAAGACCATTAGTAACTTCTAACATATATGAGATGAACGATTTAGAGATGGGAAACAATATAAACACATAAAAGAGTGAAAATAACAAAGTAGGCTAAGAGTTATATAACCCAACTCAATAAGGTCTTCATCAAGGGTTCAAGCTCCATGATCAAAGCAAAAAATTCCACGCTTCTCAACTTGAATATGATCCATTAAAAGTCCCAAACTCGACCTCAACCTTATATTCAAGAATGAAGAAAAATATGCCAAGGTTATGATAGCTCAAGCAGGAAAGAAGGAAAGAGAGAACCATGACCTATTCAACCTTTATTAAAGGTATGATCCATGCACAAGAGAGGAAGAAGAAGATGAAGAAGACAACTCAAAGAAATTGTCACCAAGAAATATAACTCACCAAGATGGAAGTTAAACCAAGAATCACCATGAGCAAGGAACTCGACCTCCCAAGCTCCATGGAGACTTACTCTAGATCCTTAAGCTCCCAAGATCATCCAATAAGAAGAGAAGAACAAGAATGGACAAAAGGGTTCACTTGTTTCAAGCATGAGGGGGTTATATACTCGAAGGAAGAAAGACATATCAAAAGAGAGGTGTCATCACCTTAAGAGTCTAGGTGACACTTGTCCACGTGCAACACTTGTCCATGTGCAAAGGACACATGCAACCACTTATATTAATATGTAATATTATGGTGATATACTCTAGGTAGAGTATCAGTCTCTTGGCTTCCTAGCCAGGGTGCCACATCTCCAAACCGATACACTACACTACATCAAACTGATACACTACATTCCAAGGTCAAAACACACAATTGTCCATAGATCATTATCACTACTAAGGACATCATCTCTTGATCGAGATACAAACTAGGTGTCCGCCTCTTTATATATATTCTAGATGATGTCAAACACTAGATGTGGTAATTTTCATGTTAACCCCTTTACTTTGGGTAAATTGCAATTTACACCAAAACTAGAGCATAAAGCACATAGTCTCAACTTGAAACTTAAGCTCTTCACAAGGTTCCCCATAGCATCATACTCTCTATTATGATGTTAAATCACTAAGGGCACTCTCAACATGAGACATATTGCAAGATAACCCCTCATCTTGGATAAATTGCACTCTAGTCCAAAACAAGCAAAATTGCTCAAACATGATCCAAACAGAACCAAACTTCAAACATAGGCATGTCACATGATAAAAAAAACACCTCAAAGGATTAGATTAAGATTCTAAACAACTTAATTAGGCAAAATAAACAAGGTTATCCCAAAACCTAGGTTAGGATCCTTACAAGTCATAAACCCCTAACAAATATTTCGTCCCTAAAATCCCAGGCGAAAGGAGATGGATATTACTCATGCATTACACCTTCAAACTTTCACATGACTCCTTGATGTCAGGATTATGTCATAAGACTTGACTAAGATATTGTTCTTCCATCCAAGGTCAACACAAGATCTGTTGCACTGGATACATACTCAACTTATCCTTTCCATTATCGGTTGTAGAGTCAATCCTATGCCAGGTGATACTTTCTTAGCCATAGAAGCGCTATACATACTTATCCAACTCAGGTTTAACTCTTTCTTATGTATCACCTTCTCAACTTACATCATTGTGTGATAAGATTCTCAAACCTATAAGTTTACCATACCCTTCTCAAATCTCATCATGTCTCTTCCAAAGAAAGACTAGAGATGCATTCTATCACTTACTTGGGACTACCAGACCTACCATGCTTCCACTGTGCCACTCTAATCTATTAACTCAACATAAAGCTCACTTATGACTTTTACCAATTGAACTGCTACTAGGTATACTCCTAGTTGTACTTTCTTCCTGCATAAGAAGATGCCATATATCACCTCAACTGATCTGGATAGGAATTGGAAATCATGCTCATCAATGTACACCCCTCTTGGAACCCTTCTTACTTGTAAATCGGATAGGTGTACTCCAAGGGATTGTACTCAACCTGATAAACTTTACCCAAGTAGATCTTGCAATTGTCTCTTCAACCTATGCACCCTTGCTGACGTCATCTTATGCAGTACATAAACCCCTAACATGTGATATACATACCATAGTTTGAGCACCTGTAACCAGATGATCCCAAGGTCAGTCTTTCCAGGTAGTCAAACACTTAATCATCTTATCAGGAGACATATCCTTGGGTCCACACACAACTGGCACTTCGTGGATACTAGGATTCCTCACCTTGGTATCCAACATCATATGTCAAAAACACATCACATCCTAATCACATCCACCCTCTGCTACTACCACCAAACCCAAACATATCAGAAGGGTCTTTCCCTCATCTTATAAGGTTCATAAAACATCACCATTCTCAGATGTCACCATCTTGGAACTAAAGCCCAAGACCAACCGATACTTATCAGAGTATCCATCTTAAGATCACTTCTAAACCATGCACATCAAGTGATATAAGACATCACTTGACAGCCACATTATTGAAAGGAAAGAACACAAGGGAACATACTTCTCTTATCACCACATCATCACCCAAGGATTTCTAAATAAAAAGAAGGGATTATCAACTTCCTTGGTTATTGTATGAGTTTTCAACTGTTCATGTGTCACTTTAACTTGTTTTCACCTTGGTTTCCTTGCCATCAGTATAGGAACTGTAAGGATTCTTACATGTCATTACTCTTTGTTTGATTATTGCTCTTCATTTTCATGAATATTTCCTAGTTTTACCACATTTTTCATCTATACATCATGAAAGGATCATTATTCTTTACATATTCTTTATCACCTTCCTTGTTCCCTTTCACATATCACGAGAATTACACTTTATACTTTTTATACACATAGGTTGGTCTGAGATTAACTCAGGTTCCATCTTATTTATTCATTATTCATTCTCATTTGTATTTTCACTCCCTTCTTGTTTCAGGAATTCTCTTCATCTTGGGTGGATTTTACACCTTGACGTACTTTATTAGCACATATTCATCTATCTTTTTCTTCATACATTTCTTAAAATTACAACTTTAAGAATGTCTCTTATCATGTTCACACTTAGATTTAGGTTTTATGGGTTGTATCTTTCTCTTTTAATAACCAAACATTCAAGTTTTGGCAGGTTATGGTGCAGTTCTTATTTCTTTTTATAGTGTGATGGAGGTATTAGCATCATGATTCCCGATTCTTTATGCTCTTTAGATTGTTCCAAAATGACTACTTGATCAGAGTAATTAATCTAAGAGTTCTATACTTACCTTTTCTTCAACATTTCAATACCTGGCCAGGGCACTCAAGTAATGAGATTAGGCAGTATGCACCATATTTTATATCATGTTCTTATCTTATATACCATCCTAATACTAGTCCTAGTATCCCTATAGGCTCAGCAAACCAAGAGCTCTAACACCAACCAAATGTGACACCCTTTTCCAAATAAAAAGAGATTACTTAAAACTTAATCATGATCAACCACTAATCAGTGGATTACCAAAAATCACAGGAAACTAAAATTGATTGCGACAAGCACCATCAACTGAGATTTAAGTGCACAAGAGTCAATACTTGCATTTCATAACATATATTCAAAATGCTACATCATTGTTTTCCAATCAACCTATTATATAAGATAATAGTTCCACATGTATGTACATGGGACAAAAGGCACACAAGCCAAAAACCACGTATGGATCATCATGTCATCAAAACACATCGAGAACACCCCCAAGGACCTAAGTGTATAGGGATGACACATATGACTCTCTAACTAGACACTATCCATATACCATGATCCACCAGGTGTAGTTTCTCCTCATATTATGTCCTCAATTACATGATCTTTAGTTTAGCATGCACGTACACCTAAAAGATATTTAACCAACGGGGTGGGATAGAAGTCCCAGTGAGAGATATAACTCTCCTCCAACTCTATTATTATCACAAATAACTAAGTAGATAGACTACCATACTGAGTAAGTTGAACAAAATTAACTAAATGACATATACCTCATGAATAAAGTCAATAGAGCAGTAATATGAACTTGCCACTGAGTAATGGAACAATCAATAATTTAAAAGAAATATGAAGAACATGTATAACTGTCATAAACTAAATAGTTGGAAAGCAAGGCAAGGCCTCATCCAATGTTTTTGTATTTGATCCCATACATGTATACTACATGACTGGTTATCTGTTTTATTATGCCCTAAGGATTTGAGTCGTATCACCCAAATCCAACTGACCACTACAAAGTCAAAATCAATGACATAAAAGGTCTATGAAATAGTCGGAATCCATGACCTCATCACACCTCATGGTCAATATATGAGAACACCGCAGAGACATATAAGTCAACTACAAAAGTGACATGCAGTCACATCAAAGGGGTTGGCTCACACATGGCCACCCATATAACATCTAGCCAACCTTGGTACTGTAAACGACGCTAGAAGAATAGGCTCACACGTGGCCATTCTATCAAGAAGGTGTGGATCATGCATGGACATCCAGATCACAATGAGATTGACTCACGCATGGTCGACTCCGACAACATGTAATTAAGGATGTAAGGGAATACTCGACTTGCACCCCACATTAAAAAATGTGCACTTTGAGTTAAACTCATTTCACCATCCAGCAAATGGTGACACTAAATGGATCTATGGCACATGGAAAGCTACATGATTAAGTTCCACTTGATTAGTTAGGTCATTTAAGTGTCTTTTAGCATCAATCAAGTTACAACGTATAAACTTTAAACAAGTTCTACCAGGATAAGGGCATAACACATTACTAGAAAATATTTGAGCATATAAGGTGTGATCTCATCATATTATCACTTGATGTTTATCATTCACTATATCTTTCATCACAAGGACCACATATTTTGGGGTAGCAACCTCTCATCACATTGTTGAGAAAATTATCATCTCATAACATTGTATCATTGCCATTCACAAGACTATCATCATCAACATATCATCAAGGGATATCAATCCCTCATTCCATTACTTGAGGATATCACCTCAACTGAGCACTATGCCTTTGCCAGGTCCTAAGACCCATCACATCACACTTGTGATTCATTGTTATCTCATTATGCTTTATTGGGCATACAAGCATTACTTATGCCAATCATCATTTGTGCCACATCACATATACATTCCATAGAAACCATTAGATATTTTTTTCCTCTCTATGGAAAAGTTAATATTATATAATCAAAGAGAGAATATGTTTCAAAACATTAAACACCTTTAAATATAGCAAGAAATTCATCATAAGTTCTCTAATTTAGGATTAGGCTTCTTGCTTATTCCACATAGGGTTCTCAAGCATCATTCTATCTGAAATTTTTTACTTTCACTACCTCCCATAAGTTTGAGTTGATTTAGAGAATATAACCAAGTATGCACATTCACATATTTATACTTCCATGATCCCTTGTCAAGGCTTATAGCCAATGCTTGGTATTATTTAACCTACTTCATAGTATTCACAAGTAATAACACCCAATTAACTCACAAGGTTAAAGTCATGTAATTTAAGAGAGAGAGAGAGTACACTATCATGCTTTCTATTCATACACATTTAATAATATGACCTGCCCTTAGAATTAGGGTCAAAGCTCTTCACATATATCCAATTAGGGTTTTACCTCATGGTTACATCACCTATCCTAACTACACAAATTTCCACTTTCTTGAAACTGGTTTAGGTTTGATCAACATTAGTTAGATATGAATAAACCATCTTGTCATCATTAGTAGGTATCACCATTTCATAAATGTATATGTGTATCATCTCATTAAGTTATGTGTGGGTTATAACAGTGCATTATGTAAACACATTTACCATATACCGACATTATGTCTCATCATTAAGTGATGCATTTGTTATTACCCTCCACAAGTTATCAACCACATTATCATACTAAGGAATTTCAAACCTTTGATTATATAACTAGAGGGTTTTACTTCAAATATAGACAAGGCACTTATTAGAACATTAAACATGTTCACATGATTTCCATGCAAAACCTAACACCATTTGATTCCAACAAGTCTCACCACCACAATCATGTATTCACATAGTGGACTCATTAACCTCTCTCACAAACTATAATCATGTTGAAATGAACATAGAATACACTTTCCATGTATTACAATTTTTCACTAAGGAGAGCACATGTGTCTTATTATCTTATGATTAGGATTATCGTATGGTCACTTTACCACTAAACCCTACTTCCATGATCTCCCACATTATTGGAGAGGTTGGCCATTCATAATCACAACATCTTAGATAGATCGCCACACTATGTATTGACTATATCCATACACAAGAGTGTAGGTGTAACGACCCATCATTACACATGTATCAACTAGTCAATTCATGGAATATTGGTCTATCCCCTAACCCTAGATGTCAGATTCACCTTTAACTTAAGGTATCGATTTCACACTCATCATGTGATTACAGTTTCACCACCTTCTCAAGATGTCGGATTGGCATTAGCATAGGGCTTCAGTTTATCATCAACCCTAGGTATCAATTTCATCCCTTCCAAAGTGTGTTGGCTTTTAACTCAACATGGTAGTATCTCGGCTTAGCTTTACTAGGTCGTGTCACCCTCTTACTAAAAAAGGCATTTTGGGCTAGGTATCAGCAAGGTATATCGGTTTACCTCAACAAGGTGTCAGGTTAGCTAGTCTCAAGGTGTATTTGTTTAACATCAGTTCAAGCATAATGGGTTGATACTTGACATTGAGTGTCGACTCGTCACCACCATATCATGTCAACTACCTCTATGCAAGGCACTGGGGTTAACCTCCCCAAGGTGTATTATTTTAACCCCACCTAAAAAGGTTGTCAACTTAGACATATGTATTGGTCATACCATCATCTAGGGTATCAGCCTCAAGTATGTCTCCCCTCACATGTGTATTGGGTTAGAGGTGTATCAGGTTGTGAGGGTTAGGGCATCAACAAGGTATAATTGTTCACCTTATCAAGATGTGTTGGTTTAATCACCACTTAGGTGTGTCAGTCTAAGCACCCTCAAGGCATGTATGGCTAGCAAGGAATATCGGTTTAGCTCCTCTAGGGCATGTCGAGTTAGACCCATCAAAGCATGTCAGTTTAACATTCCCATGAATGTCGACTTTGTCATCTTCAACCTTATAATATCGGGCACTAGTACCTCCATTATTATGGCAAGAAGGTACAAGGTATGGACAACAAACTAAACGATATCCCTTCACCAAAATAGTTCTCAAGACCATTAGTAACTTATAACATATATGAGATGAATGATTTAGAGATGGGAAACAATATAGGCACATGAAAGAGTGAAAATAACAAAGAAGGATAAGAGTTATATAACCCTCCTCAAGAAGGTCTTCATCAAGGGTTCAAGCTCCATGATCAGAGCACCAAAGCCCACGTTTCTCAACTTGAAGATGATCCATTAAAAGTCCCAAACTCGACCTCAACCTTATCTTCAAGAAAGAAGAAGAATATGCCAAGGTTATGATAGCTCAAGGAGGAAATAAGGAAAGAGAGAACCATGACCTATTCAACCTTTATTAAAGGTATGATCCATGGATGAGAGGGGAATAAGAAGATTAAGAAGAGATCTCAAAGAAATTGTCACCAAGAAACATAACTCACCAAGATGGAAGTTGAACCAAGAATCACCATGAGCAAGGAACTCGACCTCCCAAGCTCCATGGAGACTTACTCTAGCTCCTTAAGCTCCCAAGATCGTCCACAAGAAGAGAAGAACAAGAATGGACAAAATGGTTCACTTATTTGAAGCATGAGGGGGTTATATACTCGAAGGAAGAAAGAGAGATCAAAAGAGAGGTGTCATCACCTTAAGAGTCTACGTGACACTTGTCCACGTGCAAAGGCCACATGAAACCACTTAGCTTAACATGTAAGGTTATGGTGATATACTCTAGGTAGAGAATCAGCCTCTTGGCTTCCTACCAAGGGTGCCACATCTCCAAACCGATATACTACACTACATCAAATCGATACACTATATTCCAAGGTCAAAACACACATTGTCCATAGATCATTATCACTACTAAGGATAATATCTCTTGCCCGAGATCCAAACTAGGCTCCCACCTCTTTATCTATCTTCTAAATAATGTCAAACAAGAGAAGGAACACTCTAGATATGGTCTTTTGCATTTTGACCCCTTTACTTTGGGTAAAATGCAATTTACACCAAAACTAGCACATAAAGCACAAGCATCATCCACACAGGCTCAACTTGAAACTTAAGGTCTTAACAAGGTGACCCATAGAATCATACACTCTATTGTGAAGCTAAAGCACTAAGGGCATGATCCAATCAAGACATATTGCATGATAACCTCTCATCTTGGGTAAATGACACTCTGGTCCAAAACAAGCAAACATTGCTCAAACACGGTCCAAATAGAACCAAACTTGAAACATAAGTGTGTCACATGATAAAAAAACACCTCAAAGGATTAGATTAAAGTTCTAAACAACTTAATTAGGCAAAACAAATAGGTTTATCCCAAAACCCAAGTCAGGGTCCTTATAATGATTACATACAATTATATCTATTGTTGTTGGGGTGGTTTGAATAGACAACCATTTTGGGTGCAAATAGTACATATTCCAAGAGAAAAGATGTTTTTACGACTGTGATTATGTGATAAAAGAGAAAACCACATTTTCTTACAAACTATATTTCAAGGAGGAAATATATAATGCTTTTTATATACATATGATGGCATGAAAAAAAAATTATGAGCTTCAATACTATAAGATAAAATTATAAATAATTTGTAATAGAAATTTAAGTATCAAATGATGAACAAGGATTCTGAAACTAGTAGATGCATCTCCAAAAGACACACCGTAATACCTTCATCTACGCCATGTGGCTCTTAGCACAACGTTGAAGGAGAACAACAATAACACTCCATGTGGGCACCCCCTTACGCCATGTTTATACGTCCAACAGCTGGAAAATGCCTAGAACAAAGATTTTTGCAAAGAGATCCCACCCAGACCCTGAGGCATCTTCCTCTGGTGATCCAATGTCTCCTTGGTGCATTTCACACTGAATGCAGAGGAGGACATCATCTATCACCATCTTACTTCTTGTGGGGTGGTCCCCACTAGGTTTGTACATGATAACGATATGGAAAGGATGAGAATTCTAAATGAGGCTAAAGAGTATATTATTTTTCTTGGTATGGGCTTATGTTGTTTTGATTGCATCGACACTTACCCCCTCTTGAGTTATGCATTTTTCACAACCCTTAAAGTAGCATAGGACCCGTCTGATAAACATGAACCCTTTGCCCTAATTTCTTTCTATTTGATGAACAAACCTTTCAGATTGACTTTCAAGTAGTTTTGCAACTTGCTAGAATTCAATTATGATGACAATATTATCATTCCAGAACAATTTAAGCATGTCACCTTCTGGAGCCCAATCACTGAGGAGACCTCCTACAATGTTGCTAATGCTAGAGTGTCTCATGTTTACAACTTGATTTTTAGCTACATTCACTGTCTTCTTAGCACAAGTGTTTTCACAAGGAAGGAAACACAAGGTGTAGTGGGTAAACTTGATTTGTTTTTCCTATGGGACATGGTGAATAATTATGATGTGAACATCAGGTACCATTTTATGTCATGAGTTGTAATGATCCAGAAAGAAACAAAAGATGGTATCATGAAAGGAGGCATTATCACTAAACTTGCTATTCTTTTGAAGGTGGATCTCTCTACTGTTGAACCCCTAGATGGAGAGGAATATGTTGATTGTGATTATCTCATCTCCACCGACTATTGAGCAAAGATGAGAATGAAAAACTCTTCCACGAGGATCACTGAAAATCCTCTGTCATCCAGTTGCCTAATCCTACCCTCACAACTCTGAAAGATAAGGCCAGTTGATAGTATTTTCATAATGAAGGACATTCTATAGGTGCACAAGCCAGGTCTTCCTATGTCAGGATTGATATTCACCACCTGCCTTTCACTAGAACATAGACAAATTTCACTTGGAGGTACCTAAATATGATGCAACTCTATGATATGTTCACCACAAATTTGATGATCAAATGCCTGCATCTCTCAGCTCTCTGAGCAGTACACTGGCATGTCCCAGAATGTCACAGACATCTACACTATGGTGACCAAAATGGATTCCTGACACATCTCTCAGGGTCGTTATGGCTATCCTCTATAGCCATCTTCGTCTATAGGACTCTCCTCCATGGAAATCATCTACTGCAACTCTCTATTCTTGGAGCACCTATAGCCTCCACATGAGGCTTTTGACCCCTCTTTCTGATGCACCTAAGGTATTCAGTTGAACAACTCTTGAGTTATTTATGAACAGTGAGGACACTACAAATTTCAAGCTTAGGGGGAGTACAACCGACTAGTAGTTTTAGTTTTACTTTTCATGTAATTTGCTTTTAGTCATTTTCTTATGTCATTTATTTGTTGCTTGCATGTTTTGCATTTCTTTTCACATCATTGCATGATTATTAAGTGAAAATTTTGATCAATCTGCCTTACTACTTGAATCATCAGTTTGTATAAAGAACATGACTATATGACGGCAAAATTGGGTAAAAATCATCCTAATTAGTTTTTTTGGGTATTCATAATAATATATAGGTATTTGACTAAACATGATTTCCAATTCTCTCACTCATGTTCCTAAACCATGTAATCATTCAAGTTCTTTGAATTTCTTGACTTTAGAGCTTTTAGTAACAATAAAGATGGCCTTGTCAATCTTATAATGCAATTTTCAATGTTCTGCTTGAAAATTATACAAAATGAAAATCTTCCTACATGACCAAAATAATGAAGGGTGAACTACAATAGGACTAAGTGGTTCTAATGTGGATCTTGAATCACAAAAAAGGGGAATTTTTGTTCTTAAATGAAAAAAATCCAAATCCAAAAAAAGATGGCTAAGTCGCTCCAATGAAGGTTGGGGATAATATCTGAAAAAAGAAAATTAATCCCCAAAAGGTATTTTATGTGTGTAAGCCTATATTAGCATCTAAGTACCATATGATGAAATCTAGTTGAATTTTTTTTCTTGAATAAAAATGTCATTGCATGAATATAAAAAATTTCATTTCAGTGAGCTTTGTGGCAAATCATTATATTTTTGGCTTTGTAATCTTGTTTTTACTTGTTGCCATTTAGTTGATTCTTTCAAAGCAAAATGAATACATATTTGAACTTAAAATCTTATCTTGAGAGTTAGAATTGACTTCGTATTCAGTCATATATCTAAATGATGAAAATTGCCATATTGAGATCTAACAATTCACATTCAATAAGATCTTATTTTTGCCCATATGTTTATTTTAGCCATTTATCCAGTTCTTTCTTCTTGAGGACAAGTAATGGTTCAACATTAGGGAGATTTCATGTGCACAAAACATATTATATTTTCATGCCATTTTAGTTGCATGTTTCACTCACTTAACCACATTTGTACTTCAATTCATGCTAAGATGTTTGTCTCTTGTTGTCTTACTCATGACACATTCCACTTATAATGAAATAAAAATATCCAAAATTTGACCTTTTGGCATTTCCGGAGTTTCCTCAAGTCTTGGAGCTCAAATCCTACAGAAAAGCCACAACACAATGTGTGGATCACAGACACAATGTGTGACTATTAGTTGGCCAACCCTTGAATCAATGGTAGTTACGACCAGTGACCCGAAAACACGAATGTGAAGTGAGAGCCTAGAATTTGACACAAAATCACCCTTACGTCGTATGGCCATTCCACACGTTACCGGCCTAAATCGCATGTCCAAAATGGAGCTGATCAAGAGTAATTGGACTTTTAAGATTATAACCCAACACTCAAGCCCCCACAACTATTATACGGGGTTCGATGTAGTATTTGGGGTCGAACCACTGGGACAAGGTTGGCAAGTATTAAGTACATAGAGTCTCGCACTCTTACACTCCAAACGAATAGGTGGGTTAAAAGGGGTGTTATTTAAGGAACGGTGATGCTCCAGCCAAAATAAAGAAAGGTAAAAGAAAGAAAATAAGAACAAGAGAAAAGTGTTAACAAATGGTAAGAAATAAAGATATGGAAGAAAACTTGGATTGGGTTTCACCTACTAACGTCTCTCACCAACATGCAAAACTCACACCCCTTTGTATACTCTTATTAAGATTGCAAACAATCATCAAAACATCTACTCCCTCCTCTCTTGAGATAAGGATAGATCTAGGTTCTAAGGTAGTCTCTCTCTCGAGATGACGGCCCAACAACCACAAAGCAAACCATATGACCGTTAGATTTAGCATTCCAACACTTTCATGCATTCATACTACTCCATAACACTAGATAAGGATGGTACTACTCTTTTGAGGTACCAACAAACAAACATCACAAGATAGTAGCTAAGCATATAAGTGAAGCATTAAAAATAGGTGTATGGAGATAATCTTGATAACAGCATATATATATTCAAAGAGGAGAAAGAATATACATGTTGGGAGAGTCTTAGTGGCTACTCCCAACCCAAGTTAGATGTTTAGCCACACATGTTGACGGACAGCATAACGACGTCACAAAATGATAGATACATCAATATCCATGAAGACGGAGAGAACAATGTGATGAGGATGGTAGATCTAGATCAAAAGGAAATATGGTGATACACCACAGTACTTATTTGAATCTAGATCTAGAGTGGGCAATGTGGTGGTGGCTTCTTCCTTCGAAGAAAAGGGTGATCAATCTTCTCTCTCCTCTAACTTATGTCTTCAGAGATCCAAGAATGATGGTGTGGATGTGAGTGACTCTGGTGTTTGGCAGCACTTTGTAGTTCTTGATGATCTGATGATTTGACAAGTCAAGGTGGGGTTCTATTTAAAGGTACTACCCACCGACTTAACCATATGGGCTGTGGTCACGGTATGGCCTCAGTCAAGGCATGGCCTAGGTTGTGGCTTGACCTTGGTCATGACTCTCATCAAGCCTATCCTCAGGCTAAAGGTAGGCCCGAAATCATAGAGAGATGAGCTATGGGTGACAAAAAATTTCAGAAAGCCTACCATTATAGAGTCATCTCATTCTTATTGCAAAACCCTTGTGGTATGTTCATTGAATCCTGATGTTCTATTTCCTTCCTTTTGTATCTAGAGTTGCATGACTTTGAATCTTTGCCAATGTCTTTTTGTAGTATAGGGCTCTCCATCCCAATGACTTACCCTTCCCTGTGCTAGGTTGCTAGCCATACTTGTACAACATCCCCTTGAGGGGTAGCTTTCACACCCTTCCTTTATTTTAGCTGGACCTATGCTAGTGTGCTCATGTAGGTTTTAGGCTTTAAGTGTTTCCCTACTCTCCTCATTTTCCCTCACCCACAAGCTGTCATAAGGATAGTGTTTCCCCAAGGGCTCCCGATGTTAATTCAGGTGGTTGCATGAGGGTTGCTTGGGAGTGTAGGTGGATAAACTTGGCTTCAAGATTTCAATTACGGGCACGACATATTTGCATTCATGAGTGCAGCAACACACCGACCATGTGGGATCCTTCAGCATCTTTTGGGCACAACTCTCAATATTTTTTTGGCTTTTCATCTCTCCTCCCAGGTTTGGGTGAGGAGTTTTTACATGATTTTCTAGGCAGTGAAGCCTCTTTTCATCCCAAAGAGGGGATAATTAAACCTGGAATGGACAAGTATTTCCTTCTTGAGGGAGGTGAGGATTTTCCAACTAGAACCATCAAGTTAGGGTGATTGGTCGAGAGTATGGCTCAGTAAAGTCCTCCAGTTTCTAGGGATTCCATAGACTTAGGATTGTTCCACACACAACGTATTGTCGTAAGAATGAAATAAAATTGTATTGTTATGCTTTTAGTTTTTACTATTATGTGTGTTAGTCACTCATTTGTGCCTCCCTAGAAATGATAGCACTATAGAATTTAGCAGGGGGACTAACAAGTCTAAGAAGTGGCTAAGCAACACTGCAACTTATAGCAAAATTTATGAAAGTTGATTTTTAGAAAAATTTGTTTCCGAAAGTAATTTTTTGCAAAATTTGTTTCTCATACTTGATTTTGCTGGAAATGAGAATATGTACAGAATTTTTTTTTTAATTTGGGTGATAAAATTGTACCTCTCACACCCGTTTATGACTCCTCCCCAAACTTATCATTCACCCCAACCCTGGGTGTAAAAATTGGAGTTGGATGTATAAATGGGCTTTCATTATTGTTGTTGCTTGTTTGTAGTGGCCCACTTTGACTCGAGGAGCATGCTGTTGTAAACTCTGTGTAGCGATTGGTATTGTTCATGTTGCATTCCCTCCAACTTAATATTCATTGTTTCCAGGGCGATCATCCAGGTAAGATAATAGAAGCCATATTCGTTTGACAAAGGTACTTATTGAGGGCTTCAATGGCAGAACTGCATCTTCTTGAACTTTTTGCCTTCTTTATGCTTGTACCCTTTTCCATTGTTTTTTAGCATCTCTAGAACTTCCTCAGTGCATGTGACTACCTTCTCTTCTGTAGGTGTCTTTACAGTAGTCATGTTAGTTCTTTTGTTGAGTGTAAATGTTGCATCTAAGCTGTTGTAGAGAACTGCAGTCCTAGCTATAACACTAACTACTAGTAAAGTCCAATGACTATCATGTAGAGTGGGAAAGAATATATAATCTGGAAGAGAGGTCACCAGGTGTTGTAGATGGCGGTATTTTTCACCCGACCTTTTATCCTTTAAGATGTCATCTATAAGAGGAAGTAGGCAATATGAACGTTCGGCATGTTGTCATTCAGCAGTTCTTGGTAGGCTGACATAGTGTTGATTGAAAGGTACCCCCCTATTTTCAAAGTATCTCTCAGGTCATCCTTTATCCCACAGATGCTATCCCTTTTAAAGATTGCCTCTATCGTGGTGTCACCCTCCTTCAATCATTTAATTATCAGTTGTAGGGATTTTAGTGACAAGCTTTTGTAGATCCACCTATCAAAATCCTTGAAGGTTGGAACTATTTCTCTTGTTGGCCCATCAAGTTTTATCTCTGGCATATCCTCTTCCTCTATCTCCCCTTCCTCAGGTTCATGAACTAGAGGTTGTTCTTTGTCTATTTCTACCATGGGAGGGTGTTCAGGCTTTCTCTCATGTTGTTTCTCTGCTTTGTCAGGAGTGTCAGCTGCCCGTCCTTCCTTCCAAGCAGATGCTCTAGCAGGTTCTTCTGGATCGACCCACATGGTTTCAAGTCTTCCCCTCCAGGTTTTCTTTTCAGATAGAGGTATTTCTTGGTGAAGCCGATGTGGTACTGCATCTGAAGGCATCGCCAGATCATTGAAGAAGCGGCGATCATAGCCAACTTCCATTGTGTAGGCACCATATGACCCATGTAGATCTTTTGTGTAGAGGTCTTCCAATGGGATTACCTTATTGATTACTTCCATCATTCTAAGTATTATGAAGGCGCAATCCCCTATTCCAGCCTTTTCCTGAGGGACCTTTTTATAGATAGAGAACTGCTTCCACATCCCTTTGTGTCTATTGTCTGCCATCTATATAGCACGTTGCAGACGTAGTGGCACCTTTAAGATATCCCTTGCCTTATTGTTTTTGTAGATCAAGGATGTGATGTCCAATTTAGCTACGCAACAATTGAACACTATTGTATGTGTCTCGTATAGGTTGACGACAATCAGTGCCCAGTGCTTTACAGTCCTTATAGGCAGGACTACAAATTTTGTCTCCTCCCTACTCACTACATGTTGTAGTTCTTTTACATCAGTAGCCTTGTCATTTTTATCGAATAATTGACCTGCTAGGTGCATGGTGCCATTGAATTTGGGTTGTATTTTTTCAGGATGTAGAAATTCTTCATGCAGAGTTGCACATAGTACTTTGAATAGTTTCTTATGTACTCATGCTCATTTTAGAAAGATCCTTGTAAAATGGTCCATGTTATGCGACCTTCCTTTTTTGTGATAGAGAATATCCATTCTTGGAAGGTTGTCGTCGAGTACTTCTGCTACAATATGGACATCTCTGCATGTAATTCTTGATAATGAGGTCATGTCCATGCCCGCCATCTTGTATGGTAGAGGAGGAGAAACACCTAATGGTACATCATGAACTAGTGTGCTCTGCTTTCTGACCAGCTCATCAGTGAAGAAAGAGGCGAGTCCACCTTCTTCATCTTTTGAGGTACCATCTCCTACTGTCTGCATTGTTGTGGGTTGTACCTCTATAGAGGGAAGTTGTTTCTCCAACGATGCCTGGTTTGCCGCTTTTCTTTCGTTGTTCATAAATATCTCAATAGTTAAGTCTTCTATTGGTTTGTTCTCCTCTGACGGTTGCTCTAATTCTGCACAATTGAGCGTGGCTAATATTGCAACCATCTTTCCATCATAGAGTGAATCATCATGCTTGTACTGCATCAGGTATTTGAAGAAATCATTGTGGATATCCATTTCAAAAGTCATGTCATCTAAGAACTTGTTGAGATCTCTTATTTCTCATGATGTGAGACCTTCTATGGTAGTGCTTTCATCCCTAATGATGACTGGTCAAGGTTCCCCAGATGTGGCCTTGTCCTCCTCTAGGATGTTGTTTAAGTCAAACATTTTTATAGGGAAGTTGTTTTCTTCATCTTGATGAGGTTTGGACTGTTGCACTGCTTCCCTTGTAGGTGGTTCCACCCTTGGGGTGGTCTTCACGTTTGCACTCTCATCCTTTGAAGTTGTGCCCACACCTGTCCCTCCTATGTCATCGTCATCTTTATCTGGGCTGGAGGGGCTTAAGGAAGCTTGTGATGTGGAAGGGCTAGTTAGACGCTTCGATTTCTTTCTTTACTGCCGGGTCTATCTCTTGGCGCTCAACATCAAGTTGTCGGCATTCTTTATCTAAGCGTTGATGTCCCTTCTTCAGGTCATCTAACGATTCTTCATATCCCTTGCGCATCAGTTCTTGGTCTTCTCTCATGGCATCTCATTCCTTTCTGAGGTCCACCATTTCTTCATTTAGAGACTTCAAAGCCCTCATCAGTGCATTCTGGGAATTTATAACCCCTTGCATGAACTAGGGGAGTGCCTCAGTCCTCACATTTAAACTTTGTACCTGCGTAGTTAGTGTACACAGACTAGAAGTAATATTGAAATTAATTTTGGAGGTATGATGCATGTGTAACCACATGGCATCAAATTTGTTCCCTAATACATCACCAAGTTTTTGTGGGCATTGGTGTTGCTGTTCTGTAGGCATTATTGACGGTGTCTTAGATGTTACAGGCTCCTTAGGTTGTGGAGTTTACTTGTTTTGCATAGGATCGGCATGGTTTGCTTGGGCAGAAGTGCTCACCTCCGGTTTCTTTGGTACTTGCAGTACCACTTCTAGGATCACGAGGTTGGTTGCAACCTTAGGGTCTTCGCACACTTGATGGGGTTCTTGCTTGACCTCTAAATGTCATTCTCCTTCAGTGGCTTCGAAATGTGCTTGGTCACCTCCTTTATTCATTCCCACCTCAAGTAGTTCTTCTTCATTTACTATCATTTCGATAGGAATGTGGGGTGAGGGTATATTTGGGGCGGAAGACTTATCTGACATTTTTCTTCTTTCTCTTCCTTATCGCCAGTTTATTTCTTTCCTCTAGTTTTTGCATCCCTATTTGTGGAGTCTTATCCCTCACATCCTTCTCCCTAGTGATTGATGATGGGCATGCGGCTGTGCTGATAGCACCTGAGTACATCTTATCCACATCCTCCTGTGCGGGTCACAGCTTGTGGGCATCATAATATGCCATTTCCAGTAGGGGTAGAAGTACCTTGGAGTAGCTTTGTTTGTAGAAAATTTTGCTACCTTTCTGTGCCAGAATGTCTTTATTGATGAGGAACTTAATGTCAATCTTTGTATGTCCCTTGGTCTTCTTGTATTTCATTAACATGTTTGGATCCATAAAGTGATAGGCTATTCTAGTTATCTGGCTTCTTGTGCAGAATTCTTTCATCTGATTTGCTTCCCCTCCCACTACAGCTGACAACCTCTCGATTAGCAGTCTCCCAATGTTCACTGGTTTCTTGTTGAGCATGGACCATATTATAAATAGGTCCCCCTTAATCACTCCTCCAGTTTCTGATCTCATGAAGACTGTATTGGCATTTATTTTCTAGAACCACTCAGATAAAGTAGGAGGTGATGAGAGTCGCCTTTGAGTTATTTGAATTATGCTTGTGTTCTGCGGTCAGCTTCTCCCACATCTTGTGGCTGTTGTATCTTGATGACATATTTTTTGTCTGGCGTAGCTAAGCAGGCTTGTGCTTCTTCAGTTGTCTTGGTGAATATGGTATTGAGTGTGGCCTTAGAAATCATATGAGTCTTCCCTCCTATTATTACTTCTAGTTTGAAATCGTCGTCGCCCTTCTTGCGTTCGCCATCACTGACGGGAAGCTTTTCTAATAATGAAATGAACTCCACCATCAATTGAGTTAATTAGGGAGTTTCTGATGTACACAGAGTGTGTAGATTGGCGCCTTTCAAGAAGTTGATAACCCTGTCGTAAATTCTCATTTTCTTGAAGTCTTCAACGTCCAGGTATCGCGCCGGCTTGAACCCTTTGGTTTGTAGTACCCAATCAAATTGTGATTGGTGTGTTTGATCTCTTGGTATAAATGTTGGCCTATGTTAGTTGAGGGCCTTCTATTCTTCCTCATCAACCTCTTTAGGGACTTCTTCTTTTTCTTTCCCCTTTGACTTCTCCACAACTGTTAATTTTCTCTTCTTGCTACTTTTTACATTCTTGGTTTCAGATTTGCATTTCTCTAGCTTCTTTTAACTCAGCTTCATAAGGTTGGTACTCAGAAGTTTCTATTCGTGATGTTTCTTGATACTCCTCAACTCCTCTGGCGTCTTGTAGGCCAGGATGTACTTGTATTTCTTCTTCATCAGCTGCAACTAAAGCTTCTTTGTCGGTGAGAGGTTTGGGTTATCCTTCAGTGCATTAGTTATCTTCTCTAAGTTCTTCTCTGCACCTTTCAATGAAGTAGCTTTCTTCATCAAAGTATCCTCAGTTGAAGTCGACATTCTGAAAGTTTCAACATTAATATTTTTGTTAGATAGATTGTATTTTATATTTTATTTATGGCATTTGCACTTAATTCATTTTCAATTATTTGTGCTTGAAATGCATGAGATGTCACGACCGCGACATATATTGAAAGTAGTATTGTGGTCAAGGAGGGTGATGTGACTGCATCATACGATTATCAAAGGGAAAGGAGTGTCGTGACCACAGCAAAGAAACACCATGATCGAGGTGGGTTCCGCGATCGCGGTAGATGTTAGACTTGATCAAGAGGAATTCATACACGCGGGGACAGTGACCGCAGATGAAACTACACAAGATGTCGCGACCGCGGTCAGGGAGGTACCTACTCCACCGTGACCGTGATGGGTCACGATGGGTATTCCCGCCCTAACCCCATTTGACCAACGGCGATACTACCAAAAGTGTGTGATAAAAACACCACATAGAGTTCAATCATAGCACTACAGGAAAATAGTACAATAACGATGGAAAATATCCATCGTAGTTGTGGAAAAGTTTGTCGTTATTACTATTTATTACAAGAAAAAGAAGTCGTCGTGTTTTGTCGTTACTGGTCTTACCATAAATGAAATCTGTGGCAACTAATTTCATTCCATCTCTATTAGTAATAATGACAACTTAAATATGTTGTCTTTATTAGTTATAACGACAACATTAATGGTGGCCGTTAATTGTATTAGTGATCGCATAATTCCATCGCTTATACCAATAGTGACAATTTTACCATTTTGATGGCACGAATAATAGAGACGTCTTTTTCTATCATAAATAGCAATAACGACAAACATAAAATATAATGAATTAAATACTCAACTTTTTATATTGTTGCAAAGTCATGCTTGACTTTCAAAACTGACACAAATTGGTATAGAACAAATGTCTTATCTTATTAAAAACTGAAATGAATTACATCAGAATACATTACATGGGGAGGATATTGTACCTTGCCCCTTAACTTAAAATAATACATATATCTCAACAATAAAATGTGTACATGTTTATTCTTCGACTATGTCCATCAGTCACATGAATTTGCACATCTATATTTCTAGATTTTCTTTTGGAAGTTTCTCCAACAAAGAACCAACATACTTCAAAGGTGCACACCAGTTATGTGAACCACACATTTCATTCATCATCCAATCCCTCCAAACAAGCCCAGTTCATGCTCCCAAAAAGAATTGTACCATACACAGGCTCTGATCAATGTGTGGTCACATATTTGAGAATAAAAATACCACCTATAGAACACATTTATAATGGCATGTGCACTTATTGTTAGATATAAGAAGTGAAACCCATGTAACTCCATCACCATGTTTCCAAAAAGCAACCTCTAATCAGACATGCATCTGGCCAAAATCCTTTCAGCTAGATACCAAGTGATCTCTGGCAAAAAATTATAGTTAATTTATTTTAAAGAAAAAATACCAAACAGAATAGGCTTAAGGCTTGTGAGTTGTACTTGGTGTCTTAAAAGCGTGACTGGCCTAATTAAGTTGGTTGCAGTAGGCCACCTGTGCACTCCTTCAACTCTATTTTTTGACCACCTTGGAAGTAATTGATTCAATATATGAAATAGAGTATCTCAGCATTTTTGACCTAGCATGAAACCCAAATTAATATAGATTCATAACACCACTATAGTGCACTATAAAAGTCATTGAGCTGGAGAAAAAGCATCTACATAAATGGGAACTGAAAATAGATCTTAGACGTTAAATCTTTTTACTTGTCAAATATCAAAAACCATGTGAGAATCTTCATAAACAATGTCATATTCAAAGGCATACAACAAAAAGAAAAAAATTACAACAACTAGTCTCCACTAAATGGAAACCCAAAATAAAAATTTCCAAGTCTATTCACATTAATTGTAATGTAAAAACTTAGTGTAATGCAATATCATACCTCTGTTTGTTGCCAAAAAACAATTATCTATGCCACAATCCAAAATTAAATAGTAGTATCAATAAATTATTTGATGTAGTTGCATATGTACCAAAGCCAACTCGTGGCACTTACTTCAACATAAACATGACTCAAAAGAAAGACCAGGTATTTCATGGTTTTTAGGCTTTGTAGATGACTCACAATGTGATCAACATTCAAAAAGAGAGTTGAATCACCAAGTGTGACTTTTAGAATGTTCATAGACAACCAAGACCAACTTCATATATGGATGTAGTAACAACCAATTAATAAAGGCAAATTAACTAAGGACCAGAATAAGCATGTAGCTAGTAGACCAGTCCAGACTATTACACTATTCCAAATATGTATATGTACAATCCTATATTTCACAAAAACCTATATTTTATATCTCCAAGTGCAATAGCGCTCAATGTCCTTCCCACCTTAAACTTTCAGCATAACTAGAAAATAATACTAATTGATTTCCCTTTTCTTTAACTGTTACATTGTGATAATAGGCGACCTCTTTGATTTTCTGCATATACCATCTTTGTATCCATTGGATTGGAAGATTTTGAGATCAAATCTAATTTCCTAGTAACAATGATAAGAACTTCATTTTGATGATTTACGTAACAATGTCTTGTGCTAGAAATATCTTTATATAGTAGACCTTCATCTAGTGAGGACTGAGGAACGACTAAAATGTGTCTTGATTTAGTAGATAATTGACCTAGGTGATGGACAATGTAGGCATTTTTTTTTCTATTTTGCTAATTATCAACATGATCTTTTTTCTTGAAAGCTTCTAGAGATTAAGAAGCCTACTAGCAGCAAAGTAGAATATAAATAGACTATAGTTAAAGTGAAACATGGAAGATCTATCTCTAATTCTCAAATAAATCAATCAAGGCTCCATACCTTGTAGAAGTGAATAAAGCACCACTTATTAGAAATGAAAACTTTCTAAAATATAAAAATGATTAAAATTAGAACTTGGAACCTTACTAGCTACTTTCAAATAAATCTCAATGATCATAGCACACAGTAATAGGTAGAAAAGAAGGGAAATGGGTAGCATGGATGAATACTTAGTATATTTGTTTGTTTGTTCCCACACCTCAATCTTTCAATAAATTAATTGTGGCAACCTTGGTACCACTTGACATAACCAATAATGATTCACATAATATATGTAAATTGCAAAATTCTAGAACTTATTAGTAAAGCAGTCTATCAATGTAAAATCATTTGATGAACAATAGCTACATACCCCATTGATAGAGGTAATGTGTCAATGAAATATATTGTAATCTCATCCCAAACCCTTGAGGGAATCGGTACTGGATGTAATAAGCCTTGAGATGGCCAATTTTCATTGGTGTTCTGTTGGAAATGGAGCATCCATGATAGTTTCTTAACCTCACTACACGTTCCTTTCTACCAAAATGCAGCTATGATTTGTGCAAGATTCGTTTATACCCTAAATGGCTACCTCCTTCTAAATCATGCATCTCATGTATGACTTTACTAATAAAAATAGAGTTCAGACTCATCTAAGGAGACACACAACTAAGGAGGTCATCCCATTTCCATTCAATGGGAAACTCAAACTCATGGGCAAATAATGTACAATGTGAACACCAGTTACCCGAAGACGAAGGTAGTATCTGTCTTGGTCACTAGGGATATCATAGTAGGTACAACCACTAAGACAGATATTATAGTCATATATCTAGCTCTGGAGGCTGCATGGAAGGGGGGTAGACATGTCCTCGTTGAATTTGACAGTAAGCTTTTTGTCCAAACTACTAACGGGGGGATAGTAGAACACCCCACCCCTAGCAAATGCAAGGAAAAGATCCTCAATCTTATAATGAAAGACTGAGATGTGGACATTAAATATGCTAGAATAGAAGTTAATGGCCTTGCTGACATCTTGGCAAACACCATTAAAAAACCATACTACTTATCACATATATGTGGGACATCTTGATAGTTTGGTGAGCAAAAACTTCTAGAAAACTATTTTACAAAATTTTTGTTTTCAGAATGACCATTCAACTTATCATTAATTAGGAATCCATAAGGGATATTCTTTTGTTAGATGCCTCTAGAGTCTATTGAGATACTAGCTATCAACAATATATCTTGTTGTATTTGTTGGCATAAGTGCAAGAAGAACTCCCTTGCAGGGACAAGAGAGGACAATGCTTGTAATTCCCTATCCATCTCCAAATTTTTTGAATCAAACAGAAATACTGATAATAAATTTAGAAACTAAATAAAACAAATGACTAAGACTAATTTATTTAATTACCAACAGAAGTAGTCTGCTACCTCCAAAAAAAATAGTACAATCTGGCTTCCAGTCAAGCAAATTGTTAGCACTTAAATGGTCTTTGTCTTGGAAATGATTGTTGGAAAGGAGTTTGTCCACTTTTTCTACAATTACAATTAGTTACTATTATCCACTGGTTTCCTATGGGGGTTTTAGTTCTATGATGTGGCTAATGTATACACATCTTGTCCCGTAATGAACTGAATGTACAAGATTAATGTGTAATATACAACAAAATTACAATAGACCATCACCTCATGTTGGTCATATACAATATCAATGTGGAATCTATTACTTATACCATGTTCAGATCAAAATGCTTCTATTACCAAGGATTGAAAATTCATTTCTAAAATTTGAGAAATAAATAGGAAAAGGGAAGACAGTGCATTGCGGAAGATAGGAGTTCATCATCTTACATTTATGTGATCAGCACCCTATAGAATGGTCTGCCTTCATTCTTGCCTTTTCCACAAAGCACTACTACCCCTAAAGTGCGCTAGCTGCTCCTCACCATGGTCAATCCTGAGATCCTCTTAGAAACTCAAGCTTTTCAGTACAACTTTTGGGAACTGTCCATCACCACAGATTTCTATAAGCACATTATAAACATACAATATTCTGGCACATTTTTCTCAACATCACGACTTACAAGTTAATAAAAAGAATAAATATGATGCTTTTGAAAGCTCTATCACCCCAGCTACCGCAAGAATCATGCAGACCATGAGAACTGCACCTGGTTGCTTTGTAAGCATGGGCAAATTATTAGGCACCCTTTTGTATGAATTTTAGATCCAATGTTACAAACTGAGTGGAGTATCATTAACATATCCAATATTGTAACATAATTTCGATAAGAAGTGCCAAATAGTTCTATATATATAACTGAAAGTGGTCAAATGCAACTAAGCAAAAAGGATTGAAAGCGGGCATCACTTCAACTAAATGGAATAAAGAAAAAGATACTATAGAACATGGACAAAATATGTTGTCCTGGTAGCATGTTTATCACTCCATAAACTGCAATGTAGTTGTCAAAAACAACCTACTAATTGAAAGCAAGTTGCCAGAATTTTTGAATTGATAATGTGAACATGCTTCTCTACTGAGAACCACTTCCAACACATCTCAAAGAACAAAGAAGGGTGTGTATGTTTATTAAATCATAACCCAAACCCCAAAATGAAACTAAATTTATAGACCCTATTTTAGTTAGAATTATCTTTTAATTCATATCACAACCCTAACTATAATCTCAGCTTCAGTAGTGGATTCTAGGAGTTGTTTTCCTAAGATATACAAAGATAACTATGCATGAACCTCAGGAACAAAGACTCGTTTTAGATCACGTTCAGATCAAAATGCTTCTATTACCAAGGATTGAAAATTCATTTCTAAAATTTGTGAAATAAATAGGAAAAGGGAAGACAGTGCATTGCGGAAGATAGGAGTTCATCACCTTACATTTATGTGATCAGCACCCTACATAATGGTCTGCCTTCATTCTTGCCTTTTCCACAAAGCACTACTGCCCTAAAGTGTGCTAGCTGCTCCTCGCCATGGTCAAGCCTGAGATCCTCTTAGAAACACAAGCTTTTCAGTACAACTTTTGGGAGTTGTCCATCACCACAGATTTCTATAAGCACATTATAAATAGACAATATTCTGGCGCATTTTTCTCAACATCACGACTTGTAAGTTAATAAAAAGAATAAATATGATGCTTTTGAAATCTCTATCAACAATAAACCATTTCACAATGAATAGGTGATTGGAACATCATATTTTACATGTATGAACTAAATAATAGACAATTTATGCAACATCATCTCAAATTTTGGATACCATCAACATAATAGGTTTTTCAATATCTTACGAGTGACAATTTAGAGTGTACATGATCCATTATTTAAAATAAGATGGAAAGTACGAATGGACGCATCATTTTCTACTTTGATTAGTTTTTACAAGCCTTTGAAATAGACTTATGTGCTCCGAATGGCTGAACAAGTTTTCTATATTTTCACTAATGGACAAATAGACATTGTATATAACTATAGGATGAACTCTAGAAATGATGGTTGCTACTTTTTGAGTATGGAAATTTGGGCATGTTCATGTGTATGTGTATTGAGTGGGTTAGTTATTGGTTAAGAATAAGTAGCCATATACCACGCCGGATACACCAACCACTAAGGGCATAGGGCCAATTTGTTTATTCCCAAATTCCTTACAGAAAGAGATTTGGTGTGTCTATGATCAAGAAATGCCAATTTTTTTGTTCTTGCAGGCTTGGTATTTGCTTCTAGACTTGGTAACATTGAACTTTTAGAATTTATCCTTCAACAAACTTGATTTCAATCTCATCAGTGAGTTTAAGAAAGTAAGGTCTGGCATCTGATCTTACTGAGAATCTAAACAGAGCATCCAGGGACATAGATAAGTGGGGAAGAACCCTTGAGTAATGGTTTTTAGTGGAGGCATTCAACATACAAGTTATTATGCTTACTGTTAAGTAGTAGCAGCTTAGTTCTGTGTAAGACAGCCTTAAACAATGACCAGATATGGTAGTTGTCCATATCTAGGTTCTACTGAATAAAAAGAAATATGGTTGTGTGAAGATATATGCATCTCTACAAAAATTCTTGCATATTATATGACTTTGTGAATCACTTCTTTCAGAATCTGGTTGTACGATCTACCTTTGGGTTCTATATCAAAAAAAATATAATATTGATAGTTGGGAAACAAAGAATGGTGGTAAAAGTCTAGATGACTTTTGTTGGGACATCTATAGTGGGTTCTAAGTGAAAATCAATGTACTCAACCTATTAAAATGCATCCAAAAGATAAAAAGGGTAATTTGAGCATGTTGTAGACACTGAGATAAAATATGATAGATTACCAACCCTCTGCTTTCTTTGTGAGATAGTTGGGAATACTGAAAAAACTGCTAGCAAAAAGACTTTGAGTGAGAGGAGGAAAGGAGATGGGGCTTATGGCTGAAAGCATCACCACAATGGAGGAATCAAGGCAACAGACCGGAGAGGTAAAGCAATAAACTTGTTAGCCATAAAACCCACTTCTACTGCAAAATAAAATAGAAAGGAGAACCTAAAGGAGATAGAATAGGAAAATGTTTCTTCACAAGTAACCATGCTAACTCTGACCATTTACGCATTCAATGAATCATGAAGCTGAAATGGTGAACAAAAGATAAATCCAACACAAGACATGAGCAAGAAACTCAGATAAACAAAACCAACATAATAGTTCCTCCTCAACTCTGAACTTGATGTGTTTGAACATCATCATTGAGATATGAAATTATGAATACCTACAATAGAACTTTAGATTCACCATGCATAGATGTTCGATGTCATCCATGCTCACCTTCACAGAGGCAAAGCGACAACAAAGTTCTCGTTATTCATCTTGAAGACTGAATCACCATCAATAGTCTCAAATACCACCTGTATGTGTAGGTTAGTTCATGCACAGTACAAATACTGAATTAACTATCTAGTATATCTCTTCAATAGAAATATGCTTAAGAGAGCTAGTTTGTTCCAATCAATTAATCATCACAATGAATCAATCATGAACTCTGCTTGTGTTATTGTTTTTAATATGTATCTAGCATGATATATATTCATAAATGATCAATTACAATTAATAATAAAATAAGAACCTAAGCAATATAATGGACAACATTTCCACCCAATTAGTTGGTATTAATTTTCCTAGCTTGTACATGGATGTAAATATCCCTCTATTTGAGACATCCCTCCTTGTTCTCATTTTACTTTACCATATCTTCCATTTTACTTTTCCTCCACAACCTCTTAATTGTCCTCTCTTGTTTCTTACTCCTAGTTCCCTTTTCTTATGAAAATTAAGTGGATCTAGAACCAGTGAAATGACTATTTATTCCTATTCTTCCTCTTCTCCATGTCCCTCTCTGTATTCCTCCTATGAGGCAACTCATTGAACATGTGAATGGAGATAATAGCACATGAATGACAGTGATGTGGGCATGTGTTAATGTTATAATGACACAAAATGGCACTTGAAGGCACTAGGTCTAGACTTCAACATGTGGAGTTGTATTCTAGATCAAGTAGTCAAGTTTCTTCTCTTTTCTTTATGAGTTGTTGAGGTGGGGCACTTCTCAAAATACCACAAGCAAGTCTAACCTAAGTACTTGAAATAGATAATAAATATATAATTCTAAAAATATGGAACCGGTGCAACATTTGTTAGGGGACACCCTATACCATTACAAAAAAGGTTCTCAGGGGAGACCCAATCTAGGGGAACATGTGCAACACTAATCCAATGAAGTGGCTACTAAGGTTCAAATGAAAGAAACCTAGTGGACCAAAAACAAAAAGGAAGCAAGCTAAACAACATCTCTATGAAAAAATAAGCAAATGACAATAAAATGATGAATCGTAGAAAAAGGAGAAAAGAAAGTTGGGCATACATAGGAGTCCAACTTGTATGAGAGAGAAACAAAACACAACATGTCAAATGTTATATCTATGCTATGGGAAGGTTGTTTCTAGGTAGTAGGTCCTGACAATGATCAGGCCCATGGACATCAATGTATATTTAAGCTAACTCTATTGAGGCTTGACCAACTAAGGTAGGTTTTACACTCTCTGGTGTACAAGAGTTACTCCTGCTTCTGCCATTTCAATTTGTAGTGCTTGATTATTTTTGCCTCAAAAATAATAGTTGGAACAAAGTATGCCATTTGTTCTACAGACCTCATGCAAAAATGATCACCAACTACTAGACACTGATAAAATTAAACCCATGATAATAAGGAATGTGGTCCCAAGGAAAAATTCTAGGTACCCCATTTGGAAAACCTGACTCAATCATAGCCAATTTCTATCTAAACTCTCTCCTTATATGCATGTACCATTTTCAAAATCAATTGTGTAACTCTACATACCATATAGGAATTTGGCTTGGAGAAGATGAGGACTGGAGGCACCAGAGTCACATTAGTTGTCTTCAACATGGAGATAATAACACCGGATTTTTCCATAAGTTGTATGACCCTTGGACTGGATATTGTCTGAAAAGAAGACCTTAAAATTGCAAATGACCTGGATAACTCGATTCAATTTATTAGTTTGTTTTTTATCCTAGGTGTAGGGCAGAAAATAGGGTAAGGAATGGTGTACTTACATGTATAATTTACTGGACATCTGGTATAGATGAGACTTTGGGATACCTGAACAATCGGGATCTTCTAGAAGCTACAGATAGTTTAGGACTAGTGACTGACCTCCAGGGCATTCTTGATAACCTACTTTTACAAGGTTATTATAATGATGCCTCAAATCATGCAATCTTTTCTTAGGGGTAATGGGACATTTGAGAACATCCATAGGGCACATGCCTCCATTAACAACAATAATGGTTTACTGAAACTGAATTCTAGAATTCTAGACCGTCAGCAAAATTCCATTGCTTTATACAAACAATTATCCATCCTTTACAATTACTTTGATTTACTAAATTTTCCAAGAGTTCAAAATAAATAACTTCTCCACATCTTTGGAATTAAATGGACTTTCTAGCTGCGAAAATGCATCTAAGGACTCAACAATCAGTTGGCCTATGGTATCACTAAAAATATCTCCTCAATGATTCAACCTTGAGTTTCCTTCCTAAGTTCCTACATTTGTCAATGCTAGTAAACATTTCTTTCTCTTCATTTGATTTATTCATATGATCAAGATGGCCTATTTCTACCTACACATAGTCCATAATGATGTAACTATACTATCCTAGCCAAACTTTATAGTTTTCTAGGTTCATTTTTATCTATGAAATTGTTGAATACACCATTCTATTCATTTGTAATATCATTTCTATTGGACAACAGTTGGGCTTAGCTTCAATCTCCAAGTCATATCAGTTTTCCATAACAACATTGTGGTGCTAATAATATTTTTTATCTACTACCTCTCTTTAATGCTCTAAATCGAATAAGAGATTTAGATAGTAAAATGATTGGACCAAATTTGACTTGAACTAAATTGGACCTAATTTAACTTGGTATGCCCTAATTTGGCCTAAGTGAGACCTATATTAGTATAAAATCCCTTCAGAGGCCTCTAGATTGAGCTGGAAGAGGGGTTTTAGATGCCAGTTGAGTGATAAAGCATGAGAAGTGATAACCCTCGTTTTAACGAGGGTTTCACTTGGACCAAATTAGACGTAACTTCCCCTAATTTTTCCTATATTGATAGCACAAAATGTCTATTATCTGAATAAGTAGCTTTCATAATAGGATTCATCAGTTTTGCATTTGTCCCACTGATTGAATACCACCTACGGTATTGGTGTAAGGCTGAATAAATTAACTCTATCATATATCTAAGCCATTCATCCTTATTATACAATAGTTGTTTCTATCTCTAACCATTTCATTGATGTAACTCTTTATGTGACCTTTCATACGTAATGTTCTTCCAGTGACAAAAAAATCCTAATGCTAAAACTAAAATGGATAAGAGGACAACATATTAGCCATCACTATGTAGGAGTCAGAGAAGCAAGTGGCTATTCATTCTAACCATTTCATTGAAACTTTATATTTAGGTAAATACACATTCATAGAATTTCAGATATGTGTGCAACATTTTCCAACATCTTCCCCTAATTGTGGTTTAATTAACTTCTGACAATATTCAAATATCATTTTCAATTTAAAAGAAGGCATCAATGACAAAACATGTCTTGTTTTCAACTGGAAGCTTGTCTCATCCTGAAACACCTTTGGCAAGATATCAGTATGTACACCATATTTTGCAATAAATTAACACTTTATTCCTTCTAGGAGTTTATATTTCTTCTAGAGTCATTGTGGCTAAATTCTAGAAATAAGGATTTCCTATACTGACTATATGAAACCATGGAATGTTGGCATATATTTCTTGGTATGGTGGAATCATATGATATGAATATATCCCTAAAAATATGTGAAGTATCTTCAAAAAGTGTGTGCAATCTTCCTATTCCTATCCTATAGCAGCTAAATCTTATCAATGTTAGTGTTCAATTGATCTATGTATCAAATGATTCATTTTCTAACTCGGCTTTTTAGTATTCCATTTTCAAGTTAACTATTATTTTGCTAGTCTTTGCAACTAAGTTGTTACCAACCTACCTCTATATTTAACACATTCAAACCTTCTTGTTTTTCATTTTCTGGCCAATTGAATTCTTAATAAGGTCCATGTTGCAATTCATAAGAGAAGGTTATGTTCCATGTTTCCAAGACCCACAAAAAAATTAATAAATTATAAACGAAGCTTGAATTTCATTTTTTATCTGGAAGGTGAGTATTTTCTCTATTAAAGGATAAATTATGTCCTTCAAGGTGACCTGGATCTGGCATTTTGATTTTTAATTATACTTATAAGTTATAACTTACCCATAGTTATTGAAGTATCATTTTTCTCTGGGGTAATGAGGTAGATATTGATGTATACTACTCTCGCAATCCTAGAAATCATAATCATAAACAACTAGTGGAGATATTTACTTCCAATTATCTAAAGTTCATTAATGTTAAAAAAAATTATATCATCTACAAAGTCGACAATTTCATTAGAATTGTCCACATACTTGTTTTTTCTATGATAAAAACAAATAGGAGGACACATGATCCTAACTCATAGTCTATAACAAGTATTTATATCCTCACATGCAAATCACAATCTAGAGTTACCATTCTCTGGTTTTCTAGACCCTTGAGAAAGAAAAGTGAGCATGAATTACGTTTGTATTACTCACACATCTCATTGCAAACTCAGAATCTATTGTGATGGGAGAAACACAGACAATGGTCTCAATAGTCCAACCTTTCATTCAACTTGTGCCTGAGCATCCTACTTAGAAATCTGTTGCTATGATTTCCCATAGGTACTTCTTTGTGGGCTCTCGCAGTAAGTATCTACATATTATGTGATGTTTGAATTTAAAAAAAAGTCCAAATTACATGTAGTGGAAACTAGAAATGTCTCTATGCTTGATAATGTGAAAGATGACCTAAATATTTCACTCCATCTTAACCTTCACTTAAATTTTTTATTCTTACTAAACTAATATATTAAACTCACATGTCGACACTCCACCTTGTCATGTACATATTTTCTATCTAGTTGTATCATGATGAACCAACAATATTTTTCTTTTACAAGTATTCTATTTATATTCAGAATTTGTTTTAGCTTTAATTTTAGTGTTATATACGAGTGAATTTTATGGGATTTGACTTATTGTCACATTTTTGGCATCTAGATGATGTAGCTAAAGGACAAGAATGAATATTGTCTACTGAATTACTCTCTCTGAAAATGGGGATAAAGGATATGTTTATGAAACTAGGAATGAGTTTATGATGGTTGTGTAGAAAATCAGAGGAATGGGCCTTATAACTTTGCCATTGATGAGGTAGATTATGTAGCAACATCTGATTTAAGGATGAGATGTATGAAGCCTTTAGACACAACAATCTCAGTGGCAAGTACAACTGCATGAGCCTTCACACGGGCCTCTAACAACATACACATTGATAGTTCCTTATAACTATTAGATTACTCACCCCTTTAGTGTCTGTGTATATGATGCCTAGCCCTATTTTTTCATTATGAATGGTCGCATTAGTATTCTTTGACCCAACCCTCAAGAAGATCCACCCAGTAGTCACTTCTTCTTGTCCTTCAGGGCTTAGTTCTAAGGATTTCAGTACAAACACATAACTCATAGGTGTCGTTAGGAATATTGTGTCTCCTATGATGAGTCTCTGGAGGGTAGTTAGTAAGCACAAGCATGCCACAAAAGTGTCTGATCTTTGGAGATAACTTTATTTATCATAGGTTTTCCCATAGGTGGACCATATCCGGTGTAGTCATAGCACCTCATTCATCTATGTGGCCAATGGAAACCCACCGGTGTGTCGGTTCAACCATGTACCAGCCATTAGAAGTGGGATACAAGTATCAACATCCTCCCTTTCCTGAACTACTAGAAATATCTTCAAACTAATTTATTTTTTTATGTCTTTCACTCACATTAAATCACTATAGGAATTTTCTAAATGGATCAATTAAATAAGAAATTTGTTGAATTGATCAATAAAAAATAAAATGGTTCTTTCCTACACCCTAATCGCCCTCTTCAAGTTCACCCCCCATGCTATCACACGATTTGGATAAGTACATTGTCAACTTGAGGTTACTTAACTAGGAACAAAATAGTTAGAGGGGGGTCAAGGTTGTTATCTATATCCACTTTCATAAAAAATATAATGCAAAGCTCATGCATATGAGCTTTAAAAATAATGTTTCCCTGCGCATCATTTTATATTTTATCCTTAAACAGAAGTAGTTACATTGTGTGTATTAATAAATTGCAAACTACCATTAGTGTGTGATATTAGTTTTACTTTGATTTGAGATCTTATGACTCATAACTAATCCATCATTACAAGTTAGTA
The DNA here is from genome assembly GCA_963693085.1 of Alisma plantago-aquatica. Taxonomy (NCBI): domain Eukaryota; kingdom Viridiplantae; phylum Streptophyta; class Magnoliopsida; order Alismatales; family Alismataceae; genus Alisma; species Alisma plantago-aquatica. The sequence continues at coordinate 283,075,941 of OY856414.1, read as the reverse complement.
AAATGATATTTAACATCATATAATTTTAATGCATTTTCATAGACTTTACAGAAATCCTACAAGTATTTTTGAGTTTGTATGTTGTGTTGTCAGCAGTGGGGGTTCTTCCAAGTAGTTCTCCCTCCCTATACGGTCATGGAGGGATGGTACAAGGTGAATGTGGTTCTATGAAAGACATAAATAAAGCAACTATGTGTGCACAGATTCAAAGGAAGGTGATCTTCATATCTAGTTACGGGCTTCTCAACTCCTGATTTGCTGAGTGGTAGGACAAGCTCAACTTCAACATGGTACCCTAGCTCGTGGAGCTAGAGGAGACATTCTAAAGCTATAGGTAACCCACATAGAAAGAGAGAAAATCGCATACCCTCCTACAACATTTGAAGCAAACATCAGTTCGATCGTCTTGGGTCCGTAGAGATCACCTCACCTCTTGCCTTTGGGTCCACAGTCCTTTATCCTACCTTGGTTTGCCCATGGCCATAGGATGTTACTACACGGAGCAGAGAGAAATATAAGTAGGGAATAGATGATTTTGGAAGACATGACTGTGGGAGTGGAGTATAACAGCGGCCGCATACCTTGTTGTTCCTCCTACAGATCAATAACCAGCTCCTATCTAGGTTGACACTCGCCTCTGGTTTTAGATTGGGTTTCTGTTACTTGTGATGCCTGGCATCGTTGTGATGCCTGGCGTACTGCTCTGGGTCACCCTTGATCGGCCGCCGAAAGTACTAGATCGCCCTGATCATCATTGCTGAAGAGGAGAGCTTGGGAGTTAGCAGGCGATCGACCTAGTGTGAAATCAGTTGGATCGTCAGTCACTATGTGGAGAGCCAAGGATCTTTCTGCTCGTGGGTTGGCAGGCATGGGAATTATTGGTGGAGTGGGAGAATGTGGGAGTTAGGCGTTCTTTGCCACTAGAGGGATCAGGCGTCAGTTCCTGGTCATGCAGGGGGGTGTGGCGTTGGCGGGGGGCAGGGGCGGGAGGGAGAATAGTGGTCATATTCATTTTTTCCTTTCAATTTGTCAAATATACATAAATAAACTTTTAATTTGTCAAATATAAATACATAAAGGGGCTTTAATAAATGCTGGAGTAACAAAATGACATATATGTATTTTAGCGACAGAATAGACATCATATTTATGACAACTAATATATTTGGCCATTATTAACCATACTAATATCGACCATAAAAATGTGTGGTCACGATTAGGGTAACAATTACGACAAACAAATTATGTTGTCACTACTTCAGTCGTTAATGCCTTTGTTTCTTATAGTGTAGGTTGAAAAGACCAAAGTAGCCATGAACAAGGGGAAAGCATCGTCGAAACTTTGGTGAAGGAGTGAAGGTGAACAAGGTGATTTTGGTTGTTATCGCGCCATAGAGAGCAAAACTTAGGGTTGTAAACTAAAGGGAGACAAGTAAACCTCAAAAGACAAGAAACAAGAATGAGTGTAAGCAAAAAGGAACGTGTAATCAGTACCTTAGTGTGGTTATCATTTGAAATGGGTGGCTAGGGAGGTAGCGATAGAGGTGGTGCTAACGTGGCAATGGTATGACGTCAGAGATGGCGGTCGGATTAGCAGCTAATGTGCCTTGGTATTCGACCGCCATCTTGATGAGTTGTGTCTTGCAAATCTTCAGTTAATCTTCTTCTAACATTCGAGAGTCGGAGAGCAAGGAGAGAAAAGAAAAACCATGTTGTCGAAAGGGTTTTGCTTATATACTCGAGAATAGTGCCACGACTGCGGCCGGGTAGACCACCTCGACTGAGGTTAATTTGGCTTTCAACCCTATCACAATCATGGTCCCAAGGCGTATAAAGCTAGTGCCTCGATCGCGGTAGACGTTGCAACTACGGTCAGTGTCACGACCATTGTGCACACAAAACTAAGTTAATTGAATTGATTAAAACACCTAATCTCGCATTAAAACTTTTGTGAAAGGAAAGTAATTTACATACTATAATTATACTTTTTCTAGATGTGAAAAGCCAAAATACTTAGAAGGAGAGAGGTACATACCTCATAGACTAAAGCACGAGATAAAGGAAAATTTGAATTAAAGAAAGCAGCAAAAGCTTGGGTTGCCTCCCAAGAAGTGCTAGTTTAAAGTCTTTTAGCTTGACTCCCTCTCATTTTGGCTTCATCCTCTGTCAGCTAATGTTGATACTTTCTCATTCATTTCATCTACTAGAGGACTGGGTTCCCCCAAACTCAGCTCGGTCCTTCTCACAAAAGCTTCATCTTCATGATACCTTTTTACGCTCTGCCCTTTCACCTTAAAAGTACATGTCTTGTCTCTAGTTATTTCCGTCATCTCTGACGGGTATATTTTTACGATGGAAAAGGGGTTGAACCATCTTGTTCTCAACTTTCTAGGAGAATTGAATAAAAGAACTTTTTCTCCTTGATGGTCATCCTTTCTCTTCAAGTGGGAGTCATGCCATTTCTTAGTTCTTTTCTTATAGATCCTCACATTCTCATAAGCGTGCAGTCTCAACTCTTTGAGTTCTTGAAGTTGGTGAAATATTTTTTGCCCAGTCTTATTAAGATCCATGTTCAAAAATTTGATAGCCCATAGGGCCTTGTGCTCTAATTTGACAGGCAGATGACAAGACTTCCCATATATCAATCTATAGGGTGTCATGCCTATAGGTGTATTATACGATGTGTGGTAAGCCCATAGAGCATCATCGAGTTTCATAGACCAATCCTTCCTAGTACGACTTACAGTCTTCTCTATGATCTATTTGATCTTACTGTTAGACACCTCAACTTGTCCTGATGTTTGGGGATGATCTGGCATTGCAACCTTGTGTTTTACTCCATACTTCCTCAACAGAGCTTCAAACTGCTTTTCCCCGAAGTGCCACCCTCTATCGCTTATAATAGTGCATGGTACTCCCAACCGTAGAAATATACTTTTCTCAAATAGCTTGATTACTGCCTTGGAGTCACAGGTTTGGGTGGAAACAATCTCTACCCATTTAGAGATGTAGTTGACAGCAACAAGTATGTATTGGTTCCCTTTTGATGATGGGAAAGGTCCCATCTAATCAATCCCCCATACATTGAAATTTTCAACTTCCACTCAATCTGCCATTGGCATCTTGTTCTTTCGGCTGATGTTTCCTATAAGCTGACACTCTTTGTAAGTCTTGATAAATGACCCATCATCTTTAAAAAGAGTGGGCCAATAAAATCCTAATTGTAGGACTTTTGCATATGTCCCCCCCCGTGGTGGCCCCCATAAAGTGAGGAGTGGTATTCTTTGAGGATTAGGGGAACTTCTTCTTCTAGTATGCAACGACAGTTTAAGTTGTCAGAGCATCTTTTGAATAGTAGTAGATCATCCCAACATTGGTTTTTTAGCTCAGAGAATAATTTCTTCTTCTGATTATAAGTGATCTCCAGTGGAAGTTGGCCGCGGGTTAGATAATTACAAATGTCAACAAACCAAGGCATGCTCCGCTCTTTCGACTGGGCCATCAAAAGAGCTTGATCAGCATAGTTGTTGTTTATTGGAAAATTATTTTCATCATCAAAAAAATCCTTCGCAGGTGGTCTGCAACCACTTTTTCTTTTCCTTTTTTTATCAATGATCTCATGGTCGAACTCTTACAGTAATAATGCTCATCACAAAAGTCTCGGCTTTGTGTCCTTCTTATGAGATATTTTATAGCTCTGTGATTAGTGTACACTTTTACTTTTGACCCTACCAAACATGATCTGAACTTATCAAAGGAAAATATGATAGCCAACATTTCTTTTTCAGTGGTGGTGTAATTTACTTGGGCTTTGTTCAATGTTCAACTTGTATAGCAAATCACATGGTGTCTATTAGGACTACACCAATGGCAAAATCACTGACATCACACATAATTTTAAAAGGTAGCTCCCAATCTGGAACTTGTAGAATCGATACGGTTGTTAATGCCCTTTCAAGGGTTTGGAAGGCGTCTAAGCATTCACTAGTGAATTTAAATTCAACATCTTTAATCAGGAGATTTGAAAGGGGTTTAGCAATCTTCAAGAAGTCTTTTATAAATTGTCTATAATATCCCACATGGCCTAAGAAACTCCTTACTCCTATAACGTATTTGGGCGACGGAAGCTTGGATATTGCTTCAAACTTACTGGTGTCCACTTTGATTCCTTTCTTGGAAACTTTATGCCCTAAGATGATACCATCTTGGACCATAAAAGGACATTTTTCCCAGTTTAAGACAAGGTGTTTTTCTTCATAGTGCTACATCACTAAAGATAGGATTCTTAGACATGCCTCAAAGTCTGTTCCATAGACAGAGAAGTCGTCCATGAAGACCTCCACTATGTCTTCTAGAAAGTATGAAAACATAGATATCATGCAACGTTGAAAAGTTGTTGGTGCATTACACAATCTGAATGGCATCCTTCTAAAAGCATACATGTCATATATGTAGGTGAAGGTTGTCTTTTCATGATCATCGGGATGAATCAGTACTTGATATGATCCTGAGTACTTGTCTAGAAAATAGAAGTAATCATGGTGATCTAATCTTTCTAGAACTTGATCTATAAAAGACAGAGGAAAATAATCCTTTCTGGTAGTAGCATTCAACTTGTAGTAGTCAATGCTCATACGCCAACCTGTTACTGTTCTTGTTGCCACTTCATCTCCGTCCTCTCCTCTTATCACTGTCATTCCACCTTTCTTTGGCACTACATGGATAGGACTTATCCAGTTACTGTCACTTATCGGGTAAATGATCCCAACGTCTCACAACTTAATAACTTCCTTCTTCACGACTTCCTTTAGCATTTGGTTCAACTTCCTCTATGGTTGAGCTAAAGGTTTAGTTGTTTCTTCGAGATGTATTTTGTTCATGCACTAGGTCGGGTTGAGGCCTCTAATGTCATTTACCGAATACCCTATAGCCTTTCTATGCAATCTAAGCTCCCTTAGCAACCTTTCTAGGTGATCATCTGTCAAGTTGGTATTGACTATCACATGATTTCTCTCTTCCTTGTCCATAAATTCATATTTCAACCCTTTCTGAAGTGGTTTTAATTCTAGCTTTGGTTTTGGTGCTCTCTTTTCTTCAAGTGTTTGCTCAAGTGATGCACACTTTGCGGTCTCGACAGTTTCTTCATCCTCACTGAGTTCATCTTCAGGTTGATTCAGGTAATCTAAGATCTCTACGACCTCTGGGTCTTCCACTGTAGGGTCTGGACTATTCAAGACTCGCATAACGGGATCAACAATAGCCTTATCCTCTTGCACCTCTTCACAATATTGATTGTAGATATCCATTAAGTAGACTGACTCAAAGAGTGATGGTCCTCTCATAGCATCTTGTACTCGGAAGCCGATGTGATCATCCCCTACGCATAGGGTAATGATTCCTTCTGCTACATCTAGTACAACTCTTCCAGTTGCAAGAAAAGGTCTCCCAAATATCATTGGACGCAAAGAGACCTCGATTGTGTCTATCACTACTATGTCACATGTTATGAAACATCACCCTACCCATATTGGAACATCCTCTACTATTCCCATAGGTCTTGTAAAGGTGTGATCATCTAATTCCATTCTCATGCTCGTCTTCACCATATCCGTTAACTCGAGCCTTTGCGCTAGAGTCAAGGGCATACAACTAATGCTTGCTCCCAAATCAGCTAAATCCTTTCCTTTCCACATTGTCTCTGATACAGAAGGGTATGTTGAATGCCCCTGGATCCCTTTTTTTGGTTGGTAACTCAGATTGAACAAAGGCGGTTGACATTTTTGCCAATCGCACGGTCTCAACATGGTCTCCCCTCCTCTTTGTGATTAGGTCCTTAAAGAGTTCTGCATATGTCGAAATCTCTTCAATCACACCAAGAAATGGGACATCTAGGTGTAGCTTCTTTACTGCTTCCATAAACTTCTCGTACCTCTTCCTTAAATATTCTTTGATTAGTTTATAGGGAAAGGGAACTCTTAGGGCTTAGTAATTTCTCTTTGAAAGAACTTCTCCTATAGGATCCGAGTTCTTGACCTCTTCATCCTTCTTCTTGTCACCCCATTTCCTTCTTTTTGACCTTCTACAGCTGATCTTTGTCCCTTGGACTCTTCCGTTGCAATCTCTTTTTTAGATTTTTGCTCACCGTGACTTCCTCCTTCTTTAGTGTTGTTAGTTCTAGGATCTTCCAACATCATACCTGATCGTAGAGTGGCCATCTTTGCAGTCCCCGTATTTGACGAGATCTTCCCTGAAGGGTTTTTCATAAGTTCAGCTAGTTGTAGAAGTTGTTGATCAAACTGCCTTTGATGGGTTTGCATGTCTGCCATCTGAGTTTGCATTGTAGTTAACACTATGAATTGGTGATGGCACTTTGAGCAAGTTGGTCATTTACTGAAGCTTTCCTCTTTGCAAAGTTGAACAATTGAGCAATCATGTCAGTTTGGTGCTATCCTTGGTTTGGCTCGATCCTTGGCCTTGTCCTTGACCATGTCGACTCACATTTTTATTTTGACTCTAGTAGCTATTTTTGTTTGTCTAGTAACTAGTAGTTCTAGCACATTGAGTCGATCCTCCTTTCTTCTCGAATCCTAGGGGTGGTTTAGATGAATTACTGAGTTGATGAGCATTTTCAACAACTTCTTTGTTGTCATAGTTAAACCCAGGATGATCTGGTCGTTTTAAATTGGCATAAGAGACATTTTCAGTTTCTTCTTCACTTTCACTTTCTTCACTCTCTTCTGGACATGTATAGATACAGTTGTCAACTCCATGGCCTCCTTCTCTGCATGTAATGCATTTCATGACTTTCTCTATGTGTTTCTTGCCCTTGCCCCCAGTGTCTTTTATTTGTTTGACATCGGTAGTGATTTTTTGAATCTGAGCTATAATAGTTTCCAAAGCCTTAGCTTCGAATGACAGTCCTTCAGATCCTGCCTTCTTGGATGATCCTCTATTATTTCTATCATAATCCATGCCTACTTGTAGTGCAACCATGTTATCGATGATATTCATGGTCCTACTCAGTTTCTTACCAAGAAAGTCTCTTCCAGTGGCTACATTCAGTGAAGTTCTTTTTGTGGGAGTTAGCCCATTATAAAAGGTGGTTACCAGGAATCCCTTACGATAGTTATGGTTGGGGCAATCTCTCTAGTATTCTTGAAAATGTTCCCATGCCTCGTGAAGGTTCTCTCCTAGTTTTTGTACGAAAGAAGTGATCTTTTGCATATTACGGATAGTTTTTTTAGTGGGATAAAATTTAGTGACAAAAGCATCTACAAGGGGTCTCCATCCATCTATGGACTGGTGGGGTAGTTTAAGGTACCATGATAGAGATTTATCTTTGAGAGAGTAATTAAATCCTTTGTAATATATGACTTCTTGGGGCACTCCCCTCATCTTGATGGCATCGTAGATGTTTTTGAAGGCATCAAGATGATGGTACGGATTTTCACTCCTTGAATTCCCACAGAAGGGCTTGTTTTGGATCATTAAGATTACAACATGTTTCAACTCAAAATTAGCTGCATTGAAGTGCGGGATAATAATTGGGCATATTGACTCGTTGGCTCTAGTTGTGGCCAACTCTCTAAGAGTTTTTCCTTCCTCATCATTTTCACTCTCACTGTTCCGGTCATCATGTTCACGTTCATTCTCACGATGATTTCTATGATGCCTTCTACGATGATTGTGACGTCGTTCTTCCTCGCATAATTCTTCCTCACGGTGATGACCATATGAGTGACAAGCATCTCTTTCTTCATATGTCTCATGCGGCAGTGGGTCGTGTTGAACTCTTACATTTTGATCATCCCCAATAAGATTGTCATCCACACAAGGCGACATGGTGACCTGAAGTTAAGGTGAAGAATTGAACATGTCTGCTTCCCTCTGAGTTCCCTGAATAGATCACATAGTCGAGTTAGGAAACTAGATGTTTTACAACGAACTATTCTACACAATTGTAGGGTAGCATATTTAGAGTTTTTGTGCATTCAATCTTATCGCTAAGCTTGAGGCACATGAGTATAGTGAGTGGACTCGTGTTCTTAACAATATCATTTTTCCTTGTCCCTGGAAACAATGCTAAAAAGTTGACTGGCCTAAATTACACATCCAAAATGGAGCGGATCCAGAGTAGTCAAACTTTTAAGATTATAACCTGACACTCAAGCCCCCACAACTATTATACGAGGTCTGATGTAGTATTCAGGGTCAAACCACAAGGACAAGGTTGACAGTGGGAAACCCTAGATGAGGGATTGAACTTGATACACCCTACCCTTTGTGTGATGGTTTGTGGTATGAGAATATAATAAGACACCTAGATTGTCAAGTAACTATATGATAAGGTTGATCCTTGAAAGAATGAAGGAGTTATGAGTCTAAGGGTCTACCTAACATGGTAACCCGATATGTTTCCCGATATGGATACCTGATATGACAATTCTAAAGAGAAACCAATATGATATCTTGTATATATACCTCTCAAATGATATATGAGGAGGCACATGCTCTATGCCCAATATGGTGCATAGCTTATGCACGATATGACACCAAGCACATAGCTTATACCCGATATGGGGTCAAGCGCCTAGCTCATACCCGATACAAAGCTAATTTGAAATGATAAGATTTAAGTGATAGTCCATCTGATATGGGTACATGATATGTTAATTAGGGGATACACCCTAAAACATGACATATGTTGAATGTGGTGTTAATCAAAAGATGATGTGAATTGTTAATGATGGACTAATATTCCTCAAGAGGAGGATTGAACTAAAAGTATGATGTAATCAATATCCTAGTGAGGATGAGAGAGAAACTCATACTTTGTGTTGATAATCATTTAATGATAAATGATGAAAATAGATAAGTATGATTGCATACTTATGATATCAATACATGCTCCTAGATGTGTGGAGCAATGAATTAGGGTTTCATTGAAATCCTATTCAGTTATAAAGGGAAACCCTAACCCTAATAATGGGAAGGTTGTATTTCTCTTATTGCATAAACCTTGTGAGGCATGTTAAATACTTATAAGATAAGTATAATGTTTAATGGCCTTGTGAGCCATGTGTATAGATGTTGCCTAGTGAGAGGTGACAAGATGTTTAATGGCCTTGTGAGCCATGTGTATATATGTTTCCTAGTGAGAGTTGACAAGATGTTTAATGGGCTTTGTGGACCATGTGTATAGTTGTTTCCTAGTGAGAGGTGACAAGATGTTTAATGGGCCTTGTGAACCATGTATATAGTTGTTGCCTAATGAGAGGTGACAAGATACTTAATCAAACCATGTGAACTATGTGAAATACTTGTACAAAAAGTAAAATGAATACCTTGGTCTGAGGATCTAGAGGTAATAGTTACCTGTTACAGAGGTAACAATGCTATGTGATGATCTAGGGGTTTGAATACCCAGATCTAGTAATCATGATGATAATGATATGAAGGGATGAGGATCCCCAGTAATGTGATAATGGGTTGAGATCCAAGTACCAAGTATCTAAATTTGTTTTAAAGACTTGAATAGATGTATTACACCTTTCTTTGTAGCATTTGTTGTGATTAATAATGATGACTTGTTTGATGCTAAAAGGATGTTGTAATACATGTAATACATTATTAGGAACTATAAAGCATTTCCCTAAACATAGATCCATCTACGTCAGAATTTGCTGAATGGTGAAATGAGTTCCCCACGGCATATCCCGGAATGCATATTTTTGAATATGTGGGGCAATGGAGCCTAAGTGTCCATGACTCAGTAATTTCATAAGAACGTCTCAATAGAGCACGGTGAACTGACCCGTGGCTCGGAGCATGGTGCCTATGTGACCATGGCTCAGAGTATGGTTCCTAAGTGACCATAACTCAATAACTGGGGACGGTTGTTGTAGATGTTCCCCTAAGAGAGCATAGTTGACGATGTAGATCTAAGCAAGGATGCCAACGTACCTTGGCATAGCTATATTACATCTGACATGAGATGTCCTGCTAAGCCTAAGTGGTCTCATAATGACCAAGACAAGGGAGGTCATGACAACCAACTCTTCCATTGATCTTGTATGGTACTGACTTGTGAGAAGTTTGTGGTCAGTTGGAGATGAACGGGGTATGCTTCATCTCCTCAAGGCATAAGTGTGATTGTAAAATATGTTTAGTCATGTAGCATATCTGCTTAAGGATCGAATACGGAAAACATTATTTGATGCACAATTCAGTTATACATCTTAGTTGATAGATGATAGATGATATTTTTGTTTCTTTACATTCCTTGCAAAGCAGATAGATGATTTATAAACTCTACCAAGGGTAGATGGAATGTTCTCCTTAAGAAAGGAGATTATATTATTTTGTTCATACAATGATTAATCTTGCTTGTTAATATAAAAGAATCCCTGCTCAGTTTTATAGTGTTTATCTACAATAATAATATGGTCGGCAGAGAGTTATATCTCTCACTGGGACAATTCTCTCACCCTGTGGGATCCACAATTTTTAGGTGAACGCGTACGAGATGGTGGAGACCTTGCTACAGAGGAAGAACAATCTTATCATACTCTATTTCATATTCTCTCATCTTGATCATTCTCTATTCATTAGGAGACTAATTCTAGCCTTTCTATTATGATTGTATATGTCAATGACATTATTCTATATGAAAGTGATTAGGAAGGCATACAAGCTACTAAGGGGTATCTGGAGGAACATTTGTTTTAATAAAGACTTAGGGAAACTTCAATATTTTTTGGGTATTGAGGTTTCACACTCTTCTTCTAGTATCAACTTATCACATGTGAAGTATGCTCTTTCTCTCTTAAAATAACCATGCTTGCTTAGAGCTAAACCTACTAGCACTCCTCTTGATCCCAATACAAATTGGGATGATGATGCTTCTCCCTCTGTATCATGACAACCAATAGTGCATAAGATTGGTTGGAAAGTTGATTTACTTAACGGTTACTAGAGATAATATTTCTTCTATAGTATGATTTTTCAATGGGTAATTAGACAAACCTCGACAATGTCATTGGGATGTTTTTTATCATATACAGTAGTACTTGAAAAGGTTCCTTAGGAAAGGTCTTCTTTACAGCTGACATGGACACTACAAGCATACTAGCTACTCAAATTTTGATAATGTTGGGAGTAGAAATGACCGCAAATATATGTCCACATATTGCACATTTGTGAGAAGTAGTCTTGTCACATGGTGTAGTAAAAAATAGAAAGTAGTTGCTCATTCAAGTGTTGAAGCTGAGTATAGATTCATGACCCATATTGTGTGTGAACTAGTGTGGGTTTATGGAATTTTGAAGGAATTTAATATATATTATCTTGATCCTATTCCAATGTACTATGATAACAAAGCATCCATCTTCCTTTCCAGTAATCACACCTTTTGTGAGTGCACCAAACACAGAGTTATTGATTCACTATGTTAGGGAAGTTATGTGCGGACACACTTCTACACCTTACATTTAGACTAAAGACTAGATTTCTAACATATTCATAAAGGTTCTTCCAATCTCAAAATTTGCTACCTTAGTTGACAAATTGGGAATGAAATACATATATGTAAGCTCCAGTTTGCAGGAGTGTGCTAAAGTAACATTCCTTTTCCATTGTTTTTCTAGCTATTTCCTTCCCTTGTATGAGTTTGTGTTTTCCTTTTTCTTGTATGAGTATGTCTTTTCCTTTCCTTGTATGACTATGTTCAGATATTACCTAAAACGTCGCCAACCAAAACGACAGTCAATATAACAAATTATACTGGTATGTGGGGGAACCAATAATCTTGCATTTAATTGTAACAACATATTGCAAGCAGTTATGATTTAACAAAACAAACTTTACATTTTAAACATGACTACTCAATCCTTACATACCGTATCCTCTGTGTTGTCCCTGTAGTAGACATGGATACTACCTCTCACATGGTAGATCTCAACTAACCCCCATAATCCTACCTTATAGGTAGATCAATACATAGGGTCGTGGAGTTTTATGGTCCTACCCAAGGGTAGACCAACACATCAACTCGTGATAACCTGATGATGCTACCTCACGGGTAGACCATTTACTAGGTCATCTGATAACCTGATGATCCTACCTCACGAGTAGATCATATACTAGTTTATCCTTCTCATCATCATCAGAGCTATAGAGGAGGACCAGGATCTGAGCTAGTCATGCATGTATAATTATGGTGATAGCCATAGTCACTTTATAGTTGCATGAAATAAAAGTCAATCAAGCAATTATTTCCAAGCAACTGATAAAACCTCAGGAATCACCATGAAACTAAAGCGATTTAACCATAAGCGTAACCACATACCTTATTTGGAGACTCAAATATAAGCAAGATATTCAATCCAATTAAGATGTCCAATCAACAAAGATAAGCAACCAATCAAGCAATCTTGATCCTGAAAATATGTGTAACAGCTAATTGTTACTATCACATCCAAAACAACTCCTTATTGACTTGGGACACTTTTTTATGGTTTCTAAGTCTCATTAGGATTCATTTTGATCAATTTCTCAAACGTTATCCTTTTTAGGTCAACAAACCCTAAAATAGCTTTTCTACTCATAAAAACCCTAATTACTCAAATTATCCACATTAAGGATCTTTTATTCTCAAATTGGCTTGGAATCATTATATCTAAGTACACATAGTCTCACACTCTTACACTCCAAATGAGCATGTGGGTTAAAAAGGATGTTTCCTAAGGAATGATGATGCTCCATCCAAAACAAAGAAAGGTAAAAGAAAGAAAATAAAAACAAGAGAAAAACATTAACAAGAGATCAGAAACAAAGATATGGAAGAAAACTTGGATTGGGTTTCACGTACTAAGGTCTCTCACCAACATGCAAAACTCACACCCCTTCCTATACTCTTATCAAGATTACAAGTGATCATCAAAACGTCTACTCCCTCCTCTCTTAAGATAAAAATAGATCTAGGTTCTAAGGTGGTCTCTCTCTCAAGATGATGGCCCAACAACTACAAAGCAAACCATATGACTGCTAGCTTTAACATTCCAACACTTTCATGCATTCATACTACTCCATAACACTAGATAAGGATGGTACTACTCTTTTGAGGTACCAATAATGAAACATCACAAGATGGTAGCTAAGCATACAAGTGAAGCATTAAAAATAGGTGAATGGTGATAATCTTGATATGAACATATATATATATATATATATATATATATATATTCAAAGAGGAGAAAGAATATACATCTTGGGAGAGCCTTAGTGGCTAATCCCAGCCCAAGTTAGATGTTTAGCCAAACATGTTGACAGGAAGCATAACGATGTCATAAAATGATAGATACATCAATATCCACAAAGAGGGAGAGTACAATGTGATGAGGATGGTAGATCTAGATAGAAAGGGAAGATGGTGATACACCACTATACTTCTTCAAATCTAGATCTGGAGTGGGTGATGTGGCGGCGACTTCTTCCTTTGAAGAAGAGGGCAATCAATCTTCTCTTTCCTCTAACTTCCGTCTTCAGAGATCCAAGACTGATGGTGTGGATGTGAGTGACTCTGGAGTTTGGCAGCACTTCATGGTCCTTGATGATATGATTATTTGACAAGTCAAGGTGGGGGTTTATTTATAGATGATGCCCACTGACTTAACCATCTGGGTCGCGGTCGCGGTATGGCCTTTCTGTTGAGGCATGGCCTAGATTGCAGCTTGACCTCAATCATGACTCTCATCACGGTCGCCATGTGCTGGCTATATGTTGCGGTTGAGGGGGAGCCTCGGTCGCGATATGGCCTTGACCACGGGGCGTTGCGCTGATGGATGGTTGCGGTCGCAGTGTGAAGAGATGGTGATAGAGGCATTGACCGCGGTAGGGTCCTTAGTTGACTATATAGCCGACGTCGTGGTGTTGACTGCAGCCATGTCTTGGCATGACCCTATAAAAGTGAAAGATGTGTGAAATTGAGATTTTTGACATAAGGCACTAAAATAAGTAGATAAATCTATAAAAGGTATGCTAGGAAAAGCATAAATCATATGCAAAAAGTGCACAAAATGAGATGTTATCAACACGTCATGTTACTAGTGATCATGGCTTATTTTATTTGGAAAACTAGATCTAACACGACGTGTGACATGCAAACACAGCGTGTCATGTTTATTTTATGCAAATTTTAAAAGAACAATTGCTCATTTTGTTAGATATAATGAGTCACTTCCCTTGGGAAGAGTACCACATACCATTTGGAGCACTTAGAGGCCAGAAACAAGTCTAGAGCTTTGGAAGGGTGATTTTGGAGAGAAAGCTAGGGTTTCTCAGGAGAGAACCTATTCTTGACTCATTTTCTCTTCTCTTTTCCTTTGCAAAGTTGTACAGAGGATGTTGCTGAAGCAAGGAGCATTTTTAAAGACAACTCTCCACCTCTTGGCCGAAGATCTTCATTTGTTCTTCATTCCCACAAATTTATTTGTTATTACTCTTTCTATACCCATATTTCTTTCAATGACATATCATTTATGCCTGTATTTTCTCACCATGAGTGAGTAAACTCCTTTTCTTAGACATGGAAGAGTAGTTCCCATGCCATAACTCATCTGATCCAAATTTCATGTTTAAATATTAGATAATTTTCTGCTTCAAGATGGATTATGGTGTTTATCTTCTTATATGCATAGTTGGCCACCATTTTTACATGTTTTATGATTCTTATTATTTCTAGGAAGATCTATTAAGAAGTAAGGAATAACCACTTCAACAACATGTCCTTGACCACAGGAATGGCTAGGATCATGTTGACATTGTAGTTCGAAATCATGTATATGTATAGGAATGTTGTAGGAGGCTAGAACTATCTTATATCATTGAGAAATGTATTATATGAAATCAACCTACCCTTTGAAGATTGACTAACACTTAGTGAGATCCGTGGTTCTTTATTGAGTTATGATGTAGAAGTGAAATTTCATATCTAAGATTCTTGTGATCTAATCTTTAATCATCCTCTAAGTGATTAGTGTTTTTAATTTTCTTATTTAAATTTTGAAATTGATTTTATTCAAACCAACATTTTAATTGAAACCAGATTAGATTATTGAAAATTAGTTATTTTGTGCCTAACTAGCCCAACTCCATGTGGTTTGATCTTGACTAAAATTGATCATGTATACTTGCGAGTAATTGATGATTGAGACGTTTAATTATTTTAAAACTCGCTTGCATTTGGCAGTCAACAACAAGCATATGTAAAAATAGTAAAGCACTAAGAATCATCATAGAGGCAAGCAGATGAAAAACTAAGCAAAATAGAGGCAAACAACAAAGTACCGATAATAGGCGAAACAAAAAGGTAGAGGCAAGCATGTCAAAGAACATGTAGCACATACATGTTTAGAGTAGGCACGCATACATCTATACATATAGGAAAATGCGTGGAGGGGGTTCTAATGCATTTTGTACCATCATTTTCTCAAATTACAAACCAATCCTTTATTCATAATAAAAAAATAGTTGTCTGAAGGGTTCTTCATAGGAGGGGTTGTATGCAATGTTTGCACACTTTTGTTGTGAGATGATTTGAGTGCAGTCGTCTCTCCACACTCCCCACCGCCACCTATCAGACTGGTAGAGTTCATGTAGAGAAAATTGGAGGTGAAAAAGATCACATATGGCAGAATTACTTTCGCAAATTGCTAGCGGTGGCCAGGTACCTTTGTTATCAATTCATATATTTGAAGATTTCCCCTCTCGCTTCAAGGTCTTCCATGGAACGATTGTTGTGCCATCTCTCTGGAACTTGCTCTGTCAATTGATGAACACTCTTCTATCTTTGCAGTCGTCCTTACCAGCTTGCCAGCCGAAGTTGTCACTTTCGTTCCAGCTTAGTCCTGGCCTCCTTCAGTCCCTCTTTTCACCCCCATCATGTTCTGACCCTGGCCACGATATGAGGTTTCTGTGGTGCATAGTCTAAATGATTTGTCCCATGTTGCGGAAAGGTTCACGACTTACTTTCTCTGTTTATTACGCAACTTGAGATCCTGCCTCATTTATGCATGTATTGTAGCTGGCGATTAAGAAACCAATGCCCCAAGGCTCAATAATTAGACATGTGACACAATCTAATGCTTCAGGAAATATAAATTTTATTTTTGACATGGTTGTCCATATAGTTGTGGTAGGTGGCTGGGGAGACGGAGGCAATACTCAAGCTCTTGGTTTACTTAAATACACCCAATCATGCCTTCTCTAACTTTTTTTCACGGCTGCAAATTAGCTGTTCCGTTGCCCATTCATAGTTACATGTTTTTTCTCTCATTGATGATATTCTTTTCAAATATGAATTTTGTTTTAGACATAGTTGTCATATATCTATGGTATATGGACAAAATAAATATAATAATATTAAAAGTAAGGCTAAATTTTATTTTGATAAGAATATCATGTATCCAATATTGAAATTACTAATAATTGACTCTGTATTTTCTATTGCAATAGAAGTTACCGTATATGAGAAAGCCATCAATAAGATAGTTGTTGCTACAAGGACCACCACCGTTTACATCAGGTATTGTCAGTTGTGTATAAATTAAGAATCTAGAATTGAAAAAACTTGTGTACTTTTGATCTTTTATTCTGGATTACAAACAAGCAAATATAACCTTTTATCAGAAGTTATATGTATATTCTTAATTGTATCTTTTTTCATTAATTCTAAAAGTTTAACTTACAAATTATTCCTTGTAATCTACTAAGACAACCGTGCATATCACGGGGTTTTGACTAGTTTTTATTAATAGGAGTAGGGTTATAGGAGTAGTATGATACTTTCTTTCGAGATATGAATTTATTACATGTCTTTTGTCTTACGAATACATCCATAGAAACATTATAATAAACTTTTGAGTTGAAAAGGCAACATACATTTGTGTCTTTTAAATGTAAGGCCCAGCGCATTGGTGGGCCACACAGCGTGCCCACTCGCTTTGTTGGCACTTGTTGCCCCGAGCCCCAAAGGCAAACTCAATGTGTCGTTACCCTACCAAAATGCTGAGAGCAGTACTCTCCCGTGCTGGGGCCGGCGGCGGCGGCGGCGGCCGGAGCGGAAGAGCCATCGAGAAGCACCTCGTACAGGCCACGTTCTTGTCTTCTTCCTTCCCTTCACTCCCAGTCCCTATTCCCATCCACTCATCGGAAACCCTAGTATCCTCCATTCGAGACTCGCTCTCGCTCTCTTACTCCTCCTTCACCTTCCTCCCGCAATTCCTGCGATGCTTCCGGTCGGATCACGGAACTTCACCTTCTATCTTGCACCGCAGGACGAATCCCTCATCGTTCAGGGTCTTTTCCTCCGTTTCCCCAGGACAAGAGGTCGAACGGAAGAAAGCTCAACCGATTCCACAGCAACAGCAGGTGCCTGTTGGGGTCGTGTGCTCCGAGGATGACGACCACCTTGTCAAGATCCAAATCGAGAAGCAGAGCCGGTTTATCCCCATCAAGGCGTACTTCCTCTGCACCGGGATCGATTTGAAAGGGCTACAGCGTTCTTCTATTAACGTCACCCCGCTGACTTCCAGACCCACCAACTACGTCGTGCTTAAGTTCTGCAAACTCGAATCCGAGGACGAATTCGTGGGTTTAGAAACAGGGCTAGCTCATGAGAACAACTTCTGCTATATGATGGCATTTCAGTACGGTGCAGTTGTACTCTTCAACGTCACTGATTATGAAGTTGACAGATATCTACAACTCGTAAAGACATATGCTTCTGGTATGCTACCAGATATGAGGAAGGATGAGTATGCTGTAGTTGAGAAGTTAACTTTGGAAACATGGATGCAAGGTGGTCTCGACTACATCATGCTGAAAAAATTAGATGTAGATGGGATTCGAACGATTGGCAGGGTTCTAGGTCAAAGCATTGCTCTAGATTACTATGATCAACAAGTAGATGATATGGTAGCAGAGTTCAAAGATATTGCTCGTGGCATGGAGGATACTGGTACATTTACAACGCAAAGGAAGAAATTATTTCAGTCACTGGGAAAGGTAGACTCCAATCTAGCAGATGTTATACTCAAACTTGGGCTTTTTCAGAGGACTGGCATTGCTTGGGAGAGCGCGAACTACTCTCAAATATGGGAATATCTTCGTGACGAGTATGAATTGACACAGAGGTTTGATAGCCTAGATTTCAAGCTGAAGTTTGTCGAGCGCAAAATTCACTTCTTGGAAGAGAATCTGCACAACAGGAAATCGTATTTCCTTGAATTGCTTATTGTGATTTTGATAGGCACAGACATCCTAATTTCTGTTTACAATCACAGCAGCAAAGTGATGTAGGCGTAAAATCCTGAACCTCCATACATGACTGTATTAATGAGTAGGCTTTATTTGTCTCTCAGCCACCTGCTTGGCCCAGTTCTTGGGCTATGACCTGCTAGATTATGGGAGTCGTTTGTATATATATAATAAAATGCTTGATAGAAATGATATAAGAACAAGTGATGAACTGTCCAAAATCATCTCAAACCTAGTTTTAATACTTTCTATGATTCCGATTTTATCAGATTTTCCTCAGTTTCTCATCTGTATCATATTCGAAAGAAAAAGTATATGGTTCATCTCCCTGCTAAAAGGAAAAGCATGTAGTTCGAACTCTTTTTCTAGCTGGATGATCATTGTTCAATTCTGGTGTTAACCTACATTAACTTTTGCCACAGTCCTTCTCTAGAGAGTTTTCTATGGATTTCTATTGCAAATGCATATTTTGGTACTTGATATAGTCATCCACTTAAGTGTCTAAGCAACTACCTATACGTCAGGGAGTTGTTGGCCCTTTATGTAGAAGGCGGCTAGTGTAAGCTTGCAAGTTGATCTTGAATAGGCAAAGTGGATCAACTAGGCACACTTTAAGTGAGCTTCTGCTACAGATCAGTTATTATGCTGTACACACGCGCAAATAGCATTCAGTACATCAAGTAAAATGAACCTGCTGATGCTTTCTTCCATTTATATTCACAATTATACCTCGTAGCTAGCATCTACACTCACTCATATATCAAAAGTAAAATATAACATGTCAATGTCTTAATAAGCCTCGTGGCAGGTTGTTAAACTGCACCTTGGTTACGTGTTTTCTCTCATTATAAAACAGTTTATCATTAGTAGTACTACACAGATTTGATATGCTTTTGTGCTTCTATTTCTTACTTTTGCTCCATGGTACCTGTCTTTCCATTTGCGGTGCAATCAGAGCCCTATTCTGATGGAAGAGTGAACAATGCTGTAGTCAGTCTCCGACTGGGAAGCTTGGGCGTTGTTTAGAGGCACTCATCCCAACCATGTGAGCTGCTGGATGTGTTAAACCCGAGAACTCGTCCTCCGTAAAAAATTGAATTACCTGGGCAGAAAGAATCCTATAAGCTCCTTGACAAAGCTAAGTAATGACTGCAGGAGGTACCTGTGGAGAAGCATGCTGCTCTCATGGGGAGGTGCACACAGGTTGATATTTAGCGGGACAACTAAGGCAGTGTTTGGGACGCCGTGGTGATAAATTAAGTTACCATGGATAAATTGACCGGAGGTATGTTAACTCTGTTTAAGATAACTGCTGCTTGGTGTAAAGACAACTAAACCTGAAAATAAAATGTCTACTGTTTGGTGCACAGGTAAGTAATCTGTTTTTATCTGAGTAAAAGTCTATTATGCCCTGCCTTATACATACATGATATCCACATAGTATGGAAATAGTCATTACCTGGGACAAAGATGCTTGGCTTATTGCTGGAGCAAAGTCATTCTCAAAGTAAAGACCGAGGAGCAACCGTAAATGCCTGAACTTTTCTCCAATGAAATAAATAGGGAAGGGAGTAAGCCGTAAGTGCCTGAACGTTTCTCCAATAAAATAAATAGGGAAGTCGGTAAGTCGTACGAATATTCGTTCCGTTAGAAGGGCACTCCAGGAAATTGATGCCCTCGGTAGATTATCTTACTTTCTGCCGCAAGGATTTGGGCCGGCACATTATCGGAAGATTATCCGGTTAATTAGTCCGTGCGGTATTTTAATTATCCTATAAACCGTTAAACAAACACGCGGTAAAATATCCCAGCTGATTTGTTTGCCGTGCCGGCGTCAGGACGGCACGCCATACGCTGCCTAAGGCTAGGAGCTTCTTACCCACAACTTGCTGTCTAGTTCTGGTGGTCAGTTGTATGATATGAATTGGAGGATGCACTCATGTGTGATATTGATAGATTAAGCACTTCTAGACATGTCGGTGTGATACAACTGCACTCCTCTCAGTTATCAGTTACCTGTTTATTGCTGTACATATCTTACCGCTGTGCAACCTTTTTGGTTGTCCCCTGATTTTTTTGTCCAACGTAATATGTGAGAAAGCATCTGCTGATTTGGAGAGATTTTGCCTTGCTAGATGTACTCGTCGAAGTCTATAGCTCTGAATTGAATAGAATGGTATTGGAAGGAATTCTTCAAGAAAGTTCAGCAGTTGAATCCATCTCTTAATACCAGTTTGTCCCAATTAATGAGTAGTTTGTTAATCTTTATTTCTTCTTTGCCTATTTCAATAAATAACCAAATCTGGTTGTCGGTCATTAGTACGTGAATATCAATTACAACCAATTAGGGGACAAGGACTAGGAGCTTGTTCGTCACCATATACATGGGGACAACCATTACCCATGTGGGTGGCATTAACATTCAAATCAGTTGTCTGACTTGAGTTGGAGGAAGCACAAAAGGTGTGATATTGATCAAGCACTGCAGGATATGTCAGTGTGATAAATTGCACTCTCAGTTTTTTTACTGTACATGTGAAAAAGCCTCTGCTGATTTGAAGAGATTTGCCTTGCTGGATGTACTAAAAGTCTATAGCTCTGAATTGAATAGAATGGCACTGGAAAGATTCTTCAAGAAAGTCAGCACTTCAATCTATCTTTTGGAACCGGTTTGTCCCAGATAGCGAGTCATTTGTTTATTCTATATTTCTTCTTTTCTAATGGTGTACATGATGT
Organism: Alisma plantago-aquatica; assembly: GCA_963693085.1. Lineage (NCBI taxonomy): Eukaryota > Viridiplantae > Streptophyta > Magnoliopsida > Alismatales > Alismataceae > Alisma > Alisma plantago-aquatica. Next base: position 283,054,890 of record OY856414.1, on the reverse strand, counting down.
TCTTATTTTGTAAAATGACCACATACTTGTTGTGGGCCATGGGTATGTGAATATTAATTATAACCAATTAGGGAACAAGGAGCTTTGTTCTTCACCATGTATATGGTGACTCAAACATTACCCTAGCGGGTAGCGTGAAAATTCCAATCAGTTATGTGATTTAAGTTGGAGGATGCACACAGATGTCGTGTTTGATCAAGTAAGCACCACAGGATCTGCCAGTGTGATAGAACTGCACTAATCTCAGTTATCAATTACCTTTTTACTGCAGTATATATCTTACCGTTGTGCAATCTTTTTGGTTGTTGTCACCTGATTTTTTTTTATTTATCAAATGTAATATGTGAGAAAACCTCTTGTTGCTGGATGTGCTCAAAGTCTGTAGCTATGAATTGAATACAATGGTACTCGGAAGGATTATTTCAGAGGAAGTCCGCAGTCCAATCCATCTCTTAACACTGGTTTGTCCCAGATAAAGAGTAATTTGTTTATTCTTTATTTCTTTTTTTCCCTGATGTACATGGTGTTCCTATTTTCTAAAATAACCACGTCTTGTTGTGGGTCATGAGTATGTGAAAGAGGAATTATCAACAATTAAGAGACAAGGAGCTCTGTTCTTCACTACTTGTATATGGGGATTAAACCATTACCCATGTGGGTATCATTGACATCTATAAACAAAAAGTATAACCCAACAACATAGAAAATACCCACCGGATAATGTAAAATTGCCACCCACACATGTAACACAGACAACCCCTTTCTATATATATAACACATCACTAGTGTATTTTGTAACACTATACTTTTATAACTTTTACTACAGATGTTACTAATGATAATAGATCCCAAACAAGAGTCCAGATGGGAAAATAAATGAATCTGGCTCGTTAGTTTTAGGCCCAGTTCATTTCATTAGACTTAAGGGGCATTTCTTTTACCATAAAAATGTTCACCATAATTTCTAACAATTTTTTTCTAGTAACAGATTGTTGTGAGGTTAGTGAATACACACGTGCACATGCACGTGCATTACTATACATGTAAAATATTTAATAGATAATTTATCTCTAAATAATTGAATGTGTTACATTTGTAAAATACAATTAAAATGGGGACACTCGATATGTATATAAAACATTATTTTTTCAAACCAAAGTACATAAAAAAATTGGTCAAATATAAGCGATATTTTGTAAATATTTTTTCTATATATTTGATGGAGATAATATGAGGTTTTGTAGGATGAAATAATCCGAGAGTAAGTTTAAAAGCAAAATATGTTAAAGCTCTATATATTTCAATAGATAAATCCAAAATCTAGTTTGTAGTATCATTTTTTTTGTTAAAACACAATTTATTATCAGACTTCAATGTACATTCAATGCAAGGCACATAATACAAGCATATTTAAGGAAGAGTGAAATAACAAGAATAACTAAGATCGAGGAAGTGTTTTATATGAGAAAGAGGTAGGGTGGGTATATTTAGTGGTAATATATACACAAATAGAGAAGGGCTTAGCCATAATATGTCATTTTCCATTTTTAAAGCACAAACCAACATCTCTATGGACATCTTATTATGCATGCTTGTGATTATTTGCCAAAATGTGGATTCAAGTTTCTAAATATTGTGATTCTCCTTGCCATAGTAGTTGTGTTATGCATTATGTCTACTATACTACACATTGTTATAACATTTACTATATTATAACATTGTGGGGACAATAATGAGGTCAAACAAGCTTTTAGTTGCCAAAAAAATACAGTCTCCAACTTCTGCTCAATTGTACCAAAAAATCTAATAGATAGATGATTTCCTTGCGGATGCTTGAGAAGCATAAGAGCATGACATCGATCTTAATTGGAAATTATAACAAATCATTCACAATCCAAATAAAGAAGCAACACAAAGAAGTAATCAGGTAACAACCATGAGAAGCAGTTCAAATTTCACATTGAAAAATGTATTAACCAACAAGATTATTAAAAAAAAGATTTGTACTATAGTTCGATACACCATTTTAATGTGTTATAAATACCAATTTCAAAGTAAAAAAATTCTAAACAAAATATAGATGATAACATATGTTTATTGCGACCAAAAAGTTGAGTTGGGGATACATGATTGCTACTGTACTGACGTAAATAGACACATGTTATAATTGTCAAATGAGCTGACAAGGAGTGACTCAAATGGTCAAACACGATTTTCGACCCTAACAAAGAGAACTAGGTTCGAATTCTAGTTGCCACCTTATTTACCACCCTCTCGACGTTCGGCCTCCGTCGCGAGCATGAAAGAGGGAGAGAGAATGGCTCTCTTAATCCCATATAATTATTTTTGAATATATGAATTATAATAATGGAACAAGAAATAAATGAAGGAATACGACGACAATGCAACAAGATTCAAGAACAATATATTATACATTAAAATTTAAAATGACGATCGAACATAACGTGATCTCTAATGGTACAATTTGTCTACTTTGACAACATGAATACGACATCATATAAATAGAATGAGAAACTGAATATGAATTGAAAGACAATTTCATTGTAGCTGCATGAATTTTCACTTGTACTAATAAATAAACAATAAATTAAAACAGAAGAATCTTAAGAAAACACATCAACATGACAACTAACAATCTACCCAAGATAAACCTCTACTAAACACGCAAGTGGTATCAGTCGGGAATTTTGTGGATGTTGGGAACTTAGATTTTAATGAAAAAATTAAGTAATGGCAATGTAAGTGGCCTTTTAATCATACTTCAGGGAAGAAACACTTTGTGTCGGAGCAACCTTTATAGCTTTATTTCAGGCCTTCAAATCATATCAAACCAACATTTTCGTATCACATGCTTTTGAAAGCCATGTTCATGTTCTCTATCCATGTCACATTAAAATACAACGTCATGTAAGACGCAATAGCGTCATTAACATAAAAAAAAGAGAAGAATACAAATATATAGAAAGAAAAAAGGGAATGAAAGAAAGAAGCAAAACGATTGAGTCTACCTATGGAAAATAGGCGGTCTCGTTAAATCACTGGAAGGTATGTTGATCAACTATACACATCATAAAATAACTTTCTTACCCTAGCAGGCAATAGACACTTTTTTTTTTGTATGATTGGTAATTTAAATTCAAAGTCAAAGGACACGAAGGTGATGAGAAAAACATGCTTGTCTTAACTTTTGTTCAAGAACTAGATTTAGATGTGTAGCCTCAATCTTGAAGAGTAAAGAAATTCCTTATGATCTGCTATATTGATAGCCAGAAACCTTGTTAAAACCCTCTGATGAACCATGACATTCTACCCCAAGGCAACATTGCAAGCCAGCAAGTCGATGACTAATTGTGGAGAGATAGGAATGAGAAAGCACTGGAAGGGAGATATGATAGATAAGACGACATGATGCTTTGGAGAGCATGGAGAAGGGGATACGTCTTTGACAGTGAAGGAATCAAGCATAAGGTCGTACAGGAGAAAAGGAAACAAATAAATAATATCGGATGGTTAAGGTGTAAGACTTGTGCGTAAACATGAGGAGTTATCCTCAAACCGTTGAACAGAGGAGTTCAACTCTGCTATTGCAGCCTGTTTTAAAATTGCTGTTGGATTCGATCTCAATCTTTTATTTACACCAAAGAGGCAAAGACCCACCCCAAAAAATTATTTGGATGTTTTCACAGGAAGAAATTGAGTGAAACACGGCATAACAACATTTTGGATAACAACATTTTGGAATAGCAAATGTGCACCCCAAACAGTGAAACTGACTGTAGTTATCAACCAGATCTAGCACTGTGGTACAATTATTTCAAAATGTGGATTGATAATGGGGTGGGATACCATTAAATTTTGCAGGCATGGATAGTTTTAAATATGGAAAGACCGTGAGAAGAAAATATATTTAGAGAAGTAGGGCCAGGGCATATATGGGAACCGTTTCTAAGAGGGGCGCGAATGAGTAAAATCACTTATTATCATGAAGGAATAAACGCCGGCCTTCCTAATGTGAAGTTGGAAAGAGTAGGAGAGTGAAGAAAGGAGTATAGCGCCGTTAGAGATGGGAGAGAGATATCTGGAGTCATTGAGAAGTGGTTAGAGGCGTGGTGTGATTATTTTATTTTTGATTAAAAATAATCATAAAAGGGTGAAAAAACTTGATGAGTGAGAGGGGGAGAGAGAGTTAATGTTATGTGTCTCGAAGAAATAATTCGATTGTAGATCCAGTCCCAAAATTAAATAGTTCTTCGCCGCCCCGATTAACGGGCATTATGTGGGCCTTAGTCCGTAAATGCCAAGGGGGTGCGGGGGGCTTCACCCCCACGGTATGGTACGATCTATTTTCCGGATCCGAATAGAAATCTGATTACGGTTCTACATTTATAAATCTATACGATCTGGTTAAGGTTTGGAATCATCATGTATTCTATTTAGACGGTGGCCGCCGTACCCAGGGTGTACTCTGTCTCTTTCGAGAGCGCTCCTCCTTGTAAACCTTCTTTGATATAGTGAAAATCTCTCCCCTCCTGTAGAGTAGGTCATCCGACCGAACTACATGAATCATGTATTTTGGTTGCGTGATTGTTCTTTTATTCTTGTCTTGTTCATCCGCCAAACTTGTCGTATTCTCTTGTTCGAAATCTTAACAGTTAAGAAGGCATTGATGTTGTGAAAACATCACAATCTAATTGGTTGAACATTTTTTGAAAAAACAAAAGTGACAATTTGATAATTTGTTCAACAAACTCACTCTTTTTTTATAGTAGTATAAATATAGATAGTTTCAAGATGTATATGAGAAGTTGGATACTAGATATAGTGAAAGGGATGCATAAATGACCCATATAAAGAGAGGAAGGGAAGAGATCTAGGTCAAGTCAAATGCATTAACAGTGAAGATGGTAGAGTATTGATAAAGGATGATAATATCAATAACTAACAAAAAAAACTTTTATGAGAATTTCAATAAATATTCTTTAAATAATATAAAAGATGCATATGCAATGAATACATGGGATATCACTACACACACGATAAGTTTTACATTTAGATGTTTAGAATGTTTGAAAAAAAAATGAAAGTGGAAAAGACATGTATTATTTATGTATGGAAGGATATGGGGGTAGGCAATATCGTTACTAATACAAGGAATTGTATAGGGATGAAGGGGCTAAGTGGTTAATGACTTTCATCAATAAGATTATGAATATAATACAATTGTCTAGTTTATTTGTTAACCAATTTGTTTGCTTTTGATCTTCTTGTGTTATGATAATTAAATTTCTTATTGTGTTAATTCATGGTCTTACTAATGTTGAATGACTGTATTATGTTTAAGTAGAATACTTAAGAAAAAAGTCCTAATGGAATGTTAGATATGTTATAAACATGACCAATAAACCTATAACGACCCCTCCCCCTGTTATCCCCAATTAAGGTGGACCGAGAGTGCAAATACCATTACCATAATACATGATCAACGGTTTAGGAATTAACCAAGAATAATCATTAAATTTTCACTATATGAAAAGGAGTTGATAACATGATGAGAGATAAAAACTCCACTAAGAAGTTACATGAAAGGGAAAACTAAAGTTGCATAATGAAATGAATTCTATCTATCTAAATCCTCCATGGAACCTTTAAGTATCTTTCCTTTTTGTGCCTTCTTCTCAGGATGTCCGTCTTGCATATTAATAGAGGATTAATCTAAAACGTCATGAAATAAAAAAGGTCAATATACAAGTTATACTAGTATGTGGGAGAATCAAAACGTTCACATGTAGTGTAACAATCTAATTAGCTATAGCAACAAATATGATTACAAAATTGAACATACATTTTCTTTCTAACTTGTCAACTTAATTAATCTCTATGGTACACTCCCTCTCTGGAGTATTCATGTGGGGTACTCTCTCTCACTAAGGTTTAGTCCCTACAATGGACACATCATACATATGCCTTCATCTCTTGGCCCGAGGTGATCTTCTTATCCCAGCCTGATCATTCGTCACCATAGTGTCATTTCATACATATGCCTTCCTTTCTTAGCCCGGTCACTTGTCACCATAGTGACATTTCATACATCCCACATGTATCACTTTAATCCACCAAAAGTAGTTGAGCAAGTTATACTTATACAATGTGATGCCCATAGTGACTATATAGATTGCAAGAACTAAATAAACATGCAAGCATTTAATTGCAATCCAATCGGGAAAACTATGAGAAATCACAAAAAATGGTTAAGTTGAGTAGTCATAGTCTCAACCGCATACCTTTCTCACATGTAACTCCAAGTCCAGGCCGAAAGTATAATTTGAGAATAAGCAACCAATCACCCTAAAACTAATGCATGATAGCCAAGTATTAGTATTTTTTAAAGTCCACATTAAGACTGACTTGGGTTCCAAGTTAGGGTTTTGGGGTCAAATTAGGATTTCATTAGGGTTTTGGCTTCCCAAACCCTAATTATCTCTTTTAATGTCATTTTTAACTTACAAACCCTAAACTTGATGTTTATTCATTATTAATATCAAATTAAGTCAAAGATGTCCCTTTTATCCAAAAAGACCTAACTTTATCCATTTAAGTCATTTAAACATGGTATGATCACTAAAGCCAAGAAGTTAGGATTTTCATACATTTAACACATCAAAGTTAACAACTTTTAGCCATTTTTGGAACTCTGGGCATATTTAGGCCTTGAAATTATTTTTATTGGAATCATTGCATTTTTCTGATCAACTTTCATATATCATTTTCTAAGATTGGACCATCCTACTAATTGTTATGATTTTTAGAAGAAAAATCATATTTTGACCAATCACAAGTCGCCGCCTATGTGATAAGCCCGGGTCCCGACCTCGCCAACTCAGCTGGGCCGACCAATGGACTCGTGCCACCTCAAGGGTTTGCACTTGTGTGGATCTTCTGCTAGTCAGGCGAGAAAAGGTGGGAAAAGACCAGGAAGCCCTTACCGGTACTGAAGAGGAGTTGGGGTAGACTAGACCTTTCACCATGGGTTGTCTTCAACCTTCACTCCCTCTCTCGTGAAGTAGATGGTAAATCAAGATGTTGAATCCATGATCTAGACCTCCTGCACAACAAGTAAGAAGGCTGTCACCTTCACCTTTCTTTGACGAATTCAATGAGGGCTTCAATTGGCCAGGAGGTGCCCAAAGTCAATGGGACGAAGAGAGGGTATCTCCATAGAGATAGAAGGGAGAGGTAGAGGTGAAGGAAGGGGTTAACAGAGCAATTGGAGGCAGAGACACATTCGAGGAATCAATTGCAATCTTTGTGAACACATGGGGATTTTGCAGAGGGATCATACCCCTTTATATAGTTTTGGGTTGGGTATCACTTGGACCTGTGATTTGGGCAAACCCTAGATAGACTCCCATAGGTGGAAAATCCTAGGTTAGGTAGGTCCGCATCGATCTCACAACTCTAATGGACTTGTTTCCAGAATTTCTCAATCATTGATGAGTGAGAGGAGAGCAAAGGAAAAAGTCAGGTCACTGTTTCGAATTGCCCATTCCTACACGAGGTAGATGATGACTTGGTCATCGCTGGATCACGATCCAATGACTATCAAGCCACATGTTATAATTATAGATCCAGGTATAGTTCCAATATGAAAACGATATGTGACATTTAATGTATATTCCTATTTATTCTTTCACTTTAGGTTTTCTATAAAAATCCATATATCTCTCTCTCCTTTTATCTTTTTAATCCCAAATTTTAAAGGGAAGTTTTTAATAACTTTATCTAAGTGTTGGAGAGAATGGAAAAAATACTCAACTTAAAGATGCTTTTCTTAACATCCAAGTCTTACTCTTTATCTTATAATTTAAGGCATCAAATCAATTCTTTTCTCTTTCTACCTTTTTCATATTTCTTATTTATATTACTTTTCTCATTAGGTACCATGTGAAAATGAAAGAAAAAATTAGTGGCCCTCAACACCACTTTTCTAGAGAATTCCACATAATTCCATTTGTATATTATTAATTACCCATTACCTTTTGTAATTCACTTAATATTGTATTCTCTTTCTTCCCTTTTTCCCTATATTCGTAATTGGACTATAGAAATCAATGAAAACCATGAACACCAATGTAAAGGGAGATTTCCAAAAAAAATCCATACTTTAAAACAAAGCACACCAACATGTCCAATGTATCTTTGTAATTCAATAATTTTATTTTAATTATGTAAATACATGTGAAAAACCATGTTATGACAAAGCCCTAACTTGCATTAGGAATTCAATTAGTAAATGAGTTGTACCCTGATTTTATTATAGTATCATACTGAGGACCTATTTAAGGGTGCATAGAGATATCTAGAAGTGTTCTTGAGATTAGTGAACCCTTAGAAAGATAGAAAATGCTAAAGAATGAGTTTATACAACTTCAAATATGTCTTTGTCTACAACACCTGAAATCAGCAAACTTTGGACAAGTCAATCTAAGTTGTTGAAAACAAGGAGACATAATTGGCTTATTGTGATGAAAATTATTGTAAGGTGTAGTTTTGGAGAAAGTTGGTGAATTTTTTTGCAAGCCAAGTAAATTTCCTCATAGTCAGAGAGAAACAAACTTGGTGAAAGTGGACTGACTTTCCTCATTATGTGGTTACTATTTGGGTCACAGATTAACCTACTTGGTAAGAAGTCAATCTAACCTTTTAAGAAGTGAGTCGAACTTTCATGATCGACATTGGAATTTTGACAAGGGGTGATTTGGTTATTTTGGGAGGATATATATCATTAACCTTTGTGTGTAGGTCGTTATAAACTATGTAAACATGATGATGAACTAGAGCAACTACCAAGTGGAGATTGTGTTGGTAGTATACCATAAGATCCAATCATATGATCATTGTAATGTAAAACTTTGTAATGGATTTTATTATTAATAAAGGCAATTCCAACTGTTATGTTTGCTTCAAAATCAAATAATACCTAAAAATGAATGACTCAATGGAATGTGATTTTGGGTTGAGGACCTAATCATGAAATCATGTGTATGCTAAGAGTATCCATTCTTATCTAGTTCCCTAGTAGGATGTTTTGTGGAAATTAGGACAAAAATAATACATTAAGACTGGTATGTGTGATGACTAATGACTACGTCTCTTTAGTCATGATAGGATATCAAATCATACACATATGTACATATTATGAACATGTGTACTAGACAGACCCATGATGAATGTATATTCATAACCTTTTCATTACAATTTATAGATTAATTTTACTCATTTTGGTTGTTAATTGCATCATGTTTTACTTAGTTTCATCAATTTTTTTTCTCGTCTTCAAATACTGGGATTTTGATTGAATGTATTGCTTTTATGCAAAAGAAAGCACACACCAACTCAAAAGCAATAGAGATTTCCTTCCCTGAGCTCATGTTCAAGATTGAAGAACAAATCCATAGCAAATTATAGCTAAATAGCATAGGTCATAGATGTTGATTGAGTAATCACTCCTGCTGATTGACTTACCAACTCTCTCGTCAAGAAATCTCTAGGCCAAGCATTTGATCATGCAATCTCCCTCATTGATTGACCAATTAGAAGGTCATCCAAATTTATAGTAACTATGATGAATTTTTGAGATTTAAGGATTGACCTATCCACTCCCTTGATTGGACGATTCACCTGTAATCGAGTTCCTCAACAATGTGGTAATCGGCTGATCCACCTTGTTGGTCAGCCGACCAGTCAAAATTGCCTCTAAGGTCAGAGCCCCCACATCAACCTCAACTTCTAGAAGTTTGGGTGATCCCCTCTAAGGATTGAATGATCAACATATTCTAGAGAAGACTTATTAGAGAAGAGATTGGATGATCACTCTTGTTGGTCAACTGTCTAGAAGTCCATTGGTTGCACCACCAAGTGGGTGATCGGTCGACCGTACCACCCGGACACCCAACCAGCGCGACAGACAAAGCACAATTACACATTGAATGACAAGGGTTATTTCACAATGAAAAGGGAGTCCCAACCTAATTATCAAGCTATTCTGTTCACTATGAGCCCAAAGTACATTTTAGAGCAAGAAGCCAAATGAGACGACAAGGAAGAAAATCATCCTAGATGAGTTCATCAGATTTGTTGTGGCCAAAACGGACTGTGGAAGTCAAAGACGTCTGACTGCTTCTTTCTTCTCCATTAGAGACATTACCTCTCCTCTCTCTTCTTATATTTATATTCTTACCATAATAATGAGTGAGTAGACCTTCTACCTGGGGCATGAGGAGTAGCCCCATCTCCTTATACTCTATCTTAGTTGTTATTAAAACCAATTTTCCTCACTATATTAAACTACCTTCTATTTGATTTATGGTTTCTTCTTAAATTGATCTCTCATTTGGCATGATTGATATGATAATGAGTGTAGAGACCACTGAACTTAGGATTTGTAATATTTAAGATGCAATCACAAAAAGGTTCCTATAGGACCACTGAATCGTCAATTGTGGGTAACGAGACCTTGAGCCCATGGGAAATCTAGTCCTTGTGCATTCTACAAGGAGGTGAATTCACTTGGTCCTAGTTTATTTGTTGAGGATATTGAGTTGTACTAATTTAGAAAGGTAAATAGGTGACCCTTGGTGAAACCTAGATGTCCCAATGTTCTTTCAATATTAATACAACCCATCTTTTGATCTATTCTTCGTCTTGCAATTATAAATTCATTCATTAGTTCATATTTATTCTCAAGCAACCAATTTTAAATATTGTTCTTAAAGATTGGTTTTAAAGGTGAGTTCTTATAAATGTTATCTTTTGGGTTTGACCCTTTTCTATACTACAATTTATCCATCCTCTTGTGGGTGAGTTAGTTGCAATTGTGATAAAGGTCTAAAAACCTAGTATAGTTCTTATTAGGGAAGTTGTATGTGTAATTAACTTGCATCAAATTTTGATGTCGTTGTCTAAGATAATGGAATATCCTTTGAACATCATTGTTATGAATAATTATGATTTTCTTCCAATTGGTAATCATTCATATCTACTTGAAATTATTCTTCCTAAATTTTTGACATTGTCAATTTTCTTTCCAATAACCAAAGGTGCATGCAGTTCTCACAAAGTGTTGACTCTACACCCTTAACAATTCAACTCGAATATCGACAAAACCTTTCACTATTTGAATTGATATTTTTGAAATAGGATGGATAAGGAAGAGATAAACCATAGGGTGAATCAAGCTATGGTCCCCCAGAGAGAAGCCCTTGTCCAAGGGACAAGAGAAGGTGTAACGACCCCACCCCTCGGTAACCCCCAATTTAGGAAGACTAAGAAGCTAGATCCCTTATCCCAAAATAGGATCATATGGTTTTTCAAATAATAAAAAATAATTAATAAATTCTACCAAAACTAAGCTTAAAACCGGATAAAAAATTTCTTTTCACATACCTTGAAAAATATAGGATTTGAGGGACTTTACCCAGGTAAGAAACTATCTATATACAATCCTCCAATTATTTATTGATATTTATTCATTCAATGCCACTTTAAAGGAATATCCACTTTCTAATAAACCTAAAATGCCGACAAACAAAATGGCAGTCAATATAATGAATTATACTGGTATGTGGGGGAATCAAAATATTGCATCTATTTGTAACTACATAATACAATCAAGTTATTGCTTAAGAGATCAAACTTTACGTATTAAACATAACTACTCAATCCCTACATATCCTTGCCTCTATGATGTCCCTCTAGTGGACATGGATACTACATCTCTCATATGGTAGATCACAAATAGCCATTATGATCCCACCTCACAGGTAGGGCATGACCTAGGGCTGTGTAGTCGTATGGTCCTACCCAAGGTTAGACCAATACATCGACTCATGATAACTTGATGATCCTACCCCAAAGGTAGACCATGTACTAGGTCATCCATCTCATCAATCAAAGCTACAGATGAGTACTAGGATTTGGGCCAGTCATGCACATATATTTATGGTGATAGCCATAGTCACGTTATAGTTGCATGAAATAAATGTCAACCAAGCAGTTAATTTCAAGCAACCGGTAAAACTTCAGAAATCACTGTGAAACTAGAGCGATTAGTCATAAGCGTAACCACATACCTATTTTGAAGATCTCAAAGAAGCAATATATCCAAATCTGACTAGATGTCCAATCAAGCAAGGCAATCAATCAATCAAGCAAAAATTGATCCTGAAAACATTTATAATGTCTAATTGTTACAAACATATCTCAAACAACTGCTTATTGATTTGTGACAACTTTCCAAGGTTTCTAAGTCTCATTAGGATTCATTAGGGCTTCTTAGATCAATTTCTCAAACTTTATCCTTTTTAGGTCAACAAACCCTAAAATAGCTTTTCTACTCATAAAAACCCTAATTACTCAAACTATCCACATTAAGGACCTTTTATACTCAAATTGGCTTTGTAACAACATAAATTTGTCTTATTCATGGATTTGCACAATTAAAACCATTAAAAGTCACAATTATTAAAATTAGGGGTTCTAGGCCCATTAATGCATATTCATGTACATGGAACCCTAAATTAAGCCAATTATGCATAACGATCATATTTTTAGACCTAATTCTCTCTTTTATTAACAACAAGTTAATATTAGTTCATAACACCCAAAGAACATTATTAAATCTAATTATCAACAATTCTTAGGGTTTTTCATAAATTAAACCATTAAAGATGATATCTTTATATCCTTTTTGAATTGTAAGAAGAATCAGGCTTCCATTATATTTTAAGTGGATTCCTTGCATTTTTATGATCAAATATTCATATATAGTTTATCTTGATCTGGGTTACCAATAATTAATTATGATTTTTACAAAAATAAAGATGGTTAAGCCAATTAGAAACAACCACATCATCACACTTACCTCTTCCATTTCTTTTCCACGTGGTTAATCTATAGCCGATGGCCCGTTGCCAACTCAGTCACTCGTCCCAGTGAGGTGAAGGCTATAAACAGGGCTAAAAGATGTGTTTGCCCTTTCTTCTATTCGTCAGGGTCGGGGGCAAGGAAGTCTATTCCTCCCAACTCATCTTCAAGCTCCCGCCTACCTTAAGTTCATGAGCCAGACCCCAATGCCAGTCAACAGGAAGGTTGACTCCATGCTTTAGGGCACCAGAACTCTAGGCTGATGAGCCGACACCACTGCCTGATCCATCCAAACCCAATGACGGTGTCAATTATCGCCCTCCGGTGGAAAACTAAGAAAAAGAAGAGATAGAACAGGTCTGACGATAGCAATTGAAGACTGATATGGCTACCATCAGTCTGACAGAATCTCCTTCTCAATGGGTCGCCCTTGCACTGGATGGACATGCCTTATATATATAGCCCCAAACATGGCAGTCGAGAAGCCATGGTTTCCTAATTTGGGTAAAACTCTGTTAAGCAACAAAACCCTACGAAACTCAAGGTAGACCAACTCATATTGGTCTCCTGATTTCACTAGACATGTTTCCTAAATGAGTTGTGCCTTGGTTCATAAGAGTTTCGCTTAGAAAGACTCATAACCACTGTTCCCTATTTTCCTTTTCCAAATCGAGGTAGAAGATGATCTCAGGATTGTCAGATCACCATCTAACGGCCGTCCTTGAGCATGACACTCAGCTAGGCCAGGCCTAAGGTTTCATATTTGAATTGAAATGTGACAAATCACACTATTATACTAGACAACCCTTCACTTTAAGGAAACTTAACAAATGCATAACTCTCTCCTCTTTAATCCAATTGTTCCCAAATTTTAAAGGAAAGTCCATAATGTTAAACTACTTGTGTGTCAAGTTTGGGACTCAAAATTCAAAAGTACGAATCTTTACTTCACATGCAAGTTATATCTTAATAAGGCATATTTTATTCTTTTTTCTCTCTCTTACTCTTTTATTCTCTTTATTTGGATTCCTTTTACCATTAGAAACCTTGTGGATTTGAAATCTTATCTATGATGATCATTCATACATCTTTCCACATATTTCTCATATTTTCATCATTATCTAAAATTTCCATCTTAATAATGCATTATTTGATTTCTTCTTTTTCTTTTAATCATATTGGACTCATTAACATATTATGATCCATGAAATTACATGCACAAAGGAAATATTGCAAAGGAAATCCATTCAATGCACATAAATCATACAATTCCCATGATTATACATTTATTGGAGAAATTGCATTTCAAACCATTCAAGCCCAAAAATTAGGGTTGTAACATCCTTCCCTCTTATAGGAATTTTGCCCTCAAAATTCTGCCAATCATACAAATGATCAGGATAAGATTTTTCCATGTCCATCATCAACTCCCATGTGGCTTCATCCTCTCAATGGTGCTTCCAAAGAACCTTTATCATCTTCTATTCTTTACTCCTGATCTCTCTCTCAGCTTAGTATCTCGTACCCTCATAGGTGACTCAGGGTAAGTTAGCCTCCTTTGGAGTTCAATAGATTCAATGCTCAACACATGGCTAAGGTACCTCACATAGTGCTCTAGATTAGACACATGGAACACATCATACATCATATTATCTTTAGGGGTAAGGCTAAACATAAGAAACTTCACCAATCCATCTAAAATGGACCCATGTATCAGGGACTCAGTTTTCTTATATATAGCTCGAAGGGGTCGGATTTTCAAAAACACATGCTCGCCCACATTGAACTACAAGTCAGTCTGCTTCGTATCAGCATGCGACTGCTGTCGACCCTGGGCTTTCTCAACCCTTTCTCAATCAAAGAGACTTCATCTGCATACACGATGGTTTCTCTGACCATCTCAAGGCCCTCTCACCGACATCATCCTGATGAAGCAGTGATCGACACAACCTCCCTTAAAGAGCTTCATTCATCTCGATACTGGTTTTGGTGGCTATAATAGTAAGCAAATTCTTCTAGGGGTAGAAGTTTCTCCTAAAAATCACCCTGAACGTGCACATATACTCTCATCAGACCCTCTAACGTCTGGATCATACATTGTTGATTGTCCATCTGTCAGGGGGTGATATGCTACATGAAACTTCAATCTAGTATCGTGTTCTTCATGTACCTACTTCCACAACATGGAAGTGAACCTAAGGCCATGCTTAAGAATATTTGAACTTGGGTCATTGTGTAGTTGAACTCTCTCTCTCTCTCATATATATCTAGTTCAACTAGATATGTCACACTGGCAACACTCTCTTAGGAAAGGGAATGTGTCGACTTGGTAAGGTGATCTACCATAACCCATATTGCATCCTGGTCTCTCTTGGTCTAGGGGAGACCCACCACAATGTCCATGGTGATCTAATCCCATTCCCTCTCAGGGAATTCTCATTATCTATATCAATCCATCAAGTTACTGGTGTTCGGCCTTCACCCTCTGGCATGTATGGCAACTGGCCACATGCACCTCTATATCCTTCTTCATTCCAAGCCTTCAAGGTATCACTGCACACCTCAACCATATTGGCAGTACCAGGGTGTATAGTGTACTTAAAATCATGATCTTCTTGCATGACATGATTCCTTAAGGGTGACTCCTTAGAAACCCTAAAACACTCTAGCCGTGGGTCTCACCACCTTCTTTTCCTTGGAGGTGTATCTGAGGTTCTTATATCAATCATTTTATCTTGTCAAGATCTGGACTGGCTAACTGGGCAACCACTAACTCAGCCAACAGGTCTGGTCGTACATGGATGTTAGCCATACAAGTCTCATCGTCTAATGATCATAGGGTTCACCTAGCAACCTCTGCCAGCCTCTCCACTTGCCAAACAAGACAAATGTATACCTGAGTTGTGTCTCAGCTAAGAGTATCTGCTACCACATTAGTTCCCTTATGTGCTAGGTGATTGTGAAAACATAAACCTTCCTATACTCCACTCATCATCCTTGTCTC
The DNA here is from genome assembly GCA_963693085.1 of Alisma plantago-aquatica. Classification (NCBI taxonomy): domain Eukaryota; kingdom Viridiplantae; phylum Streptophyta; class Magnoliopsida; order Alismatales; family Alismataceae; genus Alisma; species Alisma plantago-aquatica. The sequence continues at coordinate 283,038,944 of OY856414.1, read as the reverse complement.
AAGTTTAGGTCTATCTGAGTCATGAAAACTTTGAGTTCTGGCTTCCCTCATCTTGGTTATCAAACCCAAACTTTAACTCATAAATCCAAACTGCTCTTGGTAAGAATGTCCTCATATGATTATTACCTTAGTTCATATGTTCTTGCTTACCATCTATCCAATATACTTCCAAAAGGATGTGGTACTTACTCTATCCTCAAACATCATAGAAATGTTTCAACTCATATCACTTTCATCCTTAGTATATGGCATGCATTTTTCCCTATCTCTCAAACCCATAACGAGAGGAAATAAGCATTTGGCTGCAGTCCAAATATAGAGTTCATCCCATTCCAAGAGTAGGGATGGTGCATCACACATCGCTATTACACTTTCCAATCTAAGTTGAAATGTACATCACTTGTCTTCATATCATGAATATCTCCAATCTATGTTTACATATAAGGAAAGGTTGTTATCAAACACTCTTGGGTCTTCACATCTCTCTTATGTACAATCCCTCAAGGTCTCTAGGGTGCCAATACTTTTGGGGTCATCCCTCTTACCTTATGCATCCAGGGAGTGCCTCCCTCATTTTCCCTTGGGCCCCATGAACTCACGAAGGTGATCAACCTCCTAACCCATGGTCCTCAGGAAAAGATAGTTGTTACCTCCAGACCCTATGGTCTTACACATCTAGGGAACATACAACTCCTACTCCCATTGGTCTTATCCCTACCTGACCTTAGTATTGACTTAGGATTCTATCACGGTACATCTAGATCTTGAATCCTTACTTGAATCTCCATCATCTCTCTGGGAACTCATGGTCAACTTACATCATGTTACAACCTCGATTTTGCATGTATTTTCATAATTGAAATGTAATGATTTTATGAATTTGGACTTAATTGAAAAGGTTGTATGCTTTGCTTCAAGGAAGGGACTTCTTTGCAAATCTCCCTTTTGATAGGAATTTCGTGGTTCCTATTATTATATTAATCCAGTAATGGATATAAAAGAGAAGAAAAGAAGAAAAGTCCAAATAATAGAAAAAGATAAAATATAATGGATATTATGCAACATATTTATGAGAAATACATAGAAATCTCTAGAAAGTGGCATTTATGGCCACAAGTTAATGAATTTTGTTTGCAATAGCATTGTTGGTTGTTTAGTGGGATTTATTGGCTATTGAGCCCCATTACAAGAAAAAGAAAGATAAAAGAAAAAATAATCTATTTGTGACGATCTGACAACAAATCAGACCGTCACTGTGTAATTAATTGCAAAATTAACCTCATCAATAGAATAACAAAAAATCACTAAAAAATAAAACCTTTTGTAAAGAGATCCAATTCCAAGTAACTCTTATAAAAAGAACCAAAGTAATGCATACATTATAGTTCACATTGTACATACCATGTACCATCTCTTCTCGAGGAGTATATTTACAACAGTTGCTTTTCCAAAACTATACATAAGCAACATAAAACCTCGAGGCATTCAAGCCAAAATCTCAGATCGATCATGAAAACACTGAGTACTAACTCCAAGGACCTGGGAGTACAGAGACGACACATAAGACTCATATCTACAAGACACGCCAATTAGTATCTCCACCTGAGATGTTACTGCGGTCCTTGATGTTACTGTCCTTCCCCTACTGTATGGTCCCTACCTGCTCGTCTGTGTCCACCTAAAAATGTTGGTGACCAACGGGGTGAGACCCATGTCCCAGCGAGAGATATAACTATGCACCAATAATATTATCATTGTAGATAAATAGTAATAAATTGAGCAGAGGATTCTTTATTATTAATAAGCAAGATAAATCATTGTTTAAGCAGAATAGAGCAATACCATCCTTTAAAGCACTACAACTATATATGATAAAGTAGTAAATAATCTATTAAATAAGGAATATGAAGAACATGTATAACATTTATACATTTTAGGATACATTAAGCAATGTAACATCAACCAATGATTTCTGTATTTCATCCTTAAGCAAATACGCTACACGGCTGATTACATTTTACAATCACACTTATGCCCTGAGGAGATGAGGTATACCACTCATACTCCAACCGACCACGGTGGCGTAAAGCATCGGTTCCATACCTAGGTCAATGGAAGAGCCAGACTCCATGACCTCATCTGTCTCGGTCAGTGTGAGACCACATGCATGGCATCTCGTGTATCTGCTATATTAGCTTTCTAGGGTATACTGGCAACTTCGATATAGATCTACAACGGCGGCTGTACTCTATTCGCAATCGAGAGATTTCATCTTTATCTTACATCGATCTGGCATTAATCATCATCGGGAGATTCATGATACATCCATCCCAGCACATATAATGGAGGATTGAGAGATCTCGTGTTTATCTCACGTCAATCCCACATTAGGGCGTAAGGATATTCGTGCCCATTACCCCCACATATTCAAAAATATGCCCTCCAGGAGATCCCGTGGGAAAACCTATTTCACCATCACCAGCTACTGACGATGATAGATCTATGGCCATGGCTCTACATGATAAGATTTCACTTGATTAATTAAGTGCATTGCCATATTCTTTTAGCATCAACCAAGTTTTCAAACATTAATTATTATGAAAAATGCTACAAAGAAAAGTGTAATACATCAATCAAGTGCTTTTCAAAACTTTATAAAACATTGAGATCTCAATCCCTTATCTCATTATTGGGAATTCTCATTCCTCAACAATATCATCATCATGTTTACTGGATCATTCAAACCCTTAGTTCATCACTGAACATTGTTATCACTTATCAGGTAACTATTACCTCTAGGTCATCTGACCAAGGTATGCATGATACTTGTTACACAAGCATCTCACATGGCTCACAAGATTTATTAACATCTTGTCACCTCTCACTAGGCAACAAATAATATAATGGCTCACAAGGCCCATTAAACATTTTTATCAAATAAACATCATAGCTCATACCTGGCAATACTCACCATCTCATAATACCTGCATAGTTAGTATACTTGATAACAACCATATCAATTATATATCAACACCATGCAATACAAGGGTAACACCACTATTCCCTCATTAGGGTTAGGGTTTCCCATTCTTTATCAATTTAGGGTTTCATGATCACATTATCAAAGATCAAATCCTAATTCATACTCTACACTTATTAAAAGTATCAATGTATGCACATTACATGTTTATTACACAAGTATGAGTTTCTCTCTCATCCTCTCTAGGATGTTGATTACTCCATATTTTATTAAGTTGGCTCATCCTTTCACTAAAGTACATACACCTATGCTTATCATAGTGTATTGAGTTTATTACTTTCATAAGCATCGAATGACAATCACTCTAAGTGTACTATTCACCTAAGTACTTTATAGGTACTTCCATTGTTATAAGCCTTGAGATACTTTACAAACACTCGTAGGGTTGTTTGACCTTACATGGTTTTGAGACTATTTGGTCTTTAAATGGTTTGAGATCATTTGAACCGTAAACGGTTTGGGACCACTCGATCTCTAAATAGTTTGAGGTCCTTTAATCTTCAAACGGTTTGGATCTCTTTGATCTCCATACGGTTTGGAACCTCTAAACGGTTTGAAACTGTTTGAACTAGATTTGGTTGAAACTGTTTGATTCACTAAACGGTTTGAAACTGTTTGACCTAGATTAGGTTGAAACCGTTTGAACACGAAACTGTTTGAATCCGTTTGTCCTAGGTTGTGTTGAAACCGTTTGAACTTTAAACAGTTTGAAACCATTTGTCCTAGGTTATGTTGAAATCGTTTGAACTTTAAATGGTTTGAAATAGTTTGGCCTAAGTTATGTTGAAACCATTTGAACTTTAAACTGTTTGAAACCATTTGTCCATACATAGTTGAAACCATTTGATATTGTTGATCTAGAGGTGTGTGCTAAGATGATGTCATCAAAATCAAGCTTCAGATCTCCATTTATACTGTCCATACAACTGATGGATTCATTAATTCTTCAATTACTCAAGAAAAATTCGAGAAGATGGAAAGATCAACATATATTACAAGATTGAAATCAAATAATAATATCAATGGGTTCAAGTTATATAACCCGCCTCCAAAGCAACTTCAAATCTCCAAGATTTTCGTATTTAATGGTGAAGATAGCTCCTCCAATTATCCAAGGCACGTTGTCAACCCTTTTGAAGTAAAAGATTGCCAAAGTTGAGCATTGGATGGAAGAGAGAAGAAAAGAAGAGTTATAACTCAATTTAGCCTTCAACCCAAGGTTGAAGATGACAATGGATCTTACCTTCAGCTTGGGGAATGCTCTCCTCCTTCTCCTTTGCTTCCTTGGTTGTCATCTTAAGTGGGGAGTGAATGTGTATTGCAAAAATAGCCTTTCAAGTAGTGGATAATTGAGTGTATATAATTGAATTCTTAGGAGAGAGAAAGTAGGAGGGAAGTCATCAACTTTCCTTGCCACGTGCCCCCTCCATTTCCTTATATACAAAGCTATCCTTCTTATCTTAAAATTCCTTTGAATTATCCTTGAATTATAATTGACCATTTAAGCCCTTTAATAAATATAATACTATTATCCATTAACACCTTTATTTTAGTGGACATTACTTTTCAATTAAAAATGTAGGTAGATATTTTCACCTACTTAGGAATATCGGCACCTCTCAAGGTATTTTGGCTTCCATTCCATTATAGGATTTCACCCATAGCTTTTTAGTTGATGGACACTTCATTTAATTTATATATTTTTGCTACAAAATAACTTAGGGTTTCAATTATGCTTATTTCTTGATTATTTTATTATCAAGAGTATCATTTCTCAAATATGGTTCAAAAGAGATACCCCTTTCTTTTTATTTCTATAAATGATACCAAGAGACAGTAGGGACACTCTTGAGGTGGCATTTTCATATTCAACCCTAGGTTTTGGGTAAATTGCAAATCACACCAAAACTAGTATTCAATGTACAAGTATTATTCAAACAAGCCCCTTCTTGGAATTTAGGCTTCCACAAACCATCCCTTAGCATCATTCTCATTCTTATGATGCTAAAGTACTTGAGGAACATTTATCATGTAACATTTTGCAAGGTAACCCCTTATATTGGGTAAATTGCACTTTAGCCCAAAATAAGCAAATATTGCTTCAACGTTATTCAAATAGGACCAAAATTGAAACATAAACTCTCCTTTAGTATTAATTACTTTTCAAAAGTTAAAGACAAGAATATAAATGACGTACTTAAGCAAAACTCCTAGGGTTAAGGCATAACCCAGGACAGGGATGTTACAATTATCCACCCCTAATAGGGATTTTGTTCCCGAAATCATCAAGAGAAAAGAGAAGGGTACTTCCTCCTCATCTCTTCCTCTAGTTCCCACGTAGCCTCTTCAATGCCACGATGATGCCAGAGAACTTTCACAAGAATTATGTCTTTCTTTTTCAACTTTTTGATTCTCCTATCAAGAATCATCATCGGTCCTTCTTCATAGGATATATCTTCATTTAACTCTACCTCCACATGTTGCAATACTAACTCCATATCAGGGTGACACTTTCTCAGCATGGATATATGGAATACTTGATGCAATCTATGTAGTTCAGGTGGCCACTCCAACTTATATGCTACCTTTCCAATCCGTTCAGTGATTGGATAAGGCCCCATAAATAAAGGAGCTAGCTTACCCTTTTTCCCAAATCTAAGAACACCTTTCCAAGGTGAGACTTTGAGATATACTCTGTCTGCAACTTGGAATTCTAAGGATCTTCACCGTTGATCAGCGTATGACTTTTGTCTATCCTGTGCAGCCTTTAACTGTTGTTGTATTATTTTAATCTTCTCAGTTGTCTGTTGCACTAATTCAGGACCCAAAAGTTGGTATTCTCCTATTTCATACCAGCACAATGGAGATCTACAACGTCTACCATATAATGCTTCATATGGTGCCATATCAATACCGTGTTGATAACTATTATTGTAAGCAAATTCTATTAAGCTCAAGTGTAGATCCCAACTTCCTACAAACTGAAGGACACATTCCCTAAGAAAATCCTCCAAGGTTTGTATAGTCCTCTCAGATTGTCCATCCATCTGGGGGTGAAAGGTGGTACTGAATCTTAACTACGTACCCAATGCTTTATGTAGTCGTTCCCAAAAATGACTCATAAACTGGGGACTTCTATCAGAAACAATTGTAGTTGGAACCCCGTGTAATCGCACTATCTCATCTATATAGATCTGTGCAAGTTTCTCAGCAGTATAGGTTGTTTTGACAGGAAGAAAATGTGCTGACTTAGTCAACCTACCAACTATCACCCAAACGGAATCATGAATTTTGGTTGTTCTGGGTAAACCAACCACAAAGTCCATGGTCACATGATCCCATTTCCACTGTGGTATAGGTAAAGGTTGCATTGTTCATGTGGGCTTTTGATGTTCAGCTTTAACCTACTGACACACTGGACACCGCATAACAAACTCAGCTACATCTTTCTTCAATCCGGGCCACCAATACATATCTTTCAAATTATGATACATTTTGGTGCTCCCTAGATGCATTGCATATATAGATGAATGAGCTTCCTCCATGACTAACTTCCTTAAGTCATTGGCATCAAGTACTACCATCCTTCCATGGTAACAGACTGCCTCATCATCTGACTCATGAAAACCATCCCGTTTCTCATTACCGTACTCTGATCTTATCTGCTGAATCACAACATCATTCTGTTGTGCTTCTTTGATCTGTTGTTTCAGAGTAGGTTTCATTTGCATTTCAGCTAATAGTCCAACTAACAAGGATACTTTAAGCTGTACATTGTTTTACCTCAAAGAGACAAACATGTCTCGTTTAAAGCACATTAAAGAGTTCAACTATGCTTTGTCTATGGTTGGTGATGATGATTTTCTACTTAGTGCATCAGCCACTACATTAGCCTTTCCCGAATGATAATCAATTGTACAATCATAGTCCTTGATTAACTCAATCCAGCGGTGTTGTCTCATATTCAACTCGTGTTTTGAAAAGATGTACTTTAAGTTCTTATGGTCTTTGAAAATCTGGAATGTCTGTCCATCTAGATAATGTCTCCAGATCTTCACCGCATGAACCACTGCAGCTAATTCTAGATCATGTGTCAGATAATTTTCCTCATGTTTCTTAAGCTGTCGGGAAGCAAAAGAAATCACTTGTTTATCCTGCATCAACACACATCCTAGACCATTCTTAGAAGCATCATAGAATACAATATACCCCTTTCCTTGCTCAGGTAACACTAACACAGGCGCACTTGTTAACCTTTCTTTCAACAACTGGAAAGAATGTTGACACTTATCATTCCAGACAAAAGGAACCTCCTTCCTGGTTAACCTAGTTAGGGGTAATGCTACAGAACTAAAGTTCTTAATGAACCTCCTATAGTAACCTGCCAATCCTAGAAAACTGCATATCTCCATTGGTGTCTTTGGCTGTTCCCACTCCAAGACAGATTCTACCTTTTTAGGATCAGCACAGATACTTGAGGTATATATTATGTGTCCTAGGAAAGACACTTCTGATAACCAGAATTCACACTTGCTAAACTTGGTGTATAGCTTGTGCTCTCTTAGTAAAGTCAAGGCCTGATGGATGTGCTGCTCATGCTGTTGATCATATTTACTGTAAATCAGGATGTCATCTATAAAGACTACTATCAATTGATCAAGGAATGGCCGAAAGTTCATGAGTTCTGTGAATGCAGCTGGTGCATTAGTTAGTCCAAATGACATAACTATGAACTCATAGTGACCATACCTTGTTCTGAAGGCTGATTTAGGTATGTCACTCTCCTTGATATAGTTGCACCACACAACTGATGGTATCCTGACCTCAGATCTATTTTAGAGAATATAGTTGCACCACACAACTGGTCAAACAGGTCATCTATCCTTGGCAGAGGATATTTGTTCTTTATGGTTACTTTGTTTAGCTGTCTATAGTCGATGCATAATCACATAGACCCATCTTTATTTTTAACAAAAAGAACCAGAGCACCCCAAGGTGAAGTACTCAGTCGAATAAAACCCTTTTCAAGCAACTCCTGTAACTGTTTCTTAAGTTCTGCCATCTCAGCAGGTGCCATTCTATATGGTGTTTGAGCTATATGTTGCATACCTGGGATTAGATTAATCTCGAAATCAATCTCTCGGGGCGGAGGAACACCTAGAAGTTCCTCAGGAAACACATCCTCAAACTCCCTAACAATCAGAACTTAAGAAAGACTAGGACTCTCTGCTCTGGTATCTACCACATGTGCCAAGAATGCTTCACATCCTTGTTGCAACAGTTTCTCAGCTATCATTACTGACACTAGACATGTTATAAGAATCTTTCTATCTCCCTGAAAGACCCATGTATCACCATTGTCTGAGAACATAGCCTGCTTGGAACCATAATACAAGACAACCTTATACTTTTCTAGGGTGTCCATTGATGCGACGATTTTGAGTCGCATTTATAGACATGTTTCATATGTGTTTTATGCTTTTATTAGTCATTTTTATGGTTAATGTGGCATAATTCATTCACTTTGGTCTTTGCTACTATTTTATGTCAAATCCCCTTTATTTCATCGTTTTGAGCATCAATTGTCAAAATATTATTATTTGTGTGAATTTATGTGATCTTGTGTTTGAATTTCAGGACAAACGAGTATTTGCTTCCCTCGATACCATCGACGGAAGTTGATACCATCGACATGATCACAGGCTGCCAGCCGCGAGTATCAGCAAAAAGTCGATACTATCGACAGGGATGTCGATGGTATCGAGCTATCATCAGGTTGCTGGCGAAGAAGCAGTCGATAGTATCGACACCAAGTCGATACATCGACGCACGGAGGCTACAACGATGCAAAACGACAAAACCGTCGCTACAGGGTAGTCGATACCATCGACCTTCGTCGATGGTATCAAGACTACATCAGGCACTCGGACGAAAGGAAAGAAGGGTGGCCGCTACTACAGCGGGTCGATACCATCGACTCGCGTCGATGGTATCGACACCGTAGGATATGAGTTGGCTTCCTAATGATCTCAATCGGACGGCTATGGTTAATTAGCGACCTAATGAGGGAGATATACCTAATGACAGCTGCCCAGACGTGAGGGGGGATCTCATTAGCCATTGCACGAGGACCGAGGAGCAGTAGAGAGGAGAACGGAGGCTAGAAGCTCATACCAGTTGATTCAGATGCCACAGAAGACAGATTTCACCACTGAAAGGCGGGAGAGCATGTGTTCTACACAAATGATCAACCGGTTCTTCTCCGTTCAGGGGTTTCACCTCTCAATTCACGTTTTTCACATGATTTTCCCTATCTCTACCTTGTACTTGTTTGAGATGAACATGCGGGGCTAATCCCCTTCATCTTTAGGACCGGGAGTAGCCCGGGGATTCATTGTATGACAATTTTATAATAGTAATTCATATTTTATCTCTTAAATCCATGGTATAGTTTTGTTTTCTCCATATATTGTTATGCTTGATCACCATAATAATAACCTAATGCACTTAATCCCTTTGAAAGAAGGATTAACGGCTGAAAAGAGATGAAATCTACATTAATCGATAAATCCCTTGACCAAGGCGGTGTAAAATTAATGGTGGATACTGAGAGATCGTTCATAATGCACCTAGTCTAGGGTATAGGTTACTACGACGGTGGAACCGACCTAGACCTAGGTAGTGAATTGCACCACGACAGTGGGCAATTCTATTTTCAGGCCACTACCCGGATAGAGAGATAGAATAGAGGCATTATATAAAATCTAATACAATGAAAACCCATGGTGAAACCGCAATCCTAAAGATACCCTCTTGAATTGATTAAACCAAAAATTTAATCGATTGTTCGTTTTGTTTTCTTTCAATTTTCTTTTTAATTTTCACAAAAACCTTCAACTTTTAATCGGCTTAGCTGATCGCAACTAGTTAGTAGGAGTCACCAACAATTCCGAGTATCCCTGTGTTCGACTCGGGCCTCACAAGGCCTATATTACTTCGACGCGTTCTCTTGCATTTAAGCACATAGTAAAATTGCGTCAAGTTTTTGGCGCCGTTGCCGGGGATACGGCGAATTGTTGGCACTTTGAGTGCTACGAGCGGCCATTCTAGGCCACATTTTTTTAATCTTGAAACAACTTCAAATATTTCTAAATTGTTCGATAATTTTTATACTCGTCACAGCACTGTACTGAACTCAAATTTTCTTATTTTAGGTACTGTGTATGATGCGGACGCGTAACACTGATTATACGTGACGCGCACCAGAGGGCCCACTTACGGGACCAGAAGACGAGGACGGTTATAATCAGGACCATCTCGAGGAAATAGAGTCAGAACCTGAACAAGAAGAGATGGATGAGCCACAAAAAATATGGGAGAAGATCAAGGCTTCTTCCGCATCCACTTCCAAAGGGCCTATAAAGAAGCAGGCAATCAACATACCTACATATAAGATTGATCCAACATTGATAAATCTGGTGAAGTCGAATGCTTTTCATGGGCTCAAGAATGAGGACCCTGTCACGCACATAAGTCAGTTTGTTGAGAACTGTGACATGCTTAAAATCGATAGGTTTCCACAAGATGCACTTTATCTTAAGCTATTCCCGAGTTCATTGGTAGGAGCCGCACGGGAATGGCTACACAATTTAGATGATGAGTTTGTGGAGTCTTGGGACCATATGGTGGAGGTCTTCTTTGAGAGGTTTTTCCCTCCTGAGAAGACTAACGACATGATCCGGAAGATTCATAACTTTACCCAACAGGCCGGTGAGACATATTCTGAGACCTGGGAGAGGTTCCAGGTCATGCTGAGGAGGTGCCCACATCACGGGTTGGATAAAGAGACGCAGGTGAAGATCTTCTATTTTTCTCTCTCCGAGCACGATAGGAGTAATCTGGATTCAGCTGGGTCAGGATTCTTTCTGAACAATACGGACACCAAATGCTGGGAGATACTAAAGAATATGGGTAGAAAGCAGTCATGGGGTGAGAGAGAAAGAGGTCCGGTAGAGCAAGTTCGAGTAGCAGGTGAGTCCAAGGCAATAAAAGAACTGAATGAGAAGATGGATTTTCTCGCAAAGAAATTGCTCACAAAAGAAGATGCTGAGTCTGAGGATGAGGCTCAAGTGAAATACATGAGACAACAACAAGGTTATAGGAACAATGATTATTCATGGAGAAAAGACAAAAAGTTCTCGTGGAAGGATCCAAACATTTTTCTACAGGATCCGTATGCCAAACCCCCGCCAGTAATAGAAGATAAGAGCACGGAGCTGCTCAATCAGGTTATAAAGCAAAATCAAGAGCTAATGAATACGTTTGGCCAGTAAATCAAACAACAAGGGGAGTTTATGAATCAGTTTGGGCAAACATTGCAGAGCCATGGCACTCAAATGAGGACCATTGAGACATCTATGGCACAGATGGCAGCAGAGATCGCCAGTTTGAAGAAACCGGCACATCCAGGTTTTCCGGGGAATACCAATGTTCCAGGGGGAAACCAGCAAGTAAAGGCTGTCCTACTAAGAAGCGGCAAGAAATTGTTAAATCCAAGAGCCGAGGAGACAAGCACACCACAAGCTGAAGTAGAAGGTGAAGCCAATGAGGAGCTGCCACCACCAGTCACAGGGCAGGTTGATGACACAGCCGTGGATGATACTGAAGAACAGGTTGCAGAGGAGGAACCTCTGAAAAAGACACCATATGTGCCACCTCATTAAAGGGCACAAGCTGTCCCGGTCCCGTATCCAAATAGTGCTAAAGCAAGGAAGGCAGATGCACAGTTCAAGAAGTTCTTAGACAGTTTTAGGAAGCTTTCAGTCAATATCCCTTTATTGGAAGCCATTGAGAAAATTCCTTCATACGGGAAGTTTCTAAAAGACATCATAACAAAGAAGAGGAAAATTCCGGATACAGAGGTTGTTGTGCTAAAGGAGCAAGTGAGTGCCTTCATCATGGGCACTTTTCCACCAAAGAGGCAAGATCCAGGGTGCTTTAACATTTCTTGTTATATTGGGAAGGTTAAATTCGGTGAAGCGTTATGTGACTCAGGGGCAAGCATCAAATTAATGCCCCTTTCTACATTCAAAAAGCTGGGATTGAAGGAGTCACGGCCAAACAATATGACGATTCAATTGGCGGATAACTCTGTGGTAAAACCTTATGGAATCTGTGAAGATGTGTTAGTGAAGGTGGATAGATTTGTTTTTCCAGCAGAGTTTGTAGTCATGGAGATGCAGGATGAACATGGAAACGAGCTGTTACTTGGACGTCCTTTCCAAGCTACAAACAACATGATCTTAGAGATGGGGAGAGGTCGCTTGACCTTGGGCATAGCCGATGACTAGTTTGAGATGGTCATGCCTTCTAGTACTGTGTCATCTAAAGCAAAGGAACAATGCCGTGTGGTGAAACAAATGGATAATAATATTTCAATATGTCTTGGGAAGCCATTTCTGGACATGGCTCATGTGATGAGCAAGGTAGACAATGGAACTTTGGCTGTGGACATCATGGAGCAGACCAAAGTAGTTTCTCTTTGCAAAGATGTGGGATTCCCGAATGATGAGGATGAAGACATTCCACCTTCCATGGAAGATGATGTAATTGCTATTTCTGTTTTTGATGCATACCCAGAATTACCATTGGAGGCTTGTTTGGTAAATATTACACATGATTGGATGCGGAGCAAATCACTCAAGGAGTGCGCTAAAATGCTTCAGATGCTTCCATGCTTCTATGCGAGGCTTTATGAAGATTTAGGTGAACTTCCCCCGCCGCTTCAATCATCTCTGATCAACCCTCCGGAGTTAGAATTAAAGCCGCTGCCACCACATCTCAAATATGTCTTTCTAGCTGAGGAAGAAAAGTTACCGGTGATCATTTCTGCGTATTTGAGTGCGGATGAGGAGGAACAATTGTTGATAGTGTTGAAGAACCACCGGGGAGCTTTTGGGTGGTCTGTTGCAGATATCAAGGGGATTTCCCCTACTCTATGTCAGCACAAGATTCGGCTCGAGGAGGGAGCCAAGCCCATGATTCAACCACAATGACGTCTCAATCTGAGCATGATGGAGGTTGTGAAGAAGGAGGTCATTAAACTTCTTGCTGCAGGTATCATTTACGCCATATCAGACTCGACATGGGTGAGTCCCACACAGGTATTCCCTAAGAAGGGGGGAATTACTGTCACCCAAAATATGTTAAATGAACCTGTCACCACCCGATTGGTAACCGGGTGGCGAGTTTGTATTGATTACCGCCGTTTGAATGCCGCCACGCTAAAGGATCACTTTCCTTTACCTTTCATTGATCAAATCCTAGAGCGTCTTGCCGGCCGATCGCACTTCTATTTTCTAGATGGGTACTCGGGGTACAACCAGATTTCAATTGATCCTTTGGATCAAGAGAAATCTACCTTCACTTGTCCCTATGGGACTTTCGCGTACCGCTGAATGCCTTTTGGTTTATGCAATGCACCTGCGACGTTTCAGCGTTGTATGCTTGCCATATTTTCTGACATGGTAGAGCGCTGTATTGAGGTTTTTATGGATGACTTTTCGGTGTATGGTGCATCATTTGATGAATGTCTCTATAATTTGGACAAAGTTTTATAGCGCTGTGAGGACACACATTTGGTCCTCAACTGGGAGAAATGTCACATGATGGTGACTGAGGGGATAGTGCTAGGACACAAGGTGTCTAGCAAAGGTTTAGAGGTAGATCCGGTAAAAATTGAGGTCATTTCCAAGTTGCCCCCACCAAATTCTGTTAAAGGGGTAAGAAGTTTCTTGGGACACGCCGTGTTCTATCGTCGATTTATAAAATATTTTTCTAAAATTGCGAAACCTCTATCCGAGCTTTTAGAGAAAGACGCTGTATTTGATTTCAATGATAAGTGTCTACATGCGTTCGACATTTTAAAAGAAAAATTGATTTCCGCACTGGTTGTTCAAACGTCGGATTGGACGAAACCGTTCAAACTAATTTGTGACGCCTCAGACTTTGCGCTAGGAGCTGTGTTGGGGCAGCGGGTGGCCAATAAACCCACTGTGATTTTTTACGCTTCAAAGACGTTGAATGACGCTCAATTAAATTATACAACTACTGAGAAAGAATTACTCGCCGTTGTTTTCGCTTTTGAAAAATTCCGGCAGTATTTAGTTGGATCTAAAGTAGTTGTATGGACTGACCATGCCGCAATCAAATACTTAATGGAGAAAAAAGACACAAAGCCTAGACTCATTAGGTGGATTTTGCTCCTACAGGAATTCGACATCCAAATCAAGGATAAATCTGGGATTGAAAACGTTGTTGCTGATCATTTGTCTAGGTTAGAAAGGGTGGATGAAACAGATTTACATATACCCATAACCGAGACGTTTCCGGATGAACAAATTTTGAAAATTAACTCTTAAGGATCCTTGGTTCGCTGAGATTGTAAACTATTTGGCTTGCAGGATCATCCAGGAAGATTGGTCATATCAGGAGAAGAAAAGATTTTTCCATTCTTTACGATATTATTTTTGGGATGACCCAATTCTTCTTAAGCAATGCAGGGACGGTATCTGCACAGGTGCATGCTTGAAGTGGAGTACGAGAGCGTTTTACATCATTACCACGCATCACCTACGGGAGGACACCACGCTAGCTCGCGCACGGCAGCTAAAGTTTTGGAAAGCGGCCTTTATTGGCCAACTTTGTTTTGAGATGCCTACGAGTTTGTGAGGCAATGTGATTCCTGCCAACGAGCAGGTAATATCTCAAAGTGACAGGAGATGCCCCTGAATGTGTTTCAGGAAGTGGAGGTATTTGATTTGTGGGGCATAGATTTTATGGGACCCTTTGTGTCCTCAAACTCCAATTTATATATTTTATTAGCAGTTGATTATGTGTCGAAGTGGGTGGAAGCAATACCCACAAGGACTAATGATTCCACCGTAGTGTGCAGATTCGTGAAAGAAAATATTTTCTGCAGGTTTGGGGTACGCTGAATGATAATCAGTGATGGGGGTACGCATTTTAGGAATCAGAAGTTCTCGACATTATTGAAGAAATATGGGGTCAAGCACAACATAGGTACCCCATATCATCCGCAAACGCAAGTCCAGGTGGAGGTCTCCAACCGTGAAATTAAGAAGATTTTAGAGCGTACGATGGCATCTACGAGGAAGAACTAGAGTGACCTACTGCCGGATGCTCTGTGGGCATACAGGACGGCTTACAAAACACCTATAGGCACCACACCTTTCAGGTTGGCATATGGCTGGGCTTGTCACCTGCCGGTAGAGTTAGAGCACAAAACGCATTGGGCGCTGAGAAGGCTAAACCCGAATTACAATGAAGCGGGGAGGAAGAGACTGCTGGGATTGAACGAGTTGGACGAGCTACGAATGACGGCATATGAGAACGCACGGATATACAAGGAGCGTGCAAAGCTGATCCACGACCGCGACATTCAGTTGTGCACGTTCAAGAAGGGAGATATTGTTTTGTTGTTCAACTCACGACTCAAGTTGCATCCCGGGAAGCTCAAATCTCGATGGAGTTGGTCGTTCGTTGTAGAAGAGGTCAAACCACACGGTGCGATCTTAGTGCGTGATGGTGAAACCACGTTTTTAGTGAATGGACAAAGATTGAAGCTCTATTTTGGTGAAAATTACAAGAGGAAGGTGAATGAGGTCAAACTCATTTCACTTTCAGATGCATAAGGTGCCAAAAAGCTGTCTAGCCTAAGACGTTAAATAAGGGCGCTTGTTGGGAGGCAACCCAACCATCAGTACATTAGTTTAGTCCATGTACAATCGTAGGTTGATTTGTTTTAGTTCAATTTTTATAAAGATACCGTGATCAGTTTGTTCCTTGTGCAGGCTGAGGCAGAGTCGATACCATCGACACACTGGTCGATGGTATCGACCATGGCACAGGTTGACGACTGCAGATTTTGCTCTGAGTCGATACCATCGACGGCCTCGTCGATGGTATCGACCTACCTACAGGCACGTCATGAAGAAAAAGTCGATGGTATCGAGATGCCTGTCGATACCATCGAGATCTCTGAAGATTTACAGAAGAAATCGAATCAGGAAAGTCGATACCATCGATGTGCGTGTCGATGGTATCGACAAATTCAAGTGAAAAAGGCGGCGGCCGGGCTTCGCGAGGATTTGCCCTAATTAGAGGGTCGATACTATCGACTTCCGTCGATGGTATCGACCATCCACGTCACCGATCCGTGCAAATAGATCAACGACGATCGTGGCATCAAGACGGTCGATCCGGGTGCAGCGTCGATACCATCGACCCATGTCGATGGTATCGACACGTCAGCGATCTGGGTTTCAAGATCCAACCATCGACGACCGTCGATACTAGTGAGGGGGCGGATAGCATCGACAAGTGTCGATACCATCGACTCGCATCGATGGTATCGACGGGCCAACAGTGGCGTCGACCAAGTCTATTTAAGGAGATTCATTACATCAGTTGACGTCACACTTTCAGAGCGATCTCCTCCCTTTGCGCCGAGCACTCCTTCGAGCCGTCCAAGCCTGAAGAAAAGCATCACCGAGCAAAGATCTTTATCGAGCGGAGATTCAACTCTCCAATCTTCACCGATCTCTTTCTCTAATCCCATCTCTCATCCCAAACATGGCGCATGCAGCCAGAGCTTCCTCCTCGCGAGCGAATCCGATGGATCTTTCGGAATTCGTGCCACCACCGCAAGAATGATTCAGTATCACTGTTCCAATCCTTAAGTTTGTTTTTGACTATGAGGCCATAGTCGGATTCAAGCTTAGGGGGGGGGTAGTTGGAACAACTTTATCTCTTTTATTGTTTTTAGTTTTTAATTTTATTTGTTTTTGTTCTTTTTAGTTGTTTTTTGCAATTTTAGTTTGTTTAGGATCCACATGCTATCTAGTGTAATCGTGGATGTCATAAAGTTTGTGTCATCTCTAGAGTGTGCATGGGAAAAATCAAGGGAATTTAAAAAAAAAATTTTACATGTGCAAAGCTTGTCGTGTTTAACCTTGTGCAATTAACCTACGAAAATGATTGGTTCTGTCAACTCTAAAACAATAATTCACAACTGTACTCCTAATGATTCATGAAAGTGGACGGACATGTTTGTTTGAGCCTAATCCAACCAAATGGTAATGTGACTTTAATCGGAAGTAGGAGAGAGAAACTTCTTAACTACTACATAGGTCAGTAAGGAGGGACGCATAATATCTTTCTAGGGTTCAGTCACCTAGTCTTGTGATCTTTCCACCTTTTTGCTTTTTGCAATCCACCACAAGAATTGGAAGTAAAGTACAGTTTTAACTCTTTTTGATTGCATAGCATCTAGATAGGACTTGCATTGAATTTATTCCCATATGTTCTGCATAAAAAAGAAAAAAAAATTAGAATAGTGATACATGCACATTACCTTTAGGTGCATGTCATGTAGATGCATTCATAGTTTTCATGCATAAAGTATATCATGTATCTCGATTTTTCTTCAATGGTGAATTAAATTGTTCCATACTTTCTAAACAGTGCAAATTTCTGAATTAGGAAGGAAAATAAGCCCAATAAAATATTCATTATCAATTGTGGATATAAGGGTTTGAAAAATGAAAAAAAAGAGAAAAATATGAAAAAAAAATCTTCATGTTAAAAAAAAAACAAGAGAAAGTTATTTAGAAGCAATTAGAATAAGAAGGAGAAAGGAACATAATATCACCTGCATTTCAAGAATTGTTGAGTACATGATGTAGCTTACATAGACGTCCATCTTGTTTTGAGGTGGATGGTTAGTGCATGCATCATTCCACCCAGTTTTAGGCATTAGGGCATTTCTCATGTGCATTTGCATCATGTAGGACATTTTTGTATTATGCATGTTGAAACTGTACAATACTTCCATTTTCTTCCATGAACCACCCATCTTCATCCACCCGTTGCTTGGATTGGTAGGCCACCGTGAATTTCTTCTCACTAATGTATATCAGGAGAACTTCTTCCATTTAGATGGTAGTTAGGGCGAGCAACGTAGTATAGGAGATCACAAGATGCACCAAGTCTGAACCGGCGAGTTTTATTATGTTAACTACCTTACGTGATAGTGTTCATCAGTTTTGAGGTCAATTTCTCTTAGGGATGATTACTGTCGCCTACAGGGTAATTACCATTCTGTGGTTAGAGAGGGCCGGTATGTGATTGTTAGGTGGGAGTCATTTGGATGTTGGTTGTGATGCGTTGTTCTTTAGTTGACATTAGCAATTCTATTCTAAGGATTAGTTGCTCGAGGGCGAGCAACGTTCAAGCTTAGGGGAGTTTGATGCGACGATTTTGAGTCGCATTTATAGACCCGTTTCATATGTGTTTTATGCTTTTATTAGTCATTTTTATGGTTAATGTGGCATAATTCATTCACTTTGGTCTTTGCTACTATTTTATGTCAAATCCCCTTTATTTCATCGTTTTGAGCATCAATTGTCAAAATATTATTATTTGTGTGAATTTATGTGATCTTGTGTTTGAATTTCAGGACAAACGAGTATTTGCTTCCGTCGATACCATCGACGGAAGTCGATACCATCGACATGATCACAGGCTGCCAGCCGCGAGTATCAGCAAAAAGTCGATACTATCGACAGGGATGTCGATGGTATCGAGCTATCATCAGGTTGCTGGCGAAGAAGCAGTCGATAGTATCGACACCAAGTCGATACCATTGACTCTCGGAGGCTACAGCGACGCAAAATGACAAAACCGTCGCTACAGGGTAGTCGATACCATCGACCTTCGTCGATGGTATCGAGACTACATCAGGCACTCGGACGAAAGGAAAGAGGGGCGACCGCTACTACAACGGGTCGATACCATCGACTCGCGTCGATGGTATCGACACCGTAGGATATGAGTTGGCTTCCTAATGATCTCAATCGGACGGCTACGGTTAATTAGCGACCTAATGAGGGAGATATACCTAATGACAACCGCCCAGATGTGAGGGGGATCTCATTAGCCATTGCACGAGGACCGAGGAGCAGTAGAGAGGAGAACGGAGGCTAGAAGCTCATACCAGTTGATTCGGACGCCGTAGAAGACGGATTTCACCACCGAAAGGCGGGAGAGCACGTGTTCTATGCAAAGGATCAACCGGTTCTTCTCCGTTCAGGGGTTTCACCTCTCAATTCACGTTTTTCACATGATTTTCCCTATCTCTACCTTGTACTTGTTTGAGATGAACATGCGGGGCTAATCCCCTTCGTCTTTAGGACCGGGAGTAGCCCGGGGATTCATTGTATGACAATTTTATAATAGTAATTCATATTTTATCTCTTAAACCCGTGGTATAGTTTTGTTTTCTCCATATATTGTTATGCTTGATCACCATAATAATAACTTAATGCCCTTAATCCCTTTGAAAGAAGGATTAACGACTGAAAAGAGATGAAATCTACATTAATCGATAAATCCCTTGACCAAGGTGGTGTAAAATTAATGGTGGATACTGAGAGATCGTTCATAATGCACCTAGTCTAGGGTATAGGTTACTACGACGATGGAACCGACCTAGACCTAGGTAGTGAATTGCACCACGACAGTGGGCAATTCTGTTTTCAGGCCACTACCCGGATAGAGAGATAGAATTGAGGCATTATATAAAATCTAATACAACGAAAACCCACGGTGAAACCGCAATCCTAAAGATACCCTCTTGAATTGATTAAACCAAAAATTTAATCGATTGTTCGTTTTGTTTTCTTTCAATTTTCTTTTTAATTTTCACAAAAACCTTCAACTTTTAATCGGCTTAGCTGATCGCAACTAGTTACTAGGAGTCACCAACAATTCCGAGTATCCTTGTGTTCGACTCGGGCCTCACAAGGCCTATATTACTTCGACGCGTTCTCTTGCGTTTAAGCGCATAGTAAAATTGCGTCATCTATCCCAAGGATTATGTCAAACCCATGCATCTCAAGTGGTATAAGATCCACCTGAATGCTATGTTCTGAAAAAGAAATAACACAGGGAGAACATACCTCCCACAACACTGCAGATCCAACTAATGGAGTTTCTAATAACAAGTTATCTGATGTATGACTGACAGTGATATTGTAGTCATGAATCACTTCTCGAGTGATAAAGGAATGCGTAGCACCCGGATCAATCAAAACAGATATGAAGCAAGATGAAGACATATTAGAATGAAATAATTTCATCTAACCTATCACAACTCGTGGGTTGACCACTGCTTCCAGATGATTCATAGCATATAATCTTGTCGTTGTTGGTTGTCGACCACTCGCCCTGTTGTTGGGTGCAGATGAACTAGCTTGGGACGCCTGTCCACATCCTCATGTGCCACTGCTAAACTGTCTCTGAGAGCCTTGTTTACTCTTCCTCGGTGGTTGGGTTACATCACGTCTCTAGATAGACAATATTTCATCAAATGTCCCATCTTCCCACATTTATAACAGCTTCTGTTCTCCCATTGTGGCCTAGATGGTCCTGTTACTAACATTGATGCTGAGTTGTGGGCTCCCTCTGGTGGTAAACTATAGCCTCTACCCTTGCTGGATGTCCACTGTGTCTAAGTATTGAACCTCAGTGGTGCTGTTGGTGCAGAAAACCTTGGTTTCTTAAAACTTTCGGACCTCTGTACTTGGAACTGTGTATACTCTTTCTTACTGCTGGCTTGATGTTTCTCAGTCACAAACCTTTCTATTCGCCTAACTGACTCCATAAAGGTGGCAAACCTCTCTCTATTCTCTAGATAAGATGGGGGTGTGGTCAAATCAACATTCAAACCCTTCTTAAAATGCCGAATCCTCTCCTCATCTATAGTAGCCATGTGCAGACAAAACCATAGAAGCTCCATGAACTTAGCTTCATACCCACTAATGTTCATTGGTCCTTACCTTATCCACTCAAACGGAGAGATTTTCTCATCTAGGTAAGTCTTGGGAAAATATCTACTAAAAAACACTCATCAGAACTCTCTCTATTTGACCTCAACTCCTGGTCGTTTCTCTTCCTCAATGGCCCACCAGTGGCCATCACTCTCTTTCAAAAGGTACACCACATGCCTAACCTTCTCAGCTTCTGGGATATTAAGAATTCTGAAGGCCTTCTCCAGCTCAGTCAGCCACAAGTCTACATCTGCTGGGTCAGCTGTACCAGTATAATCAGTGGCTCCTACCCGTCGAAGCCATTCAAAAGTCTTGCCAGCTCCATGTCTCTCGTCAGGGACTGGTGCCCTAGGTGCAGGTGGTGGCATCCTATCCGCCATATGTGTCATTGTCGCCATGAACTGCCCAAAGAGGGCATGGAAAGCTGGGTTTTCTATCGAAGCTTGGTCAAGCTGGGGATTCTCAGGTATTATTTCCTCTCTAGCCTGATCCCTTGCACCTCCTCCTGGTGAGCAACACTTCTTTCAACAACATGTTCTTCGTGTGATCCACCCATCTTCAAGCTTTATTTCTTCTCCTGAGAGCAGAAGTCACTATCAGATAAACTGGAAGACACTAGAACAGACTCAATGACCTTAATCCTATGTCTCTGTAGACTCAGCAAACCTTAAGCTCTGATACCAAAACTTTGTGATGATCTGACAACAAATCAGACCGTCACTGTGTAATTAATTGCGGAATTAACCATAATCAACAGAATAACAAAAAATCACTAAAAATTAAAACCTTTTGCAAAGAGATCCAATTCCTGGAAACTCTTATAAAAAGAACCAAAGTACTGCATACATTATAGTTCACATTGTACATACCATGTACCATCTCTTCTCGAGGAATATATTTATAACAGTTGCTTTGCCAAAACTATACATAAGCAACATAAAACCTCGAGGCATTCAAGCCAAAATCTTACATAGACCATGAAAACACTGAGTACTGACTCCAAGGACCTGAGAGTACGGAGACGACACATATGACTAATATCTACAAGACACAACAATCAATATCTCCACCTGAGATGTTACTACGGTCCCTAATGTTGCTGTCCTTCCCCGCTATATGGTCCCTACCTGCTCGTCCGCATCCACCTAAAAATGTTGGTGACCAATGGGGTGAGACCCATGTCCCAGCGAGAGATATAACTCTCTGCCAATAGTATTATCATTGCAGATAAACAATAATAAATTGAGTAGAGGATTTTTTATTATTAATAAGCAGGATAAATCACTATTTAAGAAGAATAGAGCAATATCATCTTTTAAAGCATTACAACTATATATGATAAAGCAGTAAATCATCTATTCAATAAGGAATATTAAGAACATGTATAACATTTATACATTTTAGGATACATTAAGTAATGTAACATCAACCAATGATTTCCATATTTCATCCTTAAGCAAATACGCTACACGGCTGATTACATTTTACAATCACACTTATGCCTTGAGGAGATGAGGTATACCGCTCATAATCCAACTGACCACGGCGACATAAAGCATCGCTTCCATACCTAGGTCAATGGAAGAGCCGGACTCCATGACCTCATCCATCTCGGTTAGTGCGAGACCACATGTAGGACATCTCATGTCTCTGCTAAATAGATTTCCAGGGTATACTGGTAACTTCGATATAGAGCTACAGTGGCGGCTACACTCTCTTCGCAATTGAGAGATTTCATGTTTATCTCACATCGATCCAACATTAATCATCATCGGGAGATTCATGATACATCCATCCCGACACATATAATGGAAGATTGAGAGATCTCATGTTTATCTCACGTCAATCCGACATTAGGGCGTACGGATATTCATGCCCATTACCCCCACATATTACAAAATATGCCCTCTAGGAGATCCTGTGGGAAAACCTATTTCACCATCACCAGCTACTGACAATGACAGATCTATGGCCAGGGCTCTACATGATAAGATTTCACTTAATTAATTAAGTGCATTACCATATTCTTTTAGCATCAGCCAAGTTTTCAAACATGAATTATTATGACAAATGCTACAAAGAAAAGTCTAATACATCTATCAAGTACTTTTCAAAAATTTATAAAACATTGAGATCTCAATCCCTTATCTCATTACTGAGAATTCTCATTCCTCAACAACATCATCATCATGTTTACTGGATCTGGGTATTCAAACCCTTAGTTCATCACTAAACATTGTTATCACTTATCAGGTAACTATTACCTCCAGGTCATCTGACTAAGGTATACATGATACTTGTTACATAAGCATCTCACATGGCTCACAAGGTCCATTAACATCTTGTCACCTCTCACTAGGCAACAAATAATATAATGGATCACAAGGCCCATTAAGCATTTTATCAAATAAACATCATAGCTCATACCTGGCAATACTCACCATCTCATAATACCTGCATAATTAATATACTTGATAACAACCATATCAATTACATATCAACACCATGCAATACAAGGGTAACACCACTATTCCCTCATTAGGGTTAGGGTTTCCCATTCTTTATCAATTTAGGGTTTCATGATCACATTATCAAAGATCAAACCCTAATTCATACTCTACACTTATTAAAAGTATCAATGTATGCACATTACATGTTTATTACACAAGTATGAGTTTCTCTCTCATCCTCTCTAGGATGTTGATTACTCCATACTTTATTAAGTTGGATCATCCTTTCACTAAAGTACATGCAACTATGCTTATCATAGTGTATTGAGTTTATTAATTTCATAAGCATCAAATTACAATCACTCTAAGTGTACTATTCACCTAAGTACTTTAGAGGTACTTCCATTGTAATAAACCTTGAGATACTTCACAAACACTCATAGGGTTGTTTAACCTTACATGGTTTTGAGACTATTTGGTCTCTAAACAGTTTGAGACCATTTGAACCTTAAACGGTTTGGTACCACTCGATCTCTAAACGGTTTGAGGTCCTTTAATCTTCAAAAGGTTTGGATCTCTTTGATCTCCAAACGGTTTGGAACCTCTACACGGTTTGAAACTATTTGAACTAGATTTGGTTGAAACCGTTTGAAACCATTTGACCTAGATTAGGTTGAAACCGTTTGAACACGAAACGGTTTCAAACCATTTGGCCTAGGTTGTGTTGAAATCGTTTGAACTTTAAACGGTTTGAAATTGTTTGGCCTAGGTTATGTTGAAACCATTTGAACTTTAAACGGTTTGAAACCATTTGGCCTAGGTTATGACGTTTGAACTTTAAAAGGTTTGAAACTGTTTGGCCTAGGTTATGTTAAATCGTTTGAGCTTTAAACGGGTTGAAAACGTTTAGCCATACATAGTTGAAACCGTTTGATTTTGTTGATCTAGAGGTGTGTGAATAGATGATGTCATCATCATCAAGCTTCAGACATCCGTTTCTTCTATCCAGACAACTGATGGATTCATTAATTCATCAATTACGCAAGAAAAATTCGAGAAGATGGAAAGATCAACATATATTGCAAGATTGAAATCAAATAATAATATCAATGGGTTCAAGTTATATAACCCACCTCCAAAACAACTTCAAAGCTCCAAGATTTTTGTCTTTAATGATGAAGATAGCTCCTCAAATTATCCAAGGCACGTTCTCAACCCTTTTGAAGTAAAAGATTGCCAAAGTTGAGCATTGGATGGAAGAGAGAAGAAAAGAAGAGTTATAACTCGATTTAGCCTTCAACCCAAGGTTGATGATGACCATGGATCTTACCTTAAGCTTGGGGAACGCTCTCCTCCTTCTTCTTTGCTTCCTTGGTCATCGGCCTAAGTGGGGAGTGAATGTGTATTGCGAAAATAGCCTTTCAAGTAGTGGATAATTGAGTGTATATAATTGAATTCTTAGGAGAGAGAAAGTAGGAGGGAAGTCATCAACTTTCCTTGCCACGTGCCCCCTCCACTTCCTTGTCTCTAAAGCTATCCTTCTTATCTTCAAATTCCTTTGAATTATCCTTGAATTATAATTGACCATTTAAGCTCTTTAATATATATAATACTATTATCCATTAGCACTTTTATTTTAGTGGACATTACTTTTCAATTAAAAATGTAGGTAGATATTTTCACCTACTTAGGAATATCGATGCCTCTCAAGGTATTTTGGTTTCCATTCCATTATAGGATTTCGCCCATAGCTTTTTAGTTGATGGGCACTTCATTTAATTTATATATTTTTGCTACAAAATAACTTAGGGTTTCAATTATGCTTATTTCTTGATTATTTTATTATCAAGAGTATCATTTCTCAAATATGGTTCGAACAAGACGCCCCTTTCTTTTTATTTCTCTAAATGATACCAAGAGACAGTAGGGACATTCTTGAGGTGGTATTTTACATATTCAACCCTAGGTTTTGGGTAAATTGCAAATCACACCAAAATTAGTATTCAATGTACAAGTATTATTCAAACAAGCCCCTTCTTGGAATTTAGGCTTCCACAAACCATCCCTTAGCATACTTCTCATTCTTATGATGCTAAAGTACTTGAGGAACATTTATCATGTAACACTTTGCAAGGTAACCCCTTATATTGGGTAAATTGCACTTTAGTCCAAAACAAGCAAATATTGCTTCAACATTATTCAAATAGGACCAAAATTGAAACATAAGCTCTCCTTAATCTTAATTACTTTTCAAAAGATAAAAACAAGAATATAAATGACTTACTTAAGCAAAACTCCTAGGGTTAAGGCGTAACCCAGGTCAGGGATGTTACACTATTTAATAAAAGGAATAAGTAAGGAAGAGAGAAAAGAATAAGGGGAAAAGATAAAGGAATATTTCCCAAGGTGGGATTTCATGCCTTTTGGGTTTCTTGAGGCCCACAGAATCCAATATGATAATTTAATGGCTAAGGAAAGAGAAAATATGTGAGATATATATATATATATATATATATATATATATATATATTTAAGTGATAAATTGCAACTAGAGAAAGGGACTCGATTTCTTTAGATATTAAGCCCAAATTTGGCATGATGAAAGATTAAGTCATTAGTAAGATTCCCTCAAAATTTGGGATAAAATGGAGCTATGGATTAGGAGTTGTGATTTCTCCAAGTTATCCAAAATAATAAGGAATTATCTTAAAAATAGGAAATTCATTTTCCGTTGTGGTTGAACGTGAGGGATGAGGGCCGTTGGATCTTAATCCAACGAGCGCTGCTCATTGTCCAGTTTCAAAGGAACTGGGATACAAGCCCTGAACTGAGGGATTTTTTCCTTTAGATTTCTCGTAATCCAATGTATGTGCAAGCTTGGAAATTGTTTAGTTGAGTCCGGGAGGGAACCCCGAACCTTCTCAACCCTAATTTGTTGAGCCCTCGAAGCGTCCAGGAGAGACACCCAAATCACCTGAAGGTGAGGGTGGCAGTCAGTTAAGAAACCCTAAGAGGACCCCTCCTAGCCCTATAAAAGGACCCCCTCTCGAATCTACACCTCACACCGATCTCGAACGGCTGCCTCATGAGCCCCAATCTCCATCCTGTCCTTGGACTGCCCTCACTCTGACGAGAGCTCCACCGCAGGCTCACGCAAAGAAGAGAAGGAGGAAGAGGAGCTGTAGTCGTTGGATAGCGATCCACCTTGATCCCGCGAAGAGATCCAATGATCTAAGGAGCGACCGACTAAGTTAGATCGCTCACGACGTGGAGCGTCAGATCCAAATGGAGGACTAACAAACTACTGATCGAATGGTCAGAATTTTTTGATAAATCCTCCTCTCTGCTCGAATATTCCGAAAAATGTTTTTTTTAAAAATCATAGAAATTTGAAGAAAACTCTGATGATAAAAAGTTATATATGAAAGTTGATCAGAAAAATGTGAGGAATAACTAAAAATATTTAGAAGGCCTGAATCTGTATCTTTTTGCAAAAGTGTATTATTTTGATGAAAAAGGTAATAGAATTTGGTTAGAAACCCTAATTGATGATTTACGAAGTAGTAATAGGTTAATTCGAGTATGATTAACCTGTTATATGATAATGTTTCACCTTAACCTGTTTGGAAGATGAAATTGCAAGATTTAGGGTTTTAAACCTAATATGATGGGTAATGCACTTAGAAACCCTCAATAGGGGAAAAAGGAAAGAAAAGAGTATTTAATCCGAAATTAGGAGGTAACCTTAATATCTTTCATGAGGAGTAGATGAGATAATTAGGGTTGCGAGTAATTTTATAAAATTAGGGTTTAAAATAGTAAAAGTGAAGTGAAACCCTAATTGTAATCAAAACCCTAAAAAGGTCTAGTAACCCTAGAAAGCAACTAGGTTTAATAGACCTTGATGGTATGATCAATGATAGGAAAATTGGATGTATATTTCAGGATCATCTTGTGTGCTTGCTTGTTTATTGGATTCCTTACTTAGTTGGATTATTTCTGCACTCAAGTCAACCTGACAGGTATGTTGTTAATTATGGTTAATCACATTATTTTTCCGAAGATTTTCCAGATGATTAATTGCATTGGATGCAACCTATCAATTTGGATGTTCATACTTGCAAATCATAAAGTCACTATGATTATCACAATTATGATATAAGTGTGTATTCTTACACCTACATGCCACCTTGATGGATGATGCAAAAAGGTCAAGCCCAAGAGGGAAGACCCATGGGCACCATGAGTGGTGACCCCAGACACCAAGCTCAGGATAGAGAAGGTGGTCTTTATTGCATTACTGATGGGCACCATGAGAGGTGACCCCAAGCACCAAGCTCAGGATGGAGAAGGTGGCCTTAAGTCAATGGAAAAAGAGAAATCCTAAGGAGGGTATTAAGCGGTGGAGAATGTCACATTGAAAGTGTAAATTGGCTTGCTAATTAACTTGATTGTGATATTTAGATTGTTAGCCATATATGTGAAGTTTTGGTTGTCCCCACATATCATCATTTTCATTTATGCTGACCAACGTTTTGTTTGTCGGTGTTTTAGGTACAAGATTGAAAATGACAAAATAGTAAAGTGGCATATTATGAAAATAAGAATTAAAGTGCAAGGAGGATTAGTTAGATTAGATTGAAGCTGTGGATAGAAGTTAGATATCCAAATTTAAAGAAAAAGGTATGCAACGTTTTATTTTATTCTAGCTTTCAATATAGTTTGGTAGAATTTTATAATTATTATTGATTATTTGTCAAACCTTTGATCCGAGAAATTGGGATAACGGCTCTCACCTCTTGGTCTCCCTTAATTGGGGGTTACCGAGAGGTGGGGTCATTACATTTGGTATTTGAGCATTGGTTCTTCATTTAATCTTTAGTAATGATTAAATTTAACATATTCCATAGAATTGAGGGGGTTATTAGAGGATTTTCCGAAAGACAGAGGTCTCTCGAAAAGGATCACGTCCAGGGGTTGGCAATATTTTCCTCCGCACTACTAGTCAGAATACGAGGACTCCCGGATTTGTGTGACTGCCTGGCCAATGTATTAGGATCTGACTCGAAATAAGATACCTTTAGGACTCTCTCATCTATTTTCATCCCTCTCAACCCTAATTCTGTTAATATTCCAAGGTTTAGGGTTTTTCTCTCTCTTTCTCACCCTCTTGAAGTATGGGTACGTATAATAAGGTTAAGGAATCCTCCACCAAATGAATGAAAAAGCATGTAAATAAGATGTCATGGACATAAGCTTAATAGTTTAAGCATAAACATAAGCATAGTTTCATGCTTAGGTCATATGAAATGTGTTGTCATGCCCTCAGGAGAGACCTGAGGTTAGACCTTCTTGTTAGGAGGATGAAGTAGAGTTAGCCTTGGAGGAAGAGACCTCCATTAAAGGTAGAGACCAGGCACATCCTCTGAGGAAGATGCTAACCCTAACCCTAAGTAGTGGTTAGAGAGAGAGATGGCATGATGAGATGGAAGTCATGGTCGACCATGTGTGTGGGTTGACATGCTTTTGGTTTTGGATACCTATGATAGTATGAGCCATGTGAGGTTGGCTGACCTAGTATCTTTGGCGACTCAACCCTGGGAAATGTCGTGTATGTTAGGATGAAGGATAACTCCTTCATTGGTGAGGTTAGTGAAGAACTTATAGAAACCGTATGGGCTTATATGAGCATGGCATAGTATGCACCCAAAGTACATTAGTAGTTCTAGCAGTAGATTAAAACCTAGGCTTGAAGGACATGTTGGATAGTTTATGAGATAAGCATGGAGAGCTATGGATAATCTTGAGTGAACATATGTTTCACTCATGTAGGGGTATGCTTGTGAGCTTGATCCACCTTGGAGAGAGAACCCCTAGTAGTAAGATTGTTTGTAGGGTTAGCTCTAGAGAGAGAGAGCAAGACCCGAGTAAGAAGGTTGGAAGACTATACTCTGAGATTTGAGGAACAATGAGGAGTTGGGTATGTTTTAATATAGAATGGAGGACCTAAGTGGATGGTTGTGGTTGCCTTGTGCATAATCCTGGTGGTTTCTTGGTTGCCTTTAGAGGAACTAAACCCGAGAAGAAAGATGAGGTTGATGGTACCTATGTGCAGATGATATAGGTGCTTACTTTCTAGGGATAGGAAGAAGAGTTCCTTAGACCCTGAGGAGGTTTAGTAACAAGTTGTAAGGTCTTATACCTAATTGCTTGTCCTTGAGGAGAACTCGACTCTGAGGTGTTGTTCAAGTGGAAGGATAATAGGATGTGAATGATGCACCTCGTACATGCTTGGTTCATTGTTAGAATGTTGAGCATGTAGTTGGACAACTGTTGCATAAGAGGTGAACCTAGGGATCCTAGACCTATAAGAGGGTAAATAGTAGTACCTGGTGCACCTGATGCTCATGATGAGATTTGAGTTTCTATAGATTTGAGCATGGCACTCCTCATTTTTAGAGATAAAGGAGATCCCTGAGATTAAGGTGTATGTTTGATGAACCCCTTGCATATAAGTTGGTGACATGGGAAGGTATGATCTTGGTCCAATATTGAGGATTGAGAACAAGTATGACCTACCATGGAGACCTAGCATGGTTTAGTAGTGGTCTGCTTGTTAGCTACGTGCCTTAGTAGCTTGCTAGGGTTAAACATGATCATGTGAATGTAAACCCTGGACATAAGGATGTTTGTGACCTTTGTTGTTATCAAGAGATAGCTTCCTCCCATCTTGGGAGAGGGACCCTTCTGTAGGGTATGGATAACTTTGGTTGGGTTGAGGTAACCTATAGAGGTCTCATAGGATCTTGAGAAGCTAAGTGGAGAGTACATAGTATGAGAATGAACCTGTAGACCCATAGATAACCATCACTAAATGCATGTGGATGTGTTACCATGGAGGTAACCGATATGGGGCCTAACTGAGGTAGGTAAGTCACCATGATCCCTATGAAAGGATGTAAGTCAGACCACGAATGTTGAGAGAGATGATGGGGACTTGGGTAAGGTTTCAAGTTGTCTATGTGTTATGTTTGGATCCTAAGTCTATCTTAGGGTCAG
Organism: Alisma plantago-aquatica; assembly: GCA_963693085.1. Taxonomy (NCBI): domain Eukaryota; kingdom Viridiplantae; phylum Streptophyta; class Magnoliopsida; order Alismatales; family Alismataceae; genus Alisma; species Alisma plantago-aquatica. The sequence goes on along the minus strand of OY856414.1, from coordinate 283,008,486 downwards.
GTAGGGATAAGATTTATGGGAGTAGGAGTTGCCTAATTCCCTAGTTGCACGTGACCATAGGGTCGGGAGGTAAAAACTATCACTGTCTAAGGGCCATGGGTTAAGAGATTGATCACCTTCATGAACCCATGGGACCCAAAGGTCAAATGAGGAGGGCACTCTCTGATGCATAAGGGAAGATGAGATAATTAGGGTTGTGAGTAATTTTATAAAATTAGGGTTTAAAATAGTAAAAATGAAGTGAAACCCTAATTGTAATCGAAACCCTAAAAAAGGTCTAGTAACCCTAGGAAGCAACTAGGTTTAATAGACCTTGATGGTAGGATCAATGATAGGAAAATTGGATGTATATTTTAGGACCATCTTGTGTGCTTGATTGTTTACTGGATTTCTTGCTTAGTTGGATTATTTCTGCACTCAAGTCAGTCTGACAGGTATGTGGTTAATTATGATTAATCACATTAGTTTTATGAAGGTTTTCCAGATGATTAATCACATTGGATGCAACCTATCAGTTTGGATGTTCATACTTGCAAATCACAAAGTCACTATGATTATCACAAGTATGATATTAGTGTGTATTCTTGCACCTACATGCCACCCTGATGGATGATGAAAAAAGTTCAAGCCCAAGAGGGAAGACCCATGGGCACCATGAGTGGTGACCCTAGACACCAAGCTCATGATAAAGAAGGTGGTATTTATTGCATGACTAATGGGCACCATGAGAGGCGACCCCAGGCACCAAGCTTAGGATGGAGAAGGTGGCCTTAAGTCAATGGAAAAAGAGAAACCCTAAGAAGGGTATTCTAGGGTTAGGGAAAAAGCGGTGGAGAATGTCACATTGAAATCATAAATTGGCTTTTTAATTAACTTGATTATGATATTTAGATTGTTAGCCATATATGTGAAGTTTTGGTTGTCCCCACATACCGACATATTTGTTTATGCTAACCAACATTTTGTTTGTCGGCATTTTAGGTACAAGTTTGAAAAGGACAAATAGTAAAGTGGCATATTATGAAAATAAGAATTAAAGTGCAAGGAGGATTAGTTAGATTAGATTGAAGCTGTGGATAGAAGTTAGATATCCAAAGTTAAAAAAAAGGTATGCAAAGTTTTATTTTATTCCAACTTTCAGTATAGTTTGGTAGAATTTTATAATTATTATTGATTATTTGTCAAACCTTTGATCCAAGAAATTGGGATAACGACTCTGACCTCTTGGTCTCCCTTAATTGGGGGTTATCGAGAAGTGGGGTCGTTACATTTGGTATAAGAGCATTGGTTCTTCATTTAATCTTTAGTAATTATTAAATTTTACAAATTCCATAGAACCGAGGGAGTTATTAGAGGATATTCTGAAAGATAGTGGTGTCTAGAAAAGGATCACGTCTGGGGGCTGGCAATATTTTCCTCTGTACCTCTAGTCGGAATACGAGGACTCCCAGATCTATGTGACTGCCTAGCCAATGTCTTAGGATCTCACTCGAAATAAGATACCTTTAGGACTCTCTCATCTATTTTCATCCCCTCACAACCTAATTATGTTAAGATTATGAAGTTTAGGGGTTTTCTCTCTCTTCCTCACCCTCTTGAAGTATGTGTATGTATAATAAGGTTAAGGAATCCTCCACCAAATTAATGAAAATGCATGTAAATAAGATGTCATGGACATAAGCTTAATAGTTTAAGCGTAAACTAAAGAACAATTGCAGGCTTAGGCCATATGACATGTGTTGTCATGCCCTTAGGAGAGACCTGCGGTTAAACCTTCTTGTCAGGAGGATGAAGTAGAGTTGGTCTTGGAGGAAGAGACCTCCATTAAAGGTAGAGACCTGGCACATCCTCTAAGGATGATGCTAACCCTAACCCTAAGTGGTGGTTAGAGAGAGATGGCTTGATGAGATGGAAGTCATGGTCGACCATGTGTGTGGGTTGACATGCTTTTAGTTTTGGATACCTATGATAGTATGAGCCATGTGAGATTGGCTGACCTAGTACCTTTGGCGACTCAACCATGGGTAGGGTTGTGTATGTTAGGGTGAAGGATAAATCATTCATTGGTGAGGTTAGTGAAGAACCTATAGAAACCCTATGGGCTTATATGAGCATGGCATAGTATGCACCCAGAGTACGTTAGTAGTACTAGCAGTAGGTTAAGACCTAGGCCTGAAGGACATGTTGGATAGTTTATGAGATAAGAATGGAGAGCTATGGATAATCTTGAGCGAACATAGGTTTCACTCATGTAGGGGTATGCTTGTGACCTTGATCCACCTTGGAGAGAGAACCCCTAGTAGCAAGATTGTTTGTAGGGTTATCTCTACAGAGAGAGAGAGCAAGACCCGAGTAAGAAGGTTGGAAGCCTATACTCTGAGATTTGAGGAATAGTGAGGAGTTTGGTATGTTTTAACCTAGAATGGATGACCTAAGTGGATAGTTGTGGTTTCCTCCTGCATGATCCTGGTGGTTTCTTGGTTGCCTTTAGAGGAACTAAACCCGAGAAGAAAGATGAGGTTGCTGGTACCTATGTGCAGATGATATAGGTGCTTACCTGCTAGGGATAGGAATTAGAGTTCCTTAGACCCTGAGGAGGTTTAGTAACAAGTAGTAAGGTCTTATACCTAGTTAGTTGTCCTTGAGGAGGACTCAACTCTGAGGTGTTGTTCAAGTGGAAGGATAATAGGACGTGCATGATGCACCTCGTACATGCTTGGTTTGTTGTTAGAATGTTGAGCATGTAGTTGGACAACTGTTGCATAAGAGGTGAACCTAGGGTTCCTAGACCTATAAGAGGGGAAGTAGTAGTACCTGGTGCACTTGATTCTCATGATAAGATTTGAGTTTCTATAGATTCGAGCATGGCACTCCTCATGTTTAGTGGAAAAGGAGATCCCTGAGATTAAGGTGTATGTTTGATGAACCCTTTGCATATAAGTTGGTGACATGGGCATGTATGATCTTGGTCTAATATTGAGGATTGATTACAAGTATGACCTACCATGGAGACCTAGCATGGTTTAGTAGTGGTCTGCTTGTTAGCTACGTGCCTTAGTAGCTTGCTAGGGTTAAACATGCTCATGTGAATGTAAACCCTGAACATAAGGACGTTTGTGACCTTTGTTGTTATCAAGAGATAGCTTCCTCCCATCCTGGGAGAGGGACCTTTCTATAGGGTATGGATCAACTTTTGTTGGGTTGAGGTAACCTAAAGAGGTCTCATAGGATCTTGAGAAGCTAAGTGGAGAGTACATAGTATGAGAATGAACCTGTAGACCCATAGATAACCATCACTAAGTGCATGTGGATGTGTTACCATGGAGGTAACCAGTATGGGGCCTAACTGAGGTAGATAGGTCGCCATGATCCCTATGAAAGGATGTAAGTCAGACCATGAATGCTGAGAGAGACGATGGGGACTTGGGTAAGGTTTCAAGTTGGATATGTGCTATGTTTGGATCCTAAGTCTATCTTAGGGTCAGGTAGGGATAAGACTGATGGGAGTAGGAGTTGCCTAATTCCCTAGTTGCACATGACCATAAGGTTGGGAGGTAACAACTGTCATTATCTGAGGGCCATGGGTTAGGAGATTGATCACCTTCATGAACCCATGGTACCATAAGGGAAAATAAGGAGGGAACTATATGATGCATAAGGGAAGAGGGATGACCCCAAAAGTTTCGGCACCCTCCAGACCTAGAGGATATGACTAAGGAGTGTGTGATGTCCCAAGTGTGTTTGAGACTAGTTCATGATGTTGAGACATGTGGTGCACGTTTCAGTTTAGATTGTAGGTGTATTGGCAATGTGGGATGTACCATCTCTACTCTTGGAATAGGAAGAACTCTATATTTGGTCTGTAGCCAAATGCTTATTTCCTCTTGTTATGGGAGTGAGAGATAGGACAGTACGCATGCCATACACCAAGGATAAAGATGATGTGAGTTGTAATGTTGCTATGAGGTATGAAAACAGAGATGATAACATACCCTTGTGGAGTGAACGATGCAAGGATGGTTTACAAACACTGATAGAACTAATGTAGTCATCTTATGAGGATTTTTTATCACAAGCTATGTGGAATATATGAGTTATACAGGGTTGACTTCGAAAACTAAGAGGATGAACTCAAGGGTTTTCTTGATAAAGATAGACTTATAGAACTAGATGAGTTAATAAGTGGAATACATGGAGGTGTATGTCTTCAACATTACCTAACACATAAAAATGAAAGGTGGTAATGGATGCTCTTGTTGAGATGCAGGTGCCTAGTCTAGGTAGTTAGGTTAACCCTAAGTGGTGAGATATGTTTGGCTAACACTCAGATATAATGAGATCTGTTAATCTAGTTAGTGGTTGCTTGGTTAGCCAGCCTAGGGCTTGTTGTGATAGAAGGATGGTGGTAGAACCTCATATTCACTTCCATGCGGTGGAACTAAGTACATGACGAAGTCAATGCTAATACAGCTTATCATCCCTAACTGATGGTTAGTATGATCCAGACTAGAGGGTCTGATGAGAGCATGTGTGCTCATTCACGGTGATACATGGAGACAATTCTTGTCTTATGAAAGTTGTGATGTTAGCCCCATAGCCAGTATCGAGATGTAGGAAGCTCTGTAATGGGGGTTGTGTCGGTCACCGCTTCACTAAGATGATGTTGGTGAAGGGACCTCATGAAGGTCAGAAAAAGACCACAGTGTGTGCGCAGATGAAGTCGCTTTGATTGTGTGATGGCTAAAAGAGAGCCCAGGGGTGACATGAGTCATGAGCTGATGCAAAGAAGACTGACAAGTAGTTCACTATGAGAGAATATGTGATATGAAAATTCGACCCCTCGGAGCTATAGTTGAGAAGTTGAGTCCCCGATACATGGGTCCATTTGAAATGGATTAGTGGAGATGCTTGTGTATAGCCTTACCCCTCAGGATAACATGATGTATGATGTGTTCCATGAGTCTGATCTAGAGCTCTATGTGAGGTACCCAAGCCATGTGCTGAGCCATGAACCTATTTAGCTTTGAGAGAAGCTGAAATGTCATGAGTCACCTATGAGGGTACAAGATACCAAGGTGAGAGTGAGCTCATATGTAAGAGTATCAGATGATGAAGGTTTGGGAAGCACCATGGAGATGGTAAAGCCACATGGGAGCCATGATGGACATGAGGAAGTCTTATCCTGGTTGGTTGTATGTTTTATGGAATTTTGAGGGCAAAATTACTATAAGAGGGGAAGGATGTTACAACCTCGATTTTGCATGTATTTTCATAGTTGAAATGTAATGATTTTATGAATTTGGAATTAATTGAAAAGGTTGTATGCTTTTCTTCAAGGAAGGGACTTCTTTGCAAATCTCCCTTTTGATAGGAATTTCGTGGTTCCTATTATTATATTAATTTAGTAATGGATATAAAAGAGAAGAAAAGAAGAAAAGTCCAAATAATAGAAAAAGATAAAAGATAATGGATATTAAGCAACATATTTATGAGAAATACATAGAAATATCTAGAAAGTGGCATTTATGGCCACAATTGAATGAATTTCGTTTGCAATAGTCTTGTTGGTTGTTTAGTGGCTTTATTGGCTATTGAGCCCCATTACAACAAAAAGAAAGATAAAAGAAAAAGGAATCTATTTAATAAAAGGAATAAGTAAGGAAGAGAGAAAAGAATATGGGAAAAGGCAAAGGAATATTTCCCAAGGTGGGATTTCGTGCCTTTAGGGTTTCTTGAGGTCCAAGGAATCCAATATGATAATTTAATGGCAAAGGAAAGAGAAAATATGTGATATATATATATATATTTAAGTAATAACTTGCAACTAGAGAAAGGGACCCGATTTCTTTAGATATTAAGCCCAAATTTGGCATGATGAAAGATTAAGTCATTAATAAGATTCCCTCAAAATTTGGGATAAAACAGAGCTATGGATTAGGAGTTGTGATTTCTCCAAGTTATCCAAAATAATAAGGAATTATCTTAAAAATAGGAAATTCATTTTCCTTTGTGGTTGAACGTGAGGGATGAGGGCCATTGGATCTTAATCCAACAAGCACCGCTCATCGTCTAGTTCCAAAGGATCTGGGATACATGCCGCAAACTGAGGGATTTTTCCCTTCAGATTTCTCGTAATCCAATGCATGTGCAAGCTTGGATATTGTTTAGTTGAGTCCGGGAGGGACCCAAACCTTCTCGACCCTAATTTCTCAAGCCCTCAAAGCGTCTAGGAGATACGCCCAAATCACCCGAAGGTGAGGGCGGCGGTCAGTTAAGAAACCCTAAGAGGACACCTCCTAGCCCTATAAAAGGACCCCCTCTCAGCTCTACACCTCACACCGATCTTGAACGGCTGCCTCACGAGCCCCGATCTTCTTCATGTCCTTGATTGCCCTCACTCTAATGAGAGATCCATCGTGGCGCCGCTGTAGGCTCGCGCAAAGAAGAGAAGGAGGAAGAGGTGCATCAGCCGTTGGATAGCGATCCACCATGATTCCGCGAAGAGATTCAACGATCCGAGGAGTAGCCGGCTAAGTTAGATCACTCGTGATGCAGAGCATCATATCCAAATGGAGGACCAACAGACTACTGATCGAACGGCCGGGAATTTTTGGTAAATCCTCCTCTCTGCTCGAATATTCCAGAAAAATGCTTTTCCTTGTAAAAATCATAGAAATTCGTAGAAAACTCTGATGATAAAAAGTTATATATGAAAGTTGATCAGAAAAATGCGAGAAATAAGCTAAAAATAGTTAGAAGGCTTGAGTCTGTATCTTTGTGCAAAAGCGTATTATTTTGATGAAAAAGGTAATAAAATTCGGTTAGAACCCTAATTAATGATTTAAGAAGTAGTAATAGGTTAATTCGAGTATTATTAACCTTTTATATGATAATGTTGCACCTTAACCTGTTTGGAAGACGATATTGCAAGATTTAGGGTTTTAAACCTAATATTATGGGTAATGCACTTAGAAACCCTCAATAGGGGAAAATGGAAATAAAAGTGTATTTAATCCGAAATTAGGCGATAACCTTAATATCTTTCATGAGGAGTAGATGAGATAATTAGGGTTGTGAGTAATTTTATAAAATTAGGGTTTAAAACAGTAAAATTGAAGTGAAACCCTAATTGTAATCGAAACCCTAAAAAAGGTCTAGTAACCCTAGGAAGAAACTAGGTTTAATAGACCTTGATGGTATGATCAATGATAGGAAAATTGGATGTATATTTTAGGACCATCTTGTGTGCTTGATTGTTTACTGGATTTCTTGCTTAGTTGGATTATTTCTGCACTCAAGTCAGCCTGACAGGTATGTGGTTAATTATGATTAATCACATTAGTTTTATGAAGGTTTTCTAGATGATTAATCACATTGGATGCAACCTATCAGTTTGGATGTTCATACTTGCAAATCATAAAGTCACTATGATTATAAAAATTATGATATAAGTGTGTATTCTTGCACCTACATGCCACCCCGATGAATAATGCAAAAAGGTCAAGCCCAAGAGGGAAGACCCATGGGCACAATGAGTGGTGACCCCACACACCAAGCTCAGGATAAAGAAGGTGGTCTTTATTGCATGACTAATGGGCACCATGAGAGGTGACCCCAGACACCAAGATTAGGATGGAGAAGGTGGCCTTAATTCAATGGCAAAAGAGAAACCCTAAGGAGGGTATTCCAGGGTTAGGGCTAAAGCGGTGGATAATGTCACATTGAAAGATGAAATTGGCTTGTTAATTAACTTGATTGTGATATTTAGATTTTTAGCCATATATGTGAAGTTTTGGTTGTCCCCACATACCGACATATTCATTTATGCTGACCAATGTTTTGTTTGTCGGCATTTTAGGTACAAGTTTGAAAAGGAGAAATAGTAAAGTGGTATATTATGAAAATAAGAATTAAAGTGCAAGGAGGATTAGTTAGATTATATTGAAGTTGTGTATAGAAGTTAGATATCCAAAGTTAAAAAAAAAGGTATGCAAAGTTTTATTTTATTCCAACTTTCAGTATAGTTTGGTAGAATTTTATAATTATTATTGATTATTTGTCGAACCTTTAATCCAAGAAATTGGGATAATGGCTCTGACCTCTTGGTCTCCCTTAATTGGGGGTTACCGGTAGGCGGGGTCGTTACACATCCCTTCATGGGAATCATGTCGACCTACCTATCTTGGTCCATCCCCATACAGGTTACCTCCATGGCAACATATCCTCATACCCCTTTAGAGATGGTCACACATGGGTCTATAGATTCATGCTCATACTATGTTCTCTCCACTTAGCTTGTAAAGCTATTATAAGTGACCTCGTAAGGTTACCTCAAACCTAAACCAAAGCTGGTACTCACCCTACATGAAGGGTCCCTTCCTAGGATGGGAGGAAAACTATCTCTTGATAGTAACAAAGGTCACAAACGTTCTTGCATCCAAGGTCTACATCATCATGTATATGCATAGCTCCTATCATGATACCTATGCATGTAGCTTGCAAGAAGACATTCTAATAAACCATGCTAAGTTCCTTGGTACGTCATACATATTCATCATTCCTCAAGGTTGGACCAATATCATATGTACATATGTCACCAACTTCTGTGAGTGGTTCATCAAACATATATCTCAATTTGAGTGGGGTTTCCTTTTGTTGTAACACATGAGGGGGTTCCATAGTCAAATACCATGAACTCAATCATCCTTATGAGCATCATGTGCACCAAGTACTACTACTTCCCCTCTTTGGTCTAGGAACCCCAGGTTCACCTCCTATGCATCAATAGTCTAACTGCAAGATCACCTATTCAACCATGAACCGAACCTATACCAGATAGGGAATATACATCCTAAAACTCTTCCATGTTAAAAAAAACTTTTAGAATCCTACACCAGGAAAACCAACTGGGTGTAAGGCCACACAATTTGTTACTATACCCCTTCAAGGTCTATGGAACTCTCCTTCCTACACCTAAAAGTTAGGAACTTATATCATCTGCATGTTCATTCACAAAGCCTCTTTCTCTCTTCTAGGATTTGGTTCCTCTAAAGACATCCTAGGTACGATAAGCCTCCAAGGATCATGCATGGGGCAACCACATATATCTACTCAGGGTCGTCTGTTCTAGGCCATATTATACCAAACTTCTCGTGATTCCTCATGTCTCAGAGTCAAGATTTCGAACCTTCTTCATCGGGGTTACACGCCTACACTTATCTAGGTCCTACCACTGGAGGTTCTCTCCCTATAGATGGGTCAAGCTCTTAAGGTTACACGCCTACCCTTATCTTGGTGAAACATACTATCAAAACTTATGTCTGGAGAAGATCATCCAAGGCTATGTATGCCTATCTAACAAACTATCAGGCATAACCCCTGGCTCAGGTCTAAAACTGGGTTCCCGCCTTGTTACCATGCACTTCTACATAGGTACATGCCTCTTTTCTGTTCATGTATTATCGTTAGGGTTCCTACATGGTCTCCTCTAACCTTCTCAATGAGGGAGCAATCCCTCACCCTCAACGGGCACGACCCACCCAAGGTCAGGTCACCACAAGGCACCAGGGGTCAAACAACCACACATAGTCTATGTTTTTCATGCATACTCAAAACCTCTATGTAAACCATGCACATCAAACCCACATACATACATGCATGGTCAACTATGATATCTAACTCATTGTATATTCTCTTTTTCTATCCACCGCTTAAGGTTTTGGGTTGAGCATCATCCTCATAGGATGGGTCAAGTCTCTTCCTTTTATTAGAGGCTTCTTCCTCCAAGGCTATCCCTCTCCTCCTCATCCTACGAGAAGGTCTAACCTCAGAGCTCTCCCGAGGGCAACCCAAGCATGTAACTAAACTCAGTCTGAGTTTCTAATTATCAAAACTTATGTCTATGACATCTTTCTTACATGCTTTTTATTATTTGGTGGGGGATTCGTTAATCCTTATTCCCAAAACTCAAGAGGGTGGTGGAGATAGAGAGAAGCCCTAATCTCTTAATGTTATTCAATGAAAGGGGTAGAGAAGGGATGAAGACAGATGAGAGAAGGCCTAGAGGTATCTTAATTCGAGTCAAATCCTCCAATTTTAGCCAAGTAGTCACTCAAAATCTGGGAGTCCTCATAGACCGAATAGCGGGGTAGAGGAAAGCCTTGCCAGCCCTCAGATTGTGATCTTTTCTAGACACCTACATCATTAGAAAATCCTCTAATAACTCCCTTGGGTTCTAAAGAGTGTGTAAAATTTAATAATTATTAGAGATTAAATGGAAATCCATGCTCTGATACCAAATATAACTACCCCACCCCTCGGTAACCCCCAATTAAGGAAGACCAAGAAGCTAGAGCCACTATCCCAAAATAGGATCATATGGTTTTGCAAATAATAAAAGATAATTAATAAATTCTACCACAACTAAGCTTAAAATAGGATAAAAAATTTCTTTTCACATACCTTGAAAAATATAGGATTTGAGGGACTTTACCCAGGTAAGAAACTATCTATTTACAATCCTCCAATTCTTTATTGAGCTTTATTCATTAAATGTCACTTTAAAGGAATATCCAATTTCTGATAAACCTAAAATGCTGACAAATAAAATGGCAGTCCGTGTAATGAATTATACTATTATGTGGGGGAACCAAAATCTTGCATCTATTTGTAACCACATAATACAATCAAATTATTGCTTAACAGATCAAACTTTACATATTAAACATAACTACTCAATCCCTACATATCCTTGCATCTATGCTATCCCTGCACTGGACATGGATACTACCTCTCTCATATGGTAGATCTCAAATAGCCCCTATGATCCTACCTCACAGGTAGACCACGACTTAGGGTTGTGTAGTCGTATGGTCCTACCCAAGGGTAGACCAACACATTGACTCATGATATCCTCATGATCCTACCCAAAGGGTAGACCATGTACTAGGTCATCCATCTCATCATCATCAAAGCTACAGAGGAGGACTAGGATGTGAGCCAGTCATGCATATATATTTATGGTGATAGTCATAGTCACTTTATAGTTTCATGAAATAAATGTCAACCAAGCTATTAATTTCAAGAAACTGGTAAAACTTCAAAAATCGTCATGAAACTAGATATATTAGTCATAAGTGTAACCATATACCTATTTTGTAGATCTCAAAGAAGCAATATATCCAAATCCAAATAGATGTCCAATCAAGCAAGCCAATCAATCAATCAAGCAAACATTGATGTTGAAAACATGTATAATGTCTAATTGTCACAAACATATCCCAAACAACTCCTTATTTACTTGGGACACCTTTCTTAGGTTTCTAAGTCTCATTAGGATTCATTAGGGCTTCTTAGATCAATTTCTCAAACTTTATCCTTTTTAGGTCAACAAACCCTAAAATAACTTTTCTACTCATAAAACCCTAATTACTCAAATTATCCACATTAAGGACCTTTTATACTCAAATTGGCTTTGTAACAACATATCTCTGTCTTATTCATGGATTTGTACAATTAAAACCATTAAAAGTCATAATTATTAAAATTGGGGCTTCTAGGCCCATTAATACATATTCATGTACATGGAACCCAAAATTAAGCCAATTATTCATAAAGATCATATTTTTAGACCTAATTCTCTCTTTAATTAACAACAAGTTAATATTGCTCATAACACCCAAAGAACATTATTAGATCTAATTATCATCAATTATTAGGGTTTTTCATCAATTAAACCATTAAAGATGATATCTTTATATCATTTTTGAATTTCAAGAAGAATCAAGCTTCCATTATATCTTTAATGGATTTCTTGCATTTGTTTGATCGATTTTCATATATAGTTTATGTTGATCCGGATTACCAATAATTAATTATGATTTTGCAAAATAAAGATAGTTGAGCCAATTAGTAACAACCACATCATCACACTTACCTCTTCCATTGCTTTTCCACACTGTTAATCTGTAGCCAATGGCCCATGGACAACTCATCCACTCGTCCCAGTGAGGTGATGGCTATAAACAAGGCTAAAAGACGTGTTTTCCCTTTCTTCTATTCATCAGGGTCGGGGGAAAGGAAGTCTATTCCTCCCAACTCATCTTCAAGATCTTGCCTGCCTTCTGTTCGTGAGCCAGGCCCTGACACCGGTCAACAGGAAGGTTGATCCCGTGCTTTAGGGCACCAAAGCTCTGGGCCAATGAGATGACACCACTGCCTGGTCCGTCCAAACCCAACGGCGGCGTCAATTCTTGCCAAGGACAATAGGAATAGGTAAGATGACGAGGAAGCCCTCTGATAGAAAACTAAGAAGAAGAAGAGATAGAATAGGTTTGGCGATAGAAATTGAAGACTAAGATGGTTACCACCAGTTTGATGGAATCTCCTTCTCATTGGGTCTCCCTTATACTGGATGACCATGCCTTATATATAGCCCCAAGCATGGTAGCCGAGAAGCCATGGTTTCCTAATTCAAGAAAAACTCTATTAGGCAATGAAACCCCACAGAACTCAGGGTAGATCAACTCGGATTGGTCTCTTGATTTATTGGACATGTTTCCTAAATGAGTTGTGCCTTGGTTCGCAAGAGTTTCACTCGGGAAGACTCACAACCATTGTTCCCTTTTTACCTTTTCCAAATCAAGGTAAAAGATGATCTCAAGATCATCAGATCACCACCCAACAACCATCATTGAGCGTGACACTCACCTGGGTCGGGCTTATGGTTTCAGATTCGAATTGAAATGTGACAAATCACATTATTATACTAGATAACCCTTCACTTTAAGGAACTTAACAAATGCATAACTCTCTCCTCTTTTATCCAATTGTTCCCAAATTTTAAAGGCAAGTCCATAATGACTTAAAATACTTGTGTGTCAAGTTGGGACTCAAATTTGAAAGTATGCGAGACTTTTCTTCATATGCAAGTTATCTCTTAATAAGGCATATTTTATTCATTTTTTCTCTCTCTTACTCTTTTATTCTCTTAATTTGGATTCATTTTACCATTAGAAACCTTTTGGATCCGAAATATCATCCATGATAATCATTCATACATATTTCCACATATTTCTCATATTTTCATCATTATCTCAAATTTCCATGTTAATAATGCATTATTTGATTTCTTCTTTTTCTTTTAATCATATTGGACTCATTAGCATATTATGATCCACGAAATCACATGAAAAAAGGAATTATTCTAAAGAAAAATCCATTTAGTGCACATAAATCATACAATTCCCATGATTATAAATTTATTGGAGAAATTGCATTTCAAACCATTCAAACCCAAAAATTGGTGTTGTAACATCAGACATGGTCATAGATTAAAATCTAGAAAGGAAGAAACACTCAAAGAAGAGAGGAATAAGCATCATAATGATTAATCAGTCCCTAACCTTACCGATGAATTCATATTCATCCTAGTTTTAGTTACATCTTCAACCTAATTTTGTATTCAATACCATCATTTTAGCTTAGAACTAGCTTGCATTTTGATTTTCTTCATTTTATGGTAATTCATAAGGTTTTGATGTAATTTCTTGGTTTTCATGGCAAGCTCAAACTACATCTCATGGTAGAAGAATAGTAGGCGGTGGTCCCACTAGTTGACCAGCGGGCACAAAAAACCTTTGAATAAATGAACCATATTTTGATGATTTGTTCCTTCATCAGTTGTTGAATCCATCAATTTGCATTGGACCTACCAAGGCATCAATTTCCATTGTTCTACCCCTATCGATATACATCACTTCTTCCAAACCTTTGTCTTACAACACTCTATCTTTCCTTCTGTTGAAAACCAAAGGGAATCCAACGCCATCCTACCGATGGTCGGCTTCTGAAGGCCCATCAAACAATGGATGCTCAACACCTGCTTTCCAAAATAAAATACTATATTCTTTAGATAGATGTTTTGCATCCGACAACCAAAGGTAGTTCTTCATGGTCTTTTGATGCCTAATAAATGATGGTTGTCCTGCTCTTGACTTCCAATGGAACTTTTGCACGTGCCTTTCAAAAGATTTCTGCACACATCTTCTGAAGGAAGTCCATCAGTCAAAAACCTCAAGAAATTTTATGCTTGGCTTCCGATGGATGCATTCCAATGGAAGCATTGCACCCTCTTCTAATGGAACCCAAACCCATCACCTACCTATGGTCGTCCTAACCATTCATGTAAAATACTCAACTTTGGTATATTTGAATTTCATGTGTATAAGACTTGATTTGACAAGATGAATTGCCTAATTTAATAATTGATAGAATAGTGATGTTATCTTTGTAGCATGTGTTGAACCTATGCCCCAAGGAAGACCCATGAGACTATTTGCTTTGCAAATAGGTCCTTGTGGCACAAGTTAAAGAAATTAAAGGAATTTGTGAATAAATAAAAGATAATAGCTCACTATTTGTTAGATAATTGAAATATAGAATAATAGACAACTTTCCAAAATATTCTAAGATGATTTGTAATTTAGATAATCAATATAGTAATTATCTAGACATGACTAGTAACACAAGTTTTGATGCATCAAATAAGGATATCATGGCCTGAGTTGTGGCATAATTGAATATAATGAGGAAGCTAATATAATTCTAGAATTGAGAAGAAAATGACTTTCTATATGGTGTGGGTGATTAGTTTAAGGATATACTTAAGGAAAAGTTTCATATGTGAAAGTTGTCCCAATAAATCCCAAAAGTTTCCATCCAAGTTTCATTAGAAAAGGGTGTACCTAGTGGTCTAAGGAAAATTGAGAAGAAAGGCAGGACCTAGTTGTAATAATGAAATCATGTTTCCTTATTTGCAGAAATTAAATGATTTTCAAACTTTATGTGCACCATTTGACGTGTCACACACTTAGTGTCTGCTGCATCAATTATCAATGATGTTGAGGTCGTCTTCTACCTCCGGACTTGTTTGAAAAGCCATGTTGTAGTAAGTGATCTTCCCCCTCAGACTTTTCTCTCTCTCTAATCCTCAATAACATCAGAAAACTCCTCCTTTTAATTCCAAAAACTCGTATGAACCTACCTATCCCAATTTTCCTCTGCTTTTGTGTAAGATCGGGGCTTTCCCCAATTGTTTGTGGAGTCAAAACTCCATTGAAAGCAAACCTGAATCCCTGCCGACCAGAGGCTATATCTATAACTCTAGAGTCTCATCTCTAGACCAAGGCACACATTATGAAGCCATGGGCATTGCTCAAAGAATCCCACAATACCCTCATCTTCCTCGTCTTGATTCCTTGAGCACGGAGGACTCCAACAAGCCCTTGGGCCGAGTTCTAACCTAGGATAGTAGTCCCGAGATATGTAACTACTTTAGAGTATCTCTAGAAGTTCTTTGACTCATAACCTTTCTTCTTAGCAAGCCTAGATAAGGATTCCAAATCTTCCTTGCAAGGTTTGACGATGTGTATACCGTCAACAAACCCAAACCCCATTCTTTCTACCCAAGCCCTTTCCGGAGGAGCTGAGACTACCAAAGAGTTTGACAAGATCCAATAGAGGTACTATCACCTTTTCCCAACTCTCTGAATCCCTGGAGCATGTAGTCAACTTGCTGGTTGACCCGGACAAGCACAAGGCGGGAGCCGATCGTGAGGAAGGAGATAAAGATAGCGAAAACACAACCCTACATTGAGGTCAACACAGTAGGGAAAGGGCCCTAATGCCCTTTTGGCCCAGATAAGAGACTAGCTAACATTGATTCTTGGAGTTGATAGGGCGCTAGTCCATTGGCTAACTCAGAATGCATGGCTATTTTTAGGAAACATGCTACTTCCTGACGTGGTATCTTCTCATTGGCCCAGATAATCTTATTCAATTATTAATGTAACTAATTATTGGTAAATCATATGATAATCAAACTATATATCAAGATTATCATAAAAAGGAGTAGATCACAAGTAAAATACTTTGGGAACCTAATTCTGCTTCCTGTTTTGAAAGTACACCTAGATCATGTATATAAGATGATTAATACATGCAACACTATATCGAACATGTTGAATAATAATGAATCCCTTTATTTGAGATATAATATGATATTTCTAAACATAATAAGAATCCAATATGATGATGAATAATTAGGATTTCTAAAGTGAATAATCATACATATAATGAATTAGGGTTTTGAAATCAATGATGTAACTTGCTATGACCGCAATGCACATGATCTGATAACATGGTAGATTTGATAATCATGGTTGCACTTAATATGAATTAGGATTCCTGAGTCATTAGAACAATGACCATGGGAATTAGCATTTCAAATCATAACCCTAATGATAAATCTATACCAAGGAAGCCTAATCCTATATGAAACCATGATTAGTATTTTGAATATGATTGGTGACACTTTAGGGTATACATACATGTGGATAATGTTGAATGCTTGGATGTTTGGATATATGGTTGAAGTTCATGTTGCATGGATTCTGCATGAAAATGATATACATGGATGGGAAGGCCAATAGAATACCAAGCCCGAAAAGGAAGGATATGAGCATCCACTACATGGAGAAGACCTTGTCAGAGGGTATACCACAAATATTTAGCAATCAAGGGTTGATGATTTATAATAGAAACAACATGTTTGACTATTTAATGATAATTGCTGGTGTAGTTGTTATGTTGTTACACCTACATACACATATTTTGGTTGCACCATGTATAAAGTATTGAAATATACTGACCGCATTTTGATTGTCAACATTTTAGGTAACTTCCAAATATGAAGATATCATAAGACATGGTGAACTAGATGAAATGAATTGAAGATACTAAATCTAAGTCAGAAGGATTAGTTCTATGTGAACGTCTTCTCATATGTAATAGTTTTCTTGTAGAAAATTCATCAGGAGAGTCTCATTATACACTTTGTAAACAAGAAGTAATGGTAATTATTTTCTAAATCTAGATCTTAATAATTTAGGTAATGGCTCTCGATTTTAAAGTCCTTTATTAATTGGGGGACACTGAATAGTGAGGTCGTTACATTTGGTATCACATCGCTAGATTTTTTAAATAATATTTAATAATTGTTAAGTTCAAGTAATATGTAGATATATAAGGAGAATTATTAGGGCATAATCTAAGGGTAATGGTGTCTAGAAAGGTTCATGACTTTGGGGCTGACAATATTTTCCTTCATACCATTAAGTTGGTATACGAGGACTCCCTTAGCCACTGTGCTACCTGCCAGCCAAAACCTAGTGTTTTCCTAAATTAATATTTCCTTTAAGCTTATCCTCTCTAGGTTCATCCACTTCTCATATCCTTGCTAAACTAAACCCTAAAAGGAACTTCCATCCTCATATTAAGTTAGGGTTTTTGAGGAAAAGTAGGATTAAGGCATCTCTGCCAAATAATGTACATGTAATGTGGGAATGATGACAAAGTTTAGAAAAATGTTTTATGAATTTTCCTTGTAAGGGAAAACCTTATATGGAGCTAGGATTGGTTTAGGAAAACCCTAAGTGGGTTAAGGGATACTTAAAAACCTAAGATGTGAGGGTGTAGTCCCTAACCCTAAACATAAACCCTAATCCTAGGTAACATGAGTAGTGTATTGGGTAAAACAATAATTCTACCATATGAACCTTAATAGCATAAGAGGAGAGAGGAATTACAAATAAGTTGGATACTCATACACGCACTAATGCATGCATGATCCATGTGAAGTGTTTTGGATATAGATATGAAACATAGGCAATCAATGGTTACATAGAGATGAAAATATGAAACTCTAAATTCAACTTTTAGGGTTGGTGTCCTGACCTGGGGTGGGTCAATCCAAGAATGGGGAAAGGCCTATGGGGGAGGAAAAACCCTAAAATAGTGAGGCCCAATTGTGGCTAGAAATCCTAACCTCCTCCTATTAAGCATCCTAATAAGAAAATGTGTCCCACACATGTACGAGTTGGAGATAGTCATGCACCTAAGTGAAAGTGAGTTGCATCAGTCTAGAAGAGGGATTGTTCTAGATAAATGTCTAAATCCTTGCTAGAATGCATGATGAATGTGATACATGAAATATTTTTAGATGAAATGATATAAGTTTTGTATAATGAGATAATATGGTTTATGATGATCTCAGTCGGATTTGGGAATTTGATTTCAATTTTGAGGATTTGACATAAGATTTGATGATGCAAGCATGTGTGCTTCTTAGAGGTAAGATAAGATAAGTTAAGATAACATGTGAAACAATAAGAGCCTCAATCCTTTCTACAAAGGAGGACCTATAGTGTTAGGATCAGTTATAGGGTTAACTCTAGAGAGAGAGCATGAGACCCATAGGGAGAAGGTCAGAAACCTAAACTCTAAGATATGAGGATTAATGAGAAATATTTTTTGTTATGTATACTAAACTAAACTAATCCTATGTGAATCGGTTGAGTTGGTTTATGCATGATTCCTATAGTCTTGTTGTATCCTAGATGTCCTTAGAGGACCAAAACCTAGTGACAGAGAAAGATCCTGCTTGAATATATGTGAATGTGGTATGAGTACCTACCATCTAGGTGAGGGAGAGAGAGTCTGAAGATACTGAGGATGTAAGGAATCTTAGTAAGTTGTGAAACCTCATGATTGGGTTGGTGGTTCCCTTCATGGGACTCTAGTGGTTGTTTAGAGAAAGAGAGAGTTGGTTAAGAACACTTTATGAGTAGAGATCTATTAAGATAATGTCATATCATGTTTTGGTTTGGTTTGTGCTTGAGTGGCTAGACATTGTGAAGTTTATGATAAATGATAATGAGGTTGACCTAAGAACCCTACACCAAAGAGGGAAGACAAAGCTAGTGCATATAATACTCATGTAGTTTAGTGCGCTCATAGAGATTAATCATGGAACCACCCTCAAGTAATGGGTTAAGGGGTCCTCGATTAGACCTTTGATATATGTTTGACAAGCCATTCATGTAAGTTTGTTTAGCACAATCACAATATAACATATGTATGAAGATGACCTAACTGTGGGATGTGATATATGGATATGACTTGATGGGGGACCTAGAAATGCTTTAGTAGTTCCCTATCTATAGTTTGTTAGCCATATGCATGAATTTCTGATAATGTGAAATAGCTAGATAATCTTTGTATGAACCTTTAATAAAGTTTACAACCTAATATGAGAAAGTGAAATGATATAATATTTATGACAAACATTGAATGTGGTTGTAGCTGACATGAGGGATATGGGGTAATTAAATTTGTCTTCTTCAAGGTACGCCTTATCTCTTACTTGACCTATTATATAGTATGGTTGTATTATGCACGTACAAAAATACTTGGCATATTAAATTGGATGAAATAATTATTCTTATATGTATTCTTACCTAATTTTATGTATATATAGTCTTGAACAAATAAAACATAATATGTCTGTTCCATTACAGCTAAGCACTTCAACTCTTTGGTAGCAAAGTGTCGAAAAGTAAAGTACTTCAACTCTTTAGTAGTAAAGTACTTGATAATGATCCAACTCTTTGGTAATAGATCATAAGGCATTAATGCACTCTCAAGTGGTATATGTATGGATGATATAATGGAAAGACATGTTCTATATTGTTAATATGATTCTTGTTCAAGTATAATTTTGTTATCCTTTTCTACTACCAAGTATTAGCTTTATCATGCCCCGGGTTAGAACCTTCCCTAGAGGGGTGAGTTCACAAATCCATTTAATGTTTGAGGTAACCTTCAATGTCACCTAAATCTTGAAAGATTAGGCATGAAAGCACATAAATTGAGTATAACTCTTTGAACCCAAATACGTCAACTCTAGGGACATGAGGAAATGTCACAACGGAAGTGGCTGACAGTGTGGGACCAATCCTGGAAGGGAAGTCACCATGAGCCTAATGAATGGACGTGAATTAAATAATGTGTACCCTAAAAGATGAAGAAAATCTAGGTTAAATAATTATAAAGGGTATAATTTGCTTGAATATTATCAGAGAAACCTTAAGAAAATTGTGTAATGAAATAAAGTTATGACATCTCTATAAACCCTTGAGAAGGGTATAACCCTAAGTCCACCATAACATCAAGTAGGGATGATTAAAGGTACATAGGACCTATGAGGTCAGGAGGTGATCATGCTTTGAGTGCATAATAATATGGAATCAGGAGATAGCCATTCACATGTACCCAAGGCCCATGGGGTCACAAGATTGGCCACCTTCATGAGTTGATGAGTCCCAAGGGGACAATGTGAGAGGCACTCCATAAGTGCATGAGACCTTGGGGTGCCATGAAGAAATCACTCCAAAAGTACCTATTCCCTAGAGATCTTAAGGGAGTGACTAAGGATAATGAAACATGAGATGTAGATTTAGAGAATACAAGAAGTCACATAATAGTGTTTGGAATAAAATCTTAAAGGGGGATTGTACATAAACGTAAGAATCATGAAAAGTCACGTTCTCCTACGAGTGCATGAATTTTAAAAAGAAAGGTTGTGGAATTAAAAGTATTCATGGTTTAGAGTCATTGTGGAGAGCAATTCAACCTAAAATTTAAAAGTAAAAATACTATGTGAGTACACCATCTCTGCTCTTGGAATGGAATGAACTTTGTATTTGGACTGTAGCCAAATGCTTATTTCATCTTGTTATGAATGAGAGAGATTGGGTAGACACATGTTATTCTTAGAAATTGACAAGTGAGAATGAATACCTAAGTTGGAATGTAATGACATAATCTAGGGTTTGAGGTGTTACCTCACCCTTATGTAGAATAAATGAACGGTAGTATGAAAAGTTTGGTGAAAAGGTAATCACCAAGTGAGAAATGAAATTCAAGTGAAAATGTAATCACTAAGTGATAATGTAACCTTAGTAATGTGGGATATTTTCATATCAACAAATGTTGTTAAAGATGATCTACATAAAGTTATGCAAGAAGGGTTGCTAACCCTAAGCTTTGAAGCTAGGTTTTGAGTCATCATTCACCTTAACCTTACTAAGTTTGAATTTTGGGGACAAAATTCCTTTTGAGAAGGGGTGAATGTAAGATCCTCAAATTTGGTATATATGTATTCCATGAATATAATACTTTATTTGATAATATAATTCCCTAATTTCAGAATTGACAGAATAATGATGTTATCTTTGTGGCATGGTTTCAACCCATGCCCCAAGGAAGACCCATGACACTATTTGCTTTGCAAATAGGTCCTTGTGGCAAAATTTAAAGAAATAAAAGGAATTCATGCATAAATAAAAGATAATATCTTTATGGTTTGTTAGATAAATGACATATGGAATAATAGACAACTTTCCAAAATATTCTAAGATGATTCGTAATTTAGATAATTAATAGAGTAATTATCTAGCTATGAATTTGAACACAAGTTTTGAGTCATCAAATAAGGATACCACGGCCTAACGTTTGGCATACTTGAATATAATGAGAAAAATAAGAATATTCTAGAACTTGAGAAGAAAATGACTTTCTATATGGTGTTGGTATTTATTTAAGGATATACTTAAGGAGGAAGTTTCATATGATAGTTGTCCCAACAAAACCCAAAAATTAGGTATAAGTTGGGAAAGTTATTAATGAGTTTCCTCCAAGTTTCAGAAGAAAAGGGCATTCCTAGTGGTCTAAGGAAAATTGGAAAGAAAGGGGGGACCTAGTTGTAATGATTAAATCATGTTCCTTGTTTGCTAACATTAAATGATTTAGAAACTTTATACGCACACCCTTGATGTGTTGTACACCTTAGTGGCTGTTGGATCATTGATCAATGATGTTGAGGTCGTATTATAACTCTAGCCTAGTTTGGAAAGCCAGGCTACGATAACTGGTCTTCACCCTCATACTTCTCTCTCTAATCCTCAATTACATCAGGAAACTCCTCCTTTGAATTCAGGAAACTTGTACGAACCTACCTATCTCAATTTTACTCTTCTTTTGTGTAAGATCGAGACTTTTCACAATTACATATGGAGTCAAAACTCCATTGAAGCCAACCCAAATACCTACTGACTAGATGTTATATATATAACTATAGAGTCTCATATCAAGACCAAGGCACACGTTATGAAGCTCAAAAACACTCAAAGAACCCTGTGATACCCTTGTTTTCTACGCCTTAGTTCCCTAAGCGTGGAGGACCCCAACAAGCCCTTGGTCCAAGTTCTGACCAAGGGCAACAGTCCTGAGATCCATGATTGGTTTGGAGGATTGCCAAAAGTTCTCTGACTTACATTTATTCCCAAAAATCCTACATAAGGACTCAAATTCTTCCCCGCAAGCTTTGACATTGTGTACACTTCCAAAAAAAACCAAACCCCATTCTTTCTACCCAATCCCTCTTCAGTAGGGTTGAGACCACCGAAGAGTTTGACGAGACCCAGTGGAGGTACTGGAACCTTTACCAACTCTCTAATGCCCTAAAGAGCAAAGTCAACTTGCTGGTTGACGTGACCAGGAACAAGGCAGGAACCGACCATATGAGGTGGATATGAAGATATAAAAATGAACAACCTTGCCTTCGAGATTGACATAGTAGGGCAAAGCCCTAGCACCCTTTCGCTCTGGATCAGACAATAGAAAATGTGGATGCTCGGAGCTAATAGGGCATCTGTTTATTGGCCAACTCAGACCGTGTAGCTACTTTAGGTAATACACAACTTGCTCACGTGGCTTCTTCTCATTGGTCCACATAAGCTTATCTTGTGATTTATGTAACTAATTATTGGTAAATCATATGATAGTCAAACCATATATCAAACTTATAAAAAAAATGAGTAGATCAAAAAATAAAATACTTCAAGAACCTAATTATGCTTCTTGTTCCAAAAGTACACCTAGAACAAGTATATATGGTGATTAATGCATGTAAGCCTAGATTAGAATATTAGCGTGTTGAATAATATTGAATCCCTTTATTTGAGATATAATCTGATATTTCTAAACATAATAAGAAACCAAGATCATGATAATGATGAAGAATAATTAAGATTTATGAAGTGAATAATCATACATATAATGAATTAGGGTTTTGAAACAAATGATTTAACTTGATATGACCTTAATGAACATAATCGATAACATGGTAAATTTGATAATCATGGTTACACTTAATATGAAATAAGTCTCCTAAGTCATTAGATCAATGAACATGGTAGTTAGGGTTTTGAATTAATAACCCTAATGATAACTCTATACCAAGGAAGCCTAAATCCTAGAGTAAACCATGATTAGTATTTTGAATATAATTGGCGACACTTTAGGGTATACATACATGCATATAAGGTTGGTTGATTATGTTGAATGCTTGGATGTTTGGATATATGCTTGAAGTTCATGTTGCATGGTTTCTACATGGAAATGAGGTACATGGTTATGATTATGAATACTCTCTCTTATCGACTTATGATGTACTTTGAAGTTTCATGAATGGATTGACATTAAACTTCTTGGTTGTTTATTTACTTCCTGCAAACTACAAGCCCTATGTGTATCACCTTATATGAACATGACTTGATCGAACCCAAGATGCTATCTCTGTAGGGTTAAATGTATGAAAAGAGATAGAAAGTCATTATGGAAATGACTGATGTATAAGCTTGGAAAGGAAGGTCAACGATAGGTCAAGCCCATATGGGAAGGCTAAAAGAATACCAAGCCCAAAAGGAAAGGTTATGAGCATACACTATAGGGACAAAACCCCATGAGAGGATATACCATAGGGGGATTGAGCAATAACGAGTTGAGGATTTGTAATTGTTCAATTATTTAATGATAATTGCTAATATGGTTGTTATGTTGTTACACCTACATACACATATTTTGGTTGCACCACGTACATAATATAGAAACATACTGACCACATTTTTATTGTCGGCATTTTAGGTAACTGCCAAATATGAATATGTCACAAGACATGGAGAATCATGTGAAATCAATTGAAGATACTAAAGCTAAGTCAAGAGGATTAGTTAGATGTAAACTTATTCTCATATATCATAGTTTTCATGTTGAAACTCATTAGGAGAGTCTCATTATACACTTTGTAACCATTATTTGCGAAATAATGGAAATTATTTGATATTACTTATTATTTGCTAAATATAGATATTGGGAATTCAGGTATTGGCTCTTTACTTTAACATCCTTCCTTAATTGAGGGACACTAAAAAGTGAGGTTGTTATAGTTTACTTATAGACAAAGTTAATGCAGATTATGGACCCTTCATCTTCCTCATGCTTCCTTTGTCTCTTCACCTCCAATGTGGCTAGGTGTTAACTCCAAGGCAGGTGGTAGGGCTCCAAACCCTAACTACTGCCTATAAATAGAAGAAGATTACTAATAGAGAATGGATCCACCATGGAGAATGCAGGCTACCACTTCCACTCTAGAGCTTCGGTAACTAGATACATCAACCCTTTTGATCAATTGACAAACTCCAACCGAAGATTCTTCCTATTACGACCCCACCTCTGGATAACCCCCAATTAAGGGAGACCGAGAGGTCAAAGCCTCACCCATGACTTCCGGATCAAAGGTTCAGCAATTAACCAAGAATAATTATCAAATTTTAACATACTATACTGAAAGCTGTAAGAAAATAAATGTTTGCATACCTTTTTTAAAAACTTGGATCTCTAAACTTCTATCCACACAGATACTAATCTATCTAATCCTCCTTTTCACTTTAATTCTCATTTAGTACCACATGTGCCACTTTACTATTTGTTCATTTCATTGTACCTAAAATGCCGACAAACAAAACGTCAGTCAGCCGAAGCTGGTATGTGGGGGAAACAATAAACATGCAACTATGATAACAATGTAATCATTCAATTAATCATTCAACAACCAAGATTACGTTTTAGACATAACTCCACGATCCAAGAGTACCCTATCCTCTGTGTTGTCCCCATCAAACCCCTCATGATCCACCAATAAGTGAACCAGTTTCTAGGGTTGAGTCACATGGCACTACTCATAAGTAGACCACTCCTTAACTCAGTGTATGCTAAAGAGTCTCATGGAACTACACGTAGGTAGCCCAGTTTCTAACTCACGGTAACCTAGACCTTGCTCTAGGATTACCCCTTTTTTAGCCTTTTCAAAGTAACAGAGGTGGACCCGGATCTAGCCAGTTATATATGCACATTTATAGTGATAATCATAGTCACTTTATAGTTGCATGAAATAAATAAACATCCAACAGTTTAGTTGCATTCAATGCGATTAAACATCCGGGAATCCATCAGGAAACTAATGCGGTTATTCTTAATCATAACCACATACCTGATTTGGTGAGTCATGTAGATTATTCAACATATACTTCATGTGTATACAATCAAGTCAATCAACAGATCCAAGCAAGTAATTCAATCATCACATAGTTCCTGAAATAAATATGTACTCTATTTATTACACACTTTATCAAGAAACTACTTTATTGACTTGGATTCACTTTCTAGTATTTCTAATCCGCATTAAGGTTTCATTAGTATTCATTAGGGTTTCTTAGATCAATTTCTCAAACTTTATCCCTTTTAGGTTAACAAACCCTAAAATATCCTTTTCCATATTTATGAACCTTAATTGCTCAACTATCCATTTTAATAGTCTTTTATTGACTTAGGATCATCACATCCCTATTTATTCATAGATTTGAACAATTAAAACAATTAAAAGACATATTCATCTAAATTAGGGTTTTCAAGCTTATTAATGCATAATCATGCACGAAACCCTAAATTAAGCCAAATATATAAAAAGATCATCTTTTTAGATCCTAATTTTCACTTTTATTAACAACATGTTAATATCAACTTGAATTATCCAAATAACTTCATTAAGTCCATCTATCATCAAATCTAAGGGTTTTTGTTTAATTAAATCATTAAAGATGATAACTTTATGCACTTTTTCAATTTAAAGCATAGAAACTCTACATTAGACTAATCATGTGCAAAGTTCTTCCTTTTTGAACATTATGTACCTTTTTACATTTAACAGGTTAACCTCAACCTTAAAGATCCATTAAACCCTATTAAACTCATTAATCATATCAAAATAGAGTTTCTTAATCTTTAATTCATTAAAGATGATAATTTACACTACATTTCGAAATATGACCAGATTCGGGCTACAAAACTATTTTTAAAGGGTTCCTTGCATTTTTTTGATCAAAATTCATGTATAACTTATCTAAATCCGAGCTACCAATTAGGAGTTATGATTTTTGGTAGAAATAACTTACTTTGGCCAATCTGATGATGCCACGTCAGCCAGTCATGAGCGTTGCTAGCCTGCGTGACCCGATAACTTAAAACATAATAGAATTACTATTATGCCCTTACGCGGCCGGCCGATTCTTCATACGATGGAGGGGCAGTTCTGTCTGATCGGGTTTCAGTCGTCTTCAACCCGCGACAGGGCGTCGCTGCCGCCCTAGCAACTACCTGCACTGCTCCCCAGCCCTCTCCTGGACACCACGGCCACGGGCGGCAGTTCCCTTAGCTGCGCCGCCTCTCGTCGGACTTGGGGCACCCTCTAGATCCAGACCTATGTGACCGGTTCAAGAGCAGTCGACCTGTTATGTGCGGCCGACCTGCAGCCTTCCGGTGGCGTCGGGAAGGGGTCAGAAAGGTGTCATGGGTGGCCAGACCTCTTTCTAAGTTCATGGGAGCGTCACACTTGCACCCTACTCACATCCCTGGATCCTTGTCGCTCCAGGATCACCATAGCACCCTCGGTTAGGGTTAGGATGAAGAAGATGAAAGAGAAGAAGAAGAAGAATAGAGGGGTGGCTGCGTGGAACTCTCTAAACTCGGTCCAAAGTCATACCCCTTTTATAAGGAAGAGGTTTCGCACCCTAAGGTGTGTATTCAAGGGAAAACAAATCCTTTTCCCACTTAGAAAGTAATTCCTTCATTAAAACACAAGTTTCCTCTCTCTCCTTTGATATATCCTATTTCTTGAATAATTAGGAATTCGAATTTCTTCTTACTTATTTTCTCTTTCCTTGCTTTTTAATCCATTGACACGAAATTCTATTTCCTTTAATCAAAATTACTTTCTTTTTAACAATACCTCATAATTAATTAATAATGCAACACATTATCCTCTTATTTTGCCTTTTTAGTATTTTCTCTTTCTTTCCTCTTTATTGGGACTCCTTGGATCCCAAGAAACTCTATGATTTCGAAATTACTTTTTATTGGATACTTATTATCCTTCTAGATGCATCTTTATGCATTATTTCACATTATCTTGTTTATTTCTCATTTAAATATTCCTTTTTGAGGATTTCTTTTTATTTCTCTTTTATTTTCCTCATTGGCATTCCTTTTAATATTAAAAACCTCATGGATACGAAATTTCCCCAAGAAATCTCATTTATGCCTCTTTCCATTCATTTTCCACATTATATCATTATTTTCCAATTTCTTTCTTCATAAAGAAATACTTAATTAATCTTTTCTTTTCTTATTACTTTCTTTTTGAAACCTTGGACTCCTTGGTACCCAAGGAACCCAAGAGGCACGAAATCCTCTATGGATTTGCCTTCTAGAGGTTTCTACATATTTCTTTTCTCAAGTATTCAATTATTCATTCACTAATTGAATTTTCTTTGTTATTTCCTTGTTATTGGGCCCAATAGCCAATAAAGCCCACAAATCAAACAACAAGGCTATTTTAAAAAAAATCCATTTATTCACAACAAATTATATCATTATTTGTCCAAATATCTTTAATATGAGAAATTACATTTCTCACCAATTGAACCCAAAAATTGGGGTTGTAACATCCTTCCCCTCTTATAGGAATTTTGTCCTCAAAATTCAAACAAGCAAACAAACAATTCAGGATAAGACTTTTCCATGTCCATCATTGGCCCCTATGTGGCTTTACCGTACTCATGGTGCTTCCACAGAACCTTTAGCATCACATATTCTTTTCTCTGAGTCCTTTCATCCCGTCGTCTATAAACTGCACAGGTTACTCAGGCCATGTCAGCCTCCCTTGGGCTCACTAGGTTCATTGCTCAGCACATGGTCAGGTACTTCACATAGTGCTCCAAACTGGACACATGGAACTCATCACACATTACTTTATCCTGAGGGGTATGGTCAAACTTAACCTTCTCCACCAAACCATATCAAAAGAACCCATGCATCGGGGACTCAACTCTCTTAGTTATAACTTAGTGGGGTCGGATTTTCATGTCACATTTTCTCCCACAGTAACTTGTATGTCAGTCTACTTTGCATCTGCTCACGACTCTCATAGTCTTTAGGCTCCTTTCAGCCCTTGCACAATCAAAGTGACTTCATCTACACGCACTGTGGTCCCTTTTCTAACCATCATGTGGTCATTTTCTAACCATCATGTGGTCCTTCTCACCAACATCACCTTACTGAAGTGGTGACCGACACAACCTCCCTTACAGAGCTTCTTATAAAACCCGATACTGCTATGGTGGTCATTGTCACATCTCTCATAGGACAAGAACTGTCTCTAGATATCACCCTGAACGAGCACACATGCCCTCATCAGACCATTTAGTCTGGATCATACTAACCATAGTTAGGGGTGATAAAATATACTAACATCGAGTTCTTCATGTACCTACTTTCACCTTATGGAAGGAAACCTTTAAGTCATACTCATGAAATTTTTGAACTCGCTTCATGGTGTAGTTGAACCATCTCTCTCATGGGTAGTTCAACTAGATCTATCCCTTAACCGAACTCTTCCTTTCTCATGTTATCTAGGTAAGGCGACCTACCATAACCCATATTGCATCTCGACCTTCCTCGGTCCAGGGAAGACCTATCACAATGTCTATAGTGTTGAGCTCTCATTCCCTCTTAGGGATTCTTTTGTCCTCTATATCGATACAATGGGTTACTGGGGTTCGTTCTTTACCTCCTGGCTTGCATGGCCATAACCACATGCAACTTCATCTTCAGCATCCAAAGTGCTATTGCCATTTTCCTACGGTGTATGGTGATCTTCAATCATGATTTCCTATATGTCATGATTCTTTCAAGATCGATTCCTCCGAAACCCTAAACCACTCTAGTCAGGGTTTCATCACCTTCTTTTCCAAAGAAGTCCAATTGAGGTTCTACCACTATCCTTTCATTGTATCAACCATTAACTTTTCAACATATCTTGTTACATCTGAGTGTTATCTAAACACACCTCCTTTCCAAACCTAGGGTTAACCTAACAACCTCTTCTAGCCAAACTAGGCAGTTATAATTCAACCAGAGCATCCATTACCACTTCACATCCTTAGGTATTAGGTAATTTTGAAGACATACACTTTCATGCATTCCACTTATTATCTCATCTCAGCTCTACGTCTATCTTCATTAAGAACACTTCTCCGATTTCATCATCATGTGATCAAACTCTACCTGGCATAACTTGTAAGTTCTACCTAGTTCATGATAAAAACATCCT
Source organism: Alisma plantago-aquatica (assembly GCA_963693085.1). NCBI lineage: Eukaryota > Viridiplantae > Streptophyta > Magnoliopsida > Alismatales > Alismataceae > Alisma > Alisma plantago-aquatica. Next base: position 282,979,022 of record OY856414.1, on the reverse strand, counting down.
CTTAGGGGGACTACCTCATTCCTCTTAGTGTTTGCAAACCATCCATGTATCATTCACTTTACCAGGGTAGGTTATCTTCTCTATCCCCATTTCTCGTGGCAACATTCCAACCTACATTATCTTTTATCCTTGATGTATGGCATGCGTAATGTCCTATCTCTCACCCCCATAACAAGAGGAAATACGCATTTGGATGCAGTCCAAATACAGAGTTCTTCCTGTTCCAAGAGTAGAGATGACACATCCCACCTTGCCAATACACCTTTATATCTAAGTTGCAACGTGCCACATATGTCTCTTCATCACAAACATCATGATATCAAACTAGTCTTGAACCTACTGAGGTTTATATCCTTGGTCATCTCCTCTAGGTCTATAGGGTACCGGCTCTTTTGGGGTCATCCCTCTTCCCTCATGCATCAAGAGAGTGCCCTACTCATCTGCCCTTTGGGTCCCATGAGTTCATGAAGGTGATCAATCTCCTAACCCATGGCCCTCAGACAATGATAATTGTTACCTCCCGACCCTATGGTCATGTGCAACTGGGGAATTAGGCAACTCCCACTTTCATTGGTCTTATCCCTACCTGACCCTAGGATAGACTTAGGATTCTCCATTACAGTACATGTTCACTTAGAACCTTACCCAAGTCTTCATCATCTCTCTTTCTGCATTCATGGGCTGACTCTCATCTGTTCATAGGCATCATGGCAACCTGCCTACCTTGGTCAAGCCCCATACTGGTTACCTCCATGGTAACACATTCACATGCAATAGAGAGGGATATCTATGGGTCTGTAGATTCATTCTCATACTATGTACCTTTCACTTAACTTCTCAAGATCCTGTGAGACCTCTTCAGGTTACCAACAAAACTGATATACCCCCTACCAAAGGGGTCCCTCTCCCAGGATGGGAGGAAAACTATCTCTTGACATCAAGGTCACAAAAGCTCTAAGGTCTAGGGTTTACCTCCACATGAGCTTACTTAACCCTAGCAAGATATTAAGGCACAAGCAGATCACCTACTTTACCATGCTAGGTCATACTTGTCCTCTTTCCTTCATGCTGGATCAAGATCATACCTTCCTTTATCATCATCCTAGCTGTGAGGGGTCCATCAAACACACCTTAAACTTAAGGGGCTTCCCATTTTTCCTCTACACCTGAGGAGTACCATGCTCATTCTATAGGATCTCAACTTCTCATCATGAGAATTAGGTACACCACTTCCCCTCTTAGGCCTAGGAACCCTAGGTTCACTTTTTAGGTGTCAAACTGCATGCTCTATCTCTTAACTATGAACCAAGCATGCAAAAGTCATGACATGCACTTCTTGTCATCCTTCAACTCGAGCAACACTTAGGGTTGGGTCCTCCTTAAGGACAACCAACCAGGTACAAGGCTTCATAACCTGCTACTAAACCTTTCTAGGTTAAGGAACTCTTCTTCCTACCTCAGAAGGTAAACATCTCTACCATAGGCACGTAGGTACCAGAAGCTTCATCTTTCCTCTAAGTTTTGGTTCCTCCCATGGCAACCAAGATATCAACAACCTTAACGAATCATGCGTGAGGCATCTTCTACCATCCACTTAGGTCGCATCATCCTCAACTCCTCACTATTCCTCATATGTTGGGGTCTAGGTTTACGACCTTCTTGTTGGGTTTCCTGCTCTCTCTAGAGCTAACCCTACAACCAACCTCACCATTAAAGGTCATCTCTTCATGAAGGATCAACCTCAAAAGCATCCTCTACATGGGTGAAGCCTAGGTTTGAACTTATGTTTGCTCAAGATCATCCATAACCCTTTATGCTCCATCATAATCCCTTATCCAGGGTTTCATCCTACTGTCAGCACTATGACGTGCCCTAGGTGCCAGCTATGCCCTACTTGCACAAGCCCAAAGGGTTTCTATGGTCCTTCACTAACATCATTATCTAGAGCTATCCTTTACCGTAACATGCATGACCCTTCCCAGGGTTGGGTTGCCAAAGGTGCTAGGTCACCCATGGATCATATGGCATCCCAAAGGCATGTCCTTTCAAACACCTGGTCCAACTCATCTCTCTCTAACCTTCACTTAGGGTTAGGGTTAACATCATCCTCAGAGGATGTGTCATGTCTCTACTTGCAATGGAGATCTCTATCTCCAAGACTAACTTATCCTCCTGACAAGAAGGTCTAGCCTCAGGTCTCTTCTGAGGACATGAAAACTTATGTCATACGACCTAAGCATGTATCTATTCTTTAGTTTGCACTTAATCTATTAAGCTTATGTCCATGACATCTTATTTACATGCCTTTAATTAATTTGGTGGAGGATTTCTTAAACCTTATTAACCTTACCCATACCTCAAGAGGGTGAGGAGAAGAAAGAAAACCCTAATTCTTTAGGTCCTTATCAGAATTTTGTGATGAGAAGGGATGAATAAGATGAGAAGTCCTAAAGGTATCTTATTTCGATTCATACCCTAAGACTTTGGCCAGGCGGTCACACGGGTCCGGGAGTCCTCGTATTCCGACTAGCGGTGCGGAGGAAAATCTTGCCAGCCCCCAGTCATGATCCCTTTCTAGACACCTCCATCTTTCGGATACTCCTCTAATAACTCCCTTGGGTTCTATGGAGTTTGTAAAATTTAATAATTACTAATGGTTAAAGGAGGAACCTACGCTCTGATACCAAATGTTACGACCCCACCTCCCGATAACCCCCAATTAAGGGAGACCGAGAGGTCGAAGCCGCATCCATGACTTCCAGATCAAAGGTTCGACAATTAACCAAGAATAATTATCAAATTTTAACATACTATACTGAAAGCTGTAAGAAAATAAATTTTTGCATACCTTTTTAAAAACTTGGATCTCTAAACTTTTATCCACACAGATACTAATCTATCTAATCCTCCTTTGCACTTTAATTCTCATTTAGTACCACATGTGCCACTTTACTATTTGTTCTTTTCATTATACCTAAAATGCCGACAAACAAAACGTCAGTCAGCCGAAGATGGTATGTGGGGGAAACAATAAACATGCAACTATGATAACAATGTAATCATTCAATTAATCATTCAACAACCAAGATTACATTTTAGATATAACTCCGCGATCCAAGAGTACCCTATCCTCTGTGTTGTCCCCATTAAACCCCTCATGATCCACCTATAAGTGAACCAGTTTCAAGGGTTGAGTCACATGGCACTACTCGTAAGTAGACCACTCCTTAACTCGGGGTATGCTAAAGAGTCTCATGGCACTACAAGTAGGTAGCCCAGTTTCTAACTCACGGTAACCTAGACCTTGCTCTAGGATTACCCCTTTTTTAGCCTTTTCAAAGTAACAGAGGTGGACCCGGATCTAGCCAGTTATATATGCACATTTATAGTGATAATCATAGTCACTTTATAGTTGCATGAAATAAATAAACATCCAACAGTTTAGTTGCATTCAATGCGATTAAACATCCGGGAATCCATCGGGAAACTAATGTGGTTATTCATAATCGTAACCACATACCTGATTTGGTGAGTCATGCAGATTATTCAACATATACTTCATGTGTATACAATCAAGTCAATCAACAGATCCAAGCAAGTAATTCAATCATCACATAGTTCCTGAAATAAATATGTACTCTATTTATTACACACTTTATCAAGAACCTACTTTATTGACTTGGATTCACTTTCTAGTGTTTCTAATCTGCATTAAGGTTTCATTAGTATTCATTAGGGTTTCTTAGATCAATTTCTCAACCTTTATCCCTTTTAGGTTAACAAACCCTAAAATATCCTTTTCCATATTTATGAACCTTAATTGCTCAACTATCCATTTTAATAGTCTTTTATTGACTTAGGATCATCACATCCCTATTTATTCATAGATTTGAACAATTAAAACAATTAAAAGACATATTCATCTAAATTAGGGTTTTCAAGCTCATTAATGCATAATCATGGATGAAACCCTAAATTAAGCCAAATATATAAAAAGATCATATTTTTAGATCCTAATTTTCACTTTTATTAACAACATGTTAATATCAACTTGAATTATCCAAATAACTTCATTAAGTCCATCTATCATCAAATCTAAGGGTTTTTATTTAATTAAATCATTAAAGATGATAAATTTATGCACTTTTCCAATTTCAAGCATATAAACTCTACATTAGACTAATCATGTGCAAAGTTCTTCCTTTTTGAACATGTACCTTTTTTACATTTAACAGGTTAACCTCAACCCTAAAGATCCATTAAACCCTATTAAACTCATTAATCATATCAAAATAGAGTTTCTTAATCTTTAATTAATTAAAGATGATAATTTACACTACATTTCGAAATATGATCAGATTCAGGCTACACAACTATTTTTAAAGGGTTCCTTGCATTTTTCTGATCAAAATTCATGTATAACTTATCTAAATCCGAGCTACCAATTAGGAGTTATGATTTTTGGTAGAAATAACTTACTTTGGCCAATCTGATGATGCCACGTCAGCCAGTCATGAGCGCTGCTAGCCTGCGTGACCCGATAACTTAAAACATAATAGAATTACTATTATGCCCTTAAACGGCCGGCCGGTTCTTCATATGGTGGAGGGGCAGTTCTGTCCGATCGAGTTTCAGTCCTCTTCAACCCACGACAGGGCGTCGCTGCCGCCCTAGCAACTACCTGCGCTGCTCCTCGGCCCTCTCCTGGACACCACGGCCACGGGCGGCGGTTCCCTTAGCTGCGTCGCCTCTTGTCGGACTTGGGGCACCCTCTAGATCCAGACCTACGTGACCGGTTCAAGAGCAGTCGACCTGTTACGTGCGGCCGACCTGCAGCCTTCCGGTGGCATCGAGCAGGGGTCAGAAAGGTGTCGTGGGTGGCCAGACCTCTTTCTAAGTTCATGGGAGCGTCGCACTTGCACCCTACTCACATCCCTGGATCCTTGTTGCTCCAGGATCACCATAGCACCCTCGATTAGGGTTAGGATGAAGAAGATGAAAGAGAAGAAGAAGAAGAAGAGAGGGGTGGCTGCGTGGAATTCTCTAAACTCGGTCCAAAGTCATACCCCTTTTTATAAGGAAGAGGTTTCACACCCTAAGGTGTGTATTCAAGGGAAAACAAATCCTTTTCCCACTTAGAAAGTAATTCCTTCATTAAAACACAAGTTTACTCTCTCTCCTTTGATATATCCTATTTCTTGAATAATTAGGAATTCGAATTTCTTCTTACTTATTTTCTCTTTCCTTGCTTTTTAATTCATTGACACGAAATTCTATTTCCTTTAATCAAATTTACTTTCTTTTTAACAATACCTCATAATTCATTAATAATGCAACACATTATCCTCTTATTTTGCCTTTTTAGTATTTTCTCTTTCTTTCCTCTTTATTGGGACTCCTTGGATCCCAAGAAACTCTATGATTTTGAAATTACTTTTTATTGGATACTTATTATCCTTCTAGATGCATCTTTATGCATTATTTCACATTATCTTGTTTATTTCTCATTTAAATATTCCTTTTTGAGGATTTCTTTTTATTTCTCTTTTATTTTCCTCATTGACATTCCTTTTAATATCAACAACCTCATGGATACGAAATTTCCCCAAGAAATCTCATTTATGCCTCTTTCCATTCATTTTCCACATTATATCATTATTTTCCAATTTCTTTCTTCATAAAGAAATACTTAATTAATCTTTTCTTTTCTTATTGCTTTCTTTTTGCAACCTTGGACTCCTTGGTACCCAAGGAACCCAAGAGGCACGAAATCCTCTATGGATTTGCCTTCTAGAGGTTTCTACATATTTCTTTTCTCAAGTATTCAATTATTCATTCCTAATTGAATTTTCTTTGTTATTTCCTTGTTATTGGGCCCAATAGCCAATAAAGCCCACAAATTAAACAACAAGGCTATTTTAAACGAAATCCATTTGTTCACAACAAATTATATCATTATTAGTCCAAATATCTTTAATATGAGAAATTACATTTCTCACCAATTGAACCCAAAAATTGGGGTTGTAACACTTCCACCTCCATTGCTACTGAGATTCCACAGGCTCGACCTCAAAAGAGTGTTTTTTTTTTGTGGATCTTATATCCATTAGTTTTTGGCCTCCAACCTGGTTGACCTACAACTTTCTCTACACAACAATGGATCTATTTCATTAGGAATGAAGAACAAAAGTTCCAACCCAAACCTGACAAGCATCTAGGGGTGTTCTTTCCATTCATTGATACCTTCATCTTAAAATCTAAAAAACCATTTTTGCACACCACGACTGTGATTCCTCCTTATTTTGTGATGATGGAATTATTTATTTCTTCTTTTGTTGTTCTAGTTACTTATGCCATGAGTGAATAGTCATCTCACTAGGGTGCATGGAGTATCCTCACTACCTGAGTTTGTTCTTTTTATTGCATATATTATTGTAAAAACTATTATATGTATAGAATCAAATCATTTTATGTTTGTATGCTTGTCTGATAAGCATGTTTACATGTTTATCAGATCTCAAGTGTAGAGAACTTTGAACCTAGGATCTAGAATATTGATTGGTTTTAGTTGAACCCTTTATGAGAACTTTAGATAGGTATTTTATAAGGTGATATATGTATGATATCCATGTAACATGATGGAGAGATTAGTGTGATATCCATCTAGGTTTTAGTCTTAACACTGAAAGGGAGATTTTTCTTTCCTCAACATATATGTTTCCCTGCTTAATATGATGTAGTGTGAGAGTGAATGATATCTAGAAGTGGTGAAACCTATTCCACCCTAGTTTTCCCATCATATGACAATCAACCTTTTATTCAACCTTTATATTAATTGCAGCTTTAGTGTATATAACCAATCAACCATTTGTGTTAAATACTAGTTCTTGCATGGTTACCTTGATTACATAAATTCTTAATTACATCATCCTTTGGTTTCCATCCTAAATATAATACATAAGATCCTTCTCTTGCGGGTGGTGATTATGGTACATTGTATAAGGTAAACTCTAGGGATTTCACCCCTAGTGAAGCTTCCTATGTTTAGAATTACACATCAAGTTTTGGCGTCATTACCTAGGAGAATGAAATCTTGTGATCAACTTAATTGACTTGAATTTGTTAGGATTTTAATTTTACAATTGGCACTATCACATATCCTCTTGAATCCAACTCATCTTCAACCATCTGAACTTGGTCGTTTGCACTTCATAGGTGATACTCATTATGAATGTGACACTCTTCTAGCATCAAACCAGTCATAGAATTTGACCCTGAGATCAAAAGGATCTATCGATGGCTCCTTTGATAACACAAGGCACATACGGAGGAAAAAGAGATCAACCTTAATGAGTCAAAGAGCACTTGTAAGATACTGATATAGGTCCTTGGCCGAAGCCAGAGCTACCGTGCAGGTAGAGTTACAAGTAGTTGAGGAAGAAAAAGAAAGAAAGAAAACTACAAGAGTTATCCATACCTAATGCTACACACATTCACAACACCATTGTTCAACCTGCCATCAAATATAAAACTTCAAGATCAAGATGTAATGGGTGACAATTATGCAAAATAACATTTTTGTAGGATGAGATGGAGAGAATGCACACGATGCTTGTAGAGGTTCCTAGACCTTTTTGGGTTGAGTAAGTAAGCCAGTGTGTCAGAGTAGGCCCTAAAGCTATGGATATTATAGTACTCCCTCAATGATGAAGCTAGGGTGTGGTACAAATCCCTATATGATTGTAGCATTAGAACATGGGAGGAGCTTCAAAGCCAATTTCTCAATATGTTCATTCAACACTCACTCGCATATCAACTCTAGGAAGATTAACCAGTTCAAACAACTCCTAAGAGAAACCCTCTTCAAATCCTGGGAATGATTAGAGATTTTGCGTAAATTCCCTCATCATGGCATCTTCTTTGTACAACTTAGCAAAACATTTTATAGGAGCATTAATGAGGATGTCAAGCAATTCATCAAAAGTTTATGAGGCAAAGATTTGATGATGCATGGAAGGCTATAAGTAGGGAGATGAGAATCAAGAAAATTGGGGTTCCTCACATAAGAGATGCATTCTCAAGGTTGCCATGGCTGAAGACATGTTTGAGTTGAAGGCAATTGCGAATGTTTGAATGCCCTATCCCTTAAACAACACAACCTTGAGTCAAACCTCTTGAGGCATGGGTAGAGAATCTCATCCCAATTTCTAGCTAGGGCAGCCCAAGAGGTCAGCCATGTCTGCAGTGTGGAGGCACATACAAGTCTAGAGTGCAATCACCTCTATCAAACAACAATGAACATGCAACAAACCTAGTTCATCATTGACCCCCTCATTCAAGAAGTCAATATTGTAAACTCCATTCTAGGATAGGGGTACTACAACCCAATAGGCCAAGAATTCATCCAGACTACTAGTATGGAAATCTAGATGGAGCAACAAATGCACATCTCCTCAAGTAGGACTACAATCAAAATCAAGCCCGGGGTCCTCCTAGTTTCCAACATCAACAAAAATATTGTTAGAACAACTACAACCCTAGACACTATCACAACAATGACATTCCATACAAGAAACCCTACAATCAACCAAGAAAAATTCTCTTAGGGTAGGGCAGCCAGCATAACATGCCCACCTCTAATGACCAAAGTCACCTAGATACCATTGAGAATATATTAGCGAGACAACAAGCTTACAACAATCCATGGAGTCTCAACTAGAACAAATCACTACAACCATTCATCCTCCACTGGGTTCATTTGTAGGACAAACACGAGGGCAAGTCAGAATTTGGAGGAGCAATTGAAGGTGGTAATCACATGTTCTGGGTTCATGGTACAAGATCCCTTAGCTACAGTCATCAATAATAACAAGCTCATTCTTGAAGATGATGATAATGCTAGAAATCAGTCCAATGGATATTCCACTGGTTGCACCTATAGAACCAAATGTTGAAGCACCATAGAAGGGTGATACATCTACCCTCAGACAAGTATCACCTCTACTCCTAAGAAGGAACCAAAGACTACACCAACTTCTCCCTCTATTCTTCTGGTGCCTGTTTACAAACCACATGTTCCATACCAGAGCCATCTAGCTCAAACACGGATAGACTCGAGGTTCATGAAGTTCAAGGAAGCACTAAAGAAGCTACATGTCAATATTCCTTTCCTTGAAGCTCTTGTTGAAATCCCTTTCTATACAAATTTCTTTAAGACTCTACTCACTGTCAAGTATTTAACAGAGGAATTTGAGACCATGAAACTAGCACAGATGACATCAGACATCATCTAGCGAGCAAGTACACCCAAAAAGCTCAAAGATCTAATATCTTTTGGCATCTCTTTCTTTGTTGGGGACCCAACATGATGGAAAGGTCTAGCTGATCTTGGGGCAAGCATATCTATCATGCCCTACCACTCATGAAAATGACTAGGCTTAACCATTAACATACTTCCCACTAATATCGTGATTCAACTTTTTAAATTTTCTATGACCATTGTGATGGGTATCATAGAAGACATTATTGTGAGTGGGAAACCAATCATATTTTCCCTATGATTTCAAGATCATAGACATCAATGATGATATTCGATATCCTCTCTTATTTGGGTGCATGTTCCTTGCAACAACTAGAGCACTCATTGATGTTGAAGTTGAGATCCTAATAGTGAGAGACTTCAAAGTTACTGGGAGTCTCAAGGGTCCCTCTTTTCAAGTTCATTGCTATCTCATTGATTGTCTTGGCCAAATGGAACATCTGAGGAAGGAGGATCCTACCTTCAGAGTCCCTCTTGAGACCATTCACATCAACCCCAACACACATGAGTTGAATGATGAACAAATGGAGCAATTTCTCTTCCACTTAGGCTCTACATAGGAAGACCCCGAGGCTGAGTTCGAAGATCAAAAGTCGATCTCCATGATTGAAGATGAAGACAAAGATCCTACTCTACCCAAAATCAAGCCTTTGCTTGAAGGGATAAAATATGTCTTCCTATATGAGAAAGAAGTTTGTCCACCCATCATAAATGCAGATATGATGGCCAAGCAAGAAGACAACCTGTTGACTAAGCTAAGAAAGAGGAAAAACACGTTAGGCTATAAAATGACTGATCTGACCATGGTAATCCAATCCCTTGATATGTGTCATATTGACAGGTTTGATAACTACAAGCCCTCCATCGAGCCTCAATGCAAGCTGGACCCTATTCTAAAGGAGATTGTGCACAAGGAAATGATTAAGACACTGCTTTTTGGGATTATCTACCTCATCTTTGACTTTCCATGGGTGAGTCTTGTACAAGTAGTTCCAAAGAAAGGATGCACTACAATTTTCGTAGATGACAAAAATGATCTTATCCCTATCCACATTGTTAGAAAATGGTGCATGTGCATTGGTTATCTCAAGCTCAGAAACACCACTCGGAAGAACCATTTCCCACTTCCTTTTCTTAATCAGGTCCTAGAGAAAATCACTCACAAGGAGTTCTCTATTACTTGGATGGATATTCTAGCTTCTACCAGATACCCATCCACCTCATCAATCAACATATGATCACATTCACGCGTCCCTTTCACACATATGCTTTTTTTGGATGCCCTTCAAATTATGCAATGCACCTACCACTTTCCAGTGTTGCATGTCTTCCATCTTTTTTAGCCTCACTGAAACCATAATGAAAATCTTCAAGGACAACTTCTCAGTCTATGAATGTTCTTTGGACTCTTGTCTACATCATCTCTCCATTAGTTAATTGAAAAAATTCCACTTCATGGTAAAGGAGGGCATTGTTATAGGACACCATGTTAGCTCTAAGGTATAGAAGTTGAAAAAGCAAAGATATAAGTGATCTCCAAGATTTCTCCTCCAACTACCCTCTAAGAAGTCCAAGCTTTTGGGACATGTTGGATCCTATAGTACGTTTATTTGTAACTCTAGTAAGATCACCAAGTCTCTGACAAACCTTCTCCAGAAGGATTCAATTCATCTTTGACTCTAAATTCATGGAGGGCTTGAATACTCTCAAGGAGGCTCTCATACCATGACCCATATTGGTATTTTCCTTTCAAGATCAGGTGTGATTCCAGTGACTATGTTGTTGGTGCATTTATGGGGTAGAACATTGAGAAGAAACACCATATAATCTACTATGCCAGCAAGACACTTGATGACAAGAAAAAAAATTATGGTACTACTGAAAAGGAGCTATTTGTCATTGTATATGCCTTTGACAAGTTTCTTTCCCATGTTATAGGTTCACAAGTGAGCGTCTACATTGATCATAATGCCACCAAGTATCTAATATCAAAGAAGGGTGAAAACCAATGTTAATCAAGTGGATTCATTGTTGTAAGAGTTTGATCTAGAAATCAAAGATAAATAAGAATCTTGTTGCTGATCACCTCAGCCAATTGCATATACAGGATCCTAACACAATCCCCATCAATGATTCTTTTCCTAATGACCACTTGATAAAGGTCACTACATTTATTCTATGATATGTTGACTTCATGAAATATCTATATGCATGAGTCCTTCATCCTGACCGCATACGAAACAAGAAGAAGAAGAAGAAGAAGAAGAAGAAGAAGAAGTTCATGTCAAATATTTGCCATTACCATTGGGATGAGACTTACCTATTTTAAATATATTCAGATGGCCTTTACTTCTGATGCATATATAAAGAGGAATCTCCTCTTATTCTAGAATAGTGTCACTCTGACCCAACTGGCGGCCACATGATATCTAAGAAGACTACTTTTAAAGCCCTCCAATGTGGGTTATTTTGGCCCTTTGTCTTCAAGGATGCCTATAGATTTGTCAATTCCTGTTACCAGTGCCAGTGACCCGATAATATTTCCATGAGGGATGAGATTTTTGACGTTTGGGTTGTGGAATACATGGGTCCATTTTCCTCCCTTTATAGATTTTCCTACATCTTGGTAGTTGTGTATTATGTTTCTGAACGGATCAAATCCATCCCTACAAAGTCTAGCAACTCTAAGATTGTCATAAATCTTTCTAAGAACATCATCTTCCCATGATTTAGAGTCCCCCACACTGTCATTTTTGATGGAGGACCACACTTTCTTAAATGTGACTTTAAAGCACACATTCACAAGTATGGTGTCTCTCATTGTGTGTCTACTCCATATCACCCTATGATGAGCATCTAAGTAGAGGTTTCTAACCACTAAGTCAAAGCCACTTTTTAGAAGAAGATAGGCAAGACAAGGCAAGAACAAGCTCACAAATTAGATGATGTACTTTGGTCATATCAAACTGGATACAAGACTCCTCTGAGGACTACACCTTTCCATTTGATTTGTGGGAAGTCTTGTCAGTTAGTAGTGGTGCTTGAACACAAATGTCAGTGGGCGATCATGCAACTCAACTTCAACCTCTATGAAACTAAGGAAAACCGTCTACTTCAACTACAAGATCTAGAAAAATTACAAATGACAACTTATGAAAATGTACACATCAACAAGGTATGATGGCCACCTAATGTGGAAAGATATACAAGTAGGAGACCAAGTATTACTACACAACTCAGATCATGTGTCTATTTCCTAGAAGTCTCAAGACCTGATGGTCGGGTCCATTGATTATCATGCATATCTTCCCTCATGGAGCTATTATATATCAGAGTGAGAAGAGTGAGAATTGAGCATCAATGGCCAATGACTCAAATGTTATTTCACTAATCTTGATATGTAAGACAACCAACCACACACACTTCTAACCCCAATATATCATGACTAAGCTACAAGTGTCGAGTTGTCAATGTTAAATAAAGGCACTTCTTAGGAGACAACCTGAGTGTTACTTTCATTTCTAGTTGCTTTTACATATTAAAATACATATTTCATTTAGTTAGTTAGTACATCTCGTGACAGGATCATATGTTCTAACAATTTTGATTATAGGTGAATGAATTTTGCTGAATGGAGAACAACCATGACTTATGGACCAACTGACAATTTTCTTCCTCTCCATCTTGTATTTAGTGTTTTCTTGGGGATGAACAAATATCTAAGTTTGGGTTGGAGGGTGGGTGGTATGTATTGTACTTTCTAGCCACACCTATATGTTTGTAAATTATGATCTTATCATTCCATTCATGCATTGCATTTAGCTTAAAGTTCTCAAAAAAATAATTTCTAGAGTAAACAAAACCACTATCTAGCTGGCTTAGATTCAGATTTTCTATTTGCAACCATGCATATCATCATCATTTAACTCCCCTTAGTCAATAAAAACCTCACACTAACCAATTTTTAAAACAAACTAATGGCTAGAAATGACCCCTTGTAGCCTAGGAACCTAAACATCATGTTTCCTTAGAAAATATGACTTATAATTGAGGAACTGAGAGAGATCAAACACATCATTCTTCTAACTGACTAGTGAAAAAATTGATGGAATCATCACTTTTCCCCTTATCATGTCACTAATTAAGTAAAGCGGGACTACAAGAACAAACCCAATGCACTAAATTGTAAATCAAGTTGCATATGATATGAACCTCTTCTATACTTTTTCTTACTTCTTCATACCCTCCATCCATGAAATAGAAAACAAAAGCCATAATAAGTGACAAAATCCAATTTTGGGGTGTCACACCCTCCTCCCTACTCTATTCTCTTCTTCTATACCCCTCTAGGGGTGTGCCACCAAAACTAAAAAAATGCCAATGTGCACATAGAAAAAATGCTACAATATATGTATTTACATAAATAAATGCAATCAAATAGATGAGTGATTCGCATATTCCTTCAGCAACCCTCTTCTCTCCATTTTCTACCCAAAGATGCAACAAATGTCTCATTTTGATATCCTTTTCACACACCTGAATGTTGGATCATATGCATAGTTGTTGATTCTATGAGATTCTCTCAAGTTTCACAAAACTTTTATATGTTCCTGATAAAAGGGATAGTGATGAGAAAATGTTTTTAGAAAGAAAAAACAGAAAAGAAGACATGGATAGATGTGTTATATGATCTTAGTAGATTGGAAAGCTTGGCCATATCAGGTGGTAGAGAAATAAGCATGATGTGAGGATGAGGAAACCACACGGGTTGAAAATATTCATTTGGCGAGCGCTTTAGATTTTATGTTACTTGAGGGAGAGCATTATTTATGATTGCAATTATTTGATGAATGCATATTCATCCCAATTTTAGTTGCATTTTCAGCCTAATTTCACATTGAATTCCATCATTGTAGCTTAGAACTAGCTTGCATTTTGGTTTTCTTTATTTTGTGATAATTTATAAGGTTTTGATAGAATTTCTTGGTTTTCATGACATGCTTAAACTACATCTCATGGTAGGAATGTAGGAGGTAGTGGTCTCATTAACTGACTATTGGGCATAAGAAACTTTTAAAAAAGTGGACCATCTTTTCTATTATCTGCACCTTCATTGGTTTTGGAAGCCATCAATTTGCATTAAACTTACCTACCCATCAATTTTCATTGATTTGCCCCTCCATAGGTATACATCACTTATGTCAAAGCTTTAGTAGACATTGCTTTTTATTTCCTTCAATTTACATTCAAAGTGAGCCCAACATTCACCAACTAGTGGTCAGCTTTCAAAGGCCCATCAATCAATGGATACCCAACGCCTACCTTTCAAAGGAAGTAGTGCATTCCCCTTCTGATGGTTGTTCAACATTCAACAACTGAAGGTAGTTTTGCACAATCTTCCGATGGCCAACAAGTGATGGTCTCATGCTCTTGAATTGTGATGGAACTTTTGCACATGCCTTTTGAAGGATTTTCCACACACATCTTCATGATGGAAGTCCAACAATCAAAACTCAAAGGAAATCCTACGCTTGGCTTCTGGTGACTTCCTTCTAATGGAAGCTCTACACCCTCTTCTAATGGAAGTGATGCACCCTCTTTTTATGGATCTCTAGACCCTTTGCCCACTGATGGTTGTCCTGGCCATTCACCTACCAAAAAAGTTACTACAGATCATGGACCCTTTATTTTCCTTGTGTTGTCTATATCTCTTCACCTCCAAGGCAAAGATGTGTTTGTTGGTATGTATGCCCTGAGAGCCAATCATGGGATGATGGGTGGGATACATTAAGACTGATTTGATAAAGATCAAAGGCAAGCTTCTAATTCTTTCTGGTTCAGTCATATGAGATAATGATAGAACATATTAAATGTCTAGAGAATGACAATACTCAATGACGTATGCTTTTAGGTTGATGATCTAAATGATGAGATCATACGGATGCTAAGAGTTTGTACATTCTTATTATGTCCCTAGTCGGATGTCATTGTGGAAGGTAGATAGACAGCAATGACACACAAGAATAGATTGTGGTGTTGGTTGATGACAGAATCTCATTAGTCATGATATGGAGATATCAAACCAAACACATAGGTACTTGTTGGAGAACAAGTTTACCGGACAGACCCACTATGAGTTTGACACATGGAACCATGACATGGTAGTCACAGTCAGTTCTCATAGTGATGGTGGTGAGTGTGATTCTTTGACCTAAAATCACTACACTCAATACATGTCGTTGGGTACACTTTGACATCAACAAATGCAGTCCTGAAACATGGGTTGTTATAACGGTGATGATTGGGTGACTTTGACACATGGGGCTTTTGAGGGGTGAGTGATAGATATGGGATTTGTCCCTCCTGAGGGAGTTTGGTATCCATGGCCACTTGATGAGTAGGATTGAGATAGGCATGTGCACACATGTGTGAATCAGTATGTGATATTGATGTCATACATATCTTCTCCAATCTACTCTGAGATCAAGTGAATGAACGTTGACAGAATGATTGTTCCATGCCTTGAGTTTATTCGGGATATCAGTGACAAAGGAATTATACATTCGCTATAATACCATTCACAAATTATAGGATTAAAAGTTGTTCTCCAACTTTCTATTTCACTTGGGTAGCACTGATGTGTGACTAGGTACCGCTCTTTGCTTGTGAAGTCATAAATGTTATGAACTTTCGCCGCCAACATGAAATGGACCTACAGGGTCACACACATAGGATTTAACCTGGAAGAGGAGTTTATCGACAAACGATGTTTAGATTGATTACTAAAGGAGTTTAGTAGTTCAATTAAACACCCAATCAATTGATAGCTCAATATGATGGTGTTCAAGGTGTTGGACCAATTGATTAGAGTATCAGATTGATTGAAACTGCAATTGACTAATTTGCACAGTCTACTGCTCCAACCGATCGGCTCAAGAGTGAACCGATCGGCTCAGGTTGGTGAACCAATCAGCTCATGTGATGAACCGATCAGCTCAAGACAGGCTGAGATGACCGGTTCAAGGGTTGAATCGATCGGAACAACTGGTCTAACCGAGATTGTTTGGAAAGTGAGAAGACTATTTTGCAAATACAATTTGTTTCACTTGTACAAATTCGATTTGGACAAGGATTAATATTTGATTAATCGAAACAAATTTGAAAGTCAATTTGAGTTGGATCAGGACCACAAACTGACTGTCTTAGAAGTGAATTGATCGGCTCAGGTGCCCCAAACGATCGGCTCAATTCCCCAACCGTCTGTTTCATGTATGAAACGATCCGTTCAGGTGGCACAATTGGTTGTTTTGTGGAAAATCTCAAACCCTTCTACTCCTACATTAATCCCACATTTCCCGAGGTAGAGAACCCTATCCCATGACCCTTCTATATATAGGGGTAGTGGGGGCTTCTCAGGACAACAACTCAGTGCACCAGTTGCTCGGCAAAGTTTTCGTTCTCTCTGGTTTTGGTAACCGAGAGAGCCTGAGCAAGTGCTACACGATAAGGGAGGCACAACAAGGGAAAGACAACTGTAGAAAGTGACTGGTGGCTGGAGAGTGTGTCAGTGATTAGTATGAATATAGGAGGGTACAACTCCTTCTGATTCCATATGGGATAAGGAGATCGGAGCTCTAGGTGGTCCATGTGGACTACTTCAGAGGAGGGAGACTTCTGCCGCTCGGAGGACAACTGTCAATCCCGACAGTCCTGGTGAGACCAGGAGTTGACAGTCCTGGTGAGTCCAGGAGATGCACAGACACCGTCCAAGACTAGAGGTAAATACCAAGAAAGCCATGAGGTAACGGCACCGAGCAAGCCTCGGGATAAGGTACGCCTCTACAAACCATCCTTCCTACTGTATAGACGTTGACAT
Source organism: Alisma plantago-aquatica (assembly GCA_963693085.1). Taxonomy (NCBI): domain Eukaryota; kingdom Viridiplantae; phylum Streptophyta; class Magnoliopsida; order Alismatales; family Alismataceae; genus Alisma; species Alisma plantago-aquatica. Next base: position 282,961,827 of record OY856414.1, on the reverse strand, counting down.
GTTTCCTTTGTTCTTGTAACATCCCTGACCTAGGTTATGAACTAACCCTAGGTGTTTTGCTTAATTATGTAATTAGATGCTTGTGATTATCTTTTGGTATGTAATTAAAGCTCCTAAGGAACGTATATTTCTATTTCTGTCCTTTTTGAACAATGTTGTAATATTGTTTTGTAATCTAGGGACCTATGTGCAAATTACCCAATTAGAAGGGTTAACTTGCAAATTGTACATGTTTAGATGTTCCTTTGGTGTTGAAACATCATAAGAATGATTATGATTAAGTATTATGGATTCTCCAAGCTTGGGCACTAAGATGCAGCTTGTGGAGCAATCCTTGTGCTCTAAACCCTAGTTTTGGTGTAAAGTGCAATTTACCCAAAACATGGGGTGCAACTTGTAAAATACACCTTCTAGAGTATCTTTTATAACTCTTGGCATCATTTAGAGTAAGAATGATTAAGAGGACGCTTCAATTGAATAATAAAAAATGAATGATAACCCTTGTAATTAAATAATCAAGTTGTAGGCAAAATGACCCTTTATGTGTGTGCAACATAGTAGGATGTTTGGTTTCCTTTCCTCTAGACTCTGGTCTAAGAAGAAGTTTTGCTTAAGAAGAGAAGGAGGGGCATTCCCAAAAAGGACAGAAGGACCTAGTTGAGAAATGAGAATAAAAGTTGTCCTTATCTTGAAATTTCACCCAAAGTATATATACACCCTTCTTTACTTAGCAAGGATCGTTTCCTTCACTTCCCTTCTTATCCCCTTGCTCGGACTGACTAAGGGCAGAGATATGGAGCAGAGAAGAATGGCTAAGGAGTTCTAGGTAAGATTTGATCATCATCTTGCTCGGATTCATGAAGGAAGTCATGTTGCAAGGTTGGTTTTATGGTCTTTCTTACTTGGTTCTTCTTTCTAGCCATTCCTTCCAACCAATTCTTGGAGAAACAACCTTGGACGACCTGTGGAGCTCAAGACACCATTACATCTTGGAAGCTTGGAGCTCCAGGGATGACTTTAAGGCGGGTTTTATAACTCTACACCCTTAAACTTTGATTATGCACTTTCTTTCTTGCAAATCGTTGCTAGTTCTTCTTCCTCCAACACTTCTATGCTTTCTTACAATCAAAACCATGAAGAAACCAACCCTGATATGAGGTAGAAGAAGATGGGCGTGATTACCTATGTAACTTTACCAAACGGTCTTGCACTTTTGGTCTAAACGTTTTGCAAAACCGTTTGTAACCAAACGGTTTTAAAACCGTTTGGATTCATGCAGTTTGCAAGACTGTTTAGATTCAAACGGTCTCTAAGACCGTTTGGGAGGTTTGACCAGGCGTTGACCATTTGAGGGTCTTCTGGATACATTATGAATTAATCACCTACAAAGAATCATTATCTAATTGCAAGTAAATCCCAAGTTGAAGGCACTTTAATCATCTAAACCCTAATCGGGTTCATTGCTGATTTCAATGGACCAATCTTGTTGAAGTTTGGGTTGAGTGGCCCAAACGGTTTCAAAACCATTTGGGGATCACCCAAACGGTCTCAAGACCGTTTGGTGATCACCCAAGACCATTTGGAGGTCTAGGGTTATGAGGAATTAATCAATTGAAGGTCCAAACATAATAGGTTGTTGAAACAATCAAAGTGCTGAATTGGTGACCTAATTAGGGTTCAACCCTTAACAAATTGACTTAGTTTTTAATGTGACTTTGGGCAAACGGTCTCAAGACCATTTGGAGGATGTCCAAATGATCCCAAGACCATTTGGGGTTAGGTCATGGCCCAATTGAGTGATAATTGATGGGTTCAACTTCAATTATACTCATGTTGATGAATATTGAAGGTTGATTGATTTCAAACCCTAATTCAATTGATCCCAACTCTATTTGGCTATCAATTGAGGGTCAATTGAGTATCAAATTGGTTAAGGACTAACCTAATTACCTTAATTGATAGGTGGTTAACAAGTATGAGATCGATTGAAGGGTTCGACACTGAAAACCCTAATCAATTGCAAGGGTTGATGCACTTTTGGGTCCATGCGGTTTTGAGATGTTTGGACCAAACGGTCTCAAGACCATTTGGGGGAAAATGGTCTCAAGACCGTTTGGGACCAAATGGTTCCAAAACCGTTTAGACTAATGCAGTTTCAAGGCTGATTTGATCAAACGGTTTCAAAGTCAAACTTATCTAAACGGTCAACATGATCAAACAGTTTCAAGACCGTTTAGGGGCAAACGGTCTTGAGGGTGATCTTGTCCATGTGGTCTTGAAGGTCAAAGTTACCAAACGGTCAACCCTTCCAAATGGTTTCAAAACCGTTTGGAGGTTGAAAGTTCGAAACCGTTTGGGGTCTTTTAAGGTCAAGATTTCTTAATGATTAATAGGCTTAGATGGTTCAATGGTTGATTAACCTAAACCCTAATGATACCTAAAGACATTAAGGGAACAAGTAATTAGTTGATTGATGTACACTATGATCGATGGTGGACATTACTAAAGTAACCTTGAAGGGTTCAAGTAGATAACACCTCTTGACCAAGTAAACCCTAATGACCATAATGGTGATAACTTGGCTTATGTTAATCAAAGTTGACTTGACTTAACCTAATCTAGAGTGATGTAAACATCACCTATTAATAAGAGGAGAGAAAAGACTCCTAATATGGGTGAGAATTAAGTAAAATACCTTCAATATGAATGAATGCACATGATTAGGGTATGATCCTTCATAGTGAGTTCATAGAAACCCTAATTATGATGGTTAGTGAATCTTAACCTAATTTGAAGGCATTAATGATAAATTTTTTTATACATGATGGTGCTATGAGCTCAATTCACTATGAAGTGAATAGTAAACCCTAATTCTAGGGTAATACCATGTGATGTGAATAGTAAACCCTAATCTAGGGTGATGTGATGAATGGAATAATTCTGGGTTATGCCTTTAAGCATGAAACCCTATGAATGAATCATAACATGAGGAACCCTTATGCCTTGTAAGCTAAAGGTGTTTAATATCCCTACATGAGGTAAATGAACCCTAACCCTAGAAACAAATCAAGGTATGTTGTTAATCAGCACGACCGTGCTAAGGAGCACAACCATGGTAGCTTCCCCTTACACGACCGTGCAAGGAAGCACGGTCGTGGTGTCCTATAAGGAAATTGAAAAGTTTTGGTATTATGCTAATACTGTTATATATGCATGCCCTTAATTGTATTAGTCATGCAGGTTGATATTATGAGGTGATCATAGCCAGGTAAGGGTTATGATGTCATATTCCTTGAAAACATTTATAAGCTTTAAGAGTAATGATATGTGAGAAGTATATACATTGCTTCAATCAAGGTCATGCTGTTAGATGACTTGATGCTTATATGTCACTTGGTAGCAAGTGTTATGATAATCTGAGGGTTTGAATAACCATGTTCCTGAATCATATGATGAGATGGTTAAGAAATAATACCTAAATGATAACTGATGTGACTTAAATTTGATACATTTAGTATTCTTCTTTCATAGTTGTTGTTCTAATGATTAATGTTTGAAAACATGCTTGATGCTAAAAGAATGCTGGAATGTACCTTAATAATCAAGCATAATCATATCATGTAGAGCCCTGATCATAGATCCATCATTGTTAGAAGCCAAATGATGGTGAAATAGGTTTTCCTAAGGGAACTCCTGGATCACATACTTTTGAGTATGTGGGGGTCTATGGATGTGAATATCCTTACATCCTGATGTAGGAATTGATGTAAGATGTACTTTAATCCATCAATCCTTCATTATGTGTGAATGCCGGGATGATGTATTACTAATCTCCCGAGGGAATCTTTAATGCCGCATCGATGAGAGATAAACAAGAGATCTTTCGATGACGAAGAGAGTACAGAATGCCACTGTGACTCTAATAGCAAAGTTTCCAGAATACCCTGGAAAGCTATTATAGCAGAGACACGAGATGTCCTGCATGTTGATCCTCACACTGACTGAGGAAGATGAGGTCATAAGAATCCGACTCTTTTGATGACCTATGTATGATACCGACGCGATTTAGTAATGGTCGGTTGGAGTATGAGTGGTATACCTCATCTCCGTAGGGCATAATATTGTTTGTAAGACATAATCAACCGTGTAGCATAACTGCTTAGGTTGAACTACGAGAAACAATGATTGATGTAACATTATTTATAATATTCTAGTCCAGTAACTAGTATACATGTTCTTCATATCCTAATATTGTAATGATTTCTTGAGTAATAGTTTCTTTACTTAATCATAAGCCTGCTGTTGAATGTTTTAAAGTTATATTGCTTATGTTATTCTTTCCTTGCTATAACAAAGCTTCTGGCGGAGAGTTATAACTCTCGCTGGGACAATTATTCAATTGTCTCACCCCATAGGTTTCAACTTTTTAGGTGGACGTCGAGGACGGAGAAACCAATCTGAGGGTGAGTAGTATCAGCAGCAACAACACCAGGGGCAAAAGTGAATCTCAGGTGGAGATACTGACTATCCAGTCTTGTAGATAGCATGTCTTATGTCATCTCTATACTCTCAGGTCCTAGGAGTCAATAGGTCTGAGGTTTTTGGCTTTAAGCCTCGAGATTTTGTATCTTGCCTTGTACAGTTAACAGGGCAATGGATGTATATAATCACTCGAGAGGTGATTCCACCGAGATGTAATGTTTAACCATGTTTTAAACAATTTATCTTGTTTCTTATAAAAAGAGTTTTATGTTTTAAAGATATCTTTCCAAAAATTTTTAATTTTTAGTGATTTTTCATATTCCGCTGCTAATAAACCGCTTCCGCTAAGTTTACCTCATGATTTACGAGTCGGACGTCTCAATTTAGTGGTATCAGAGCACTGAGTTCGCTGAGTCTACAGAGACATAGGACTTAGGATGTCGAGTCTACTCTTAGTGTTTCCAGTATATCTAATAGTGTCTTCTACTTCTCAGGAGAAGAAGATAAGTTAAGGATGTCTGGACCACACGAGGAGTATGTGGAAGAGAGTAGTGTTGCTGCACCCCGAGAAGGTGCAAGGAACCCGGAGATAGAGCAACCTGTACCTGAGCTACCCGAGTTCAATCCAACTGACATGGGGAACCCAACCATCCAGACCATGTTTGGGCAGTTTATGACTGCCATGACACATATAATAGATAGGATGCCCATGCCTGCACCTAGGGCACCTACCCAACCTGAAGGACAAGGATTCGACAAGACATTCAAACGACTTCGCCAAGTCAGAGTAACTGAGTACTTTGGAATGGCTGATCCTATAGATGCCGATCTGTGGTTAACCGAGTTAGAGAAGGTTTTTAGAATCCTAAACATCCCAGAAGTTGAGAAGGTTAGACATGTTGTCTATCTTATCAAAGGGAGTGCTGGTCGTTGGTGGACCATTAAAGAGCAGAAGAGGCCTGGTGTGGAAGTTGCATGGGAAGTCTTCCGACGGGAATTTATCAATAGATATTTCCCTAAGACGTTCCTGGATGAGAAAATCTCTCAGTTTGGGAGGTTCAGACAAGGTTTGATGAACATTAGAGAATACAAGGCTAAGTTCATGGAGTTGTTGCGGTTCTGTTCGCATATGACTACTACAGATGAAGAGAGGATTAGGCGGTTCGAGAACGGGTTGAACGCTGAGTTGACTACTCCCGTGTCTGCCCTAGAGAACCGGGAAAGGTTTGCTACCTTCGTAGAGTGTGTCAGAAGGATAGAAAGGTCCGTAGATGAGAAGAGGCAAACCCATAAGAGATATCCTCAGTTCCAGGGATCTTCATCCAGAGACTTCAAGAAGCCTAGATTTTCTGCGCCTACACCACCACCACCTAAACCTAGTGCTCAGACACAGTGGACACTGAGTAGAGGTAGGGGACGAAGCCTACCACTATAGGGAGCTCACAGTTCGGCATCTATGTCAGTTACAGGACCACCAAGACCACAAAAACTGGATAGAAGTTGTTATATATGTGGGAAGATGGGGCATTTGATGAAAGACTGCAGAGCTAGACCAACAAGTGTAACACATCCACAAAGGCAGAGTCAACTAGGATCACAGAGAAGATAGTTTCCAGGAGCAGCTAGAGGATGTGGACAAGCGTCCCAAGCTGGATTGTCAGCACCGAATCAACCGCAGGCAACAACAAGGTTCTATGCAATGAATCCACCTGATGCAGTGATCAACCCTCAGGTTGTGGTAGGTCAGATGGAATTGTTATATTCTGATATGTCTACATCCTACGTTGTATCTGTTTTGATTGATCCGAGTGCTACACACTCCTTTATCACTCGAAGAGTGATTCGTAAGTGCAATATGACAGTCAGTCATAGGGCATATAGTTTTTTACTTGAGACTCCGTTGAGAGGGTCTGCTGTGTTGCAGGAGGTATGCTCTCCCTGCATTCTCTTCTTTTCTGATCATCGCATTCAAGTGGATCTTATACCACTTGAGATGCAAGGATTTGATATAATCCTTGGGATGGATACCTTAGAAAGGTATAAGGTTGTCTTGGATTGCAAATCCAAGCAAGCTATGTTTGCTGGTAAAAGCGACACATGGATCTTCCAAGGTGAGAGAAAGATTCTACCCACCTGTCTTGTGTCAGCGATGGTTGCTGAGAAGCTGATGAGGCAAGGATGTTGTGCATTCTTGGCCCATGTGGTAGATACTACCATGGAGGGCCCTAACCCTATTGAAGTTCCTGTAGTTAGGTAATTTGAAGATGTATTTCCTGAAGAACTTCCAGGTGTACCACCGCTGTGGGAAATTGATTTTGAAATCAATTTGATCCCAGATACACAACCTATAGCACAAACACCGTATAGGATGGCGCCTGCTGAAATGGCAGAACTCAAGAAACAACTACAAGAGTTGCTTGAGAAGGGCCTTATCCGACCGAGTACTTCACCATGGGGTGCTCCGGTCCTTTTCGTTAAAAAGAAAGACAGATCAATGCGATTGTGCATTGATTACAGACAACTAAACAAAGTAACAATAAAGAACAAGTACCCTCTGCCGAGAATTGATGATCTCTTTGACCAGTTGTGTGGTGCAACAGTCTTCTCAAAGATAGATTTGAGATCAGGATATCATCAACTCCGTATTAAGGACAATGACATACCCAAGTCTGCCTTTAGGACAATGTATGGTCACTATGAGTTCACAGTTATGTCGTTTGGACTAAATAATGCACCGGCTGCATTTATGGAACTCATGAATAGAATCTTCCGACCTTTCCTCGATAAGTGCATTGTTGTCTTCATAGATGACATTTTGATCTATAGTAGAGATGTTCAGCAGCATGAACAACATCTTCGTCAGGCTCTAACTTTGCTAAGAGAACACAAGCTATACGCTAAGTTTAGCAAGTGTGAGTTCTGGTTACCATAAGTATCTTTCCTTGGACACGTGATATCTGCCTCGGGTATTCGATTTGACCCTAAAAAGGTAGAATCTGTTCTACAATGGGAATAGTCGAAGACACCGACGGAGATCCGTAGTTTTTTAGGGTTGGCTGGCTATTACTGAAGGTTCATTAAGATCTTCAGTTCCATAGCTTTACCCTTGACTAAGTTGACCCGGAGGGATGTTCCTTTTGTTTGGAGTGATAAGTGTCAGAAATCTTTCCAGCTGTTGAAGGAGAGGTTGACAAGTGCACCTATACTTGTGTTACCTGAGCAAGGCAAAGGATACATAGTGTTCTGTAATGCCTCCAAGATTGGACTCGGATGTGTGTTGATGCAGGATAAGCAAGTGATTTCTTTTGCTTCTCGACAGCTTAAGAAACACGAGGAGAATTATCCGACACACGATTTGGAGCTAGCTATTGTGGTTCATGCCTTGAAAATATGGAGACACTTTCTCTATGGAGAGACATTCTAGATTTTCACTGATGATAAGAACCTTAAGTATATCTTCTCTCAGCATGAACTTAACATGAGGCAACGCCGCTGGATGGAGTTAATCAAGGACTACGATTGTACAATTGATTACCATCCAGGGAAGGCCAATGTGGTTGAAGATGCTTTGAGTAGAAAATCAGCAACCAGCCTTAGATGGAGCACAACTAAACTCTTTGTTATGCTCTAGGAGAGATATGCTTATCTCCTTAAGGCAAGACAATGTACAGTTGAAGGTGTCATTGTTAGCTAGATTGTTGGCTGAGATGCATATAAAACCTACTCTAAGAGAATAGATCAAGGAGGCACAACAAGTTGATGTTGCGGTTCAGCAGATCAGATTGGAGTATGGGGATGAGAAGAGAGAAGGTTTCCATGACTCAGAGGATCAAGTAGCATGTTATCATGGAAGGATGATAGTACCATATGTGGATAACTTGAGAAAGTTAGTCCTAGAAGAAGCTCATTCTTCGATGTATGCTATGCATCCAAGAAGCACCAAAATGTATCAAAACTTGAAAGATATGTATTGGTGGCCTGGGATGAAGAAGGATGTTGCTGAGTTTGTTATGTGGTGTCCTGTGTGTCAGCAAGTTAAGGATGAACACCAGAAGCCTGCAGGAACAATGCAACATTTACCCATACCACAGTGGAAGTGGTATCATGTAACCATGGACTTTGTTGTTGGCCTACCCAGGACAAGCAAAGGACATGATTCCATTTGGGTAATAGTTGATAGGTTGACAAAGACAGTGCATTTCTTACCTGTCAAAACAACCTATTCTGCTGAGAGGCTAGCACAATTATATGTTCAAGAGATGGTGCGACTGCACGGAGTTCCAGTCACTATAGTTTCAGACCAAGGTCCCCAGTTTACGAGTCATTTTTGGGAACGACTGCACAAAGCTTTAGGCACCCAGTTAAGGTTTAGTACAACCTTTCATCCTCAGACTGATGGACAGTTGGAAAGGACTATACAGACCTTGGAAGACTTGCTGAGAGCATGTGTTCTCTAGTTTACAGGGAGTTGGGATCTACACCTAAGCTTGATAGAGTTTGCCTACAACAATAGCTATCAAGATAGCATTGATATGGCTCCTTATGAAGCTTTGTATGGTAGACATTGTAGGTCACCCCTATGTTGGTATGAAACCAGTGAATATCAACTGTTAGGTCCTGATCTTGTGCAGCAAACCACAGAAAAGATCAAAGTAATACAACAACAGATTAAGATTGCACAGGATAGGCAGAAATCATATGATGATAGACGTCGTACACTACAGGAAAACTTAGCAATAACGGCGGAAAAAGTTGGTCGTAAATGTGAATAAGTTTGTCGTTAAAACTATTAGCGATGAGAAAAAAAGTCATCGCGTCTTGTCGTTATTGGTCTTGCCGTTAATAAAAATAACGACAAAAAATTTCAGTTCGTCGCTAATACAAATCACAACGACTTATATAGTTTGTCGTTAATAGTTTTAACGATGAAATTAAACGGCTGACATTGATACTATTTGTGACCACACAAACTTGTCGCTGATACTAGTAATGACGACTAACAGGCTTGATAACGAAGGTCAACAACGACGTCTTTTTTCCGTCGTAAATAGCTATAGTGACAAAAAAAATACTAAATTCCTAAATTTGTCCATCACGTTTGTAACACACTTGGATCCTCACCTAAGAAACATGAACACGTATACATGCATGGATTTCTCCATAGACAAGAGGGACCACAATTTCAAAAAATGCAGGACGTGACACTAGGAACGAATAATTTATAAGTAAATAAAAATGTTGATTTATATATAAATATTTTGACATATATTAAACTTTATGCATAAACACACAAATTGATATAAATAAATCATGCATGAAGGCAATCTCCATGGAATCCAGTCAACAATCAACATATACAATATATCCACAAGTCAGAGTACAAATTAACTCAACAAATATATTAAGATCCTTAATTATAAAATTGTTGTAGTAAGAATATATGGAATGGTAAAATCTAGGGAAGCAAAATTTTGTAGGCAATAGTTTTCTTTGTTTATCTAAGTAATGGTGAACATGTACTATTTGGAGGAAGAATGAGAGGGGGTAAAGAAATATGTTGGCGGTGATGGAGAAGATGAAGAATAAGGTGTCTTGGAGGTTGAGAGGAAAGAAAGAGAAGAGGAATACATTCAAGTGTTACTTAAGATGCATGGACAAGAGAAGAGTAGGGGAGATGGAGATGTAGAGAAGCAAGGAAAGAGGAGGCATAAGGATGAACTTTTTACTACTTTTGTTGCGATAAGCAAATAAGGATGACAACACTTTTCTATTAAGTGGACATGTCAGAGGCATGTTCTTCGTGTGTCCAAGCATATCCATGTCAGAAACGTGTCAGACACAAACACATCAATCTCTAGGTAGATAATACAACTTTAAAATTCTATTGTGTGATCACTTATCATAAGACTTAATCTATGAATGTATATTACATGTATGATTGATAAAGACCGAAATAAATTTATGTTTCAAAATCTAGTTCAATGCACATATTTATAAAATGATAAGGTCGGACATTTTCTAATTTAATGAGCTTTGTTCAGAAGTGAAGAACATATAGAAATGAGAGTACTTACTTTTTCAATACCCATGTTTGATGTTTCTTGTACCAAGGAAATGAGGGGCTCATAGAAGTGAAGAACATATAGAAGAAAACCATATATAGTCCAATCCCACAACTACGTGCAACATATCAGGTGAATATCAATTGTCATCAATTAATGATAAATGAGAACCTACACACTACTATAGAAATGGCTTATAACGTCACTTTTCAAGGTGTCGGTTGTATAAATAAACCGACACCTAAAGTCTATAGCGTCGGTTGATAACATAAACTGACATCCAATCTATGAAGGGCGACCAGACACGGGTACCGCTTTTATTCAGTGTCGGTTACGTAATAAAAAACCAAAACCTAAAATTAACAGCCAAATCCAAAATTTCCAGCGAAAAAAATTGCCTCCAAAATTTGACATATGGCGTCGGTTGATAAATAAAAAACCGACGACTAAAGGTTATTCACGAGACAGAAATTGGGCACATTTTGGTCGTCGGTTTTACTACAATTACCGACGCTTATGAGTTTTCCCGCGCTATCCGCGGGGAATTTTTCACACCCTTTAAGCGTCGGTTTTAGGTAGAAACCGACGACTATGGTCATAAATCGAGAACAATTTTTTTAATCGGCATATGTATATAGATGTCGGTTGTTTTTTAGTTAAAAACCGACGACTATAATCAAGTATTGGTGTCAGTTTTTGTTCAGACCCGACACTGTTAGTTATAGTTGTCAGTTTTTTTGAATAACCGACGCCTATGGTACAGTTAATAGCCCCGCAAATAGAACTTTTCCCCATTGTCTCTGTTTCATTGCGACTCTGCGCTAGGTCTGGCGATTGCTCCCCCGATTGCTCCCCGCCATCGCCGCCGTCATTGCCTAGCTCCCCCGCACCGCCGTTCGTCTCCTCACACGACACTCGTCTCCTCACTGCCGTCTCTGCCGCTCTGCCGAGCCGAAGTTCTCCTCTCCTCGCCGCCGGCGCTCCCAGCTTCACCTCTAGCTGCTCTCCTCTGCTCTGGCCGGGCCTTCTTCCTCTGCCCTCAAGGTGCGCCACCTTCTTCCTCCTTCCTTCCTCCTCCTAGGCTAGGTCAAGCCCTGCAGGTGCCCTGGAGCAAAATCGTCAGGTGCCCTGCTGGGCATTTTTTTATTTTTTTTAAAGTTATTTACTTATTGCATGGTAACTTGATAAGTGTTGAAACAATCAATAACTATATTCTGTTATGTGATTTATGATTGTATATGTGTGCTAGCTAGCAACAGACTGACCTGGTCTTGAGGATCTATAAATACATTCTTACATTCTATAAACTGTGTAATCTTACATTCTATAAATACATATATAACACAACATTGCTGTGTGTTCTTGACAGCCCAAATTACTTCTCGTTATTCTTCTTTTAATAAGTAACTCATATCCATTGATGTTGAAGTAAGTTAGGAAGCCCGTTTGTTGACAGTGATATCTGATTATCCATCTTATATTTTAATGTGATAGGGTGATCAATATGGTAGATAAAAAAATGATTATGTCTTTGTTAGAAAAACCTTAGCTATGACTCCTATGGACATTCCATACTAATGAATAGTTTAACTATGAAATTGGTAACTTGTTTTATTGTTGAGTATATTGAGAATCCTAATCTCCCTTCTTGCTTAATGATGAACTGTAATGTACACATGTGACATGCTTGGAATGTAAATGATGAACTTTTCCCTAAATTGCCAATCATGCTTTTAAAGACATCAATAATCACCCTAACTTGAAGAACTAGGATTTTAGGTATAAGAATGACAACACATTATTTTTTGGCCTAGAAACCCGTCCAAGATTTACTCATTAGGAGTAAATCTTGGATAGTCCCCAGTTTGGGACTGTTCTTGAACACCTAATCTCGCTTAGGATGTAAGTGTATAATGTGTATTGGGCTTTCAAGAAAATTTCGGCAGCATTTCCCCGTTTGTTCTCTAAGTACATATGTACTTGGAGAACAAGGGGGAAATGCTACCAAAATTTTCTTGAAAACCAAATACACATTATACACTTACTAGTGAGATTAGGTGTTCAAGGATGGGATAGGTGGTACATGTACATTTATTATATATAAGAATGACATCACATGTATTTGTTAACCCTAGACCCTAATCCACATTATACCAATCTGATAGTCCATGATAGAACAAAGCATAATGATGTTGACTGCAACTTTGTGCGTCATGCTATTCTAAATAAAGTGTATATTTACTTCATAATTGAATGTTTAAGTAAGTTATAGATATCTTCACCAAACCTCTTTCGAAAACTTGTTTCATTGTTGAGTATGTTGAGAATCCTAATCACCCTTCTTGCTTAATGATGAACTGTAATGCACACATGTGACATGCTTGGAATGTAAATGATGAACTTTTCCCTAAATTGCCAATCATGCTTTTAAAGACATCAATAATCACCCTAACTTGAAGAACTAGGATTTTAGGTATAAGAATGACAACACATTATTTGTTGGCCTAGAAACCCGTCCAAGATTTACTCATTAGGAGTAAATCTTGGATAGTCCCCAGTTTGGGACTGTTCTTGAACACCTAATCTCGCTTAGGATGTAAGTGTATAATGTGTATTGGGTTTTCAAGAAAATTTATGTAGCATTTCCCCGTTTGTTATCTAAGTACATATGTACTTGGAGAACGGCATGGAAATGCTGCCAAAATTTTCTTGAAAACCCAATACACATTATACACTTACTAGTGAGATTAGGTGTTCAAGGATGGGATAGGTGGTACATGTACATTTATTATATATAAGAATGACATCACATGTATTTGTTAACCCTAGACCCTAATTTTGTTGTAATATATACTGGTTTTCTCTTTGATCATAGAGCTTTACAATTTTGTTGTGATATATACTTTGTTGTAATAATGTGAACTTTACAATGTGAGATTTACAATTTGAATTACTTTACAATGTGAACTTTACAATTCATTTGTTTCATATCTTGGGTTTGTTACTCGTAGCCATTGCGGTTGTCGCTTAGATTCTTGGCATAACGTTTCTAAGGAGAAGAAAGACTTAATATGGAGGGATTTATGCGTGAGTTATTATTAATTTGCAATTCTATTTTGTAGATTACTAAATTTTTGGATACTAGTTAATAGCAATTCTATTTTGCAGAGTATATTTGAATTGGATGAAAAGCTGCATCGTAAATGCGTGATGCAACGCTGTGGGAGAGTCCTAAGGAACTATAGGACAAATCTCACCCGAGAATACATAAAAGAAGCTGATAAGAGGAAGAAGACAAACACTGAACAGTGGAACTTCCTGGACAAAGAAGAATGGGACGCGTTTGTCGCTTCAAGACAAACTGATGAATTCAAGGTATTAGGCGTCAGTCTCAATCTCATTAATTAATATATGTTGTATTCACCTATTCAAGATTAACATTTAGTGTTACTAACCAAATCATTAATGTGCATACTAACTAGGCCCTCAGTGAGGCACAAAGATCAAGGCGTGCACTGAATGTGCATGACCACACAATGGGTCCAAAGGGGTATGCAGGCATTCGCCAAAGACTATAGTCTGCTGCTACTCAGGAGTCCTCTACCATAGGTAGCACACCTCTTCCTCGCCATGATGTCTGGATAGCTGGGAGGCAAAATAAGAAGGGAGAAATAATGAAGGCCGCAACTGCTGAGGTGGCTGCAAAAATGGTAAGATACAACTCTTACAACAATCATTCGAATATTGATTATTTGTGCTGTTTACTTAATTACAAATTTTTGTTTTGGCGATTAGCGGGAGCTACACGAGCTGAGGAAACAAGGCAAGTTCATCCCTGAGGGCACAAGGGATGAATTGACAGTTGCTCTGGGTAACCCAGAGCATCCTGGACGTGTTAGGGCTGCAGGCGCTGGTGTGGGCATCAAAGCGTTTTTTGGGCCATCCCAGTGCAAACATGTCCCAAAAGCGGGACTTTCACAAGAGGAGGTAACATATTCTTTATTTATAATGTTACTGTAAAAGAGAATTCAATAATTAGAAGCTAACGTTTCTTTTATCCATGTATAGGTCGATAAGCTAGTTGATAGGAAACTAGAAGAAGCAATGAAAAAGTGGCAGGCATCTCAGACTGCCACTTACCAGACAGTACCTACTGCAGGCTCTACTCCTCCTACTCCTACTGTAGAGGTTGGGAGTAATCCTGTAGAACCACCACCTAGCACATCTGCTGTAAGTATTTTTATGACATAGTAACTAGTTTTTTAATTCAAGATGATATGTATATATGAAATTGTAGTCGTTTCAAAAAAAAGATGATATGTATATATGTATATAACATTCTTTACACAAAAATTTGTAGGGGTTGAAGCCATGCCGTCTAAAAAGTAAAGAATTTGTCGTTGCAGAGACGTCGGCTTACCCATCCCTACCAGGGGAAACGTGTCACGGGTCTCCAGTACCAGCTGGTTGGATTCATGTGAGCCCGATACATATATTCTCCCAGTGGATGGATCTTCCATTGCCATATGCCCACCCAGATTGTGAAACGCTTGGTGAGGCAGTAGGCGAAGTGATATTGTGGCTAAAAGCGGATGTCCTCTTTACTGAAAAGGTATGGTAAATTTACATTACGTTCAATTGTTAGTGTGTGTATATGATGGCAGTTGATCTGAAATTATATATATATACATGTTAAAAAGAAGACACCCACAACATCTAGGCCTCCACTTCCACCTCCTACATTACCTAGTTGGGTTCCACATGACCTACCTGTCCCGCTAGGTTCTAACTATAGGGGTATGGAAATATGGTTAGGCGAACATGATATAAACTCCCCTATACCTGTTTCTTCCGATTCAGATTCTACAGGTCAATCATACAAAACAAAACTATTTATACAAGATATTTTGGAGTTGTTTCGATATGATTGGCTAAATACATATGTGATAGAGCTATGGATAAGGTGAGATATTCTTTATACATCCATATACCTTGTGTATGATCTGGTGATCTGGTTTCTTATTTATTAATGCATGCGTAATTAATACATATTTTGCAGCTACTTAGACAACATATGTGCATATTTTGGATTCGAACATGTAGGGTTTTTGATTCCATCTTTGATTAGTCTAGTAGCTAAAGACCCTACGTCAGTTCAACAATACTGCTGTGAGGCTTTTTCAAATTTTGCTGTAAATAAGAAGACAGTGATAATGGCTCCATTCAATGTAGAGTAAGTTTACTTTGCTTATTATAATTTGGACTTAAGAAAATTACATTTTTATTGTGGATTTTGAGTTATTAATTTTTAACTTTTTTACCTCTAGGGGTAGGCATTGGGAGTTACTGGTTATTGCCCCCGAGACGTTCACTGTGTATTATCTAGATCCTAAGGGAAGTAAATTGAATAAAAGATTTGGACACATAATGAAAATGGCATTATTCCGGTGAGAAATATTTCATTTTCATATCCGTTAACATATGTTATTACATTACTATTTAATTGCAATTTCTGTGTTACATTAACATGTAGGGGTTTTGAGGAGTTCAAAAAGGCTGGAGGAAAGGTCCCCAAAAAAAAGAACCAGCCAATAATTTGGAAGAACGTGAAAGTAAGTTCCCGACTGCAATATATGTATATATTATTTATGTGAACAATGCTTAATTAGTTGTATTTTTTAATATTTTGTATGTTTGAATTTATAGTGTGCTACACAAGACAACGGATGGGCACGTGGATACTATGTCATGCGATATATGCACATGATTATCAAACATGCCGCACTGGATATCAAGTGTATTGCTTAGGTATTATATAGTCTCGTTAGATAATATGATAGAAATATATCAATCTTATTTATAGCTCATTAATTAAATATATACATCATTCTCTTTACAGGTGTTTAAAGCTGACCCCATTACATGAGAGGCCTTACCAGATGAAAATGCTCCCTATACGATGGGAGAATTAAATGAAGTAAGAGAAGAATGGGCAACAGCCATACAAATAGTGGGGGCTTTAAAATATAATTGGGATCCTGATAGCGAATAATGACTAAACAATGATATTTTGTAAATGAATTTCTGAATTATAATATATGTGTGAATGTTTCTACATGTCTGGATGTTTCTACATGTGTCTGAGTGAAAATGAATGAAAGTGTTGGTTGCTATATGAATGTTTCTACATGTGTGAATGTGAATGAATGGAACTACAGATTTCTAGCTACATGAATGTTTCTAAATGTGTGAAAATAAAATGGAACTGCAGGTTGCATTACTAAATGCATGTGTGAATATTTTTGTTGTTAATTTTGCAGGTTTGTGGCCTGTTGTCGGCTGATATCAATGGATGTCGTAAAACCTGCAGTTCATAACTGAACTGAACATGTTTCTCATCCTGCGACCAGCCACAGCAGGTCTGCAGACTGACAGAAAAAAAACAATAGGCGTCGGTTATTTGTAAAGAACCGACACACAATGTTATAGTGTCGGTTTTATATAAATAACCGACGTCTATTTCCTGTGGCACGAAGATATATGGCGTCGGTTATTTGTAAAAAACCGACACTGATAGTGCCCAAGATGGCGCCCTTTCTGTGGCACGAAGGGTTTGGGCATCAGTTTCTTATCTAATAACCGACGCCTATAGTCCCATGATGGTGCATTTTCGGTGGCGCATGAAGAGTTTGGGCGTCGGTTTGGGAACCGACGCCTAATGGGTGAGATTTTAGTGTCGCCCACATATGTGTCTCTTAGAAACTGACACTAAAGGCTTTATATAACTGACACTAAAGGTAGGTTCTGTAGTAGTGACAATAGAAATTTCAATGTATTTGAAACATAATGCATGAAATGCACATATCTCCGGATGTGCGTCGGACACATAAAGCTGAATGTGCAAGATGGACACGGACACGGGAGGGACATGGTCACGAGACACAGTGATTTTAAAAAATATAGGACACGAACACGACATACACATTTAAAAAATATAGGACACGAACACGACATACACATTTATACACTTCCCAGAGGTGATCAGTTCTTTGAGAAGCTACTGTTCGGGGATGTCAGTTCGTTGTCCAAAGAGAAAGAGGTTTCCCTTATAGATGGTCATTGCTAAGTTAACATGTCTAGCCAGAGTTATTGTGTGTTGATGGGAGCGAGATGGATTGGATGTGTGTGAGAAGGATCGTAAGTTGATCAGTGTGAGAAGGACCGTAAGTGAGTGGGGTTCACATACCAACAATTATAAAAGTGAGATTTGTTCTGGACATCTAAAGATGTGACTTCTAATACAGTGCATACAAGTCATAGGTACAACCAAGTGGTTCAACATAGATTATTTGCACGTATGAGTACTCAATATAAATTGTAAGATATAATTTGTATGTTTACTATGAATTGTCAAATCTATTTTATATATCTATTATGAACAGATGAAAAGTACTTACATTCACATATTTAATATGTATAAATGAAGGGCACTTACTTTGTTTGATTTTTTTTGTACCAAAGAAATGAGGTGACCATAGAAGTGAAGAACGTACAGAAGAAGACAACCATATATAGTATAGTCCCACAAGTACATGCCACATATCATGTGAATATCAATATTCATCATTTAACAATAAACGAGAACCTGCAAAAGAAAGTTCAATGAATTAGAAACACTATACATGAAATGCACATATCTCCGGATGTGCGTCGGACACATAAAGTCAAATGTGCAACGGACACATATCTCCGGATGTGTAATGGACACATTTTCCGCATATGCTATGGGGCATATTTTCCATATGCTCACTCAAAAACCAAAATAGCATATACATTGTGCGTTGAAAAACAAAACGACATGCGTTTAGAAGTTTAGGGGATAGGGAGGGGTTTCCAAGAAGTGTTTTAGTACAAGACTCCACTCAATCTTTTTCCATGTAAATCATCAAAAAAACCTGAAAATGCAAAGAAACATATGAACATATAGTGAAAGCAACTATGAATATATATATATATATATATATATATCAAAGAAATATAATGAGTTAGTTCATGATTGAAAACTTACTTGTTTGTAATAGAAGGCCATCACAAAAGGGGAAGCATCTCCATATATATCAAATTTATAATAATTTAATTCATTGATAGGTGAAATGATAATTTGATGAATCATGACATTGATAGAAGACTCATCACAAACTTGTGCTTGGTTTATTTTTTACCAATGAAAAGGAACTTCTTGTAATAGTGAAGAGTAAATAGAAGAAGAAAACCTTGTCTAGCTTAGTCCTATAATTGAATATGCAATATATTAGTCATCATCATTTAATGAGAAATGAAACCTACAATAAAAATTCAGATTCATTAGAAACACTATTTATGAAATGCACATAAAAATTCAGATGCATTAGAAGGTAAATAATTTCTTTCATAAGTGATCACCTCCTTTGAAATGACATATGCTATCAATAAGGAAGTCTTTCGAGTGAAGAATACATTATGGATTGCCAAGATACTCATACAATCATGATAGAGGAAGCATCTCCATATAAGATTTATCATAATTCGATTTGCAGAGAAAGTAATACTCTTCTTTGGAAGAAGAAAACTGTCAAAAGCAAGAAATATGTTATATTGAAACACATAATAAAAAATAAAGTTGCACTCTATTACCATTATCTTTGTATGGATAAGATATCGATTGATTCTGATTGTATAAATGTGTAAGTTCTCAACTATGTGCGGTGGGACAGAGGAAGTTGTGAGGGTAAAAATAGCTCATGTGATGTCGATTTCTATGTGACAGGGTAGCGTGCAATGTAAATATGTCATATGCTTATTTAAGGTCTATATGACCTTAGTTGTGGTCTCAAAAGACATTGGAAATGGAAATATACTTAACTAAAGCATCAGTTAGCCTCTTCATACTTAGCTGCTGGTCGGGTGATGCAGTTGAGAAGCGGTGCTGGGCATCGCGCCAAACGGTAACACATGATCAAAGCATTAATTGCATCTATGAGTACTTAATTCAACTTAATTGAGAGGGAAGAAAGATAAGAGGCATACATTTAAGTGTTACTTAAGATGCATAGGTAAGAGATAAGGAGGGGAGATGGAGGTGTAGAGAAGCAAGAAAAGAGGAGGCACAAGGATGACAACACTTCACTACTTTTGAAGGTGCAAACTAAGAAAAATCAAATCCATACTAAGAGTATTAGATCCAGTCACAAAAAGAGTATTAGATCCAGTTAAACCTAAAAAGAGTATTAGGTCCAATTAAAAGTGATATTTGGCACATAACATAGGCAACAATGCTGATTTTGAACATTAGGATAGCCACATTAAACATTAATACGTCAATATACAACCAAACCCAAAAAACTAAGTCAGCTTGGCATTATAGAAAAAGTTGTCTCGACTAGGAACAACCTTGGGACGTCTTACCGCTTAGGCGGCCGCCTAGGCGCACACCTTGATAAGTATGGTGTACGTAATGGTGAACATGTACCATTAGGAGGAAAAATGAGAGGGTGTAAGGAAATATGTTGGTGGTGATGGAGAAGATGAAAAATAAGGTGCCTTGGAGATTGAGAGGGAAGAAAGAGAAGAGGCATACATTTAAGTGTTACTTAAGATGCACAGGCAAGAGACGAGGAGGGGAGATGGAGATGTAGAGAAGCAAGAAAAGAGGAGGCATAAGGATGACAACACTGGTGTAAGTAATGGTGAACATGTACCATTAGGAGGAACAATGAGAGGGTGTAAGGAAATATGTTGGTGGTGATGGAGAAGATGAAAAATAAGATGCCTTGGAGATTGAGAGGGAAGAAAGACAAGAGGCATACATTTAAGTGTTACTTAAGATGCACAGGAAAGAGATAAGGAGGGGAGATGGAGATGTAGAGAAGCAAGAAAAGAGGTAGGAGGAAGAATGAGAGGGTGTAAGGAAATATGTTGGTGGTGATGGAGAAGATGAAAAATAAGGTGCCTTGGAGATTGAGAGGGGAGAAAGAGAAGAGGCATACATTTAAGTGTTAATTAAGATACATAGCCAATTTGAAACTTCTGTCATAGGAATGATTAGCTGAGTAGACATCAATTCGTGTAGGAAACGGCCGCACTGGCCGCTTTCTTAATCGCTGGTCGTGTTTTAAAGAATTGTTCAATGCACTTAGTTAATTATAAGGTTCAATACCTTATAATTTAGATAGCTATGTTCTGAACAACTAAAGATGTGACTAAAAAATTATATAGTGTAGACAATTAATACGTGCAGCTAAGTGTATTCAACATAGATTATTATAATGTTAAAATACTAAATTTATATCAATTCTAATAGGAAAAAAGAATGAGTACACAGTTGTATATTTTAATGAGTAAGAAAAGAGTACTTACCTTTTGATTGCACATATTTGGTTTATCTTGATCCAAAGACAATGAGACACTCGTAGTGAAGAATAAGTGGAAGAAGAAAACTATTTATAGCTAAATACCATAATAGAGTGTAATATATAATCTGAATACCAATCACCATCACCATAAATGAAACCTACAAAAGAGATTTTAAGTATTAAAAACACAATTCATGGAATGCACATATCTCCGGATGTGCATCGGACACATAAAGCCGAATGTGCAACGGACACATATCTCCGGATGTGCAAACGGACACATTTTCCGCATGTGCAACAGACACATATCTCCAGATGTGCAATGGACACATTTTCCGCATGTGCAACGGGGCATATTTTCCATATGCTCACTTGAAAACCAAAACAACATATACATTGTGCGTTGAAAAAAAAACAGCATGCGTTTAGAAGTTTAGGGGATAGGGAGGGGTTTCCAAGAAGTGTTTCAATACAAGACTCCACTCAGTCTTTTAATGGATGTGACATTCTTTTCTTGCATCAAAGAATTTGATGTGTGTTAATTGAAGAATGAATCGAGAAGAAAATAATATATAGCTCTTTCCATAATGAGTGTGCACATATCATATGAATAGAAATCATCATCACATATATAAAACTATGTACCTGCAAAAAAATGATATATTAGGGGCACATATCACTGAATGTGCAACAAACATATAACTTCAGATGTGCAATGAATACATTTTCCACATGTGCAACAGATATGAATGGCTTATACCGATACAACGAGTACTCACAGTTGTATATTTTGATGAGTAAGAAAAGAGTACTTACCTTTTGAACCAAAGACAATGAGACACTCGTAGTGAAGAATAAGTGGAAAAAGAAAACCATTTATAGCTAAATCCCATAATAGAGTGTAACATGTAATCTGAATACCAATCACCATCACCATAAATATCAACACAGAAACCTAAAAATCAACACAGAAACCTTAAAATAAAAAGAAATATCAAAAACTGGGACATATATGCAGAGTGACTATGATTATATATAAGAAAAAAACATTGGGACATATATCATTGTATATCCAATTTGTAGATGCTGAATGTTACTTCTTCAAATAATACATTGTTGTTGTATGTATCATTTATTGTATGGGGAAATTCCAAGAGAAACACATCATTGTATATCCACTTATGTTATAATAGAAATTAGAATATGTTTCTTGTTTGAAGCAATATCTCTTGGCATGAGTTTAAATGAGTAAAGATCTAAACCTATTTCTCACAATTGTATATTAATTTTTGCAATTACATATTTATACGCTAAAACTTTAAATCAGTTCAAATTTCTAGAATGCAATCTAAAATCATATAAGCATAAACTCCAACGAATCACACATGTAATGGTTTAACACAAGCACATTACATAACAATAAAGACTAACAAAACATACAAATGATGCATGCATGTCTCAATGGTCCAAAACAAACACTAAAAAAGCATGTGACTCATGTCCAACACATGCAACAAAATAGAACATCAAGAGAATGTAATCACTAAATATGTAGTACTATCCAGCAATCTTTGTTTTAAAAAGTGGTATGCGCTATGCGTTCGGAGAGGTCACCTTGTAGAGTATATGCAGAATGCGGGAGTATATGCGGGGGTATATGCAGTTTCGGATTTTCTAAAATAAATTAATTATTATATATAAATTAATCACATAATTGCATATTTAATTTGTACAATCACATATTTAGACCTCAAAAACTTGAGATAGATTCCAATTTTCAATTATGAAGTTGAGAATAGGTGAAGGCAATGGATCGACACTCAACAGTAAAATTGAGAAATGTAATGGGAAATAGGGGACGGTAAAATTGGGAAATGTAATGGGAAATATAAGAAAGGGAGATTGGAAAATGGAAGAGGAATAACAACTCATGGACGACATTAAAATTTGGAGTTGAGGGGGTAGGACAATGGGCTGTGAATGAAGGAAATCAAATTGAGAAATGGGAAAAAGGGAAAAAGGGAGTTGGGGAATGGAAAACGGGTAATGGAAGAAGAAAGAGAAATATGGAAACGGAAGATAGAACCAGAGCAGGAGAAAAAGAGGGAGTTTGGGGATCAACAGTAGGTGGGAATGAGGGGAATAGAAAGAAAAGAAGGGGGAAAGGGGAATCCGATAATAAAATTAAGGCCAGGAAGATTATATTAAGAAGTAACATTCAGCATCTACAAATTCAAGAGACCTAAGCCATCTCGGTGACAAAATAGCAAGAGATACATATTAGTTATGTAAGTTTGATCGGATACAAGTAAGTCGCTTCTGTCTGAATTCCTTCCCATCACGCTGAACAAAGCAACTTTTAACCGAAATTCTTCCACGACCATGGGTAGTACTTGCATAGATAGCACTCCAACTATTAAGCTCAAAACCACATGAACACTTATCTTTATAGCCAATATAATTCTTCCATGGACAATGCAGCAAAAGACTACTCACCAAGCAAACTAGAGCACAGCTAGAAGCTTCACCCTCGACCATAACAAGCAGTTTATAAAAAGAACACAATATGCATAACCCAACTCACACAATGAAAAGAAACAGAGGAAAAAAAACAAACAGATAGCCGACAGCTCTGGCACAGATGGGTATTGTCCAAGAAGTACTACCACCGTTGCTCCAACAAGAAAAAACCAGTGATAAGAAAAAGTGGGAGGAACTGCTCAGGGACTCCCCACCACCACAACCAACAACGCCACCAGGCCAAAGTGATCGAGTTGTGACAGGAAAGAAAGGGGGAAGAAAAAGAAACCCCGCCCCGGTAGAGAAACGCCCCCACCAGATCTACACGCCTCCAACCGAGAAGAAGAGAAGGTCACTATTGATTAATAGGTCAGGAAGATTGAATTAGCGGCACCTTTGGAAGAGGGCCGCCGCTGGAGCAGGGATGATGTCGCCGCCTGCTGGGGAGAGTTGCTGTCACCGCCGCCGAGAAGCAAAGCCAGTGTCGCCGATGTTGGAGAGAGGTGAGGCCGCCGCTGCACCTGTTTCTCGGAGGAGAGATGGCGGGAGAAGCCATCGATGCACCCTAGCAAGTCGTAGTGAGCGAGGGTTATTTTTCTGAGTGCTGTTGTCGGGGGAGTGGGGACAAGTGAGGGGAGTCAGGGGGTGAGCGATCGAGGGGTTGGGGTTTAAGTGGGAAAAAAACAAGGTCCAACTAAAAAAGCACCACATAAGTACTGTGCTAATGAAAAACCAGAGAGGGAAGACTTTTAACATCGGAAAATTAGTTTATTTACGACAGATAAAAAAGTTGTCGTTGTTACCTTATACCAACAACGGCGGAAAATTTGTTTATTTACGACAGACAAAAAAAGTTGTCGTTGTTGCCTACACCAACAATGGCAGAAAATGTTGTTTGTCGTTATTACTGTATTTATTACGACAAGATAATAAAGTGGTCGTAAACCTTGACGTTAATACACCAATTTTCTGTAGTGGTAGACCCTTAGAATTCCAGGTTGGAGACAAAGTGTATCTCAAGGTCTCACCATGGAAAGGAGTCCTTCGTTTTGGAAGAAAAGGGAAGTTAGCTCCTAGGTTTATGGGGCCTTATCCAATCATTGAACGGATTGGAAAGGTAGCCTATAAACTAGAGTTGCCACCAGAGTTACAGAGGTTACACCCTGTGTTTCACATTTCTATGCTGAGGAAATGTCACCCTGATACTGAGTCAGTTCTACAACCTATGGAAGTAGAATTGAATGATGATATATCTTATGAGGAAGGACCAGTGTCAATCCTTGATAAAAGAATTAAAAAGTTGAAAAAGAAAGAGATAAGTCTTTTGAAAGTCCTCTGGAATCACCGTGGTGTTGAAGAAGCCACTTGGGAACTAGAGGAAGAGATGAGAAGGAAATACCCTGCTCTTTTCTCTTAATATGTTTTGTTGATTTTGGGGACGAAATCCTTGTAAGGGGTGGATAATTTGTAACATCCCTGACCTGGGTTATGAACTAACCCTAGGTGTTTTTCTTAATTATGTAATTAGATGCTTATGATTATCTTTTGGTATGTAATTAAAGCTCCTAAGGAACATATATTTCTATTTCTGTCCTTTTTGAACAATGTTGTAATATTATTTTGTAATCCAGGGACCTATGTGCAAATTACCCAATTAGAAGGGTCAACTTGCAAATTGTACATGTTTAGATGTTCCTTTTGTGTTGAGACATCATAATAATGAATATGATGAAGTATGATGGATTTTCCAAGCTTGGGCACTAAGATGCAGCTTGTGGGGCAATCCTTGTGCTCTAAACCCTAGTTTTGGCGTAAAGTGCAATTTACCCAAAACATGGGGTGCAACTTGTAAAGTACACCTTCTAGAGTATCTTTTATAACTCTTGGCATCATTTAGAGTAAGAATGATGAAGAGGACGCTTCAATTGAATAATCAAATAAGAATGATAACCCTTGTAATTAAATAATCAAGTTGTAGGTAAAATGACCCTTTATGTGTGTGCAACATAGTAGGATATTTGGTTTCCTTTCCTCTAGACCCTGGTCTAAGAAGAAGTTTTGCTTAAGAAGATAAGGAGGGGCGTGCCCAAAAAGTAGAGAAGGACCTAGTTGAGAAATGAGAATAAAAGTTGTCCTTATCTTGAAATTTCACCCAAAGTATATATACACCCTTCTTTACTTAGCAAGGATCGTTTCCTTCACTTCCCTTCTTATCCCCTTGCTTGGAACAACTAAGGGAAGAGCTCTGGAGTAGATAAGAACGGATAAGGAGTTCTAGGTAAGATTTGATCATCATCTTGCTCAGATTCATGAAGGAAGTCATGTTGCAAGGTTGGTTTTATGGTCTTTCTTACTTGGTTCTTCTTTCTAGCCATTCCTTCCAACCAATTCTTGGAGAAACAACCTTGGACGACTTGTGGAGCTCAAGAAACCATTAGAGCTTGGAATCTTGGAGCTCCAGGGATGACTTTAAGGCGGGTTTTATAACTCTACACCCTTAGACTTTGATTATGCACTTTCTTTCTTGCAAATCGTTGCTAGTTCTTCTTCCTCCAACACTTCTATGCTTTGTTGCAATCAAAACCATGAACAAACCGACCCTGATATGAGGTAGAAGAAGATGGGCGTGATTAACTATGTAACTTTACCAAATGATCTTGCACTTTTGGTCTAAACATTTTGCAAAACCGTTTGTAACCAAATGGTTTTAAAACCGTTTGGATTCATGCGGTTTGCAAGACCGTTTAGATTCAAACGGTCTCCAAGACCATTTGGGAGGTTTGACCAGGCATTGACCATTTGAGGGTCTTCTGGATACATTATGAATTAATCACCTACAAAGAATCATTATCTAATTGCAAGTAAATCCCAAGTTGAAGGCACTTTAATCATCTAAACCCTAATCGGGTTCATTGTTGATTTCAATGGACCAATCTTGTTGAAGTTTGGGTTGAGTGGCCCAAACGGTTTCAAAACTGTTTGGAGATCACCCAAACGGTCTCAAGACCATTTGGTGATCACCCAAGACCGTTTGGAGGTCTAGGGTTAAGAGGAATTAATCAATTGAAGGTCCAAACATAATAGGTTGTTGAAACAATCAAAGTGCTGAATTGGTGACCTAATTAGGGTTCAACCCTTAACAAATTGACCTAATTAGGGTTCAACCCTTAACAATCAAGACCGTTTGGAGGATGTCCAAATGATCCCAAGATCGTTTGGAGGATGTCCAAATGATCCCAAGACCGTTTGGGGTCAGGTCATGGCCCAATTGAGTGATAATTGATGGGTTCAACTTCAATTATACTCATGTTGATGAATATTGAAGGTGGATTGATTTCAAACCCTAATTCAATTGATCCCAACTCTATTTGGCTATCAATTGAGGGTCAATTTAGTATCAAATTGGTTAAGGACTAACCTAATTACCTTAATTGATAGGTGGTTAACAAGTATGAGATTGATTGAAGGGTTCAACACTGAAAACCCTAATCAATTGCAAGGGTTGATGCACTTTTGGGTCCATGCGGTTTTGAGATGTTTGGACCAAACGGTATCAAGACTGTTTGAGTCCAAACAGTCTCAAGACCATTTGGGACCAAATGGTCTCAAGTCCATTTGGGGGAAAACGGTCTCAAGACCGTTTGGGACCAAATGGTTCCAAAACCGTTTAGACTCATGCGGTTTCAAGGCTGATTTGATCAAACGGTTTCAAAGTCAAACTTGTCTAAACGGTCAACATGATCAAACAGTTTCAAGACCGTTTAGGGGCAAACGGTCTTGAGGGTGATCTTTTCCATGCATTCTTGAAGGTCAAACTTACCAAACGGTCAACCCTTCCAAACGGTTTCAAAACCGTTTGGAGGTTGAAAGTTCAAAACCGTTTGGGGTCTTTTAAGGTCAAGATTTCTTAATGATTAATAGGCTTAGATGGTTCAATGGTTGATTAACCTAAACCCTAATGATACCTAAAGACATTAAGGGAACAAGTAATTAGTTGATTGATGTACACTATGTTCGATGGTGGACATTACTAAAGTAACTTTGAAGGGTTCAAGTAGATAACACCTCTTGACCAAGTAAACCTTAATGACCATAATGGTGATAACTTGGCTTATGTTAATCAAAGTTGACTTGACTTAACCTAATCTAGAGTGATGTAAACATCACCTATTAATAAGAGGAGAGAAAAGACTCCTAATATGGGTGAGAATTAAGTAAAATACCTTCAATATGAATGAATGCACATGATTAGGGTATGATCCTTCATAGTGAGATCATAGAAACCCTAATTATGATGGTTAGTGAATCTTAACCTAATTTGAAGGCATTAATGATAAAAAAAAATTTCATACATGATGGTGCTATGAGCTCAATTCACTATGAAGTGAATAGTAAACCCTAATTCTAGGGTAATACCATGTGATGTGAATAGTAAACCCTAATCTAGGGTGATGTGATGAATGGAATAATTCTGGGTTATGCCTTTAAGCATGAAACCCTATGAATGAATCATAACATGAGGAACCTTTATGCCTTGTAAGCTAAAGGTGTTTAATATCCCTAAATGAGGTAAATGAACCCTAACCCTAGAAACAAATCAAGGTATGTTGTTAATCAGCACGACCGTGCTAAGGAGCACGGCCATGGTAGCTTCCCCTTGCACGACCGTGCATGGAAATACGACCGTGGTGTCCTATAAGGAAATTGAAAAGTTTTAGTATTATGCTGATACTATTATATATGCATGTCCTTAATTGTATTAGTCATGCAGGTTGATATTATGAGGTGATCATAGCCAGGTAAGGGTTATGATGTCATATTCCTTGAAAACATTTATAAGCTTTAAGAGTAATGATATGTGAGAAGTATATACATTGCTTCAATCAAGGTCATGTTGTTAGATGACTTGATGCTTATATGTCACTTGGTAGCAAGTGTTATGATAATCTGAGGGTTTGAATAACCATGTTCCTGAATCATATGATGAGATGGTTAAGAAATAATACCTAAATGATAACTGATGTGACTTAAACTTGATACATTTAGTATTCTTCTTTCATAGCTGTTGTTCTAATGATTAATGTTTGAAAACATGCTTGATGCTAAAAGAATGATGGAATGTACCTTAATAATCAAGCATAATCATATCATGTAGAGCCCTGATCATAGATCCATCATTGTCAGAAGCTAAATGATGGTGAAATAGGTTTTCCTAAGGGAACTCCTGGATCACATACTTTTGAGTATGTGGGGGTTTATGGACGCGAATATCCTTACGTCCTGATGTAGGAATTGATATATGATGTACTTTAATCCATCAATCCTTCATTATGTGTGAATGCCGGGATGATGTATTACTAATCTCCTGAGGGAATCTTTAATGCCGCATCGATGAGAGATAAACAAGAGATCTTTCGATGATGAAGAGAGTACAGAACGCCACTGTGACTCTAATAGTGAAGTTTCCAGAATACCCTGGAAAGCTATTATAGTAGAGACACGAGATGTCCTGCATGTTGATCCTCACACTAACTGAGGAAGATGAGGTCATAATAATCTGGCTCTTTTGATGACCTATGTATGATACCGACGTGATTTAGTAATGGTCTGTTGGAGTATGAGCGGTATACCTCATCTCCACAGGGCATAATAATGTTTGTAAGACATAATCAACACTGTAGAATAACTTCTTAGGTTGAACTATGAGAAACAATGATTGATGTTACATTGTTTATTTGATTCTTTATTCCAACTCAAATTATCATGAGGCACCACCATACCAAATTTCAACTTCAAAACCAAAAGCATGTGAAAGTTGCATCAAAATATAAGATTACACATAAAAAGGACCACTCTTTTTTGCAGCATCAAGCACGCCTTTTCTCATTTTTCTTTTATATACATGAAAAAGGTATATGTACAATCTATAAATAGTTAAAAGAAGAGAGACACGAAGTAACTATATAGAAAGATAAAATTATAGAGAAAAACTACAGAAAGGAGAAAGGAAATAGTTCCTAGTAAATCTCTCTTAGCTAGAACACTCCTCCAAAGAGTCCCAACATAAGAGGATCGCCCTTCAAATATCTATTTATTCCTTTCTTTCCAAATAGAACCAATAAGCAAGGATTCAACAACCTTGGCCTCATCACCAGTCTGGAACAACAACTTCCAACTAGTGATGCGCCTCCCATACAAATCATCATATAAATCTCAAAGCACATCCATGTAGGAATAGTTAAAGGACATATGAAAAAAATCTTCCTCATGCTCACAACACAGGCAAAACCTAGACACCATATCAAAGCCAAAACACTTAAGAACATCCTAAGTAAGAAGCCTATCTATAATAGCCTTCTAGATAGTGATTGAGATGTGTCTAGGAATTCCCCTGGACCATAGCCAATCTACCCACTCCACCTCAGGGAATTTAAGCCTACAAGCTTCCCAAACATCCCTAAACTGAATACCACTCTTCCTTTTGAATAAGATTTCATCAAGGCAAGAAAATGGATCATTTATGGTTTTAATAAAATAAGTATCAATGATAAATTATCTAATAGTAAGAAAAGTCCATC
Source organism: Alisma plantago-aquatica (assembly GCA_963693085.1). Lineage (NCBI taxonomy): Eukaryota > Viridiplantae > Streptophyta > Magnoliopsida > Alismatales > Alismataceae > Alisma > Alisma plantago-aquatica. The sequence continues at coordinate 282,931,794 of OY856414.1, read as the reverse complement.
TCCTATCTGCAGTACATTCAGATTTACAAAGCTCATCTCTACCAAACCTCAACATAAATTGTCTACCAAGAATTGCAAGGATATCTTCACCGCCCGGACACCATGATCTCTCCATAAGAGAAATTGTTGACCATTACTAACCTTTATTTCAAAAAGGACCATTCTCATTTATAGATGAGCTATCTTGTGATTATGTCTAATTCAAATAAAAATCCAGTCTTATAATGGTTCTATAAGGGCCTTAAGATAGATTGATTGGTTATATCCACTACCAATAAGTAAGAATTACATGTATATTGATTTCCACATCACATGGAACCAAGAAACCATGATGACAGTTTCATTAACATTTCACATGTATTATAAATTTCAGCAAAAAAATGTTTAAGTGGAGATGATATTAACATCAGGATTCTCTTTTAAAAGAATGCTAAGAACATGATTTTTTTTATTTCCCTTCCACATATGTAGAAGAGCCTCAAGAAATCATATTAGCATGTTAGGGGATCATAGAGCTAGATTAGGGAATACTAGGGCACCAATTTATAAACTATGAAAGTTAATTTTTGAACCTATAAGAGGGAAGGTCCATATAATCAAGGATCACTATTAATGAAAAGAGGGAGGTAATTAAAACTAAAACCACACCATATAATATAAAAATATATCATAAATGTTCAACCTTTAGGCATTTAAATCAATTTTAGAAAGTTTAGGGATTTACATGTACAACTAGCCAAAAGAATGCTAATAAATGCTATATCACTCACATGTCATGGTGATGATCACGAGGTCCATCTCAGACAACCAAGAATAATCTTCCAAATTCTATACCAAACCTCAAGCATCCCAAAAAATGAATATCCAAGAAAGATCAAGTTTCACTTATATCAAAGAGAAGAAAAAGGAGGGTTCCACAATTATAAGGGGTAGGTTCAACCATAGAAGCCTATGGGGATCGACCAAAGGAAGAAGATGAGGTGGATGAAGAACACCTCTAAGAGACCTCATTTCCACACCGTAGATCACCTCTTCAGATCCAAGATGACTCCTTCATTGTGTATCTAGAGAAAACAAGGGCAAAAGTTGATAAAAGAACACATTCTCTAGATGGGAAAGTTCCCACCACAAAAGCCATGGAATTTGGTCAAGGAGGAATAAAGTATGAAGACTAAACAAAAGAAGATATTATGAGAGATTGTAACATACTAAAACTAGAGTTGTAACAAACCCGCCTCCTGGTAACCCCCAATTAAGGGAGACCAAGAGGTCAGAGTCATTATCCCAATTTCCTGGATCAAAGGTTCGACAAATAATCAGTAATAATAAATAAATTCTACCATGACTATACTGAAAACTGGAATAAAAAAATACAACTTTGCATACCTTTTTATTTTCAAAAACTTGGATATCTAACTTCTATCCACCTCTGGACTCTATTCTAACTAATCCTCCTTGCACTTTATTTCTTAATTTCAGAATATGCCACTTTACTGTTTGTCCTTTTCAATTTGTATCTAAAACACCGACAAACAAAATGTCAGTTAGCATAAGTGAATATGTCGGTATGTGGGGGAAACAATAATTAAGAAATTATCTGTAACAACATATTGCAAGCAATTATGGTTTAGCAAGTAAAATTTACATCTTAAACATAGCTACTCAATCCATACATACCCTAACCTTTGTGTTGTCCCTACAGTGGACCTGGATCCTACCTTTCATATGGTAGATCCCAATTAACCCCGCATGATCCAACTTAATAGGTAGATCAATATCTAGGGTTGAAGAGCCTCATGGCACTACCCATAGGTAGCCCAATCACTAACTCATTTGAAGAGTCACATGGCACTACCCATAGGTAGCCCAATCACTAACTCATGATGTACTGAAGAGTCACATGACACTACCCATAGGTAGCCCAATCACTAACTCATGATAACCTGATGGTCCTACCTAACAGGAAGACCATGTACTAGGTAACCCTTTTCATCATTAACAAAGCCACAGAGGAGGACCAGAATCTGAGCTAGTCATGTACACATACTTATGGTGATAGTCATAGTCACTTTATAGTTGCATGAAATAAAAGTCATCCAAGCAGTTATTTCCAAGCTACCGATAAAACTTCAGGAATCACTGTGAAACGAAAGCGATTTAACCATAAGTGTAACCACATATCTGATCCAGAGTAACTTGATGTCTAAGCATTAACATTCAAGACAATCAAACAAGCAATCAACAAAATTCCTGAAATTAATGCATAACATCCAAGTGTCATTATTTTATCCAAAACATCCTCAAGATCAACTTGGATTCCACCTTAGGATTTCTAGACCAACTTTAGGGTTTTAGCCTTCATAAAGCTTTATCACTTTTAATGCCCCTTTTAGATCACAAACCCTAATTTCAACATCATAAGCACAATTGAATGTAAATTAAATCTAATATGTCTCTTTTACACTAAAACTACCATCTTTATCCTTTTAAGTCATGTCAAGATCATTAAGCCCAATTATCATCTTCGATTTCTTATGAATTGACAACTCATATATCATTATGGTCTAATTCACATATAAACTCTATTTATCACTAATTCCACATTTATCCTCTAGAAAATCCCAACTATTAAATTAAGTGTATTTATCCACAATTAGGAACTTTTATACTTAAAATAACTTATAATCATCAAATTTCAGTTCTATTAATGGATTTGAACAATTAAAGCCATTAAGAATCATAATTACTAACATTAGGGTTTCAAGGCCCATTAAAGCTTATTTATGTACATGGAACCCTAAATTAATCAAACTAAACATAAAGGTCATCCTTTTAGATCTAATGTCCTTTTGTAATCAATAGGTTAATATCAACTTTAAACATTCAAATAACCCTTCCTAGTTCATTAATCATTATTGATTAGGATTTCTCATGAATTTAACCATTAAAGCTAGCATCTTTACATACTTTTTGAATTGCAAGCAGAATTAGGATCTAAATCTATTTTTAATGGATTCCTCACATATTTTTGAGAAAAATTCATATATTATATGCATCCATCTATGATTTTTATAAAAACTACTTACTTGGACCAATGGCAGGCTGCCACATCAGCCTTTCCCATGCAAAACGTAGCTTTGGCCGAACATAATCAAAAGACCAGATTATCCCCATGTAAGTTATCAGTTATACACACCTTAGAGGGGTAAAAGTGTCCAACAATGCCCATCCGTCTTCAACCTTACACAACCCTAACGCTGCTACCCTAGCCGCTCTTCGCGTGACTCCTCCTCCCTTTTTTGGACCATATGACCACCATAGCTCATTCCTCTTCCTGCGTCATGCCTCCGCGCACCTCTAGATGCCCTCAGCCTGCGGCCAAGGCAGCTGATCAAAGCTAGCTGGGCCTACAACCCATGGCCGGCCTAGCAGCCATGCTGTCGTTGCTGCACGTGGGCTAAGGTGTGGGGATGATGGCCGAGCTCCCCTCTGGCAACGTGGGGCATTGTGCTTCAAACGTGACGACCTCTTGGCTCCTTGCGGCCTCAGGGAAACCACTACCTATTCATGGCTAGGGTTTGAATGAAAAAGAAGAAGGGGAAGAGAGAGGGATACATGGAACTGTCTTGGGCTCGAGCCAAGGGTTCTACCCTTATATAGGGGAGGGTAGAAAATCCCTAGGATGCATATCCATGAGATAACAAGTCCTTCTCCCCATAGGACACCTACTTTCCTTCATTAAGAAGTAATCTTCTCTCTCTTAAATATCTCCTTTATAATCTATATCCTTTCGATCACTTCACTTCTGAGCCGATCGGTTTGTGGTCCTGATCCAACTCAAATTGACTTCCAAATTTGTTTTTGATTAATCAAATATAAATCTGTGTCCAAATCGAATTTGTACAAGTGAAACAAATTGTATTTGCAAAAATAGTCTTCTCACTTTCCAAACGATCACAGTTAGACCAGTTGAGCCGATCGGTTCAACCCTTGAACCGGTTGTCTCAGCCTATCTTGAGCCGTTTGGTTCATCACATGAGTCGATCAGTTCACCAACCTGACTTGATTGGTTGGAACAGCAGATTGTGCAAATTAGTCAATTGCAGTTTCAATAAATCTGATACTCTAATAAATCGGTCCAACACCTTGAACACTATGATATTGAGCTATCAATTAATTGGTTGTTTAATTGAACTACTAAACTCCTTTAGTAATCAATCTAAACATCATTTGTGGATAAACTCCTCTACCAGGTTAAATCCTATATGTGCGACCCTACAAGTCCATTTCACGTTGGCAGTGAAAGTCCATAACATTTATAACTTCACAAGCAAAGAGCGGTGCCTAGTCGCACATCATTGCTACCCAGGTGAAATAGAAAGTTGGAGAACAACTTTCAATCCTACAATCCGTGAATGGTGTTACAACGAATGTATAATTCCTTTGTCACTGATATCCCGAATAAACTCAAGGCATGGAACAGTCGTCCTGTCAATGTTCATTCACTTTCTTGATCTCAGAGTAGATTGGAGGAGATATGTATGACATCAATATCACATACTGATTCACACATGCGTGCGCACGCCTATCTCAATCCTACTCATCAAGTGGCCATGGATACCAAACTCCCTCAGGAGGGACAAATCCCATATCTATCACTCACCCCTCAAAAGCCCATGTGTCAAAGTCACCCAATCATCACCTTTATAACAACCCATGTTTTAGGAATGCGTTTGATGATGTCAAAGTGTACCCAATGACATGTGTTGAGTGTAGTGATTTCAGGTCAAAGAATCACACTCATCACCATCACTATGAGAACTGACTGTGACTATCATGTCATGGTTCCATGTGTCAAACTCACAGTGGGTCTTTCCGGTAAATTTTTTCTCCAACAAGTACCTATGTGTTTGGTTTGATATCTCCATATCATGACTAATGAGATTCTATCATCAACCAACACCACAATCTAGTCTTGTGTCATTGCTGTCTATCTACCTTCCACAATGACATCTGACTAGGGACATAATAAGAATGTACAAACTATTAGCATCCGTATGATCTCATCGTTCAGGTCCTCAACCTGAAAGCATACGTCATTGAGTACTGTCATTCTCTAGACATTCAATCTGTTCTATAATTATCTCATATGATTGAACCAAAAAGAATTGGAAGCTTGCCTTTGACCTTTATCAAATCAATCTTAATGTATCCCACCAATCATCCCATGATTGGCTCTTAGGGCATGCATACCAACAGACTCCCACTTGCACTATGAGCCAATCACCCTTGAATCATATTCATAGTGATCTTCAAACATATCCCACATGTTACTGTGCTCGAGTGCTAACATAGTGAGTTATGGCAACACCTTGCCAAAGTCGGTATTAACAGCATGTCTCTCATCTCTTTGTTGTACGCCACACGTATGAGATGGAGTTTCTGTGATATGCGATATAATATTCCTTTGCTAACCTTTAGCCACATTGCATGACCAAGTATTCCTAACTTGTCATCAATGATCGAAATATCTATAAGTTCATCTCATGAACTTCCATATCCATATAGTATCCATTGTTATTCTCTACCACACAGATACTTGACATTTCCTTTTAAACAACTTTATTGGAACATTTCCATTATTCAACAAACATTCACTTTTATATATCTCATATATTTTGTGATTAATTTTCTGTCCTTTTCAGAAGTTCACATCCGAGTAACTCTTTACAGCGAACCCTTCCTTATATCCATAGAACTAGTACTTATCAAGTACTTATCAAGTTCTTATGGTATTCTAATAACCCTTACTGGAACTAGACATACATCCACTCGTCATGTCCCACATATGAGTTATCAAGATGAGCATATCATATTGTCATGTCCTACATACAAGATGATAAATGTGTTTTGTTCTTGCCATGTCCATACATGCAAGATAATGGGATGATTACATACATGATAGATCCATATATATTCTTAGTGTTCCCATTCTTCATAATAATTGGACACTCTGCCTTGGGATACTAACTCCATGTAACATGGACACATTTTCTCCCACTGAATCTATGCACACTGAACCCTTCAATATAGATTGCCAATGTATGCTCTTTCTTTTCAATTCAAGAGGTTTTCGAGAACTATCTATATAGATCTCTATTCCTATCACATAGGAAACATTTATATCTTCCCTAAAGATAATTTCCACTTTGGATTTCCATTCTAGAACATTTCCATTTCACATCAACATGTGGAATGTGAATACACTCCCACTAAATCATAGATCCCTTCTTTATCTTTGACATATGAGTCAAACCCTTTGACTATATCATCAAAGTAAAGATCCAGCTCTGAGTTTCTTGTACTCAATCAATCACATTGATTAGTCCATTGCAACTTATAACTTCATTTGCATTAATGGATTCATAAACCTTATAGGTTGTGTCACGTACACATCCTTGTTTTATTCCTCATAGGAATGCAGTTTTAGTATCTGTATGCCAAATATTTTAGTCATTAAGTTGCAATCAACAAGCATTATCCTTCTCAAAATGTTATCCATGTGTCTTAATGCTTAAGACTCATTCACACTTATGGATTTCATCCCAATGGGTGCTACCATCAAGGCCATACCTTATGGTTCACATGGAAGTCATTTAGGATGTAATGGCCATAAACCATAACTCAAAATCCAGTTCCTCATATTTATCTAGATAGTTGACTCATCATATGACCAACTCATCACATAGATAATCGAGGTGTATCTATCAAGGATATAAGGATTCTTAATGTCCTTTATTAGTGTGGGGTATTCTTTATTTAAGAAGAAATTAGTTATTTGATAAGCATCTTCTAACTCCTTAGAGTATGACTCCTTTTGATTTAGACATCACCATGCCTTAATCACGAGCTCACTATGATACACTATCATAATCACTTACAAGGATCTCAAATATTTGGTTCAAGTATTTTATTCATTGATCTCATCAAGGATTAACACTTTACCAAATTCGTACTTCAAGATATTCATATTGGTATTTCTCTAAACACCGCTTGAAGTATTAGCATTAACTCTAATAGGTATGTACATACATATCATGCATTATACCTAATAGGATAATCATTCTCCCACTACCACTAGTGAAGATTGATTAATCATGTCTAAGAGATTCATGTCTCTTATTGGTTCTCTAACCAAAAGAGTCTAGACTTATCCATCATATGGAACTAGAAATGAATTTCTCATGATTTATGCTAATTTGATTGTTTGAGTTATCAATAACTTTTAGGTATCATTTTATCTTATGCATACTAAGTACCACAAGATAAACAAGGAATTTCCATAAAGATCATATCTTTTGAGATTGAAACATCATTGTCATACAATATGCAAAATAATGTGTTTCTATCCATTGGCAAATATGAAATAGCAATTCATAACTCTATTAAATGCCTTCAAGGCTGAAAATAAACTAAAATACTCCTATCTATGGCGGCAACACTTGCCCCATTTATTGAGTGCTTTACACTTTACATATTGGTATCATATACCTCAAAAGTGTTACAAGTTTATTTCATGACACGTTCAGGTAGAGACATCTGTTGCCTCCTCCTTCTTTAGTTCTTCTATATAGAGTGGACAATTCCTTTTCCAATGTCCTAGCTTTTGACAATGGTGAAAAATACCTCTCTTGGTCATGCCTCCTTTGGCCTTGAGAGCTGAAAATGCCTTGGGCTGCTGGCTAGCATCAGAACCCTTCTTAGCTTTGCCCTTGCCCTTGCACTTGGACTTGCCTTTCTTGTTGATGATCATCATCACAGACTTAGGATTGTCCTTCTTCATCTGTGCCTCGGCTGTCCTCAACATGCCTAACAACTCTGTCAATGGCTTGTCAAAGTTGTTCATGTTGTAGTTCATCACAAACTGATTGTACGATTCTGGCAACGATTGCAGTATCACGTCAGTAGCCAACTCTTGGCTCAGGGGAAATCCCAGTCTCGTCAGGTTCTCCACATACCCAATCATCTTGAGTGTGTGAGGACCAACTAGATCTCCTTCTGTCATGACACACTTGAACAGCGCCCTTGAGACATCATATCTCTCTTACCATGCTTTAATCTTCATACATGTTATTGAGATGCTGAATCATCTAAATGACACCCATGTTATCATGTTGTCTCTGCAACTCATGGTTCATGGAGTACAACATCAAGCACTTTGCATCAATGACATCATCAGAATGCTTCTTATAAGCATCCCTTTCTGCTTTTGGTGCGGTAGGAGTAGGTTCCTCTGGAACTGGAGTATCCAGGACATAGAGCTTTCACTCTTAAGTGAGAACAATTCTCAGTGTCCTAAACCAGTCATGGAAGTTAGTCCCATTCAACTTGTCCTTCTCACGGACCGATCGCAATGAAAAGTGATTATTGTTTGTTGTCATTTGTACTACAAAAGGAAATATATGCAATTTAGTCCAAAACTCAATTTTGACTTATTTTATTGATTTCAAAAAGTTGACAATATAATTAGGACTTTAATTAATTATCACTCCCACTATTTTAGTTCAAATTGATAGCCCTCACTATCAATTCGGAAGATTGCAGCGAACAACCTTCTAGTGGGTCAAGATCCTGAAATCCTTTAATTCATGGACCAGCTAGGGCTGTCACCCACAACTTAGATCTTCTAGGTAGGCAACTTTTCCCAATTGCATCATATGCAACTCTTGAAAGATGTCATATGAAACTCATTGCTATGATCACCTCCATGCCTCAAGGTGCTAGATCCTATCTAGGTCACCTTATTAAGTATGACCCAAAGCCAACACAATGAATATGCACCCTGCTAGGGCAGACCCACATGTCCATCCTTCATGCTTCCACAAGACAGACGGTGCACCACACTAGGGTGTGCCCACACTTGGTCGATCAAGCTTTTCATGTGTGTCGCATTTGGAAGGCATCTAAAACTTTAATATTTAATGAGGGATTTGGTTTTATAGGTACATATACATATCCAATCACCACTATATATAGTACGTATCATATACATGCTATATCCCACAGAAAACATGTAAAATGATAAAAGTGATGATTATGGCCAACCTAATGTGATTCCTCGAGCCAAGAGGAATCATGGTCATCTAGTTCTACATCACATGCAACCTTTCCATGATGAAGTGCTATAGCCATCCGAGTTGATCAACTCATCACATGAATGACCTACTCGCCCTGGCCCAGTCGTCTGAGTGCCACCAACCGATCGGTTGGCTCCTCCAACTGATCAGTTCACCCAGTCGTCGTGCATCTCCTCAGGTCGCCACCCGCTCATCTCGCTCCTCGAGTCGATCATCTAGATCACCAACCGATTGGTTCACGCCTTGAACCGATTGTCTCAGTCATCGTCAGATGTCCTCCGTTCTTTCACATAACAGTAAATATAAAAGATCTATCCTATTTACATTTAAAAAGGGAAACCCCGAATTACATTCGGGGGGAGCAAAGGTAGGAAAGAAATCTCGAGTTATCTTGAGTTACATCAGGAATAGGAGATAGGGGATCGATGCGTAGACTGAGATGCAAGCAACCACATACAACCAAGCACACATACATAGGGTTTATTGGCCATAACCACGCTATACATCCACCACAAAACTCATTTAAGGGAGACGCGTATCGAGTGCATTTATATTACATATCATATATGTATATTGGGATTTGTGGATTTAGGATTGGACATGCATAAAGCCAATTTTATTCGCATCATATGCAATAAATAAAGGTGACAAACCAAAATCGATCATATCGACAATCCTAAAGTATAGAGCAGTTGACATGGCTTTGATACCACTGTTGGGTTTTAGGGGAGACAGAGAAGGCAGCAGAAACAAAATTTTTCTTCTCCCCAAACCCAGAACTGAGACGTCTGACTCGTAAATCATGAGGTAAACTTCGAGGAAGCGGTTTATTAGCAGCGGAATATGAAAAATCACTAAAAATTAACACTTTTTGGAAAGAGATCTTTAAAACATAAAACTCTTTTTATAAGAAATAATATAAATTGTTTACAACATGGTTAAACATTACATCTTGGTGGAATCACCTCTCGAGTGATTATATACATCCATTACCCTGTTAACTATACAAGGCAAGATAAAATATCTCGAGGCTTAAAGCCAAAAACCTCAGACCTACTGACTCCTAGGACCTGTGAGTACAGAGACGACATAAGACATGCTATCTCCAAGACTGGACATTCAGTACCTCCACCTAAGATTCACTGCTGCCCCTGGTGTTGCTACTGCTGATACTGCTCACCCTCGGATTGGTTTCTCCGTCCTCGACGTCCACCTAAAAATTCGAAACCTACAGGGTGAGACAATTGAATAATTGTCCCAGCGAGAGTTATAACTCTCCGCCAGAAGCTTTGTTATAGCAAGGAAAGAATAACATAAGCAATATAACTTTAAAACATTCAACCGTAGGCTTAGGATTAAGTAAAGAAACTATTACTCAAGAAATCATTACAATATTAGGATATGAAGAACATGTATACTAGTTACTGGACACAAAAGTGCCACCATACATTCATAACATACAAATTAAGTCTAGATTAGATCCTAGCTAGGATTTAGGGTTATCTTGGGTTCAAATTAGGAATTAGGGTATCAAACCCTAATTCCATCACATCATTACTGCTAAGGTTTAGAAATCCTAAATAACATTAGGTTTAATCCTAATTGTTAGACTCAACATATGATATCATTATTATCATCTAGATTAGAGTATATGGAATACAATCATAGAAAGTTATGAAGATTGGTTTTTAAATACTAATTAATCATACGTATGACTATTGACCTAGAAACCCTAAGTATTCATTATTATTATCATCATCATCTTGGGTTTTCATTATATTCATTAGTATTCATTTATAACAAAAGATAAGTGTATTACTAATTTGAGAAATATGTTAATTAAATTTAGGGTTTGCATTGTATTAACCACCTCATAATCTTGTATTGAGTATACTTTTGGAACTAGAGACATACATAGACTCTAAAAGTATTTAATCAGTGATCTACTCACTTTTCTAATTATAATTCATCTATAATGTTGCTATTATCATATCACATTTACTAGAATTAATGCAAGATTAACTTCTTTGGACCAATAAGGAATTGACACATCATTAATTAATTACTTATCCACTCCAACTTGGTCTTGGGTGTAGCCGATGGGCTCGCACCCCATAAACACCATGTCCACACAGGTTGGGTGTTTGAAGAGTGGCTAAATGGCTTAAATACCCACAACTCTATGAACTAGAAATGTCACACGCTCAAGAGTATATTGGTCAACTGACACATGGATTGTTCATCCTTTCCATTGGCTCGACTATTTTTGTTGTTGCTACCAACCATGGCAAGGTCAACTCAAAGGTTGACTCTCAGCTCCTAGGCATTCCAGTAGTAGCTAATGACACCACCATTGTTGATGGGTTTTTCCAGCTCTAAAGAGCTCTTGAGTGGTGTGACCGGTGATGAGAGAGGGGCCCTAGATGGCACAGTTCACTTGCAACATACTAAGATCTATGGTTTGAATAGTTTACTTGAACTATGAAGCACTCAAAATGCCTAACATCTTTGCCTTAGCCTACCAAAGACCTCGCCATCCTTAGATCATCCTAGATTCCCTTCAAGCCATGTGCCAATGAGCTAGATGCATGTGCTTGATGGTGTCTCTTGTCGAATAGAAGCTCTTGGCAAGGTCACACTCTACTAATTTCATAGAGGTTTCCACCTTGTCCCATGGATGGTACCAACACAGTTAATTTGGGTGAGACAACCAAGATAGCTGGTGATTGTGTGGTTTAAGTAGGGAAGAATGTTCAATAGGGGCAAGGGTTGGTGACCCCTCTTGGATGCAATTGGGGGATGATGGATGACTCTCTTCCTTTACTAGTTCTCCTTAGGGCCTTATATAGGTGAGGGGATTATCACCCTATAATCTTGGTTCATATGTGGTTTTGGGTGTTATCGCCACCAGGGAGGATTAATGTGGAGATATAGGTTGCTCGACTCGTCTCTCTCTCCCACATCCAATAGAAATGATATTAGGGCCAAATGTGTCCTGTAGAGGGAGAGTGAAGAGTCAGGGTAAACGGTGGACTACTAGAGTCTAGTTCCTACTGGTTGCGAGTCAGGAGGTAGAGGATGATGTGCCTTGTGTTGGATGTTCTTCCAATGATGTTGGGGAATATTTTTATCTGTTTCATGTTCCTTGGTCCCAAAATATGTTGGGGAAGATTTGTGTAAGGGTGAGATAACACCTCTATAACCCAACTCATGTCCTAAATATTAACTTAAGGTATTCATTTTTATATGTCAATTTCATGTATCACATGTGGATACCCGATCTCCCACACTCAGAAAAGATGAGATAAATATTTGTCTATAGTCCAAATACAAAGTTCATATTATTCTATGAGGAGGGATGATGTACCCACACATCATCTTTTAGTTTCAAAATTGTAGTTGAATCAATCTTAACAATGACTCCATACATTGAGCAGAATTTGTTTCCCACAAATTTTCTTAAGTTCATGAACTCAAGGATGGTGCTTATATCATAATTCCTGAGTTTGTGTACCACTTCCCTTAAGATTCTATTTCAAGTAATAGTACATAAGTTATTGTATCTTTTATATCTATACCTCATGTATCATAGCCATAGCCATTTCCTTAAGGTGTGTAGGGGTATAGGTACCTTTAAAGTGATCTTCTTTTGACCCCATCGACCTTATGTACTCATGGAGTGCCTTTCACATTAACTCATTGGGCCTTATGTACGTATGGAGGTGACTGATGCATCCCTAATTTAGGGCTCCATGTTGTGTCTTATTTCACTCCAATCACATCTAAAGTAGTTAGATTACATGTTATTCCCCTAAATATGCATACTTATGTAAAATGCACTTATGGATGTTATTTGCATGTTTTTCAAGTGCATGGATCACACTTGGATGGAAGAGAGAGAGAGAAAGAACGATCCTAAGGTTTCTCTATCCTTATAGAGTTCCCAAGTGAAACCAGAAGCTCCCTCAACCTACCCCTAGTGGCCAAGGGTCAAGTAAAGCAAAGAGGTCTAAGGAAACACAAAGTATAAGCTCTAAGTGTTGATGAAGAAGCCAACACGGTCGCGGTACCACAAAACGACTGTGTTGGTCCACTCAAAATCACAAAGTCAAGCAATGAAGGATCAAAGTCAGTAGCACGACCCTATAATAGTACAGTCTTGTTGCTAAGAAGATAAAATGATCATGGCACTCAGAATGTCCAACACTTCATCAAGACACAATGGTCGTGGTGACCGCCACAACCATGCTACCAATGCATCACCACAGTCGTGGTGACCACCATTACTGTGCCACCAACCACTCAAAACCCCCAAAATTTCCCTGTGACTTATCCATTTTTTCACGTTGCCCGTTCCACCCCACGATCGACATGTTGACCCACACCCACCACGGCCGTGCTGCCCAGCACGACCGTACTACATATAAACCTAGAAACACTATTTCACTACATTTCCCATTTTACCCCCACTTGACCTTATGCTTCCCCACCACCTATATATACATTGGTGGTGGCTGGGGAAAAGGGTTAAACATTAGTAAACCACTCTCAGCTCACCCATTTCACCTCCAATCCATTCCCACATCATTCCACCTCCATTTCTTCGTCTTCCACCAGAAAACACCTATTTTAGGGTTTTTGGCCACCTTCCACCATACATCCATGCCATCTACCTACTTTGGAGGGAGGTGCTCAAGTTGTTGTTTCTACTAGTGTAGAAGGAGGAGTCTTCATTGATCCCATCATGGATTTTCACTCCTCTACTCATTCTTCTTCCTTTTTTTTGTATTTTCTTGTTCTATGAGTAGTTAGGCCCCTTAGGTGGACTATTTGGAGCTCAAATGTTACTTTGATACCATGCTTGGGAAAATGATATATAAACATTATGGTTTCATTTGTTAATGATTACTTTTTATTTATATCTCATTCCTCATAAATTTCTTTGTGGTTTATGTTTGAAATCACCTAGGATTTTGGGAAAATTTCTTATATGTGGCTCATTTTGTGAATTGCTCCTAAGTCCAATTAATGGATCCTTCACTTTACTACATGTTAATCAATTCTCCTACACCTAGGTGAGAGATCTAAGTATCTAGTTTAGAGGCACTTAGTGCAATTATCTTGGAGCCTTCTCAAGGCTAGAATGTGGGCGATGTGAGATCCAAAACCTCACTTCTACCTCACATTACTACCCTCGACCCCTAATTACCCTAAGAGTTTGTATACTAGAAACCTAGACATGATTAGATCCTAATTGAATTCCACCTAAAACATAATCCAAGTGAGCCACGTAAGGGTGTGAAACGTGTTAGGGACTAGTTCCCCTATTCACATTTACCCTATCCATGTCCAATTAGTAGTTCAGGACAATTCATTAGCATCTAACTTGTTGTTTGGTTTGGTAATCTAAATGAAAGAATATTGTTTACATGTTATCACCCCCAACCCAATTGAGAAGTGAAACCTTCAAACAACCCACACTTATCTTAATTGCATAAAAACCCTAATTCCCTTCTTGCTTAGTTAGTGTTAGCTTAACTAGATATTTAATTGCTTAGTTAGCTTCTTGCCTTATTCTTGATAGTTTAGGTCTTTAATTACTCTTTTTCCTAGTTTTCTATCTTAATGTAGTGTAGATCTTCTCTTGCTTTCCTTAGTACAACTTGTTCTTTTCTTTCTTATCTTGTCTTTACTTACTCATTAGAATTAATTCTCTAGAGTAATTTTGGTTTTGATTCTTGTTTGTTCTCTTTTACTTACGTGTTCATCCCTTAGTGTAATCAACAAATAAACTTTAAACCATTCAATCCTAGACTCTGCAATAGGAACCTAGACAAAAATAACCTAGCTCTAGCACCCCTTTTCTCTCTTGGGTTTGACCCCTAACTTGCCACCCTCTTATACTATAACATGAATGAGCCTCTTAGGGCCCTTTATAAATTCAAAAGATCCCAAGTGTGTCCTAGCCCTTGAAGTGTGCACATCTTTTCCTACTACACTCATCATTGCTATTATGTATTTTTTGTTCTTTGCATTATTTGTGCATATTGATTTGCTAACTTGTTTTTTTTTGTTTGGTTGTACCTTTTGCATGTGACATCAACCCAGAGAAGACAAGATGGAAGGCCAAATGCACCTTACAAGCCACTATAAGAGTACTTCATTCCCAACAACTACAAATTGCCAATTGCTAATAGAGTTGAGCAAATGCCAGGGGAGCAATTCTCCATTCCTCAAGGTGTTCTTAGGGTCATGCACACCTTCTATGGCTTAGAGAGTGAAAAATCCTACAAGAACTTGGACTCCTTTGTTGAAGTATGATACACCTTCAGGACGTCGATAACCAATGATGATGCAACCAAGATGACCGTGTTCTCATTCTCCCTCAAGGATAAAGCCAAAGATTGATATGATTCCAAAAGAGACATCAAGAGTTGGGAAGAGATGAAGAATGCATTCTTAAGGAAATTCTATTCCATTGTAAGGTTGATACAAATGTGCCATCTCATAGTGAGTTTCAATCAAGTGGGTAATGAGTGGTTCCATGATGCTTGGGAGAGATTTTAGAAGATGTTGAGAGAGTCCACACCATGAGATCCCTTTGTGGTAGCTAGTTCAATCCTTTTATTCTATTCTATCTCCAATGGGTCGAGGTACATATGACTCTTCTTTTGGAGGACCTTTTATGGCTAAGCCACTTGAAGAGACATGGCCCTTGCTTGAGAAGTTAGTGGAATGTTCAAGGATATGAGATTCTAGCATGATGAATGATAGTGACCGCCCTTTTGGTATGACATATCCAACTCATAGTGATTCAAGCCCACAAGTGATGAATATTCTTGGTGACATGGTGAGTTTCATGAAGAACCAAGGGAGAAGTGTTCCTTGCCACTCAGACAATTCGGTTGAGTGCTTTGGTAAAGGAGAGAAGATACCTCATCCTTATAGATACCCAGAACAACAAAGTCTAAGATATAGTTCAAGGTTTGAAGAGAAAGTTCTCTCTAGGTTGAAGAGCTTTGATGATGTGCAAAAGAATGTTACAAGGCTTGAGGAAAGGATAGAGCAGCTATCTTCCATACTTGCTCTCCAAGAGGAAAAATTGTCTTGAGAGCCCAGAATGAGTTTCAATGAATCAAGTGCATCTATGCATTCCACTAATGTTCTCTATAGTCGACCTAAAATGCAACTGTAGCCCATTTATCATTCCCAAGGCCATCCCAAGCCTTATACGCCTTCACCACCTCCATCACTACAACCAACCCACCAATTCACTTACCAACCTCAATTCTCTCCTCCACCTCAATTCCAATACCAAGTATCACCTCCACCTCCTCTGTGGACCCAACAAGCTCCCCCATCCACCATGAGCAAGAAAGTGTTGTGACAGTTCTAAGGAGTGGAAAATATCTTAGCAACCCACAAGTCAAGGAAATGTTGATAAAATAAGGGAAAGGCAACACAAGGGTGATATTGTGATCAAGATTTATGAAGATGATACAATGACACCTCATGTTGAGCATGTGATACCGTGTGTTAAGACTTCTACTCCATTTGTAGGTTCTACAATTCCACCCGTGATTCCTAGAGTCCCTCATGTGATGCCACATGGAAATCATGTTTATTCAAGTGTTACAAAATCTAGTGAGACACCATTCCCTGAAGCACGGGATGAACCCCCAGAACTAAAAAGGAGGCAAAAGCACAATGTTGACATTCTAGAGGTGTTTTGCAAAGTGAAGGTGAACATTTCATTGTTGGATGCTATCAAGAAGATCCCATCTTATGCCAAGTTTCTCAAGAACTTATGTACTATGAAGAGAAAGTCAACATGGAGAATGCTAATGAGAGTCAAATTGACTGAACGAGTGAGATCTATCATCCAACACTCACTTCCTACGAAGAGGAAAGATCTAGGAGCCCCACTCATACCTAGCTACATAGGGGAGGCATCACATGGACAAATCCCTACTTGATTTGGGATCTAGTGTGAATTTGTTGCCAAATAGTGTCTATGTGGAGTTGGGGTTAGGCAAGTTGAAACTGGCTCATTGCACTCTCCAATTAGAAGATCATTCCATCAAAGTGCCTAGAGGAATAATGGAAGATGCTTTGGTGATGATAGACAAAGAAAGGACAACAGTGTTCCTGGTAGATTTTATTGTTCTTAACATGGACCTGGAGGATAGGAAGATTCCCATCATCTTGGGAAGACCATTCTTATCTACAACTGATGTTGAGATACATGGGCACAATGGAACAATGACAATATCTTTCATGGACATGAAGATAAACATCAACATGTAAAATACCCCAACCTAATGACCCAGGATGAGTATATTTGACATGGTCACTTCAAGAGTATGACTGGTCTTTTGATAGAAAGAGATCTAGATGGAAGACTTGATGATAGAATTTGTGGTCAACATGATGAGGAACATAGGTTTAATGCACGTGAGAGATGAATTTATTGCATCAGTGGACACCCAAAAATCCCAAATGGTTGAGTGATTGAAGAATCTCCAAGAAGTCTGGCTGAAGGCATGAAACTTTGCGCTAGTGGGAGGAAACCCACCTAGGTTTGGGGAAATTTTCACCAAACCTTTCATTTTTTATACTTTTTGGTTATTTTTACACTTTTCCAAGAAAACACACACACTTGTGTTTAATAATTTTTTTTTATTTGTAAGATGTACAGGTGAAAACAATGGTGAAATGAAGAAAATTATATGATTTTTACACAAATGATTCATGAAAAAGCACTTTTGATCAAAGATTTGGTGTCTTGATGAAGTTCAAGAGTGAATCACTTGCTATAGTATCCACCACAGCTGTGGTATCATGGAATGGACGTGGAGAGACACTCAAAATCATAGGAAAATTTAAGAAAAGCAAAGAAGTAGGGAACAAACCTAGGTCAACCGTACTCTACAGCATGGTCGCGTGACATACCAGTCAACACGGGCATGTGGACCAGAATGGTTGTGGAACTAGTGACCCAAAACGACCATGCCATGCAGCACGGCCATGCTGCATCCCAACCCCATCAAATATACCCCCAATTCAAGCACTTTCCAAACTTTCTCATATCATTTCTTTGTGAACAACACACCCATTCTCTGTGCACAACAACCATGTAGCATGCATTAAGCTTCTTACAAATCCAATTCTCCACCAAATCACCCCCAATCCACCCCAATCATCTCCATACCATTTTCCCTACCTTAACCTACCATTTCCACCCATTTTCATCCACAAAATCAACCCCATTTCTCCATTCTGACCCAACAACTCAATTCTTTAGAGAAAACCTAGAATCCCATACTTCTGCATCGAAATTCATCCAAGATGAAGAAAGTTGCTAACGAGACTATGGAGAAGACCAAGAGCATCATCTCCTATGGTCGTTGCTTGAAGAATAACTCTTCTTGATCCTCGACAACGTCTCCTACTCCACTATATGCCTCATGCTCCGGTGGAACAACCTTTTTTTTAGAAGTTGAGCTGGATGCACTCATAAGTCCTATCATGGAGGAGACTTCCACTCATCCACAATGTGCAACTCTATCACTGTCGAGGATTCCACCACAACCACCTTCAGCAGCCTGACAATCTGTTTCTACTAGGGTAGCACCACCAACTTTGTCGGCTCAACCTTCTACTTCAATGACCAGGTCACCGGCCTCAGCCTGAACTTTGACCTCCACAACATCGCAACTAAAGCCCCATCCACAAGCACAAAGATGACTACTTGTAGATGATGAAGATGAGGTGATGTAGGATGTACCACATGAGGAGGTGCAAAATGAACAACGTGATGAGGTGCCAATTGTGAGAAATAGTCAAGTGAAGAAACTAAAGCACCCAGAGTGCTTGACGTATTGGGTGTTATCCACCTGTTACGTGTGTCAGGAGACAATAGAGGCTCTAGGTTTCTTCACTTATTACCAGGGTGTTATTAAATCCATGGATCAATTTGAGGTCTTGACAACAGTGCAAAAGACCTACATTGAGCTGACACCCAGTTCTTTACAACATTAGAGAAGGTCTTTGATGATGGGGAAGATGCCATTTGAGTAAGAATTAGAGATAGAATTTGAAACAAAATATTTTCTCCTAGTGATGAGATGGTATCCCTCCTCATTCAAGGGAGGACATACAAAGATTCAAGTGTCAGTTACACTTTCATGTGGCAAAAATTCACCGATCATAGAAACTTTGTAGTGGGTAAGTCAAAGACGAGCTTGATCCACAACTCATTCCTTCACTATGTTTGGGAAGTGCTAGCCAATACCATCTTTGGAAAGTATGAAAATTAGGGAAGTTGCATAGAGAAGGACCTATTTGTTTTGGGATGGATGACTAAGGGAAGGCTTGTGAACTTGGAAGCATTATTGATTGACCATTTGAGGATAGTCCTCTCTAAGAGTAAGAATCCATTTGTTATGAGAGGGATTGTGACTTCCATTGTCCTTTCCCTAGACCATAATGTCTCTGGATACACCAAGACAAAGGGGGGAAAGCTGGTAGACCCGTAGTATCTTGTCTACTCTTTAATGATTTCAGTTGTTGATCAAAAAATCATACATCAGGTCAACCCCCCCCCATGCAAGAATCTCACTGGAGCTAGCATACCATACTGCACCTCTCCTAGGTGAGTATGGCCCAACTCCAAAATTCTTAGACACATTGAGGACATGGGAAGAGGAGCATCCCAGGGATACGTGGCACCAACCAGAGATTGTGATACTATCTACAAGACTAGGATAGTCATAAGAAACTGCTGAGTAGAGGAGAGAAGTGGAGGAGAGATAGGCCTGTAGGGTAAGGAGATGAAAGGCAGAGGTGACAAAGTCACCACTTAGTCCACAGTGAACGCCATGATATGTCCACTATACATGCACAATGGAAGGTATTCATAGGATACATGACAACATCTTGAGGGTATAGGAGGGTTTCCAACGCACACAGGATGCATTATGGTTGGATCATCAATAGATACACCATGAGATCAACCATATGTATTTCTTTCAGCACGCCTAGGTTTAGAGGAACCCCCAGTGGGGGGAAGATTGGTGGGGTGCACTGTTCGAGAACTAGATGCCTACTCGCCTCCACAGGCGAACTACTGGGATAGTTACCACTAGTATCCTCCACCACAAGGAGGAGCACAACACAGGAGCCATGATCATATACACTATCACTCCTAGGCTTTAGTTCCATGCTAAGGTCAACATGATTTAAATGTTTGAAGTGGTAGGGCGGTATGCCCTCATTTCACTCTTTTTCCATTTTATCCTACCATTTGTTTTATTTTTCTTATTTTTTCTATCTAGATTAGATTTTACCTGCTTTGCATACTTGCATACCATGTAGTTTACTTTCTTGCAATTTTTGCATAAGATTTTGCCATGCATTGCATTTCATGTGGATTTTCATAATTTTTGCATGTTTTATCTAGGATTAGCTTGTTTCTTTCTTGATGTTCCATAATGATGACTTAGATGTGATTATAGGCAATTTGGCACCAGTTTGGTCAACTTTTCCCAAATTTAGAACTTCTTGCCTAAAAATGTGTTTTGACTCAGTTTCTACTTATTGAATTGACAATGATGACCTTTGACAAATCTAAGTGAATTGTCATGGTTGATTGCTAAATGGAATCAATGCTAGACTTTTTACATGTGAACTACCTCTCTCATGCTTGTGAACTGATAGATTGAATTGTGATTTAAGAAAGTCACAAATGCTTAGGGTTTTGTAGAATCTCATGATAGAAGTGTGGCTTCAATATTGCTCATTCATGTGGTGTCATTACTTGATGAAATTATTGGATTATCTTTCATGAAAGAGATCTAATGTTGAAATCCATACTAGTAACCCCTCTTTGGCTCACTTTTCTTCTATTCTTTTTTTAATTCTCTGTCTAATGAAAGGATGCTAAAGTGCACATATTCAACCTTGGCCACCTTCAAAAGTTTGGGGTGGCCATATCTATATCCTCTGTTTCATTCTCACCACCATGTGCCCTAGCTACACCCAAGGCAAAGAAAAAAAACAAATGAAAAAAGAAAATAAAATATGCTCCTATGTAATAGCATCTAAATCAAGAAAATGAGTGTCCTATGTAATAGCACTCCAAACACTTACCACAACCCTTTCTTCCATCTGCATGCCCATTGAGCTAGGAAACATAAAACCTAGGTCATGTTGCCCTTTTTCACAGTGATGTGGGTTATAAAGTGTGGATGGACATATGAGATTGAACGCATGAATGTAAACCAATAAGACAAGTCATTTTTTTATCTTCACCACCATGAAATGGTTTACCCGGAGTTATATGACGACCATATGGGTTGATTGTATTTTATATGCTCTATATTTGAAGTTTGCATGCTCAATTCTTTAATTGTGATTGGTTTGTGAAAGAGGAGAGGAGAGAAGTGGAATGCATTTACTTAGTCACCATTGAGCCCATTTAGTCAATATTCATCTATTGCAATGCATTTGTCATTTCTTGATTGTGGAAAAATTGGATAGAGATTGAGTTGGAGCATACTTGAAGACAAGTATGTTTTAACTTTTGGGTGGTGATGCAACCCTAATTTAGGGCTCCATCTTTCATCTTATTTCACTTCAATCACATCTAAAGTAGTTAGATTACATGTTATTCCCCTCAATATACATATTTATGTTAAATTCACTTATGGACATTATTTGCATGTTTTTTCAGTGCTTGAACCATGCTTGGATGGAAGAGAGAGAAAAAGAAGGATCCTAAGGTTTCTCTACCCTTAGAGAGATCCCAAGTGAAGTAAGAAGCTCCCTCAACCTACCCCTAGTGGCCACGGGTCAATTGAAGAAAAGAGGTCCAAGGAAACACAAAGTACAAGCTCTAAGGTGCTGATGAAGAAACCAACACAACTGTGGTACCACAAAACGGTTGTGTTGGTCCACTCAAATTCGATGAGTCAAGAAATGAAGGATCAAAGTCAGCAACACAACCATGCAACACAACACAATCATGATAACATACCAAAGAACGACTATGCAACACAACACGACCGTGTTGCCAAGAAGATAAACCAATTGTGGTGCTCAGAATGTCCAACACTTCCTCAAGCCACCACGACTGTGCTAACAGTTCCCCACCATTGCCATGGTGACCACCATGACCGTGCCACCATCCACTCAAAACCCCCAAATTTTCTTGTGACTTTTCCATTTTTTCACCTCACCCGTTCCATCCCACCACGAGTGTGTTGACCCACACCCACCACGGTCATGCTACATAGAAACCTAACAACACTTTTCTACTTAATTTCCCATTTTATCCCCATTTGACCTAGTGCTTCCCCACCACCTATATGTACATAGGTGGTGGTTAGGGCACAAGGTTATCCACTAGTAGACCACTCTCAGCTCCCCCATTTCATGTCCCATCTATTCTAACCTCATTCCACCTCCATTGCTTCATCTTCCACCCCAAAAACACCTATTTTAGGGTTTTTTTCCATTTCCACCATACATCCATGCCATCTACCTACTTTGAAGGGAGGTGCTCCAGCTACTACTGCTATAAGGTGGAGAATTAGGAGTCTTCAATGATCTCAGCATGGCTTTTCACTCCTCTACTCATTCTTCTTCCTTTCTTTTTGTATTTTCATGTTCTATGAGTAGCTAGGCCCCTTAGTTGGGTTGTTGGGGGCCCAAAATGCTATTTTGATACCATGTTGAGGGAATATCATATGTAAACATTATGATTTTGTTTGTTAATTATTATGTTTTATTTATTTCTCATTCCTCATAAATGGCTTTGTTGTTTGTGTTTGAAATCACCAAGGATTCTTGGAAAATTACTTATATGTGGCTCTTTTTATGAATTTCTCCTAAGTCCAATTAATGGATCCCTAGATAGCTATTCACTTTCCTACATGCTAATCAATTCTCCTACACCTAGGTGAGAGTTGTAAGTAGATAGTTTGGAGGAATTTAGTTTAATTAGCTCGGAGCCTTTTCAAGGCTAGAACGTGGGTGGTGTGAGGTCCAAAACCTCACTTCCACCTCACATTACTACCCTCGACCGCTAATTACTCTAAGAGTTTCTATTCTAGAAACCTAGACATGATTTGATCCTAATTGAATTCCACCTAAAACCTAATCCAACTGAGCCTCATGAGGGTGGGTAAGAGGTGTTGGGGACTAGTTCCCCTATTCACACTTACCTTATCCATGGCCAATTAGTAGTTTTAGGCAATTCATCAACATCTAAGTTGTTTTTTGGTTTGGTAATCTCAATGAAATACTATTGCTTACATGTCACCCCAACCCAATTGACAAGTGCATCCCCCAAACAGCCCACACTTCTCTTAATTGCATTAAAGACCTAATTCCCTTCTTGCTTTGTTAGTGTTAGCTTCATTAGCTCTTTAATTGCTTAGTTATCTTATTTCCTTTCTCTTGTGTTTTTCTTGATAGTTTAGGTCTTTAATTTCCCTTTTTCCTAGTTTGCTAGCTTATTGTAGTGTAGATCTTCTCTTGCTTACCATAGTATAACATGTTCTTTTCTTGCTTAGCTCATCTTTCCTTGCTCATTAGAATTAACTCTCTAGGGTAATTTAGGTTTTGATTCTTGTTTGTTATCTTTTACATGCTTTTTCAACCCTTAGTGTGATCAACACATCAACTTTAAACCCTTCAACCCTAGACTTTGTAGTACAAACCTAGACAAAACTAACCTAGCTCTAGTGCCCCTTTTCTCTCTTGGGTTCGACCCCTAACTTGTCGCCCTCCTATACTACAACACGACCTTGTCCTCTTGTAGGTATAGTGTGTTAGTGTATGTAAGTGAGCCTCTTAGGGCTCTTAAGAATTTGAAAGATCCCAAGTGTGCCCTATCCCTTGAAGCGTCGACATCTAGTCAAGATTCAATTGATTTAGGTATGTATACCTAGGGGTTGGGAAGAAATTCACCAGTGACTAATCTCCTAAACCCATAGATTGGTTGGCTAAATTGGACATTAGTATAACCCCTTTGTTTTGATGATGACAAACATTTCATTCTTGTCGATCTAATGTGCTACTTTAGTGTTGCAGGAAAAAAAGTGGATGACAAATATTTGGAAGATCTATATGCTAAATTGCTTTAATTTCATGAATGTAATCAAATGTAAAAACTTGTACAAGTATATAATGTAAAAGTACTTAGAAATAATGTAAATCAAGTGTTAGATCTTCCCTAGAAAATCACCACACTTAGATAGGTCATCCCCTACATTAGTGTCACAAATGCACACTCATGCACAACCATAGTACTTAGCATAAAACATTGAAACAGGGTTAATCTCGGTCGACAAACTTCTCGACCGAGACACTCTCGGTCGACAAACTCCTCGACCGAGAAAGACCCAAGTAGCCGTTAGGCACAACAGACAAGGTAGTTGGCAGTTGGAGATGAATGTTGGATACACTTGCTCCAGACAGTCTTTCGGTCGACAAGTCCTCGACCAAGAAGGACTCTCAGTCGACAATTCTTCGACCGAGATGTGTTCTATCTGCAACTTTTAGAATTAATTAACTAGTTGTTGCTAAAGCAACTAAAGTGTACCTAACGGCTAGTTAAGCACTTAGAACCCCCTAGAAAGTGTCTATAATTCCCTTAAGCACTTCTAGGTCATTCCTATAAATAGGACATGCCTTAGGACACCTAAACTCACTCATATACACTTGTGTAATACTTGAGCTTACATACTTACAATTGGAAATCTGTTTTGAGCTATTGAGCAACACTAGCATTGGATACTCACTTACCTTGCTCTAAATTCGTGTCCTATAGGCTAGCATCTCCTATCCACTTAAACCTACACTTCAATACTCATTGGTTAGGAGATCTATACGCTTGATATAGGCAAATCAAACCTTGTGCTTCAAAGTGGTAATTGTAATTTCCATTTCCTTTCTTGTTCTTTCTTATTGCTTGTACTCTCCTTGCTACTCCTAGGGTTGGAGGCTGCGGATTGAAGAGGGTTTGATCTTATTGGTGAAGAAGGAGATCTTTGGAATACTTCTAGAAGGTTGTTGCAATGGGAGGCTACTTCAAGAGGAAGGATACTTCAAGGGGGAGCTTGAAGTTACTTCAAGAAGGCTGCTTCAAAGTTGGTGCAACTACTTCAAGGTGAAGGTTGTCCAAAGGGTGTAGAAAGTATTGTAATTTTATGTAAATTCCTTGAGAGGTAATAAAATTTAATACTTTCAAAATCCCGGTTGGGTAAGCAACCAGGTAGTGGATTGACTGCCTTAGTATTTGCTAAGGTTGGAACCACTCTAAACACCTTATCTCCTTCTTATTATTTCAATTGTGGTTGTTTGAGTTAAATTACATTAAAATTATCATAAAACCCTATTCAACCCCCCCTCTAGTGGTTTTTCAATTGGTATTAGAGCAGGCTTCAAGGAGCCCTAATCGAGTCTGGAAGAATGAAGGGCGGTGGTGTCTACAACTGCAAGCAAAAGAAGAGCATGCACCAATCTTCAACAAGTTGTAATTGGTGCTTAGGAACAAGGCACACTACACCTAGATGTCCATGGAAGTCAAAGAAGGAAGAAGTGCATAAAGAATGTCTAATTGCTACAATAAGTGAAGAAGAAGAAGAAGAGGTAAGTCTTTTTGATCTACCTAAAGAAGAGTTAATTGCTAGTCTTGAAGAGACACATAATAAGTGTATTGAGTGCAAGAAGAAATTAAAGAAATCTAATAAGGCAAATAATGAGTTACATGCAAAACTGCTTGCTCTCACATCTGAAAATGAGGATCGTAAAAAGGTTATTGAAGGTCATGATATTAAACTAAAATATGTTGAAGCAAATTGCAATCTTCTTTCCCTAGAAAAGTTAAACTTGCAAACTCAAGTAAATGATCTTCAAAAACAACCTATTTTGTGTACACATCTAGATTATGATACTATTGTGAAAGAAAGAGATTCCTTATTATCTAATCTAGATCAAGCAAAGCTACACATCAATAAGAGAATGGATGAGATTATCAAGTTGCAACAAAAGATTAGTAGTTTGAATAACAATGATACCCTTGATAAAATTTTAAATAATTCTTATCATCAAATTGGAAGGAGAGGACTAGGTTATAATCCTAAAGGAAAATCTTATCAAAAACCTAGTTGGAGAAAGACACAAGCACTAGAAAATCAATCTACATATGTACCCAAGAACAACCTAGTATAGAATCATAGAAAGAGATATGAGGTTGATTCCATATGTTGTCATTATTGTTTGCGTCTTGGACATTACTCTTTCTCATGTCCCTACAAGAAAAAGGATGTTGAGTTAGTATGGGTTCCAAAACCCCCAAACTAAATGGATAAAATTAAGTTGAGATATGACCAAAGACTCTAAGTTGTATATCTCTATGTCTATCTCAACTTAACATAATAGGACACCAGGTTTCCAAATATACATCTTAAACTACTTGTTTTAGTTTGGATTCTCAAAATGTATATGATTAGTTGAGATTTAATCTAAATGTTGCTTTGATATTTAAATATATCAACCAAATCGAGCTTTAACTTTCATATTCTTGTTTTACTTGGAAACAATTACTGAAAACAGTTCTGAAATAGTACAGAAACATTCTCGGTCGAGAAAATTTTCGACCAAGAACACTGTTGGTTGAGAAATAGTCGACCGAGCAGGTTATTGTTTTCAAATCTGCAACAAATATGTTGAACATGCTTTCAATTAATATAATATGCTATCAAATTGTTATTAATGATTGATTTCACTCGTAAATCAAGAATAAATGGAGACCATCTTTGAAACATGACATAGTAATCTTTTAAGGTATAACATTATGTATAAGAAATCTTTAAACATATTGCAAAAGTATTATATGAAGACTGATATTGAACATACTTTCTTCATTAATTGAAAAAGTCTATTAAGCACGTTCATTTACAATGATTTAGCTTAAAAATGAAAATTATAAACCATGGAAATTATTGTTTTATCATAATCCACATGGTTCATCCTAAGTACTTCTTGATCTATCTATATAGGAACCATGTGGTCATAATCATTGTATTTCATGAAATTACATCTTGATCATTGTATTGTGGATATGTTTCTACTATTCCATCATAATTATTGTGCCATATACTTCATGGGTTGGTCTAAAATAATCTTTGATCCATATATATATACAAACCATAAATAGATGATCATTGATGCTATCATTGAAAGTGAAAATTTGCAAAATAGTAAAACTCTATGGCATATATGCATCTTGACAAAAATATTTAATGTATTTGTTTGTTCTAAGAAATCAAAAGCAAAATCTTGACTTTAAGACATTAAGATTGCTTTCAAGGAAATATGCTCCTAAAGGATCTTATCTGAAAACAAGGGTACAAGAAGAAATGGGATTTGATATTTATGTACCCATAGAAAAGCTTATATGAATATAAATTTGAAGTGGAGATGTAGCAAGCAAGACTTGGATGTAGAGAAGCTAAAGATTTGCACAAGAATTCACTAGAGAGGGGCTAGAGAAGTGAAAATGTGAAGGTGTGAAGGAATGGGTCGTTTTGGGTGCTATTTATAGCAAAACAGAACCTATTTCGGTCGACAATTTGTCGACCGACGACCGCAATGGTCATTTCTTCAAACGCTCCTCTCGGTCGTCCAACGGTCGATCGAAAACTAGCCGTTATGATTTTTTTTAATATATTTTAATCACAATATTGCCTTTTAAGTCACGCAAATGGAGGTTCACAGGGTCAGCCTCGGTCGATCATTTTGTCGACCGATGTTGGCTCGGTCGAACATTTTCTCGACTGAAAGTATATATGAGATCGACTGTACATCCTTCTCAACCGAATACATCTAGGTTGGCTATCCTTCTCAACCGATACTCACCAAGAAAAGGATGTACAGTCGATCTCATATATACTTTCAGTCGAGAAAATGTTCGACCGAGCCAACATCGGTCGACAAAATGATTATTGTGTTTCTTAGAACAAAAATATTAATGTTTTTGTTTGTTCTAAGAAATCAAAAGCAAAATCTTGACTTTAAGACATTAAGATTGCTTTCAAGGAAATATGCTCCTAAAGGATCTTATCTGAAAACAAGGGTACAAGAAGAAATGGGATTTGATATTTATGTACCCATAGAAAAGCTTATATGAATATAAAACATACATTCTAGGAAAATCAAGGACAAACATCTTCATACTAGGTATCACTCAAAATGGTTCAAATTGATATTTATTTAATCAAATTACCTACAGACATTATACTTCACATATGAGTGTTTAGATCGTAAATATCCAGGAAATTGCCTCTTGGTTGAAATCAAATTTGACCAAGGTTCGCTATGGTTGAATTCAAGGTCGACCTAAAATAAGCTTGACAAAATGCTTATTTGAACATCATTTTACTATACTCAATCTTAGTATCTTGATTCAAAATGTGCTTTTGATAAAAGGTCAAAATCAAATCTTAAAAACTAGTTATGACCTTAGAATTGCTGAAATATTCTAGACAATGATTATATTACATGCTCTACATTATTACATTATATGCTCAAATAATGCTCAAATGATTACATTACTACTCCCCTAGAAGATATACATATGCTCTACAAATCCAGTCTTTCACTTGCATTAAAAACTAGCTCAAAATTCTATTCACAGCAACTTCGTCGGTCAGCAAAAATTTTCGACCGAGACAAACTCGGTCGACGAGTTTGTCGACCGAATACATCTAGGTTGGCTATCCTTCTCAACCGATACTCACCAAGAAAAGGATGTATAGTCGATCTCATATATACTTTCAGTCGAGAAAATGTTCGACCGAGCCAACATCGGTCGACAAAATGATCGACCGAGGCTGACCCTGTGAACCTCCATTTGCGTGACTTAAAAGGCAATATTGTGATTAAAATATATTAAAAAAAATCATAACGGCTAGTTTTCGATCGACCGTTGGACGACCGAGAGGAGCGTTTGAAGAAATGACCATTGCGGTCGTCGGTCGACAAATTGTCGACCGAAATAGGTTCTGTTTTGCTATAAATAGCACCCAAAACGACCCATTCCTTCACACCTTCACATTTTCACTTCTCTAGCCCCTCTCTAGTGAATTCTTGTGCAAATCTTTAGCTTCTCTACATCCAAGTCTTGCTTGCTACATCTCCACTTCAAAGCAACGAGATGGCTTCTTCATCAACACGTGGAAAGAAGCAAGTTGCAGCTAGGAAAGGAAGGACAATCTCTCCAGCGCTGTTGTTCATCAACGACATTCCATTCAACGATGCAGCTGCAACGATCGCTACCTCAGGCTCTCCTCAAGAACTCCTTTTCCATGATGGCCAGTCGACGTCATGGACTTCCACAACATTGTTGATCTGGAGGAACTCTTTGAGGTGCAACATTAGACTGATTTTCTAAATCCCTCCTTCCATTCCTACTCCTCCAAAGTTGTTAATGAATTATATGCCAATTTAACCCCACATCCTGACCATGATTCCTTCTCTTCTATGGTTAATGCATATGTATTCTATTTTACTGAGGAGGGCATTCTTAATATGCTTAACATAGACATAGAAGACTATAAAGATTTTCTTGACCTCACCACAGGAAATCCACTAAATAAACTCTCCCAAGATGACACTACCACTAGCCTTAGTGACATCAAAAGAGCCATCTTTCAGTCCAATATGACCTGTCATGAAGATAGGGGTACCTATTATGCCATAAACTTAAAACCTGAAGCTAGGATCATAAATCTCATTGTTGCCACCAATATCCATCCTAGAGCAAACAAATCTGAAGTACCCACTTTTCATATGTACCTTATCTATGCCATTCTAAAATGTATTCCCATAAATTTTATTCGTATCATCCTTAAGAATATGCTTGAGTTTTCTGATAATCCACCTTATGCTGGCTTTGTGTGCCAAATCACTCAACATTTTCTTAAGTAAGAATATTGAGGACCTAGGTTACACATGGGATAGAAAACCTCAAAAGATAAGTAAAAATACAGTGGAGGAGATGGGAATCGACTTTGGCCACAAAAGGGCTAGGAATGAAGGGGAGACATCCACCCAAGACATACCTCCACCACCCCCTCCCACCAACCTACCCCATGATCCTATTACAATATCACCTGAGTAGGAAATTAGATTATAACCACCTTGACTTACATAGCTGGATCCCAATATCACCTGAGTAGGAAATTTGATTATAATCACCATGCCATGACTTATTTAAACCAAAGAATGCAAGCCCTCTCTCCTGATCAACCTGATGAATATCCATATTCCCTTAATCCTGTCATGATAAATCCATATAATCCTTCCTTTAACTACTATCAAATTCCACCTCCACCATCTCCTGATCTCACACATACTCAGTTCTCCTCAATTCAACTTCAAGACATTGCTGCCCACTTTTGTTTTGATCGTTTTCCCACCTTCTTGGAGGCTTATGCCTTAACCAAGATAGGTGCCTTAGAGTGGCAGACACTGGTCAAATATTATGGAGCTGAGCCTTTTCTTGGAAAAGACCCAGATATTGATGTAATTCTTCGATCGTTTCAGTGAGATTATGAGATATCTTTGTAATGGTTGTATTGAAATGGCTATCTTTTGAAATGATTGTAATGGATATCTTTTTATAAGCAAGAATGTCATGCTTTATGGGTTCTTTTAAAAACTGTATGAGCACTAAGTTATTTTAATAAAAGTGTTTTTCTATGGCTTCATTTGGACATATTCATGTTTTATAAAAATATTATAGTAGAACATAAAAATAAGGGGGGGTAATATATGCAATGAATCACAAAGGGTAAATTTTTTTGCAAGTGATTGAGAATTAAATTGTGGCTAAATATACCATTAATTGGTGTGCATTAATCCCTTGCTTTTAATTGAATATCTCAATAAGGGGGAGCATAGCAATTCAGGGGGAAAAATAAAAAGTCATGATTATCTTGGATATCTTTTTGAAATGACAAAAGGGGGAGAAATAATATAAAATCAAAAACATAAAAATAAAATGAGTTTCATAATATCTCGGCCATCATTCACTTGCAAAACAAGAATGGCTACAAAAGGTAAATTTTAGGTATGAAACTCACATGATTTATATTTTCTTATTTTATACTTAGGAAATGTTTGTCATCTTCAAAAAGGGGGAGATTGTTGGCTAAACTGGACATTAGTATAATCCCTTTGTTTTGATGATGACAAACATTTCATTCTTGTCGATCTAACGTGCTACATGAGTGTTGCAGGAATAAAAGTGGATGACAAATATTTGGAAGATCTATATGCTAAATTGCTTTAATTTCATGAATGTAATCTAATGTAAAAACTTGTACAAGTATATAATGTACAAGTACTTAGACATCATGTAAATCAAGAATTAGATCTTCCCTAGAAAATCACCATAGTTAGATAGGCCATCCCCTACATTAGTGTCACAAATGCACACTCATGCACAACCTTAGTACTTAGCATAAAACATTGAAATAGGGTTAATCTCAGTCGACAAACTTCTCAACTGAGACACTCTCGGTCGACAAACTCCTTGACCAAGAAAGACCCAAGTAGCTGTTAGACACAACAGACAAGGTAGTTGGCAGTTGGAGATGAACGTTGGATACACTTTCTCCAGACAGTCTTTCGGTCGGCAATTCCTTGACTGAGAAGGACTCTCGGTTGACAATTCTTCGACCGAGATGTGTTCTGTCTACAACTTTCAGAATTAATTAACTAGTTGTTGCTAAAGCAACTATAGTGTACCTAACGGCTAGTTAAGCACTTAGAACCCCCTAGAAAGTGTCTAGAACGCCCTTAAGCACTTGTAGGTCATTCTTATAAATAGGACATGCCTTAGGACACCTAAACTCACTCATATACACTTGTGCAATACTTGAGCTTACATACTTATAATTGGTAATCTGTTTTGAGCTATTGAGCAATATTAGCATTGGCTACTCACTTCCCTTGCTCTAAATTTGTGTCCTATAGGCTAGCATCTCCTATCCACTAAACCTACACTTCAATACTCATTGGTTAGAAGATCTATATGCTTGATATAGGCAAATCAAGCCTTGTGCTTCAAAGTGGTAATTGTAATTTCCATTTCCTTTCTTGTTCTTTCTTATTGCTTGTACTCTCCTTGCTACTAATAGGGTTGGAGGCTGCGGATTGGAGAGGTTTTGATCTTCTTGGTGAAGAAGGAGATCTTTGGACTACTTCTAGAAGGCTGTTGCAACGGTAGGCTACTTCAAGAGGAAGGCTACTTCAAGGGGGAGCTTGAAGTTACTTCAAGAAGGTTGCTTCAAAGTTGGTGCAACTACTTCAAGGAGAAGGTTGTCCAAAGGGTGTAGAAATTATTGTAATTTTATGTAAATTCCTTGAGAGGTAATAAAATTTAATACTTTCAAAATTCCGGTTGGGTAAGAAACCGGGTAGTGGAATGACTGCCTTAGTATTTGCTAAGGTTGGAACCACTCTAAACACCTTGTCTCCTTCTTATTATTTCAATTGTGGTTGTTTGAGTTAAATTACATTAAAATTATCATAAAACCCTATTCACCCCCCCTCTAGTGGTTTTTCAATTGGTATCAGAGCAGGCTTCAAGGAGCTCTAATCGAGTCTTGAAGATTGAAGGGCGGTGGTGTTTACAACTACAAGCAAAAGAAGAGCATGCACCAATCTTCAACAAGTTACAATTGGTGCTTAGGAACAAGGCACACTGCATCTAGCTGTCCATGGAAGTCAAAGAAGGAATAAGTGCATAAAGAATGTCTAATTGCTACAATAAGTGAAGAAGAAGAAGAAGAAGAAGAGGTAAGTATTTTTGATCTACCTAAAGAAGAGTTAATTGCTAGTCTTGAAGAGACACATAATAAGTATATTGAGTGCAAGAAGAAATTAAAGAAATCTAATAAGGAAAATGATGAGTTACATGCTAAACTTCTTGCTCTCACATCTGAAAATGAGGATCTTAAAAAGGTTATTGAAGATCATGATATTAAACTGAAATCCGTTGAAGCAAATTGCAATCTTCTTTCCCTAGAAAAGTTAAACTTGCAAACTCAAGTAAATGATCTTCAAAAACAACCTGTTTTGTGTACACATCTAGATTATGATACTATTGTGAAAGAAAGAGATTCCTTATTATCTAATCTAGATCAAGCAAATCTAGACATCAATAAGAGAATGGATGAGATTGTCAAGTTGCGACAAAAGATTAGTAGTTTGAATAACAATGATACCCTTGATAAATTTTAAATAATTCTTATCATCAAATTGGAAGGAGAGGACTAGGTTATAATCCTAAAGGAAAATCTTATCAAAACCCTAGTTGGAGAAAGACACAAGCACTAGAAAATCAATCTACATATGTACCCAAGAACAACCTAGAACAAAATCATAGAAAGCGATATGAGGTTGATTCCATATGTTGTCATTATTGTTTGCATCTTGGACATTACTCTTTCTCATGTCCCTACAAGAAAAAGGATGTTGAGTTAGTATGGGTTCCAAAACCCCCAAACTAAATGGATAAAATTAAGTTGAGATATGACCAAAGACTCTAAGTTGTATATCTCTATGTCTATCTCAACTTAACATAATAGGACACCAGGTTTCCAAATATACATCCTAAACTACTTGTTTTAGTTTGGATTCGCAAAATGTATATGGTTAGTTGAGATTTAATCTAAATGTTGCTTTGATATTTAAATATCTCAACTAAATTGAGCTTTAAATTTCATATTCTTGTTTTACTTGGAAACAATTACTGAAAATAGTTATGAAATAGTACGGAAACATTCTCGGTCGAGAAAATTTTCGACCGAGAACACTGTCGGTCGAGAAATAGTCGACCGAGCAGATTACTATTTTCAAATCTACAAAAAATATGTTGAACCTACTTTCAATTAATCTAATATGCTATAAAATTGTTATTAATGATTGATTTCACTCGTAAATCAAGAATAAATGGAGACCATCTTTGAAACATGGCATAGTAATCTTTTAAGGTATATCATTATGTATAAGAAATCTTTAAACATATTGCAAAAGTATTATATGAAGACTGATATTGAACATACTTTCCTCATTAATTGAAAAAGTCTATTAAGCACGTTCATTTACAATGGTTTAGCTTAAAAATGAAAATTATAAACCATGGAAATTACTATTTTATCATAATCCACATGGTTCATCCTAAGTACTTTTTGATCTATCTATATAGGAACCATGTGGTCATAATCATTGTATTTCATGAAATTACATCTTGATCATTGTATTGTGGATATGTTTCTACTATTCCATCATAATTACTATGTCATATACTTCATTGGTTTGTCTAAAATAATCTTTGATCCATATATATACAAACCATAAATAGATGATCATTGATGCTATCATTGAAAGTGAAAATTTGCAAAACAGTAAAACTCTATGGCATATATGTATCTTGACAAAATAGATAATGATTATTGTGTTTCTTAGAACAAAAATATTAATGCTTTTGTTTGTTCTATGAAATCAAAAGCAAAATCTTGACTTTAAGACATTAATATTGCTTTCAAGGAAATATGCTCCTAAAGGATCTTATCTGAAAACAAGGGTACAAGAAGAAATGGGATTTGATATTTATGTACCCATAACAAAGCTTATATGAATATAAAACATACGTTATAGGAAAATCAAGGACAAACATCTTCATACCAGTTATCACTCAAAATGCTTCAAATTGATATTTATTTAATCAAATTACCTGTAGACATTATACTTCACATATGAGTGTTTAGATCATAAATATGCAGGAAATTGCCTCTTGGTTGAAATCAAATTTGACCAAGGGGCGCTATGGTCGAAGTCAAGGTCGACCTAAAATAAACTTGACAAAATGCTTATTTGAACATCATTTTACTATACGCAATCTTAGTATCTTGATTCAAAATGTGCTTTTGATAAACGGTCAAAATCAAATCTTAAAAACTAGTTATGACCTTAGAATTGCTCAAATATTCTAGACAATTATTATATTACATGATCTACATTATTACATTATATGCTCAAATAATGCTCAAATGATTACATTATTAATCCCCTAGAAGACATACATATGCTCTACAAATCTAGACTATCACTTGCATTGAAAACTAGCTCAAAATTATATTCACAGCAACTTCGTCGGTCAGCAAACATTTTCGACCGAGACAAACTCGGTCGATAAATTCATCGACCGAAAACATCTCGGTTGGCTATCCTTCTCGACCGATACTCACCAAGAAAAGTATGTACAGTCGATCTCAGATATACTTTCGGTCGACAAAATGTTCGACCGAGCCAACATCGGTCGACAAAATCATCGACCGAGGCTGACCCTGTGAACCTCCATTTGCGTGACTTAAAAGGCAATATTTTGATTAAAATATATTAAAAAACAAAATCGTAACGGCTAGTTTTCGATCGACCGTTGGACAACCGAGAGGAGCGTCTTAAGAAATGACCATTGTTGTCGTCGGTCGACAAATCGTCGACCGAAATAGGTTCAGTTTTCCTATAAATAGCACCCAAAATGACCCATTCCTTCACACCTTCACATTTTCACTTCTCTAGCCCCTCTCAAGTGCATTCTTGCGCAAATATTTAGCTTCTCTACATCCAAGTCTTGCTTGATACTTCTCCACTTCAAAGCAACGAGATGGCTTCTTCATCAACGCGTGGAAAGAAGCAAGTTGCATCTAGGAAAAGAAGGACGGTCTCTCCAGTGTTGTCGTTCATCAACGACATTCCATTCAACGACACAGCTGCAGGCGATCGCTACCTCAGGCTCTCCTCAAGAACTCCTCTTCCACGACGGCCAGTCGACGTCATGGACTTCCACAACATTGTTGATCTGGAGGAACTCGTTGAGGTGCAACATTTGACTGATTTTCTAAATCCCTCCTTCCATTCCTACTCCTCCAAAGTATTTAATGAATTCTATGCCAATTTAACCCCACATCCTGACCATGATTCCTTCTCTTCTATGGTTAATGGGTATATATTCTATTTTACTGAGGAGGGCATTCTTAATCTGCTTAACATAGACATAGAAGACTATAAAGATTTTCTTGACCTCACCACAGGAAATCCACTAAATAAACTCTCCCAAGATGACACTACCACTAGCCTTAGTGACATCAAAAGAGCCATCTTTCAGATCCAAAAAAAAAGAGCCATCTTTCAGTCCAATATGACCTGTCATGAAGATAGGGGTACCTATTATGCCATAAACTTAAAACCTGAAGCTAGGATCATAAATCTCATTGTTGCCACGAATATCCATCCTAGAGCAAACAAATTTGAAGTACCCACTTTTTGTATGTACCTTATCTATGCCATTCTAAAAGGTATTCCCATAAATTTTATTCGTATCATCCTTAAGAATATGATTGAGTTTTCTGGCAATCCACCTTATGCTGACTTTGTGTGCCAAATCACTCAACATTTTCTTAAGAAGAATATTGAGGACCTAGGTTACACATGGGATAGAAAAGCTCAAAATATAAGTAAAAATATGGTGGAGAAGATGGGAATCAACTTTGGCCACAAAAGGGCTAGGATTGAAGGGGAGACATCCACCCAAGACATACCTCCACCACCCCCTCCCACCAACCTACCCCATGATCATATTACAAACACCTTGACTTACATAGCTGGATCCCAATATCACCTGAGTAGGCAATTAGATTATAATCACCATGCCATGACTTATTTAAACCAAAGAATGCAAGCCCTCTCTCCTGATTAACCTGATGAATATCCATATTCCCTTAATACTAGCATGATAAATCCATATAATCCTTCTTATAACTACTATCAAATTCCACCTCCACCATCTCCTGATCTCACACATACTCAGTTCTCCTCAATTCAACTTCAAGACATTGTTTCCCACTTTTGTTTTGATCGTGTTCCCACCTTCTTGGAGGCTTATGCCTTAACCAAGACAGGTGCCTTAGAGTGGCAGACACTGGTCAAATATTATGGAGCTGAGCCTTTTCTTGGAAAAGACCCAGATATTGATGTAATCCTTTGGTTTTTTCAGTGAGATTATGAGATATCTTTGTAATGGTTGTATTGAAATGGCTATCTTTTGAAATGATTGTAATGGATATCTTTTTATAAGCAAGAATGTCATGCTTTATGGGTTCTTTTAAAAACTGTATGAGCACTAAGTTATTTTAATAAAAGTGTTTTTCTATGGCTTCATTTGGACATATACATGTTTTATAAGAATATTATAGTAGAACATAAAAATAAGGGGGAGTAATATATGAAATGAATCATAAAGGGTAAATTTTTTTGCAACTGGTTGAGAATTAAATTGTAGCTAAATCTACCAATAATTGGTGTGCATTAATCCCTTGCTTTTAATTGAATATCTCTTTAAGGGGGAGCATAGCAATTCAGGGGGAAAAATAAAAAGTCATGATTATCTTGGATATCTTTTTGAAATGACAAAAGGGGGAGAAATAATATAAAATCAAAAACATAAAATTAAAATGAGTTTCATAATATCTCGGCCAGCATTCACTTGCAAAACAAGAATGGCTACAAAAAGTAAATTTCAGGTATGAAACTCACATGATTTATATTTTCTTATTTTATACTTAGGAAATGTTTGTCATCTTCAAAAAGGGGGAGATTGTTGGCTAAATTGGACATTAGTATAATATCTTTGTTTTGATGATGACAAACATTTCATTCTTGTCGATCTAATGTACTACTTGAGTGTTGTAGGAATAAAAGTGGATGACAAATATTTGGAAGATCTATATGCTAAATTGCTTTAATTTCATGAATGTAATCAAATGTAAAAACATGTACAAGTATATAATGTACAAGTACTTAGACATCATGTAAATCAAGTGTTATATCTTCCCTAGCAAATCACCACACTTAGATAGGTCATCCCCTACATTAGTGTCACAAATGCACACTCATGCACAACCTTAGTACTTAGCCTAAAACATTGAAACAGGGTTAATCTCAGTCGACAAACTTCTCGACTGAGACACTCTCGGTCGACAAACTCCTCAACCGAGAAAGACCCAAGTAGCCTTTAGACACAATAGACAAGGTAGTTGGTAGTTGGAGATGAACGTTGGATACACTTGCTCCAGACAGTCTTTCAGTCTACAAGTCCTCGACCGAGAAGGACTCTCGATCGACAATTCTTCGACCGAGATGTGTTCTATTTGCAACTTTCAGAATTAATTAACTAGCCATTGCTAAAGCAACTAAAGTGTACCTAACGGCTAGTTAAGCACTTAGAACCCCCTAGAAAGTGTCTAGAACACCCTTAAGTACTCGTAGGTCATTCCTATAAATAGGACATGCCTTAGGACACCTAAACTCACTCATATACACTTGTGCAATACTTGAGCTTACATACTTACAATTGGCAATCTGTTTTGAGCTATTGAGCAACACTAGCATTGGATACTCACTTCCCTTGCTCTAAATTCGTGTCATATAGGCTAGCATCTCCTATCCACTAAAACTACACTTCAATACTCATTGGTTAGGAGATCTATACGCTTGATATAGGCAAATCAAGCCTTGTGCTTCAAATTGGTAATTGTAATTTCCATTTCCTTTCTTGTTCTTTCTTATTGCTTGTACTCTCCTTGCTACTCCTAGGGTTGGAGGTTGTAGATTGGAGAGGGTTTGATCTTCTTGGTGAAGAAGGAGATCTTTGGACTACTTCTAGAAGGCTATTGGAACAAGACGCTACTTCAAGAGGAAGGCTACTTCAAAGGGGAGCTTGAAGTTACTTCAAGAAGGCTGCTTCAAAGTTGGTGCAACTACTTCAAGGTGAAGGCTGTCCAAAGGGTGTAGAAAGTATTCTAATTTTATGTAAATTCCTTGAGAGGTAATAAAGTTTAATACTTTCAAAATCCCGGTTGGGTAAGCAACCGGGTAGTGGATTGACTGCCTTAGTATTTGCTAAGGTTGGAACCACTCTAAACACCTTGTCTCCTTCTTATTATTTCAATTGTGGTTGTTTGAGTTAAATTACATTAAAATTATCATAAAACCCTATTCACCCCCCTCTAGTGGTTTTTCAAGACCTTGTGTACA
Organism: Alisma plantago-aquatica; assembly: GCA_963693085.1. Classification (NCBI taxonomy): domain Eukaryota; kingdom Viridiplantae; phylum Streptophyta; class Magnoliopsida; order Alismatales; family Alismataceae; genus Alisma; species Alisma plantago-aquatica. The sequence goes on along the minus strand of OY856414.1, from coordinate 282,892,483 downwards.
CGTGGATGGCTTTCTCCTGACCTCATGGTCCTTATGTAGTTAGAATATGATTACTTCCTAACCCCTTGGGTCTTATGCACCTTTAAACATCCCTACCTGACCCTAGGGTTGACTTAGGGCTCTACCCTACCTAGGGTTTATTGAGATGTCCCAACTTTATTTCTTTTCTATTATTATTTACACCTTTGTTCCAAGACAAGGGTCTTCATTATCATTATATTCATGTATCCCATGATGCATCCTACTCAAGGAAATTCTATAACTTAGATACATTTCATATAATTTCTTTCAATATGTTATCTTCCTTTACACATTTTACTTGATATTTATCTATCCAAACTTTTCATCCTTATATAATTGTACATCCAGGGTCTTAGGCGAAACACACTCCCTTCTTCCTTATACTTGGTGGTAGTATGTCATATATACCTTAGATGTACGATCATTGTTGCATATCTTTTGACGTGGTTTATTATTGCACTAACAAAATCACTCAGGGTTGAAATCCCAGAGTTTTTACCGAAACTTTGTGCAATAATACCATGCGCAATCAGACGGGTCTTATCGCAGTTTTGTTAAGGATTAAATCCCAAGGGACAAATTTTTTAAGAATCATTGCTAGTCTAGTCTAGTTCAAGTAAGGCTAATATTTAGAACAAAGGTTGATTTCAGGTTAATTAAACTAAGTGCAGGAATGTAAAAACCATAATTACAAGTTGATCTAGATTAATGATATGGAATCACTAGGGTGGTCTCGAGTTTCACCACCACTATGCAAACACATCCAATAACAAACATCCATGCAAGATCTAACTATCCAAATAGAACTACTGTGAACCCACCCTGAGGGATGTTTAGGTCTGTGTAAGCGTCACCTTAGGCATCAGATATCTTGTTGCCATCTGGATCATGCACTTATGGTTCTAAAGATACAGATATCCAACTAAAGTTGGGGCCCTCCCTGAGGGATGTTTGGGACACAGAAGCGTCACCGTAGGCTAAATGGCTCATCCCCTCATGGATCATACACTTACAACCTCAAGGAATCCTATCAAAAGGTCTTGTCATGGAGTCAACCGTGCTAATCGACAAGCAAGTAGGCGATTAATCTACAAGAAAACATCGACGATTAACAACAAAGATACAGATATACAATTGAAGTTGTGGCCCTCCCCGAGGGATGTTGAGGTCATAGAAGCGTCACCGTAGGCTAGATGGCTCGTCCCCTCATGGATCATACACTTACGGCCTCAAGGAATCCCATTCTATTTCTAGTTTGGGAGTCAACCTCATTAATCGACATTCTACCCTATATATAGAAGTTATCGCAACATAGGAAAGAACAAGATAAAAGCAAGCAGATAATCAATCTACAAACATTAACTATTAACAATGAAATGAAAAGTTATATACATTGCCATGGAATGTTTAATAAGAGAACATGCTTGCATGGGCAGCAGGGCTAGTCCTTGCACCCCAGCAAAAAGGAACTACTCGCTCATGATGCAAGAAACAAGAAGAACAAGAGAGAGGGAAGATTCCACCATGAGAGTGATGTAGAAGGTAGTCTTAGCTCGGTGAAGATGATGTGGTCTTCTACGTCGTGTCGGAGTAGATCTGGCTGAGGAGGAAGAACCACCAAGGCAGGCTGGGCAGATCTTCTTCTCCACCTTCTTTCTCATCTTGACCTCCTTGCTCGCAACAGGAGCAGTTGGTGAAGTGGCAATGGTGTGGATGATCAGGATTGAACCTATGTTCAGGCAGCCTGTCGGCGTCCTAGGTCTGATGCCCCAAATGAGGACCCTGCTGGTCCTATTTATAGGCTTGGGTCCGGGTCTTGAACGGTTTGGACCATCTAGTGTTTTCTTCACGGCCTTGAGTTTAAACGGTTTGGAGACCGTTTAATCTTCTCACGGTTTGAAGACTCTTATCCAAACGGTCTTGGAGACCATTTAATGGCCAAACGGTCTTGTATTAACTTTCCTCCAAATAGTTTTGGCTTCTATCGGTTTGCTACATCCAAACGGTCTCGTGTGCTCAAGGTTCCTTCTCCAATTGGTCATGGGGTCTTCACTTTCTGGTGAGTAATGATCGTCCAAACAGTCTTTGAGAGCATCCACTGGACAAATGGTCTTGAAGACCGTTTGCCGCCACACGGTCTGCATTCTATCAATTTTCTACTCCGGCGATCCAAACGGTCTGGGTATCCCAGCGATCCAAGCGGTTTGGGTGTCCTAGCAGTCTACGTTGATCATTGCCTCGCATGGTATTTACGATCTCTATTCCAACCGGTCTTGTATTTAGTCAATCCAAATGGTCTCGTGGATCGATGGCCTCCAATCGGTTTGGAGACCGATCACTTCTTAACGGTCTGTGCCTCTCGCGGTCTCGCTCGTCTTAACGGTCTCACGGTCTGCTTGTCTAACGGTCTCAAAACTGTGTGCCGTCAAACGGTCTTGAGGATCATCTATCATCAAATGGTTTCGGATGATCAAACAGTCCTAGGATCTCCACGGTCTTGTCTGATCAGTTTTGGAGATCAATTATGCTTTCACGGTCTTGCTATCCAATCGGTTTTGGGGGTTAATCGCCCAAACACTTTGGAGATTGTTTGCTTCTCACAGTTTGAGGACCGTTTGGTCTTGCGCGGTCTCAAGACCATTTGTTGCCCATGCGGTCTCAAGACCATTTGCTGGTAGCGAGGAGGATTGTATAGGTGAAACCGTTTAGAGAAAGAAGAGAAAACTATATGGATGCAAACCAAATGGACCAAGACTATTTGGTCAAGACCGTTTGGTCAAGACTGAGTCGGAGAGGATCTTGAGTGAAGGTGAGTTCCAGTTGATGGTTGAACTTCATCATGACCCACATAATCTACATGAAATCCATATAAAACTAGTTAATAACTTGATAATCTGATCAACCAAGCAAAATTGCACATTGTAAGTTTCAAGGAGATGAAATCGAATGAATTTAGTCGAATTGGGCCCAAAATGGCGACTGAAAATCATGACGAATTTGGATTCATCAGAACCCCGAACTTAAACGTTGCTCATCCTTGAGTAACCAAAACTTGAAACAGTCGCCAAATGAATACTTTCAACTCGTGCGGTTGCCTCCTCTTCACATCACGATTGTTTTCTTTCTGCTTAGTATAACTAAGCATCTCAACTTCCTGAGATCACTAAACACATCTTACCATATCTTCGTTCCTGAGTTTGTTTGCCAACCTCACTTCCTCCTCACTTTTTCCAACAACAAGCATTTCTAAGAGTTTTGTAAGAGTCCAGAGATACCCGCAGAACAACAAGTGTGCACCTAATCTGACGCTGGTGTATTTCAAGATAGTGGAGGCATTCAATGTGCCTTTAGGTAGAAAAGGGAGTGAATGGTGGTATGAAAGGAAGAAATAAATCTCTCCTCTATTTGACTCAAGATTTTTATTTTATGATTGCAATTTCATTGATTGCATTTTGTGTGTGTGAATCTCTCCTCTATTTGACTTGAGATTGCATTTATTTGTTTGCGCTTTGGCATCTTTTCTTGGTGGTACACCCCTTTTAATTTGCGAGGGGTATGGAAGAAGCAGATATAGAGGGAAGTGGTGTGCCACACCGAACTTAGGATTTGGCACTATTTTGGCTATTTTTGTTTCTTTTTGATGGACGAAGGGGTACAAAGATGATGGAAGAAGTGTAGAAGAGAGTTCAGATCAGAATGCAACTTGATTTACAATTTCGTGCATCGTGTCATTCTCTTTATCGTACTCTGCTCAAATAATGACTTGATGGGGATCCGGTGGAGATTCCATGTTATTGTTCAACTTATTAGTTAGGAAGCACGATGTGTTTGATCCCTATCAGTTTGATAGACACTTGCCATTTTTGCAGCAGGATCATGATGTTAGGATTCATAAGCTTCACAAGCTGATTTCAATCAAAAGGATAGTTTTCAGAAAATGGCCCGTTTGAGGTTCCACTTCAAATAAGGAGGGTATAATGATGCAAAGAAAAGCATGGAGAGAAAAACTAGCCAGCTAGGTAATGGCTATTATTGAAACAAAAAGCGTCAAAACTTCATCAAGTTTTTGTTCAATCTCTTTGAAAACTTAAAAATTTTGAAAAAAAATTGATCAAAATTGCAATGATGAAATCTTAAGTTTGAAAAATATGGGTGTAGGTGGAAAGTAAAGTACGTACCACCCACCCTCCACCCCAAACTTAGAAAATTGCTCGTCCTAAATAAACTCTAAATCCGAGATGGAGGGGAAAATTCATGCTGGTTGGACCACCAGATGTGGTTGCATTCCAATCAACGTGCCTCCTCCTTCTAAAAATATCAAAAATGAAGACTAATCAGAACTTAAGATAGCTTCTCACGATGCAATTTTTATACGGTGCAAAATTTTCTAAACAAAAAAAGGTAAAAAGCAAATTAAGGAAATTTTCTAATTCAAAACTAAAAGTAAAAAAAACAAAATTATTGATCGGGTTGCCTCCCGACAAGCGCCTTTGTTTTACATCGATGGCTTGACATGAGTCCTTCAACTTATTGGTGGATACGTTGGATTGGTAAGATCCATCATTACTTCAGTGCCTATGTTGGCTGAGGTGAAATATCTCTTCAAGCGTTGGCCATTAGCCACAAATTTTCCTGATTGTTTGCTCCATAAAATGAAAGCATCATGCGGGTAGATGCTCTTGACAATGTAAGGTCCAGAGCAGCAAGAACAGAGTTTCCTTGGGAATAACCTCATTCTTGAGTTGAATAGTAGAACTTGGTCTCCCACTTGGATATCCTTTCTTTTCATATGACCATCGTGCCAAAGTTTGGTGCGTTCTTTGTAGATTTGTGCATTCTCATAAGTTGTTATCCAGAGTTCTTCCAGCTCTTGAAGTTGCAGAATTCTGGCTTTGCTCGCTTTCCTCATGTCAAAATTTAGTTGTTCGATCGCCCATCATGCTTTGTGTTCGAGTTCTACCGGCAGGTGGCATGACTTTCCATAGATTAAATAAAATGGTGTAGTTCTAAGAGGAGACTTAAAAGCAGTGCAGTAGGCCCACAAGGCGTCATTGATTTTTACAGACCAATCTTTTTTATTGTGACCTACTATCTTTTCCAAGATAGCCTTGAGTTGACGGTTAGAAACCTCTACCTTCCCGCTTGTTTGTGGGTGGTAGGGGGAGGCTACCTTGTGTGTCACACCATATTTTCTTAACAATGCTTCAAAGCCTCTTTTCAGAAAATGAGAACCTCCGTCGGATTTCAAAGTGCGTGAGACTCAGAAATGGGGAAAAATAATATCTTTGAACATCTTGATAATTGGTTTGGAATCACTAGTCACAGTTGGTATGACCTCTACCCATTTTGAGATGTAATCCACTGTGACTAGGATGTAGAAAAATCCATGTGAAGATGGAAATGGACCCATGTAGTCCACACCCCAAACATCAAAAATCTCGACTTCTTGCCATAGCTTAAGTGGCATCTCATCTCTTTTCATAATGTTACCCATTCCCTGGCATTTGTCACATGATAGAACAAAGTTGTAGGAGTCTTTGGATATCGTCGGCCAAAAGAAACCACATTACAAGACCTTCAAAGCAGTTTTCTTAGAACTCATATGGCCTCCAACTGGGCCTACGTGACATTTCTCTAAAATAAGTTGGTCTTCCTCCTCAATGATACAACGTCTGTAGAGGCCATCAGCACAGAGCTTGAATAGGTATGGTTCATCCCAGTGATACTACTTCACATTATGCATAAATTTCTTCAATGTATTTCCAGTGCATTCAGGGTGGATGACACCATCAGCGAGATAGTTCACATAATCTGAGTACCAAGGGGTGGTTTCTGAAACCTTCATTACTTGGTCGTTTAGGAGAGAATTGTTAATCAGGATCTTCTCTGTTTCCAAAGTGTGAATACGACTGAGATGGTCTGCCACAACATTCTTTGTTCCTTTCTTATCTCTTATTTCCATATCAAATTCTTGTAAGAGGAGGATCTATCTGATTAACCTAGGTTTAGCATCTTTTTCGCTAGGAGTTACAGATAGCAACATGATCTGTGTAGACAATGACTTTAGAACCAACGAGGTAGGATTTAAACTTGTCAAAGGCATACACGACTGTAAGGAGTTCTTTCTCCGTAGTTGCATAGTTCCTCTGAGCTTTGTAGAGGGTCTTCGATTCATAGTAGATCACGCAATGTTTCTTCTCTATACATTGGCCTAAAACTGCACCCACAACATAATCGATGGCATCACACATAATTTCAAATGGGTGATCCCAATCGGGAGCTCTGATGATGGGTGTTGTTGTAAGGGCATGCTTCAGGTTATTGAAACTCTTGACACATTCTTCATCAAAATGGAAATCACCATCCTTTAGCAACAAATTCGTCATCGACTTGGTTATGTTGGAGAAATCATTTATAAACTGTTTGTAAAAGCCTGCATGACCAAGGAATGCATGAACTTATCTTACATTTTTCAGGATAGTGAGTTTGGAAAACACTTCGATTTTCACTCTGTCTACTTTAATACCTCTACCGCTGACTCTATGACCAAGGACAATGCCTTCCTTTACCATAAAGTGACACTTCTCCCAATTTAACACAAGATGTGCTTCTTCACATCGTTTGAGGACAAGAGAGAGGTGCTTTAGGCATGAGTCGTATGAATCTCCATACACAGAAAAATCATCCATAAAAACTTCCATGATAGTCTCAGTTAGACCAGCAAATATAGCTTCCATGCAACGCTGAAAGGTTGTAGGCACATTACAGTGGCCGAACGACATCCTTCTAAAAGCATATGTTCCAAATGGGCAAGTAAAAGTTGTTTTCTCTTAGTCATCTGGATGTATAGGAATTTGATAGAACCCAGAATAACTATCGAGATAGAAAAAATATTCTTGGTGAGCCAACCGCTCTAAGACTTGATTAAGAAAAGGCATCGGGAAATGATCCTTTCAGGTTGCCTTATTCAACTTCTTGTAATCAATACACATCCTCCACCTGGTGATTGTTCGAGTGGGGATGAGTTCATTCTCTTCATTATGTATCACAGTAGTTCCACCTTTCTTTGGGACAACATGCACGTGACTCACCCATGGTGAGTTAGATATCAAATAAATGATTCTAGTAGTGAGCAATTTAATGACTTCTCAATGGACTACTTCCTTTGTGTTTGGATTAAGCTTTCTTTGATGTTCCACGGTTGGATTGTGATCTTCCATCATGTGGATTTTGTGCATGCAAAGTGCCTGACTCACCCTAGTGAGATCACTCATCTTGTAGCCAATGGTTTTTCTTCTTTCCTTTAATTCTATCAGGAGTTTATCTTCTAGTTCGGTTGTTAGGTCAGAATTTATAATGACTGGGCAGACCTTGAGATCATCCAGAAACACGTACTTCAATCCCTCAGGTAGGGGTTTCATTTCAGGGGCTTCTGGTTTCTTGCTCGGTTCTTCAGTAACATTCACAGCCCTGAGTTCCTCATATTTGGCTTTAGGATCTTCTTCAGTAATGTTGAGGTGGTGAACAAAATTTTCCATTTGTTCGTCAACTGAACTTTCTGCATTTGGATTAGTCAGAGCCACTTCTAAAGGATCTTCTTGTTCATATTCCTCTTGTGTGAGGAGTGACATCTCTTCTATGCACTCAATCAAGTAGACTTCTTATTGAATGCTTGGTCTTCACATACTTTCAAAAACTTTGAACTCAAGAGTTTCTTTACCTAGTCTGAGCAGCAAGGTTCCTGCTTCAACATCAATCAGAGCTCTTACAGTGGCAAGGAACAGATGACAAAAAATGAGAGGGTAACTGGCGTCTTCTTTTATATCCATAATGACAAAGTCACACAAAACATAGAAATCTTTGCCTACCTTGATAGGTACATCCTCAATGATTCCTAAGGGGAGAGTCATGGTGTTATATGCAAGTTGTATGGTCATGCCAGTTGGGAGTAGTTCAGTAAACCCTAGCCCTTTGCAAAGGCTATGTGGCATGATAGAGATACTAGCACCAAGGTCGGACAATCCCTTCTTACATGAAGAGTCACCGATATGACACAAAATCCCAAAAGATCATGGATCTTTCTACTTCTTAGGCATCCTACTCTGGATGACATCAGATGTGGTTGTTGCTAACTTCACTATCTCATACTCTTTGATTATATACTACCTTGTAAGGAGAGACTTTAAGTACTTTGTCTATGCTAGTATTTCAGCCAGCGCATCTAGAAAGAGCATATCAACATGAAGTTTCTTCATAGCTTCTTTGAACTTGTTGAAATGAGTGTCGAGTTTTGTCTACCTCAAATGAGCTGGGAAAGGTATACGAGGCTTGTATATTAGCACGTTCGGCTCAGGTGTTTCTTCAGCTTCTATAATGGTAGGTTCTTCAGGACTTGCCTTGTCCATTTTATCAGCAGTTACTTCCCTTTTTGGTTGGGACTTAGGTTTTATAGAGTCTTGGATAACCACAGAGTCACCCTTGTCAGTAATAACCACTGGTGTCTCTACAGGAGGATCAGAATAATCTTTTCCAAACCTGGTGATGACATCCTTCAGTAGTTCTAGGTGCTTAGGATTGTTTTCTGGTTGGCCAGCAAAGGCTCCAGCAGGTGGCTTCATGCTAGCTGCAAGTTGAGCTAGTAGGGATTCAATGGCCTTCTGATGGGCTTGCTGGTTAGCTATCATAGTCTACTGCAACTATAACATCTTCTCAATGGCTAACACCTTGTCATCAGGAGAGATGGGAATGGCTTGCTGTCCTTGTTGTTGATAAGGGACTTGGTTTGGATTCTGAAACTGAGTATTATTCTGATAATTGTTGTAGTTCCTATTTTGAAAGTTACCCCTAAAGTTTCCTTGATTCCAAAAATTTTGTTGTTGGTTATACTAGAATCATGGTGGGCCTCATTGTTGATTATTTGAACCAAGTTGTCGCCAGTTTTCCACCCCTGAAGGGTTTCCGTATTGAAAACCAGGATGGTACCTATTCTGATTTGGATTGTAGTATCCTTCACCAGGGATGGTGTTGACGACATTAATATTTTCCATTTGACCAGTATCTTCTTGGCCATAAGCGTTGCTCAAAACAACATCATAAAGAATATTGAAAACTAGCATAGAATGATCAGTGCCTTTACATGCTTCACAGAACAATGAGGCTGACTTGATCTATTCTTGTTATTGTGGGAGTGAGTGTCTTCTTTCATAGGCAGCAAGAGATGGTTCAATATGGTCTTGCTTGGAAACTAAGAGTTTGAGGGTCTCGGCAATAGACTTGTACTCAGGAGTAGCTTCATCCATAGCCACCTTCAACACTCCTTTGCCTACAGATCTACCCCAATTAGCTTGATTTTCAACTGCAAGGGTGACAACCTTCCATGCATTGTCATAACTCTGACAGATGAAGTTTCCTCTAGACGAGGAGTCTAAGAATCTTTTGATGTCGTCATCCACACCCCTATAGAAGATCTCAATGAGTTGATTCTTAGGAATGCCATGGTGTGGACACTTGCATAGAAGGTCTTTATATCTTTCCCATGCTTCAGCAAGGGATTCTCTAGGGACATGGGTGAACATTATTATTCGACCCCTAATTTCATAAGTTAGAGAAGGAGGGTAGAATTTTTCCAGAAAGACATTTTGAAGTTGTTCCCAAGTGGTGATGGGTTCACATTGCAAGGAATGGTGCCAACTTATAGCTCTATCAACAAGAGAATACTTAAAGAGACGAAGTTATATGGCATCTTTGGATACTCCATTTTGCTTCGTCATAGCACATAGTTCAAAAAACCTCAGAAGATGTTCCTGACTATCTTCTCCTTTCTTACCATAGAATGGGTTTTTTTGAAGTAAGGTGATCCAATGTGCCCTTATCTCAAAATTTGGAGCATTGATAGGAGGAGGTTGTATTGGGTGATGAACATCAGCAACTTTAGGGAGTGAGAACTCCCTAAGGTCTTTTTGCAGTTCTACTGCTTATGCTACTGCTTGAGCTGCTCAGATCTCTATTTCAACTGTAGCTCTGGCTTCTTGCATAAGCCTATCTCTTTGTGTAGCAAGGGCTTGAACAACCCTTTGGGCTATTTCCTCCTCTTGAGCCATCCTTGCTTGGTTCTCTCTATTTTGACAATGAAAAGTCATGTCTATCTCAGGATCAAAGCTAGCAGTGAGACCAGGACTATTTGAGCAGTGCATGTACTAGTCTTTGTTGTTACCTGGGAAGGAAAGATTTTTCAGAAGTGATATTGGCGGAGTAGAACTGAATTCAAGTGAATGATCAATTGTATCAAAAGAAAAAGCAAAATCCTAGATTATCCTCAAAAGAACTAGATTTGACTAACTGATTCCGTGCTCCCCGGGAACGGTGCTAGAATTGACGTGGTTCATTATCGCACTAACAAATTCACTCGGGGTTGAAATCCCAGAGTTTTTACCAAAACCTTATGCAATAATACCACCCGCAAGCGGACGAGTCTTATCACAGTATAGTTAAGGATCGAATCCCAAGGGATAATGTTTTTAAGAATTGTTGCTAGTCTAGTCTAGTTCAATTAAGGCTAATATTTAGAACATAGGTTGATTTGAGGTTAATTAAACTAAGTGCAGGAAAGTAAAGAGCAAAATTAAAGTTGATCTAGATTAATGATATGGAATCAATGGGGTGATCCCGGGTTTCACCACCACTACTCATGCAAATTCATCCAATCACATACATCCAGGAAAGATCTAACTATCCAATTAGAACTGATGTGAACCCTCCATGAGGGATGTTTAGGTCTGTGTAAGCGTCACCTTAGGCATCAGATATCTTGTCACCATCCAGATCATGCACTTATGGTTCCGAAGATACAAATATCCAACTGAAGTTGGGGCCCTCTCTGAGGGATTTTTAGGCCACAGAAGCATCACCATGGGCTAGATGGCTCATCCCCTCACGGATCATACACTTACGAACTTAAGGGATCTTATCAAAAGTTCTCATCAAGGAGTCAACTGTGCTAATCGACAAGCAAGAAGACGATTAATCTACAAGCTAACATCGACGATTAACAACGAAGATACAAATATCCAACTGAAGTTTTGGCCCTCCCCGAGGGATATTTAGGCGACAGAAGTGTCACCATAGGCTAGATGGCTCGTCCCCTCATGGATCATACACTTACGACCTCAAGGAATCCCATTCTATTTCTAGTTTGGGAGTCAACCTCGTTAATCGACATTCTACCCTACATATAGAAGTTCTCACAACATAGGGAAGAATAAGATAAAAACAAGTATGTAATCAATCTACAAACATTAACAATTAACAACGAAATGAAAAGTTATATACATTGCCATGGAATGTTTAACAAGAGAACATGCTTGCATGGGCAGCGGGGCTAGTCCCTACACCCCAGCGAAAAGGGACTACTCATTCATGATGTGAGAAACAAGATGAACAAGAGAGAGGGAAGATTCCACCATGAGAGTGATGCAGAAGGTAGTCACAGATCGGTGAAGATGATGCGGTCTTCTACGTCGTGTCAGAGCAGATCTGGATGAAGAGGAAGAACCACCAAGGCAAGTTGCACAAATCTTCTTCTCCACCTTCTTTCTCATCTTGACCTCCTTGCTCACAGCAGGAGCAGTAGGTGAAGTGGCATTGGCGTGGATGATCAAGACTGAACCTGCGTTTAGGTAGCCAATCAGCGTCCTGGGTCTGATGCCCCAAATGAGGACCCTACTAGTCCTATTTATAGGCTTGGGTCTGGGTCTTGAACGGTTTGGACCTGCTAGTGTTTTCTTCACGACCTTAAGTTGAAATGGTTTGGAGACCATTTAGTCTTCTCATGGTTTGAGGACTCTTGTCCAAATGGTCTTGGAGACCGTTTAATGTCCAAACGGTCTTGTATTAACTTTTATTCCAAATAGTTCTTGCTTCTATCGATTTGCTACATCCAAACGGTCTCGTGTGCTCACAGTTCCTTCTCCAATCGGTGTTGGGGTCTTCACTTGCTGGTGAGTAATGATCGTCCAAACGGTCTTTGAGAGCATCCACTGGCCAAACGATCTTGAAGACCATTTTCCGCCACGTAGTCTGCGGTCTATCAGTTTTCTACTCCAGCGATCCAAACAGTCTGGGTATCCCAATGATCTAAACAGTCTTGGTGTCCTAGCGGTCTGTGTTGATCACTGCCTGGTGTGGTGTTTACGATCTCTATTCCAACTAGTCTTGCATTCAGTCAATTCAAACGATCTTGTGGATCGATGGCCTCCAATCGGTTTGGAGACCGATCACTGCTTAATGGTTTGTGCCTCTTGTGGTCTAGCTCATCTGAACGGTTTCGCGGTCTGCTTGTCTAACGGTCTCGAGACCGTGCACCGCTAAACAGTCTTGAGGATCATTTGTCATCAAATGGTTTTGGATGCTCAAATAGTCATGGGATCTCCACAGTCTTTTCTGATTGGTTTTGGAGATCGATTACTCTTTCACGGTCTTGTTGTCCAATCGGTTTTCAGGGTTGATCGCCTAAATAGTTTGGAGACTATTTGCTTCTCACGGTTTGAGGACCGTTTGGGCTTGTGCGGTCTCAAGACCATTTCCTACCCATGCGGTCTCAAGACCGTTTGCTGGTAGCGAGGAGGATCGTATAGGTGAAATCGTTTGGAGAAAGAAGAGAAAACTGTATGGATGCAAACCAAATGGACCAAGACCGTTTGGTCAAAACTGCGGCCGAGAGGATCTTGAGTGAAGGTGAGTTCCAGTTCATGGTTGAACCTCATCATGACTTGCATAATCTACATGAAATCCATATAAAACTAGTTAATAACTTGATAATCTGATCAACCAAGCAAAATTGCACATTATAAGTTTTAAGGAGATGAAATCGAATGTATTTAGTCAAATTGGGCCCAAAATGGCTACTGAAAATCATGATGAATTTGGATTCATCATCTTTCAATGTAAATTACTTTCTCTTACATATTTACCCTGGAATTCCTCTCTATTAAATTTATGATGGAATGTTATTTCCCATTTTTTTAATGAATACTCATTGTGATTGGGTAGTGTAAGTTCTTCCATGTGTTATACACATATCATCCCATCCCATTAGGGTTAGGTCCATTGAGGATGTCCAAACTTTTCCTTAATTATTAAAATGAAATTGGACAACTAATTTTTAAAGGGAAGTTCCTAACCTAGGGTGCCTTATTATCTCATAGGAGAAGGTTAGGCTTTCTGGCCACAACCTGACCCCACATGTTTAGGGTTATGCCTCCCCTGTAGGTCTTTTCCCAATCATGGGTCGGCCCACCCCGTTTGGGACCTCACACCTATAGGGTGAATTATGGGTATTATATTTTCCATTATGTAGTACTGATTTCAGTTGTTTCATGTATCAAAACCCTTTACGTTCATGCATACCCACTTGTACTCTACATACCTTCATACATTGAAGACTTGGATATCTGATTTGTGGTACCCAGAATGGTTTACCCATCCCAGTCGTATCTCTTTTTCTCTTTTCCCTAAATAGAGTTTGTTTGGGTAGGGTTATTATTTCACCCAGACTACACCCATTTCCTAAGATTGGGGTTTAGGGTTAGGGTCAGAGACTACATTGTGTACTTTTGGGTTTTATGATTTCCTCAAACCACTATGGTTTTTCATTCCATATTTGGTTATCCCACATAAGTTTTTATAGAGGATTGAGTTCTCCCACTAACACTTAGGTATTTCTAGGGTATACCCCCATAAACTACATGTTGCATTTCTACATTTATTTCCCTAATTAAAATTATATACAATTTAATTAGAGGAGGTTGACTTAATCCTACTTCGTTTTGAAATCATAATTCAAGATTAGGAGAGAAGTGCATTTTAGGATTTATTAAGAAAAGAGGTGAGAAGAGGATAAAACTACACATGAGAACTAAGAGGAAACATTATTTTAGGAAAACCCTTAGATACTGGTTAGGCAAGTATCACATTGGCTAAGGGAGTCCCCATACCAAATTAAAGGTGTAGAGGAAAAATACTGCCAGCCCCCAAAGACATTCTCCTTTCTAGACACCACTACCATTAATTTATATCCTAACAATTTTCCTTATATTTCTACAGATTATTTGAAGTTACTAACTATTCAATATTATTTGATAAATCTGGGATCTGACACCAAATGTAACAATCCCCAATTCGGAGCACCCCCTAGTTAACAAAGACTTTGAATATAAGGGTTGATATCTAAATTTTATAAGAACAAATTTAACAAATAATATATAATCGTTAATAATTTCCTTTAATTGACCAAAGATTGGGTACAAAATGTATATTGAGGCTCTGTTAAGGAATTGTATGAATTTTTATAGAAGAAACTAACATACATGAGAAGAAATATCTAGCTAATCCTTCTTGACATTAACTTTGTGAATTCTAGTGTTTTCATATGAATCTTGAAAATTTCTTGAACCTTCATGTCTTCAACTACTAGAAGCAGATTAACCTACAACATTGGAAAATAAAATTTGGATTAGTATATTTATATAATATGTACATGGTGCAACCAAAATGTGCAAAATTATCATAACAACATATAATGAACACAACCAAACATTTTCACATACAAAACTTGTATTTTAATTTCATATTCTTACCCATGCTTGGTATGCCTTCTAAGGTGTAACTAATGTCCATCGTTGGACTTATATGTATCCCCCTGATGGGTATAATCAAGGGTTCAAACTATTCTATACTTTGTGTGATACTCATAGTGGCATCATAATTGAACAAAAAGTAAATATAAACCCAACAATTTACTCACTGAATCCATACTTTGGAAATCATCTGCAAACCATTAGAAGTCAATAATGCAGATACTCATAAGTAGCCACGTACCTTGATGTAGAGCCATGCATTATCATACATCCAAAAAATCAATATATTCAATCTATGTTATCTGCATGTATGTATAACCCTACAATATCACCATACATTCATAATATACTAATTAAGTCCATATTAGATCCTAACTAGGGAATAAGGTTATATCCAATTTAGATTAGGAATAAAGGTATAAAACCCCAATTCCATCATAGGTAAGTGTTATAAACCCTAATTACATATTATGTGTAACCTTAATTATCAACTTGAACATATCATATCATTATTATCATCTAGATCAGAGAATATGGATTACGATCACATCAATTTGTGAACATTGGTTTCAAAATCCTAGTTCATCATATGTATGATTATTGACCTAGAAATGCTAAGTATTCGTCATTATTATTATCATCATCTTAGGTTTTCATAATATTCAATAATATAAATTTATAATACAAAATAAATGTTTTATTAATTTGAGAAATATATTAATCAAATCTGGGGATTGCTTTGTATTAATCACCTCATAATAATGTATTGAGTATACTTTTGGAACTAGAGTCATATTTAGACTCTGAAAGAATTTTATTCATGATCTGCTCATTTTTCTAATTAGATTCATATATAATATCACCTATCATTGGATCTACCATATATTTAATAGAACTAATACAACATTAACTTCTTTGGACCAATCAGGAATTGACACATCATTAATTAATTAGCCAAGGTGTGGCCAATGGGCTTGCACCTCGTCGAGACCCTATCCATGCGGGTTTGGTGTTTCGAGAAGGGATAAATGACCCAAATACCCACAACACAGTGAGATGGAAATGTCACATGCCCATTGCATATTGATCACATCGTCCCATGGATTGTTTGTCCCTTCAACTATTTCAACTTTCATTGTTGTTTCCAGCCATGGCAAGGTCAATGTGAAGGTTGACTCTTAGCTCCTAGGTGTGGTCGTAGCAGCTAGACCATCACCTTGTTGATGGGTCTCCATGGCTCCAACAAAGCTCTTGATAGATGTGATTGGTGATCAGAGAGGGGGCTCTAGCTGACGTAGCTGACCTGCGACATGGATTTTACTGGGACCTATGGTTTTAGAATATTACCTCAATTCTAAAGCACTCCACATGCCTAACATGTTTGCCTTGGCCTGCCAAAGCCCTCTCCATCCTTGTCTCATCTTGGAGTCCCTTCAAACTATGTATCGAAAAGCTAGTTGCATGTGCTTAATGTTGTCTCTTGTCAAGTAGGATCTCCAGGTAGTCACACTCATCTAACCTCACAAAGTTTTTGGCCTTTTCCCCTAGATGGTACCAACACAGTTAATTAGGGTGAGGCTGCCAAGATCTTTGGTGTTTACATGGTTTAAGAATGAATGAACATTGAGTAGGGGCAAGGGTTGGTGACTCCCCTTGGATGCAATTGAGGGGCAATGGATGACACTTTGTCTTAAATAATTCTCCCTAGGCCCTTATATTGGGGACGAGATTAGATTACAAGTGATAATCATTCACCCTAGAATCTTGGTTCATAGGTGTTTTGGGCGTTACCACCATTGGGGAGGATTATGGCAGAGATAGGGGTCGATAAACTGTTCCCTCCCTCTATCCTACATCAAATGGAATTGATGTGAGGGTGAAAGGTGGCTTGAAGAGGGAGAGAGAAGAATTGGGGTAAAGGTTGACGTCCAACTCCTGTTGGTTGCGAGTCAAGAGGTACAGGATGACACCACTTGTGTTGAATGTTCATCCAATGACACCAAGGAAGGTTTTTAACAACTTCATGCCATTGGTCCTAAAATATCATGACTTAGGCATGAAAGGGTGAGACATAGATCTAATTAATGATTATTATCCCAAAAAATGTCCAACATGATCACATTCTTTCAAAAATCATTTAGGTTACTAAAAATCCTCAAACACTACCAAAATTCAGGGAGACCTCCCTATGCACATTACCTCGCATTATACCAAGTTTGGTATCAAAAGGGGGATCCCAAGTATTAATTTCTGGCATTTCAAGTATTTACTTGATTTAGCTACCTAGGTGACAAAAATGATATAATTATCCCAAAATATGATTTTTCTTCATTTAGTCATTATCTCATACTAGGCAAAGTAAAAAGTCATCTTATGATTATTTGATACTCAAATACTTGGAATCCAAGAAAGGATTAGATAATTTCTCTTTTAGTTATCTCGGTCATTAATCACTTTAGAATATTCTAGAAACTTGCTAATTATCTAGAAATTAGTTCATCAATCAACTCACAATATCTGGGTATGTTGTTTGTGCGTGAAATTCTAATTTCTATACTATATGTCCCAAAGGGCCTACTTGCCATGCAAATAGTCCAATTAGGCCTAAACCTGACTTTGAGGCCCATGACTGAAATACAGTCCTTCCCATTGATCTAACCACTCTATTATTATATTAATTAATAAATTAATGCTTGGGCTAATCATAAAGTCTTAATTTGAATATATCGAATTTGAGGATCTTACATATACCCTTGTAGACACTCTTGGTAAACATATCTGGTAGCTACTAAAGAGGTTAAAGTTGGTGATCTGGCTCCACACCGATTTTGGCACCTTTTCTATTTATATTGGAAAGGTTTATTCATCAAACTTACTTTCATTGTTAAACTATATGTACAAAAAAGGCCTAACTATTTTTTTTCAAAGTTTTCATGAACCAAGTCCCCACTATATGAAGTTTATATTAGTAATGAATCCTTTAATTCAGAACATTATGAGTGGTTAATACAAACTGAAAAACCTAGAACTAAGAGTGGAGCAATGCATAATAAGAAGTTGATATATATATATATATATATATATATATATATATATATATATATATATATATATATATATATATATATATATATATATTATAGGTCTTCCCATTCTACCCCTTTTTGTGGACAATAGAATGATAAGTTAATCCTTTTAAGGGGTGGAGTCGTGTACCTTAGTGGCTTGAGAGAATAATTCATCTTTAGTATTAGATGAACTTAATAATGAATTTAGTAGGAACCCATAAGTAACTTCCTGAATCAATGTAACACATATATAATTAGTAGATAATTTGCATAATCAAACAATATTAAGATGGATATCATGGATATTAGTGGAAAATTTAAAATGAATTTGTATAATGAGATTTGCCTATCCAATTAAGGCAAGTTTCTAATTTGGTTGAACCCAATGGTTGATGTTATAAAGAGGGTATTTAAGGAGGTAAATAATTCAATGAGTAAACATATTTAAAGTTTATATTCATGTAGTTATAAACTCACTAGTTCTATTGGTCTATTAATTAAGTTAAAAATAACATAACAAATGTACACGAAGGCCCTCATAGCAATCAATAAAATATAGTAATGAAAACTAAAGTAACAAACCCCTCTCGGTGAATTTCATAGTACTGGTTAACTACTAAGTACAAAATATGTGTAGTTTGGTTGGTGTCATGAATACAAGTGGGTTAGGTTACAAATGGGTCGGTTTTGGGGGAAAATCTTTTTTAGGCATGGAGTGTTGTAATATACTTGATTTTAGGTAATACCTCAACCTCTCCTATCCTTATTCTAACTTTTAATTATGTTAGTATTAAATTATTTTTCTTTAAAATAGATTAAAATGGGATTAATTGAAGTTAGAAATGTAATATTTGCATAAAAGTCCCTACGAACGAGGTTTCATAAAAAGTTAATTAATTAAGTGTCTCATGAAGTTAATTATATAAATTCATTATTTAGTTAGACTAGACCCTGATTTGACACTAAAATATCATCATAGGATGTAAAAATGAAAGGAATGGAATTAATACAAATTGTTGGGTCACAATTTATTGATTAAGAGGAATTAATGCCTTAAATGAAGACTTAATATACAAGTAATGTAATGAAACACCAAACATTCATAAAAGGTGAAATTATTGTTAAGTCTTGACTCCTCATATCTCAATCAACCAACTTGCTAAATTTTAGGTCAATCAACTACTATTTACCCCCTAATTTAATTAATTCAATTAACAAACTTTAATACATATCAAACCTTAAATGTCTCATATAAACATAAGTTAATACTATTTTTCCCTGTAACACCTTCAACCCCATTAGTAGCCCTTCACCTGCACAATCCTCACATTGTGTGAGACTATTGCAATAATTGGCAAGGGCCATTGTCACCGTTCACTTTTCCCGTTCTTCTTCTCTTCATCTCTTCCCTCTATTTGCTATATATCATCCTATGTCTTCCCTCTGACATACAAAAAAGTTGTGAAAAAAATTCTTCATCCTCCTTTCACTCATCCAACCTTGCCTTTCCTTCTCCTTTCTCCTTATGATACCAACTAGAGTTGTAGGGTATCTCTTCCTTCTCCAAAATCCCTTATACATGACTACATCCCATTTTTCTCTCACTCCATCCCTCCATCCTTGCACTGCACATCCTGAACCAAAAGCTCGAGCCACTGCTACTAGGCTCAGAGGACAATAGTAGTCATGCACATCCATATACTTCCATGATCACAGAAAGAAGTGATCTTTGTTAGCCTTGATCCCATTGCAAGAAGTGTCCACTGTCATACATGAACCCTGACCTTACCTCCATGAAGGTATAGGGTGTTCTTATCTCTCATGTGACCAAATATCATAGTGTTGGCACCTTCTCCTATCTTCTATTGTGTCACCATTAAGGGGAGGTTATGTAAATGAATCATGAGACCCCACAGAGATGGTGCAAATCTTGATGGATCTATAGATGGCCTCTCCTACGACCTTCTTCTCCAATTCACCACCATGACATGTATAACGCAGATACTAATTCCCATCTACACTATTACACTACATGATGTAGAAACATCCTAGGTATAATTTATTCTCCAGATCCTTTGTTTTTCAATCAGTTTGAATCTACTAACTTAGTTTGATGTTGATATACACATTTTGGAGTCATATAACAATGTGATTTTTTTACTTCTCTCCCTTTTACCATCAGAAATGATTTCATGGAAATGTAATGTTATCTGTGTTTCTCACTCCACTTCATCCTGTGTTTTATCTCGCCAACCTCAAGATGCTCAACCGATAATTTTGATGATACATGTAAGGTTCCTTCTCCCTCTATTCTGTACTCCCATTTTGGAGGAGATGTGCAGAAGTATTGTTATAGTTTCCATGATGTGAGTGTGAGTGAACATTCAAAGACTCAAGTTTGGTATTGTTTCAAGGAACCAAATCCTCAATATGCACATCATGATAATTAATTGTGTCAATAATATTAAAAAAATTTAGTATGTTCATGTGACGATTTTATATCAACAAACAAGATTTAATATGTGTGATGGACTACGACAACCACACAAGACAATATGATTGGATTTTTTGTATGAGGGTATAAAGCTCTTTTTTGAATTTTGTTCTATACATTTTAGTAACTATATCAAGATTAATAAATTCACAACCAATTATAATAATGTCAAAATCATATAAAATACAACCTAGAATCATAAAAAAAATCCTCCACTTAAGGAACTTATTTTATAACCTCATTCAGCCAAAATGAAAAGATGATTATTTTGGGGTTTAAGCCTTATTGAAATAATAACCCTAATTTGGTGTAAAATTCTAATAGGTGAATTAATACCTTAACTTGGATCCAGGTTTTCCTACAAACATATTTAGATTCAACTTTAAGGTATGTGCATCTTTATGATTTCATTTGGTGTTATAATGACTCAATTCTAATTATTATCAATGCGGAATATTTCAAGTTATAGTCCTCCCTTTAAATCTCTTGAATCCTTATGAAATCTCAATTATTATTCAAATATATATTTGATTATTATCAAAACCTCACTTCTCATGTATAAGGGTCCTATTAGCCCAATTACTATATGTTGGATGCTTCCACCCCTTTTCTACTTGATTATTAAATTAGACTGCATGATCATCTTGCATACTCAATTTCCATGTTATATTTAGAATATTAATATTTAATAGTAGTTTAACCAAATTTTAGACATGAAGGTCTTATTTGTCCTTCCAGTCATTGGATTTTATTCCCCTATCATATGACATATATGTAGGCATTGAGATCTTATTCCTCCTTTAGGAATTGGGGTTTGATTCCCCCACCATGTCTTATATATTGGGAACTGATGTTCTATTCCTCCTGTCATGGCTTGTGGTTTATGGTTCCTAATACCTACTTCAGGTTATTATAGTCTTGTTTGTTTGACGTTCACTTTTTATATGTTGTTATTGGTGAATAAGAGGCAATAATTTCTTGGCATCTGAGATGGTTTTTTTAAGTTGACAATTCCTCAATTTGATTGCTCATTCTTAAATTCATTATTTTGATTAAATTCTTATTGAACTTACCTAAATATTGATATACCTCTCACTATATGAGAACGCCCTTTTGTGCTCATGAACAATACCCTAAATATATGAACATGGTCATCAATTAATGACACATATCATTTTTCCTTGTATATTTCTATGTGATATTCCCCTTCCACCTAGGAGTTGGGACGTTAGAGTATGCAGATGGATCTTGGATGAGAATGAGAAAGTGAGGATAGCTTTTGCTCTGCAACAAGTCCTATATGTAAATAGTTCAAATTCTATTTTGTAATACCACCTTTTAAGGTGAGGATCAATGTATTAGGATATTTATGATAAACAAAGTAGTTATGTTTTTTCATTAATTGATCATTTAATGGATAACATGTCATACCATTTAAGTGGGTTTCCCATTGGGTAAAAAAACAGTCAATAGTTTTTATTAGTAGATTTCAATATTTAATAGAACTTGGACTAGGTTTCACAAACCAAAAACACTCTAGGACATGCAACCACTCATTCCCATTGTATATCCTTAGCATATTTAATGAGAAATCATCATTTGTATCTTTTCCCTCCTCTCTGAAGTCTAGGTTAATAAATTACAATCACGCCTCTCTCTCTCAAGATGGCATTCATGCAATCAAAACATACAACCATGTGATCATTACTTCTATATATCCAATAGTTTTATGCATTCATACTAGTCCTTAACTCCAATTCTGATCTAATACTACTCTATGAAGGCATTAGAAATTAATTGTAATGACCGACAATCAAATCATTACTTATTAAGCGGAATTAAACATAAGCAACAGATTAACAAAAATCACTAAAAATTTAAACCGTTTTTTTTTCAAAGAGATCCATTCCAAAGAAAACTCTTACTGAGAGGTCCAAAACCTTATATACACCATTATTCACATTGTACATATCTGATACATCTCATCTCGAGAATAACATATAACAATTGCTTTACCAAACAATACATGAACAACATAAAACCTCGAGGCACGTAAGCCAAAATCTCTTATTGATCATAAAACCAGTACGAACCAATTCCAAGGACCTGAGAGTACAGAGATGACACATAGGACTCATATCTACAAGACATGACACACAATACACTCAACCTGAGCTTTCACTGCTGCCTCAACTATTGTTCTACCTCTGCAGAAAGGTCTTCACCTCCTCGTGCACGTCCACTTAAAAATTTGGGTCCCACGGGGGTGAGACAATTGTAATTGTCCCAGCGAGAGATATAACTCTCCGCCGACCATATTATTATCACAGTTAATCATTTATAAACTGAGCAGTGGTTCTTATTATATTAATAAGCAGGATAATTCATTATATGAACAAAGTGTTGTAATCTCCTTCCTTAAGGAGAACATTGCATCTACCCATGGTAGAGTTATCAATCATCTATCTGCTTTTGCAAGGAATGTAAAGAAACATAAATAACATCTATCCACTAAGGATGTATAAAAGAAATGTAACATCAGCCAAATGATTTCTGTATTTAAGCAAACATGCTAGGTGGTTGATTACACTTTACAATCACACTTAAGCCATGAGGAGATGAGGTATACCGCTCATCTCCAACTGACCACTGCGAAGTCAAAATCGGTACCATACAAGGTCAATGGCAGAGCCAGCTACCAAGACCTCACCCGTCTCGACCAGTCCGAGACCACAAGCAGGACATTTCGTGTCACTGCTAAATAGCTTTCCAGGGTATACTGACACCTTTGCTATGTAGAGATACAACGTCAACTACACTCTCTTCGGGAGAGAAAGATCTCGTGTTTATCTAACATCCATCCTGGCCTTCATCTTTAGGAGATTTGTGATACATCCATCCCGACACATATGATGAAGGATTGAGAGATCTCGTGTTTATCTCACGTCAATCCAACATTAGGGCGTACAGATATTTTTGCCCATCACGCCCGCATATTCAAAAATATGCGGTCTCCGGGTTATGCCACGGAGCAACCCGTTTCACCATTCAGGAAGGGACCTGGCACCGAATGGATCTATGGTCATGGCACTACATGATGAGATTCCACTTGATTAATTAAGTACATTCCCATATTCTTTTAGCATCAGTCAAGTTTTCAAACAAGAATTATTATGACAAATGCTACAAAGAAAGGTATAATACATCTATCAAGTACTTTCAAATCTTTAAAACACATGATACTTGGGATCTCAGTCCCTTATCACATTACTAGGAATTCTCATCCCTTCACATCATCATTATCATGATTACTGGATCTGGGTATTCAAACCCTTAGATCATCACATAACATTGTTACCTCTATAACAGGTAACCATTACCTCTAGGTCCTCAGACCAAGGTATTTATTTCACTTGTTGTGCAAGTATTCACATGGCTCACAAGGCCATCACACATCTTGTCACCTCTCACTAGGCAAAAACTTATTCACATGGCTCACAAGGCCATTAATCATCTTGTCACCTCTCACTAGGCAACAGCTTATTCACATGGCTCATAAGGCCATTCACATCTTGTCACCTATCACTAGGCAACAACTTATTCACATGGCTCATAAGGACATTCAACATTATACTTGTTAAATAAGTATTTAACATAGCTCACAAGGCTATTGTAATAAGAGAAATACAACCTTCCCATCATTAGGGTTAGGGTTTCCCTTTCTTATCGATTAGGGTTTCTCTTACATGTCATTACCCTTCATTAGGGTTAGGGTTTTCTATTATTAACCATTTAGGTTTTCAAGATCATATTATCAATGATCAAACCCTAATTCATTGCTCCACACATCTAGGATCCAATATTGATACCATAAGTATTCAATCATACTTATTTATTCTCATCATTTATCATTAAATGAATCATCAACACAAGGTATGAGTTCGTCTCTCATCCTTACCAGGGTACGTATGACTACATCATACTTTATTAATTTGGCTTAATCCTTTCTCAAGGTATGTTAGCCCACACTTATCAAAGTGCATCAAACTCATTACATTTCAATGTAATAATTGACATAACACACTTCATGTATTACTCATCCAAGTATATTGGATTTTGAGGTGCATTAAGGTGTATCAACCTTGGAGTGCTAGATGTGATATCTATCATGCCTTGATGTATCACTTCCCTTATCACGTTTATCTTACTTAAGTTCATCACTTCTCTTGTATTAGGGTATTTCCCATCCTAATACTTTAAGCACCAACCTATCACATTTATCATGTAATGTATTGGTCATAAGTCACACAATTGAATTATTCAACCATCATTAATGATATGAACTCATCTCGGGTTAAGGCATTATTGATATAGGATTAAGCATTATCAACCACTCTAGGTGTTTCACCTATCAAGGTATTATCCACACCATTACTTGGTGTCACACTCATCACTCCTAAGAGTGTCTTTCCCTTACCTTTACAAGGTGTATAGGGTTAAATCATGTGCATATGTTCACCATATCGGGTTGTAGGTGTATAGACACTTACCATATCGGGCTAGGATTTGCACTTGTCTCTATATAGGGCATGAGGTACCTTCTTGACCTCATATCGGGCACAAGATATATGTATGTGTTGCCCATGATACTTATGATGTATCAACCCATCACCATGTCGGGCTAGAAGTACATTCAATCACCCTATTGGGCTAGTCACCATCTAGGGTTAGCCATGACGGGTTGGGGTTTGCCATATCGGACTCAACCCAATATACAAGTCAATTGGAGTGTAGGGAACCAAACCATATTGGGCTACATCATCAAACATTAGGTTGCAACACCCATGTCGGGTTGGGGTTGATTATGTCGGGCACATGGCATATACATGTGTCGCCCATGATACTTAAGGGGTATCAACTTATCACCATATCAGGCTATCATATTGTCTAGGGTTGTGTATCATGCAACCCTATCGCTCAACCCTATCGTGCAACCCTATCGTGCATCCATGTCATGCATCTATGTTGTGCATTCATGTCATGTAATAACACTTGTTACTCTTCTCTTATATCGGGTTACCCAAATTAGGGTTTCATGTCAACTTATAAGTATTCATTCAATCTTGTATCATGTATGGAGTCTATACTTGTCTCCCTATCGTGAAAGAGGTGTACACTACACCCACATATCGTTCAATAAGGTTTACAAACCTATTCATATCATTTTAGTGAAATAGGTGCATCATCATATCAGGTTAGAGGTGCTTGCATATGTGCTTGCACCCGATATCACTTTTATAAAGTGATACCATCATCTTCAAGCTCTAGACCTTTGTTCTAACTAATATAATTCTTGGAAACAGGTCTAAGAATCTAATTGAACTCATAATTTTATCAACTATTTCAGGAAATTTTGGAATTAAAAGTATTTCACTAATTAGAGCAATTTAGGTGAAGAATAACAACATGGTTGAGTTCAAGTTATATAACCCGCCTTAAGAACCACTTCAAAGCTTCAAGCTCCAAAGCTCCATGTTCCTAAGGTTGAAGATGACTTTATCAAAGGTCCAAGGATCGTTCACAACTCTTTCATATACAAGTAATCACCATGGATAAGCAATTGGTGAAGAAGAAAAGAAAAGAAGATCAAAACCCTAAATTCATGCTTCAAACCAATTTTGAAGATGATCTTATCCTCACCTTAGGGTTAAGTTTTGAGTTCCTTGGCTCCTTGGCCGACACCCCACCACTCTTGGGCGATATGGACTTCCTCCTGGCTGACACAACCTTGCTTGTGGCCGATACCCCCTCACTTGTGGCCAAAATCACTTCAATTGGCCGATATCAACTTGCTATGGACAATATCAACATGGTATGGCTGATACATTTGCTATGGCCGATACCCAAGGCCTATGCACGATACCCTTGTGCCTTTGCACTATATGACAACCCTCTTTCACGATATGGCACTCACTTGCAACATATGGAACTCACTTGCACGATATGGCACTCAACTCTTCACCCTATTGGCCGATATCACCTTATATGGCCAATTTCACCTACTTGGCTGATATGCTTTTTCTATGGGCAATATCCAAGGGCCTATGCACGATACCCTTGCTTTCCTACACGATACAAGATCCCCATGCATGATACCACAAGGTAGGCGGGTGGTAAGGGTCGAAAATTTTCACTTAAGGGTGAAACTAGGGGTATATATACTTGCTGATCATGAAGAAAGGCAAAAATGAGGTGTCAACATTTTGAGCTAGTAGGTGCCAGGTGTCATGCATGGGTGACACGTGTACATGCATGCATCAACATTTATCTTGTCTTGAAAAATGTTTGAGGATCATCTTGAGATGCAAATTTGTCCATTACTTATCCATTTGGATAAGTCATCTAGGTTTAGTCACTATTTTAAGTCAAGCCGATACACTTTTTCTAAGGAAACTTGTTGTCCGTCACACCTCACCTCCTTGAGATGCTTTGCACGATATGGAATTTTCCAAGAGTTCAAAAAACTATATGGGACACCTCCTTGGGCTCCATGGCCGATAGGCACTCATATATAAGCTTTTCAACTTGATACAACTCAAGTTAAGCTTCCAAATTCAACCCTTTTTCTTGGTCATTTCATCACCAAGAGTATCATCATTCATAATTGATCCAAACATGGTGTCTCATTCATTCTCTCTACTCTAAATGATACATAGAGGAAGTAGGAACACTCTAGAGGTGGTAATTTTCATAAAAACCCCGTATTTTGGGTAAATTACAATTTGTACCAAAATTGGCACACAATGCTCCAGCATTGTTCAAACAAGTTCAAACTTGGAATTTAGGATTGTTGACCTAGGTGTCGCACATTGCCCATATTTTGATAATGACTTAACCATTCCATTCATATGTATATAACAAATCTATTTGAGATTGTTTCAGACATTAGGTACAAACCGCTTGCTAGAGAACAATTTAATTTTATTAGATCAAAATTGCTCATAATTTCTCTTGATGATATTGAATTGCTCTCTAATTAGTTGGTTACATCTTATATGTGTTGCTCTTGCTTATAAAGGCTTTAATTGCTCAAAATGCTTGTTTTTGCTAATTTTTTCTCTAGTTTCTATCTCTTTTTTTTCGGGCTTTTCTCGCACATCGGGTTTTAATCGACAAATAGTACCCTATGATGATGGGAATGTGCCTAAATATGCTTAATATACAATCTAGACCAAAAAGAAAAATTGCATTCGGTCATTTGAGGCTAGGGCTAGAATTTCAGTTTTTCCACATCAGGGTTTTGGTCGGCCGAGTTTCCAACTCGGCCGAACGGTCGGGATACAGGGCACCTGTGCGCTCGATCGGCCGAGTTTCCATTTCCCAAACTCGACCGATCGGCGGCAGACTGGTTTTATATATATAGGAATCGGATGACTTTCTCCCTCTCAACTAGAGCAAAGTCGACCGAACCCTAGCCGTAAACCCCGACCCTTCCTAACCCTGGTCCTCTCTTCCCTCTTTCCAGCCGTTTTCACCTCCGATCGACCTTGTGATTTCGTTCTTGCTGTTCTAGGGGCGTCGTCTGCTCTCTCTCTCTCTCCGCACGGCTCGGCTCTATTTCTTCTTTCTCCTCTCCATGAGGTCCCAACACCGGAAACGAGTCGTTCCTGCTCCTGCCATGGCGACTCCCCTTGCTCCAAGGTATATGGTGTTCGATAATCTCTCGTTTATTGACAATGCTTCTGTTTCTCATTTCAAAGAGCTCCTTCCTCGCTCTCCCTTCCCTTTTTGAGCTCTTCATCAACCCAACAGTTTTCACGCCGACCTCCTTGAAGCTTGTCAAATCTTTCGCACCCATCACCTTGAGGCGTTTTGCATAGAGGATGCCCGCCTTTATAATTTTGAAATATAGTTCCAAAGCCGTCCATGAGTTCTACGCAAATTTGCGATGGAACTATGACTCTTTGATCCCATCTGCGGACACCTCTATTGTGTTGACGTCCATGATCGCCGGACAACCTTTCCATATTACTGAGCGTTCGTTCAATCTCTATCTCAATGGAAATGTTGGCACGACATCTTGGATCACCGACTACCCTCTCTATTTTGATCTTTTGTACCCCGATGATGTTTATAAGACAATTGAGGTTGACTTGACCGACATCCACAAATTTCTCAAGCAACCCAACTTTCCTTATAGAAAAAGGGGTACTTTGCCTTCCTCCGCCCTTTCTGCCCCTCGCCGTGTCTTGGCATTTATCCTCAGCTGCAATGTCCACCCAAAGAAGAATCAAACGGACATTGCCGAGAATACGGCGATGATGATGTATCTTCTGCTGAACAATCAAGGAGTCAAATGGGCCCGTTACATCCTTCATCATATGACATGTTTTGACTCGGGAAAGAACACAAAGGGCACACATCTTCCATATCCTGTCCTTATTTGTGGTCTTTTCCAGCATGCCACTGGAAAATCTCTCTTTGCCGATTTTCTCTACCGCCCTGATCGCAAAGGAGTTTATATCAGTGAGACCACTCTCCAAAAGAGTGTGCCTACCCCTGGTGCATCATCTTCCTCAGCTCCAGCTCCAGCTCCAGCTCCACCTTCCTCAGCTGCACCTCCACCCTCCACAGCTGCCCCTCCTCCACCTGAGCCTTCCTTCCAGCCTCCTTCGCAGCCTGCCTTTGCTGATTTCCACATTTCAAATGAGGCCCTCATGGGGTATCTCATGCACCAGCAGGCTTACAACATGCAGGTCCAGCAACACCATCATCAGGATCTGTGCCACATCATGTCCTCCATGTCTTTATCCTGCCCTCAGCCTTACCCCACCTACGAGCCCTACCCCGGTGGTGACTACGCCTCTTACGCGTATAGCCAGTTTTACCCTGCTCCACCCTTTTCTGCTTCCGCTGAACCCTCTACAGGTGGATGCCCTTCCCCGGTTCTGGCGCTCCCAGGTGGTCGTCTGTCTGAGCTTCTGGCCCAGTACACTTCTTCTGCTCCCCCCATTGAGGTTGCCTATGAGTTACATGCTCTAGGCATGTCTTGGTCCGAGAAGAGTGCGAGGTGGCCCGGGCGTGCTTCTGGTCCTCCAGACGACGATATGCCTGACCAGGAGGATGCTGAAACTGATGCTGATGAGGCTATTGCGACGGATGCTGAAGACGAGGATGATGACGACGATGCTGATCATGATGCCGAGGCTACACCGGCTGCTGCTCCTCCTTCTGATGATGGCGATGAGGACTATCGGCCAGACGAGGACATGGATGCTGTTGTTGATGATGTAGACATAGAGTAGTTTAGCTTAGGGGCTGATGTGTCTAGTTTTAGTCTCAGATGACCATGTTATATCTCTTTGGACTATGATTGTACTATATACATTAGGCACATCATCTGAGTTGTACTATTTCTACTCTATGATATCCGTGCAGTTTTGTTTTATGGTTTATGGAAACGCTTCGTATGGTTTATCTTGTAGTGTTTTCCATATTTTGATTAATGACATGCTTTGCTTTCATGGTTTATCTTGGTGTTCCTCTGTCTTTCTGTGGAGTAATTTGATTGAGTGTTTTTGTTGGAGAAGACCTTGCTTTTATGCTCTTCTACCCCCCTGCCTTTTTGAGATGACAAAGGGGGATAAAAAGCTCAATCATATTGTTTTTATAGCTTGTATGGTTCTTTTCTTGTCTATTAACTGAAATGCATCTAGACTTGCTTAGAATCATATAATATACATATGTGCTGTGGTTGCTTGTTTTTTAACTAACCATGCAGGAATGAGTAAGCATGAATTGAGGGGGAGCACTACAAATTGATCATATTTGCATCCCCTTGCAATTCCCTAAGAAAAGGTATAACTTTCACATTCTTTTCAATATGTTGAGGAATGGTTTGTCATTGTCAAAAAGGGGGAGAATGTTGACCTAGGTGTCGCACATTGCCCATATTTTGATAATGACTTAACCATTCCATTCATATGTATCTAACAAATCTATTTGAGATTGTTTCAGACATTAGGTACAAGAAAAGAATCACATTGAACTCCAAAGCTACTCATCCAGCACATGCAAAACATGTGACTTTTGACCGTTTTGTAATATAGCCCTTAGAGGCTTAGAACATTTAATGTAATCACTTATACTCATGTTTTGTATTGTAACTAAGATGGATAAATTGATTGGGACTCAAAAATCCATCATTTGTACAGTTTTACGAAAATTCCAAAATACCCATAACAGAGATTTGGTCAGACGAATTCCAAACTCGGCCGATCGATATATTCTGGAATTTTCTGGGCAATCGGCCGAGTTACCAACTCAGCCGATCCCTGGCCGGTCGAGTTCCTATGGTGAGAAACTCGGCCGATCCACTGATCGGTCCAAGTTGAAAGTCGACCGATCGGCCGAGTTTCTCCAAGGGAACTCGGCCGACAGTCTATCTTTGAGACTTGTCGTTTAGTGGTTCGGCCGAGTTGCCTTTATTGAAACTCGGCCGATCAGACTGTACTGGAATGCAGAAAAAGCAATTCCAACCGTTGGAGGAGTAGGTGGGACTCAAAATAGATCCGTTGCAAGTTTTAAAACGGCTAGTTTGTGCCCCTTAACTCTCCCAACCTCAAAGGGACACCCTCAACTATAAATAGGACCTCTTGGACTTCATTCCAAGGTTGCTCATTCACATATGCTTGGTCCTAGCCTTAGTTGAGTGGTTTCTAATCCTTTGAGCCCCTTTCTCTCTCTACCTTCAAAGCAAATTCGTGAGTATGAGTGAGTTAGGATCCCATGTATGAGAGCTATCATTTGTAATCTTGTAAAGCTCTCCTTTCCACTTCTCCCATCTCCATTCTCTATGAAGATTGATTGAAGTTTCTTCTCTGAGTGAAAGAGAAGAAGGTTGTTGTTCTTCCCCAAGTGAAGGAGAAGAAGGCTAGCTGCTCCAGGCCTCCGAGTGAAGGAGGAAGGCGCTAAAGCTCTCCAAGTGAAGGAGAGGTGCAAGGCAAAGCTCAAACAAGATAGGTAAATCCTGCAAGGCCGAAGACTAGAGCAAGAGTGGGTAAGTCCTTTGAAGAAGGCGGAAGACTACTTGCTTGGTGGGTAAGTCCTTGGTGAGGTAGAAGATCTTGGCTTGATATATAAGTCCTTGGATGGTTGGTAGTTGTAGCTTGTAATCTTATTGTGTGATATATATAAGAGAACCAAGTTACAAATCCTAGAGCCTAACCAACTCTAGTTAGTGGACTGACATTGCTCCTAAGTTTAGGACATGGAACCACTCTAAACCACCTGTCCAAGTGCATGCTATTCCTTGTCTCTTATCCTTGCTTTGTATGCTAGTTTAGGACATCAAATTGTTTTTTTGATTTAAGTTCTGCACTTAATATAATTTGGTGGTCTAATCACTTTTGTGAAGTTTGTGAAGCTCTATTCAACCCCCCCTTCTAGAGCCCATTGATCCAACAAGTGGTATCAGAGCAGGTCTTCTCCAAGCTACTTCAACAAGTAGGAGAAGATGGGAGATTCAGCTCTTGGGTCACTCAATCTTGAAGGAAGCTTCTCCATGAGACCCCCGATCTTCGACGACACAAACTTCCTATATTGGAAGAGAAGGATGCAATTCTACATCCAAGGCGTGAGCTACGAGATGTGGAAGATAGTCCATCTCAAGTATGAAGAGCCGAAGGGAAACATCACCACGTGGACGGAAGATGAGATGAAGCGTGCTCAACTCAATGCTAAAGCCGTGAGCATCATCTACGCCGCCCTTTCACCATCAGAGTTCAACCGCATCTCTTCTTGGGACACGACTCATGAGATTTGGCATAAGTTGTGTGTCACCTATGAAGGGACGGAGCAAGTCAAGGAGGCCAAGGTCTATATGCTCGGCGGC
Organism: Alisma plantago-aquatica; assembly: GCA_963693085.1. Classification (NCBI taxonomy): domain Eukaryota; kingdom Viridiplantae; phylum Streptophyta; class Magnoliopsida; order Alismatales; family Alismataceae; genus Alisma; species Alisma plantago-aquatica. Next base: position 282,860,374 of record OY856414.1, on the reverse strand, counting down.
CTACTTGAGAACTTCAAGATGGGGAAGAATGAAAGAGTTGCGGACATGTACACAAGGTTGAATGTCATCTTGAACAGCCTTGCAGCCCTTGGGAGTGTCATGGATAGAGGTACCATCAATGCAAAGATCTTGAGATCTCTTCCAAAGAGATGGGAGCCAAAGGTCACTTCAATTGAAGAAGTCTACAAGCTGAGCGAGTTGTCAACCGAGGAGCTGGTTGGTAACCTCCAAGCACATGAACCGAGGCTCGACAAGCAAGAGGAAGAGGAGAAAAGAGAAGAGAAGGAGTCCAAGAAGATGAAGGACACAGCCTTCAAAGCTCATGTTGAAGAAATGATGCGGCAACAACAACTTGCCATGAAGTCTCCCTGCCCTTCCTCAAGCGAAGATGAAGGTGCAAATGATCATGAAGCCAACTATTCAAAAGGAAGACACTTCAAGGGCAAACCATCCTCCTCCACTCCTAGGTGCTACGAGTGTGGTCAAAAGGGCCACTATAAGAATGACTGCCCAAAAACCAAGAAGGGCTATCATAAGAGCAGCCACAAGAAGGATGACAAATACAAAAGAGAAGCCAAGTACAAGAAGAAGGACAAGAAGGAAAGACGATCCAAAGATGCAGCTCATGCGGCATGGGAGGAGTCTTCTACTTCAAGTTCCTCAAGCTCTGAGGATGGAGAATGTCACCTTGCACTCATGGCTTCTACTAGTGAAGAAGTAATTGAGGTAAGTGAGGTAAGCAAGGTAAGTGATGAAAGTTTACTTGAGTTATCTAAGGAAACCCTCATTGAAATGCTTAATGATTGTCAATCATCTTTTTCTAAATGTAAAGCTAAAAGAAAAAGATTAGGAAAGATAGTTGATGATCTCTATGCCAAGATTGATATTCTAGATCAAAATGAGAAATTACATCTTGATAGCATAGATTCCTTGCAAGGGCAATTTCTAGACCTTGAACTTCAATATAATGGAGTAGAGGTTGAGAATGGTACTTATCTTAAAACTATTGAAAATCTTAAGATAGAGAACCAAAATTGCCTAGATGAGCTAGTTGTTCTAAAAACTGAAAATGTTGAACTTAAGCTTATTGATGATGCTAGGAGAGATGAAGTGTATTCTTATCAAAGAGAAATTGTTGTCCTTAAATCTGAAAATGCTAAACTTCTTGCACAAACAAATAATTTATCTTCTAGACCTATCTTGCCTAGAAATGAAGTTGCAAACTTAACTCTTGAAAAAGATTCTCTTCTTACTAAAGCCCTCTATCTTGAGGCCGACCTTTTACATGCTAGAGAAGATCTTGCTAGTTTATCTACTACCATTACAAATCTTAGTGATGATAATGCTAAATTAAGATCTACTTTGCAAAGGTTTCTTTCGGGTAAGAAGTCTCTAAATGATGTTCTAGAGCACTCTACCAAACAAGTTGGTACTAGTGGTCTAGGATACAATGTGACTACTCCAAAAGGTAAGAAGAAGAAGAAGGGTAAGAAAAAGAGTGTGGAAACTCCAATTTTCAATGGAGAGTCTTCTGGCTCTAAAAACCCCATGGTATGTATGCATTGCAAATGTGATGATCATTATTCTACCTATTGTCCTTACAAGCCTAAGGGGACCAACCCAAATATGAAATGGGTCCCCAAGCTAACCCCGGACCCCAAAGTTTGAGTTGGGTTCCGACATCCTCTTTTCTTGCAGGTCACAAAGAAATGGATTGTTGATAGTGGCTGCTCTAAGCACATGACTGGAGAAATCAGCCATTTCAACAAATTTGTGAAGAAGAAAGGAGGATCGGTAACCTTTGGGGACAACAAAAAGGGTAAGGTTATAGGTGAGGGTGATGTAGGTAATGAATTGTGCATTAAGAATGTTTTGCTTGTTGATGGCCTACATCACAACTTAATTAGTGTTAGCCAATTATGTGATAATGGTTATCTTGTGCTTTTTACTTCCTTAGAATGCTTTCTTCTAGATTCCCTGTCTTACAATGTTATATATAAGGGAACTAGAAATGGTAATATATATGTAATTGTTCTAGATGCTCTAAAGCCCATACTAAATAGATGCTTAGTTGTGGATAAAAACGATCTTTCGCTTTGGCATCGTCGTTTGGGTCATGTGAACTTGCATCAAATGAAGAAACTGAACAAAAAAGACTTGGTTCGAGGACTTCCTAAATTGGATTTTGAAAAGGATGAGGAATGTCAACCTTGTACACAAGGGAAACAAACCAAATCCTCCTTCAAATCCAAAGGAGTCATGAGTACCAAGAGAGTTCTAGAGCTTCTTCATATTGATCTTTTCGGACCTATGAGAACACAAACGCTTCGCGGCTCCAAGTACGGTCTTGTGATTGTCGATGATTTTTCTAGATATACTTGGACTTTCTTTATCGTTTCTAAAAGCGATACACTTGATGTTTTCTCGAGCTTTTGTAAACGAGTTGAAAACGAAGCTTCTTGCCATGTTGTTTCCATCCGTAGTGATCATGGGGGAGAGTTTGAAAATGATATTTTTGAGCATTTTTGTGAAAAATCGGGTTATTCGCACAATTTATCTTCTCCTCGCACACCCCAACAAAATGGAGTTGTTGAGAGGAAGAATAGATCGCTACAAGAGATGGATAGGACCATGCTTCTTGAGTATGACACTCCTAAGAAGTTTTGGGCTGAAGCCGTTAGCACCTCATGTTTTATGCAAAACCGAGTTTTCACACATCGGTTTTTTAAGAAAACCCCCTATGAACTATGGCGTGGTAGGAAGCCGTCTATTGATTTCTTTCATGTTTTTGGATGTCCTTGTTTTGTTTTAAACACCAAGGATTCTCTCGACAAGTTTGATCCGAAATCTTACAAGGCTTTCTTCCTAGGCTATAGCACTACTAGCAGGGCTTTTAGAGTGTTTAACATTGAACTATCTAAAATAGAAGAATCTATAAATGTTAAATTTATTGAAACTAACCCTGTCATTGGCAAGCATATTGGTGATGATGATGTTGCAGATGAAATCATTCCTATCTTAAAAGAGCTCAACATCAAAGACAAAGGTAAGCAGGTTGAAGAAGAAGAAAAAGAAGAAGAAAGGAAGGATCCCACTCCCCGCTTTGCAAAGAATCACCCCAAGGAGTTGATCATTGGCAACCCGTTTGAAAGAGTGAGGACACGAGCTGCTCACAACAAAGAACAAGCAGATAGTGTCGTCATCTCTCAACTAGAGCCAAAGAACGTCAAAGAGGCCCTCGGTGATGATGAGTGGATCCTTGCCATGCAAGAAGAGCTTGAGCAGTTCGAGAAGAACCGTGTGTGGACCTTAGTGCCAAGACCAAATGATAGAAATATCATTGGCACCAAATGGGTCTACCGCAACAAGCTTGATGAGCAAGGAAAAGTGGTAAGGAACAAAGCAAGGTTAGTAGCACAAGGTTACAATCAACAAGAAGGTATTGATTTTGATGAAACCTATGCTCCTGTTGCTAGATTAGAATCTATTCGTATGCTACTTGCCTTTGCTAGTTATAAAAATTTCTTGCTTTATCAAATGGATGTTAAAAGTGCATTTTTAAATGGTACAATCGAGGAGGAAGTATATGTTGCTCAACCTCCAGGCTTTGAAAATGATAAGTTACCCAATCATGTATATTTCTTGCAAAAAGCTCTCTACGGACTCAAACAAGCACCTCGAGCTTGGTATGAGAAACTAAAGAACTTTTTGTTAGATAACGGGTATATCATGGGCAAAGTTGATTGTACTCTATTTCTAAAACACACTTCTACCCATTTTCTCATAATTCAAATATATGTTGATGATATTATATTTGGCAGAACTGACCTTGATCTTTGCAAAGAGTTTAGCTCTCTTATGCAGAGTGAATTTGAGATGAGCATGATGGGTGAGCTGACCTTCTTCCTTGGCTTTCAAATCAAACAAACAAAGGAAGGAAACTTCATCAACCAAGGAAAATACACAACTGAACTACTCAAACGCTTTGGGATGGAGAACATGAAGCTGATGGATACACCCATGTCAAACACTGCCAAACTTGACAAGGATGAAGAAGGTGAGAAGGTAGATGAGAAGCTCTATAGAGGTATGATCGGAAGTCTACTTTATTTAACTGCCTCTAGACCTGATATAATGTTTAGTGTTGGCTTGTGTGCTCGCTTTCAATCAAGCCCTAGGAAATCACATCTTATTGCTGTTAAGAGGATTTTGAGGTACTTAGCCAAAACTCCAAATTTTGGACTATGGTACCCTAAGTCAAGGGACTTTACTCTTGTGGCATATAGTGATGCTGACTACGCAGGTTGCTTGATTGATAGAAAGTGCACAAGTGGCACTTGCTTCCTCTTGGGACCATGCTTGGTGTCTTGGTTCTCCAAGAAACAGAGCACAGTGGCATTATCAACTACCGAAGCTGAGTACATTGCAGCCGGAAGTTGTTGTTCCCAGGTCCTATGGATGAAGCAAATGCTCCAAGACTTTAACATTCATTTTGATGCTTCTCCTATTTACTGTGATAATACTAGTGCAATCAATCTTTCTTATAATCCAATATTGCATAGTAGAGCTAAGCACATAGAAGTTCGCCATCATTTTCTCCGTGACCACATTGTCAAAAAGGATATTTATATCACACATGTGGATACGGAAAATCAGTTGGCCGACATTTTCACTAAACCGCTTGCTAGAGAACAATTTAATTTTATTAGATCAAAATTGCTCATAATTTCTCTTGATGATATTGAATTGCTCTCTAATTAGTTGGTTACATCTTATATGTGTTGCTCTTGCTTATAAAGGCTTTAATTGCTCAAAATGCTTGTTTTTGCTAATTTTTTCTCTAGTTTCTATCTCTTTTTTTTCGGGCTTTTCTCGCACATCGGGTTTTAATCGACAAATAGTACCCTATGATGATGGGAATGTGCCTAAATATGCTTAATATACAATCTAGACCAAAAAGAAAAATTGCATTCGGTCATTTGAGGCTAGGGCTAGAATTTTGGTTTTTCCACATCAGGGTTTTGGTCGGCCGAGTTTCCAACTCGGCCGAACGGTCGGGATACAGGGCACCTGTGCACTCGATCGGCCGAGTTTCCATTTCCCAAACTCGACCGATCGGCGGAAGACTGGTTTTATATATATAGGAATCGGCCGACTTTCTCCCTCTCAACTAGAGCAAAGTCGACCGAACCCTAGCCGTAAACCCCGACCCTTCCTAACCCTGGTCCTCTCTTCCCTCTTTCCAGCCGTTTTCACCTCCGATCGACCTTGTGCTTTCGTTCTTGCTGTTCTAGGGGCGTCGTCTGCTCTCTCTCTCCGCGCGGCTTGGCTCTATTTCTTCTTTCTCCTCTCCATGAGGTCCCAACGCCAGAAACGATCCGTTCCTGCTCCTTCCATGGCGACTCCCCTTGCTCCAAGGTATATGGTGTTCGATAATCTCTCGTTTATTGACAATGCTGCTGTTTCTCGTTTCAAAGAGCTCCTTCCTCGCTCTCCCTTCCCTTTTCGAGCTCTTCATCAACCCAACAGTTTTCACGCCGACCTCCTTGAAGCTTGTCAAATCTTTCGCACCCATCACCTTGAGGCGTTTTGCATAGAGGATGCCCGCCTTTATAATTTTGAAATATAGTTCCAAAGCCGTCCGTGAGTTCTACGCAAATTTGCGATGGAACTATGACTCTTTGGTCCCATCCGCGGACACCTCTATTGTGTTGACGTCCATGATCGCCGGACAACCTTTCCATATTACTGAGCGTTCGTTCAATCTCTATCTCAATGGAAATGTTGGCACGGCATCTTGGATCACCGACTACCCTCTCTATTTTGATCTTTTGTACCCCGATGATGTTTATAAGACAATTGAGGTTGACTTGACCGACATCCACAAATTTCTCAAGCAACCCAACTTTCCTTATAGAAAAAAGGGTACTTTGCCTTCCTCCGCCCTTTCTGCCCCTCGCCGCGTCTTGGCGTTTATCCTCAGCTGCAATGTCCACCCAAAGAAGAATCAAACGGACATTGCCGAGAATACGGCGATGATGATGTATCTTCTGCTGAACAATCAAGGAGTCAAATGGGCCCATTACATCCTTCATCATATGACCTGTTTTGACTCGGGAAAGAACACAAAGGGCACACATCTTCCATATCCTGCCCTTATTTGTGGTCTTTTCCAGCATGCCACTGGAAAATCTCTCTTTGCCGATTTTCTCTACCGCCCTGATCGCAAAGGAGTTTATATCAGTGAGACCACTCTCCAAAAGAGTGTGCCTACCCCTGGTGCATCATCTTCCTCAGCTCCAGCTCCAGCTCCACCTCCACCTTCCTCAGCTGCACCTCCACCCTCCACAGCTGCCCCTCCTCCACCTGAGCCTTCCTTCCAGCCTCCTCTGCAGCCTGCCTTTGCTGATTTCCACGTTTCAAATGAGGCCCTCATGGGGTATCTCATGCACCAGCAGGCTTACAACATGCAGGTTCAGCAACACCATCATCAGGATCTGTGCCACATCATGTCCTCCATGTCTTTATCCTGCCCTCAGCCTTACCCCACCTACGAGCCCTACCCCGGTGGTGACTACACCTCTTACGCGTATAGCCAGTTTTACCCTGCTCCACCCTTTTCTGCTTCCGCTGAACCCTCTACAGGTGGATGCCCTTCCCCGGTTCTGGCGCTCCCAGGTGGTCGTCTGTCTGAGCTTCTGGCCCAGTACACTTCTTCTGCTCCCCCCATTGAGGTTGCCTATGAGTTACATGCTCTAGGCATGTCTTGGTCCGAGAAGAGTGCGAGGTGGCCCGGGCGTGCTTCTGGTCCTCCATACGAGGATATGCCTGACCAGGAGGATGCTGAGACTGATGCTGATGAGGCTACTGCAACGGATGCTGAAGACGAGGATGATGACGACGATGCTGATCATGATGCCGAGGCTACACCGGCTGCTGCTCCTCCTTCTGATGATGGTGATGAGGACTATCGGCCAGACGAGGACATGGATGCTGCTGTTGATGATGTAGACATAGAGTAGTTTAGCTTAGGGGCTGATGTGTCTAGTTTTAGTCTCAGATGACCATGTTATATCTCTTTGGACTATGATTGTACTATATACATTAGGCACATCATCTGAGTTGTACTATTTCTACTCTATGATATCCGTGTAGTTTTGTTTTATGGTTTATGGAAACGCTTCGTATGGTTTATCTTGTAGTGTTTTCCATATTTTGATTAATGACATGCTTTGCTTTCATGGTTTATCTTGGTGTTCCTCTGTCTTTCTGTGGAGTGATTTGATTGAGTGTTTTTGTTGGAGAAGACCTTGCTTTTATGCTCTTCTACCCCCCCTGCCTTTTTGAGATGACAAAGGGGGAGAAAAAGCTCAATCATATTGTTTTTATTGCTTGTATGGTTCTTTTCTTGTCTATTAACTGAAATGCATCTAGACTTGCTTAGAATCATATAATATACATATGTGTTGTGGTTGCTTGTTTTTTAACTAACCATGCAGGAATGAGTAAGCATGAATTGAGGGGGAGCACTACAAATTGATCATATTTGCATCCCCTTGCAATTCCCTAAGAAAAGGTATAACTTTCACATTCTTTTCAATATGTTGAGGAATGGTTTGTCATTGTCAAAAAGGGGGAGAATGTTGACCTAGGTGTCGCACATTGCCCATATTTTGATAATGACTTAACCATTCCATTCATATGTATCTAACAAATCTATTTGAGATTGTTTCAGACATTAGGTACAAGAAAAGAATCACATTGAACTCCAAAGCTACTCATCCAGCACATGCAAAACATGTGACTTTTGACCGTTTTGTAATATAGCCCTTAGAGGCTTAGAACATTTAATGTAATCACTTATACTCATGTTTTGTATTGTAACTAAGATGGATAAATTGATTGGGACTCAAAAATCCATCATTTGTACAGTTTTAAAAAAATTCCAAAATACCCATAACAGGGATTTGGTCGGCCGAATTCCAAACTCGGCCGATCCATATATTCTGGAATTTTCTGGGCAATCGGCCGAGTTACCAACTCAGCCGATCCCTGGTCGGTCGAGTTCCTATGGTGGGAAACTTGGCCGATCCACTGATCGGTCCAAGTTGAAAGTCGATCGATCGGCTGAGTTTCTCCAAGGGAACTCGGCCGACAGTCTATCTTTCAGACTTGTCGTTTAGTGGTTCGGCCGAGTTGCCTTTATTGAAACTCGGCCGATCAGACTGTACTGGAATGCAGAAAAAGCAATTCCAACCGTTGGAGGAGTAGGTGGGACTCAAAATAGATCTGTTGCAAGTTGTAAAATGGCTAGTTTGTGCCCCTTAACTCTCCCAACCTCAAAGGGACACCCTCAACTATAAATAGGACCTCTTGGACTTCATTCCAAGGTTGCTCATTCACATATGCTTGGTCCTAGCCTTAGTTGAGTGGTTTCTAATCCTTTGAGCCCCTTTCTCTCTCTACCTTCAAAGCAAATTCGTGAGTATGAGTGAGTTAGGATCCCATGTATGAGAGCTATCATTTGTAATCTTGTAAAGCTCTCCTTTCCACTTCTCCCATCTCCATTCTCTATGAAGATTGATTGAAGTTTCTTCTCCGAGTGAAAGAGAAGAAGGTTGCTGTTCTTCCCCGAGTGAAGGAGAAGAAGGCTAGATGCTCCAGGCCTCCGAGTGAAGGAGGAAGGCGCTAAAGCTCTCCAAGTGAAGGAGAGGTGCAAGGCAAAGCTCAAGCAAGATAGGTAAATCCTGCAAGGCCGAAGACTAGAGCAAGAGTGGGTAAGTCCTTTGAAGAAGGCGGAAGACTACTTGCTTGGTGGGTAAGTCCTTGGTGAGGTAGAAGATCTTGGCTTGATATATAAGTCCTTGGATGGTTGGTAGTTGTAGCTTGTAATCTTATTGTGTGATATATATAAGAGAACCAAGTTACAAATCCTAGAGCCTAACCAACTCTAGGTAGTGGACTGACATTGCTCCTAAGTTTAGGACATGAAACCACTCTAAACCACATGTCCAAGTGCATGCTATTCCTTGTCTCTTATCCTTGCTTTGTATGCTAGTTTAGGACATCAAATTGCTGTTTTGATTTAAGTTCTACACTTAATATAATTTGGTGGTCTAATCACTTTTGTGAAGTTTGTGAAGCTCTATTCAACCCCCCCTTCTAGAGCCCATTGATCCAACAAGGATTTCCACAAGCAACCACTTAGCATCATTCTCTCTATTATGATGATAAAACATATAAGGCACATTCAACATGTGACATTTTTCATTATATCCCCTCAACTTGGGCAAATTGCACTTTGGTCCAAAATAAAGGAAAATTGCTCAAACAACATTCAATCGGGACCAAACTTGAAACATAAGTGTGTCACATGATAACAAAGCACCTTAGAGTATTATATTAAAGTTCTAATCAACTTTATTAGCCAAAACAAATAGGTTTACCTCATAACCCAGGTCAAGGTCGTTACAAGTTATAAACCCCTAACAAGGATTTCGTCCCCGAAATCCCAGGTACAGGGAGACAGATATTATTCATACCTTATTTAACTCAGGTGTCAAACCTCATTGATTTGTCACCTTTCTCAACTTATAACTTTATGTGACATGATTCTTGATTTTGGGAAGTCTCCCATACTCCTCATTAGCATTTCACTTTTAAAGGAAAGACTAGAGTTTTGTTCTATCACCCACTTGTGACTACAAGTCTTATCATATATTTGCTGTGCCATCTAATTTGTTGACACAACATTAATATTTCTTACTACTTTTACCAACTATCTCATTAGTTGTACATTTTCTTGTCATAAGGGGAGGTTACTTATCTTAGAGGTATCTTTAGATGTTATGTATAAACTGCCTCAACAATCTGAATAGGGATATTCTAGGAAGTTATCTTTAGCTTGATCAACTTTTCCAAAACAATTCTACTATTGTTCCTTCAACTCATACATCTTTTTTGATGTCATGTTTATGCGGAGCATAAACCCCTAACATGTGATTTCCATACTATTTTATGTAACTAGACTGATTTCACAATTGGCCATCCCAGGTAACCAACATAAATCAGCTGATTAGGAGTTTATGTTTTCACTTTCTCATACCACCTGACACTTCTTAGATACCAGGATTCCTTACTTTGATATCTATCACATGTGTCAAAAACTCATCAGATCCTCATTTTTCTTTCATTTTGGGACATTACTTGTTACACATATCTTTATCTTGGAACTAAAGTCCAAGATAAACTGATACTTTTCTAAGTATCCATCAATTGAACATTTTTAACTTATGCACATCAAGTGTCATGTCCCTGAAGGGAAAGAACACAAAGGAATATATTCCTTTCTTTGTTATTATCTAACATGTTCATGAGCATTTTGTGATTTTATCACATTTCCCATTTCCACATCATGGGAAAAGATCTTTATTTTTCACACATGCTTTATCTTTCAGGGTTCATCTCCCTTGTTCTCATTCTCTTATCATGAGGATTATACTTTTCATTTCCTTATACATACAGATTGATCTGAGATCATCTCAGATTCCATCTTATTGCACTTAGGATGTGATATACATGTCCATACCATATTTCCAGTTTAGTTATACTCACTAGATTGTCTCAGAATGATTACTTGATCAAAGTAATCAGAAAGATAACAATCTAAGAGTTCTATACTTGCCCTATCTCCAATAACTATATACCTGGCCAGGGTATACAAGTATTGAGATTAGGTAGTATGCACTTTATGTACTATCATATTCCTCATTTTATGTATCATCACCAACACATGATTTAACATTCCTGGACTTTCTCCAGGCATCATTTCTATATCTCATCCTTTTTCACATAGATAAGAGCAATTATAGAGCATTTAAAAGAATACTGAATCGAATATAAATTCTAGTTCTCATCATTTCTTCCCCATGTCCCCAAAGGACAATCAATAGGGAAGTCCATAACAACAATCCTTTTAGGGATTAGCAGGGAACATCAAAATAAAGCATATCAAAATGAAAAGCTCTATATGACTATTACCCCTCACGGTCACCCACCGCTTCAGGTTGACTCAACACATAGAGTCTAGCTATTTCATGTTGTTGCTTTTGCCTTTTCACATTATTGGGATGTAACTTTCATAAGCTTTGCCGAGTCTACCTCGATTTTTGAGTCATTTCCTCCTTTCTTTTTGAACAAAAGAGTTTAGTGTGCTCAACATGTCCATAACTATAGCATGTCTTGTCCTCGTACCATGGTCTTATCGGTCTTATTACCGATGTAGAGACTAAGCCATGGGTTCTTACAGGTGAAAAGTTAAGACCCTTGCCTTTACTTAGTGGCTACTGCCCTGGTACACTAGGCATTTATTGTACTGGTGGAAACAAAAAATTGTCTTTTCAGAACAACTAGGCACATGCCTCTAGGACATTTATGGGTTCAATGTGAAAATTGTACCATAAAACAAATTCATTGTTCTTTATGAATTGTAGATACCTTTCCTTATTTCTCAACTTATTGCCCCATCTTGGGCATTACCATCGCAGATATACTATCTGTCTATACTTATGGCAGAGTATATTTTCTTGCCATATGCTAGTCCTTCCCACATTTTCCACTGTTCCAACATGACTATGTCATTCAGGAACCTTTTCAATGCCCAAAGTTTCTATATTTAGGACTGGTAACCTAGGTTGTAATTCTAGTATCCAGTCTACTATATGCACCACTATTATCCTAACTTGCCCAAAAAGAGCATAAACATAGGATTCTCTATCCTGATCGGGTCATGATGGGAATTCTCAGGCACTCATTCTTCTCTTGCCTGATTCCTTGCACCCTCTCTTGGTGTAACAACATTGCTCTCAGCAACATGTTCCTCGTGTTCTCCAATCATTTTTAAACTTCACCCTTTCTTCTACATAAGAAGAAGTCACTATAGGGCATACTAGAGGACACTAACACAAACTCAACACCTTAGTCCTATGTCTCTGTAGACTCAGCGAACCTTAAGCTTTGATACCAAAACTGTAATGACCGACAATCAAATCGTTACTTATTAAGCAGAATTAAACATAAACAACAGATTAACAAAAATCACTAAAAATTTAAACCGTTTTTTTCAAAGAGATCCATTCCAAAGAAAACTCTTACTGAGAGGTCCAAAACCGTATATACACCATTATTCACATTGTACATATCCGGTACATCTCATCTCGAGAATAACATATAACAGTTTCTTTACCAAACTATACATGAGAAACATAAAACCTCAAGGCATGTAAGCCAAAATATCTTATTGATCATAAAACCAGTACGAACCAATTCCAAGGACCTGAGTGTACAACGACGACACATAGGACTCATATCTACAAGACATGACAGACAATACACTCAACCTGAGCTGTCACTGTTGCCTCAGCTGTTGTTCTTCCTCTGCAGAAAGGTCTTCACCTCCTCATGCACGTCCACCTAAAATTTTGGGTCCCACGGGGGTGAGACGATTGTAATTGTCCCAGCGAGAGATATAACTCTCCGCCGACCATATTATTATCACACTTAATCATTTATAAACTGAGCAGCGGTTCTTATTATATTAATAAGCAGGATAATTCATTATATGAACAAAGTGTTGTCATCTCCTTCCTTAAAGAGAACATTGCATCTACCCATGGTATAATTATCAATCATCTATCTGCTTTTATAAGGAATGTAAAGAAATATAAATAACATCTATCCACTAAGGATGTATAAAACAAATGTAACATCAGCCAAATGATTTCCGTATTTAAGCAAACATGCTAGGCGGCTGATTACACTTTACAAGCACACTTAAGCCCTGAGGAGATGAGGTATACCGCTCATCTCCAACCGACCACTGCGAAGTCAAAATCGGTACCATACAAGGTCAATGGCAGAGCCGAATGCCAAGACCTCACCCGTCTCGAGCAGTCCGAGACCACAGGCAGGACATCTCGTGTCACTGCTAAATAGCTTTCCAGGGTATACTGGCAACTTTGCTATGTAGAGCTACAGCGTCAACTGCACTCTCTTCGGGAGAGAAAGATCTCGTGTTTATCTAACATCCATCCCAGACATCATCTTCGGGAGATTCGTGATACATCCATCCCGACACATATAATGAAGGATTCAGAGATCTCATGTTTATATCACGTCAATCCAACATTAGGGCGTACGGATATTTTCGCCCATCACCCCCACATATTCAAAAATATGCGGTCTCCGGGTTATGCCACGGAGCAACCCATTTCACCATTTAGGGAGGGACCTGGCGCCGAATGGATCTATGGTCATGGCACTACATGATGAGATTCCACTTGATTAATTAAGTACATTCCCATATTCTTTTAGCATCAGTCAAGTTTTCAAACAAGAATTATTATGACAAATGCTACAAAGAAAGGTATAATACATCTATCAAGTACTTTCAAATCTTTAAAACACATGATACTTGGGATCTCAGTCCCTTATCCCATTACTGGGAATTCTCATCCCTTCACATCATCATTATCATGATTACTGGATCTGGGTATTCAAACCCTTAGATCATCACATAACATTGTTACCTCTATAACAGGTAACCATTACCTCTAGGTCCTCAGACCAAGGTATTTATTTCACTTGTTGTGCAAGTATTCACATGGCTCACAAGGCCATCAAACATCTTGTCACCTCTCACTAGGAAACAACTTATTCACATGGCTCACAAGGTCATTAATCATCTTGTCACCTCTCACTAGGCAACAACTTATTCACATGGCTCATAAGGCCATTCACATCTTGTCACCTCTCACTAGGCAACAACTTATTCACATGGCTCATAAGGCCATTCAGCATTATACTTGTTATATAAGTATTTAACATAGCTCACAAGGCTATTGTAATAAGAGAAATACAACCTTCCCATCATTAGGGTTAGGGTTTCCCTTTCTTATCGATTAGGGTTTCTCTTACATGTCATTACCATTCATCAGGGTTAGGGTTTTACATTATTAACCATTTAGGTTTTCAAGATCATATTATCAATGATCAAACCCTAATTCATTGCTCCACACATCTAGGAGCCAACATTGATACCATAAGTATTCAATCATACTTATTTATTCTCATCATTTATCATTAAATGAATCATCAACACAAGGTATGAGTTCGTCTCTCATCCTTACTAGGGTATGACTACATCATACTTTATTAACTTGGCTTAATCCTTTCTCAAGGTATGTTAGCCCACACTTATCAAAGTGCATCAAACTCATTACATTTCAATGTAATAATTGACATAACACACTTCATGTATTACTCATCCAAGTATATTGGATTTTGAGGTGCATTAAGGTGTATCAACCTTGGAGTGATGGATGTGATATCTATCATGCATTGATGTATCACTTCCCTCATCACTTTTATCTTACTTAAGTTCATCACTTATCTTGTATTAGGGTATTTCCCATCCTAATACTTTAAGCACCAACCTATCACATTTATCATGTAATGTATTGGTCATAAGTCACACAATTGAATTATTCAACCATCATTAATGATATGAACTCATCTCGGGTTAAGGCATTATTGATATAGGATTAACCATTATCAACCACTCTAGGTGTTTCACCTATCAAGGTATTATCCACACAATTACTTGGTGTCACACTCATCACTCCTAAGAGTGTCTTGCCCTTACCTTTACAAGGTGTATAGGGTTAAATCATGTGCATATGTTCACCATATCGGGTTGTAGGTGTATAGACACTTACCATATCGGGCTAGGATTTGCACTTGTCTCCATATCGGGCATGAGGTACCTTCTTGACCTCATATCGGGCACAAGATATATGTATGTGTTGCCCATGATACTTATGATGTATCAACCCATCACCATGTTGGGCTAGAAGTACATTCAATCACCCTATCGGGCTAGTCATCATCTAGGGTTAGCCATGACGGGTTGGGGTTTGCCATATCAGACTCAACCCAATATACAAGTCAATTGGAGTGTAGGGAACCAAACCATATTGGGCTACATCATCAAACATTAGGTTGTAACACCCATGTCGGGTTAGGGTTTGATTATGTCGGGCACATGGCATATACATGTGTCGCCCATGATACTTAAGGGGTATCAACTTATCACCATATCGGGCTATCATATTGTCTAGGGTTGTGTATCGTGCAACCCTATTGCTCAACCCTATCATGCATCCATGTCATGCATCTATGTTGTGCATTCATGTCATGTAATAACACTTGTTACTCTTCTCTTATATCGGGTCACCCAAATTAGGGTTTCATTTCAAATTATAAGTATTCATTCAATCTTATATCATGTATGGAGTCTATACTTGACTCCCTATCATGCAAGAGGTGTACACTGCACCCCCATATCGTTAAATAAGGTTTACAAACCTATTCATATCATTTTCGTGAAATAGGTGCATCATCATATCGGGTTAGAGGTGCTTGCATATGTGCTTGCACCCGATATCACTTTTATAAAGTGATACCATCATCTTCAAGCTCTAGACCTTTGTTCTAACTGATATAATTCATGGCAACAGGTCTAAACAACTAATTGAACTCATAATTTCATCAACTATTTCAGAAAATTTCGGAATTAAAAGTATTTCACTAATTAGAGCAATTTAAGTGAAGAATAATAACATGGTTGAGTTCAAGTTATATAACCCGCCTTAAGAACCACTTCAAAGCTTCAAGATCCAAAGCTCCATGTTCCTAAGGTTGAAGATGACTTTATCAAAGGTCCAAGGCTCGTTCAAAACTCTTTCATATACAAGGAATCACCATGGATAAGCAATTGATGAAGAAGAAAAGAAAAGAAGATCAAAACCCTAAATTCATGCTTCAAACCAATGTTGAAGATGATCTTATCATCACCTTAGGGTTAAGTTTTGAGTTACTTGGCTCCTTGGCCGACACCCCACCACTCTTGGGCGATATGGACTTCCTCCTGGCCGACACAACCTTGCTTTTGGCCGATACCCCCTCACTTGTGGCCAAAATCACTTCAATTGGCCGATATCAACTTGCTATGGACAATATCAACATGGTATGGCTGATACACTTGCTATGGACGATACCCAAGGCCTATGCATGATACCCTTGTGCCCTTGCACGATATGCCAACCCTCTTGCATGATATGGCACTCACTTGCATGATATGTCACTCACTTGCACGATATGGCACTCAACTCTTCACCCTATTGGCCGATATCACCTTATATGGCCAATTTCACCTACTTGGCCGATATGCTTTTGCTATGGGAAATATCCAAGGGCCTATGCATGATACCCTTGCTTTCCTGCACGATACAAGATCCCCATGCACGATAAAACAAGGTAGGAGGGTGGTAAGGGTCTAAAAAGTTCACTTAAAGGTGAAACTAGGGGTATATATACTTGTTGGTCATGAAGAAAGGCAAAAATGAGGTGTCAACATTTTGAGCTAGTAGGTGCCACGTGTCATGCATGGGTGACACGTGTACATGCATGCATCAACATTTATCTTGTCTTGCAAAATGGTTGAGGATCATCTTGAGATGCAAATTCGTCCATTACGTATCCATTTGGATAAGTCATCTAGGTTTAATCACTATTTTAAGTCAAGCCGATACACTTTTTCTAAGGTAACTTGTTGGCCATAACACCTCACCTCCTTGAGGTTCTTTGCACGATATGGACTTTGAAAAGAGTTCACAAAACGATATGGGACACCTCCTTGGGCTCCATGGCCGATAGGCACTCATATATAAGCTTTTCAACTTGATGCAACTCAAGTTAAGCTTCCAAATTCAACCCTTTTTCTTGGTCATTTCATCACCAAGAGTATCATCATTCATAATTGATCCAAACATGGTGTCTCATTCATTCTATCTCTTATAAATGATGCATAGAGGAAGTAGGAAAACTCTAGAGGTGGTAATTTTCATAAGAACCCCGCATTTTGGGTAAATTACAATTTGTACCAAAATTGGCACACAATGCTCCAACATTGTTCAAACAAGTTAAAACATGGAATTTAGGCTTTCCACAAGCCACCACTTAGCATAATTCTCTCGCTCTTATGATGCTAAAACATATAAGGCACATTCAACATGTGACATTTTGCATTATAGCCCCTCAACTTGGGCAAATTGCACTTTGGTCCAAAATAAAGGAAAATTGCTCAAACAACATTCAATCGGGACCAAACTTGAAACATAAGTGTGTCACATGATAACAAAGCACCTTAGAATATTATATTAAAGTTCTAATCAACTTTATTAGACAAAATAAATAGGGTTACCTCATAACCCAGGTCAGGGTCATTACATTAATCATCACAAGTTGGTAGCTAAGCATACAAGTGATTCATTCATGTACAAGAGTAAGGAGATAAACATTGCTAAGAGTATATATATATATATATATATATATATATATATATATATATATATATATATATATATATATATATATATATATATATATATATATATATATATATGAGTCAGGCTAGTGTACACTCGAGTGTACCAGAGGCACCGTACACCTCAGTCATTTTTAAGATAAAGTAAATTTTTGAAAAATCTAAATCGTCGATCTTCTTAATTATCATAAGAACATACTATATAATAAATTTTAGCTCATTTGGACACTTATAGGTCGTGCATCTAAAGGAAGAAAAAATCATGTATTTCAAATTAGTTTTGTGCATTGATTTTTTTGTCCTTGGATGAGTGACTTACACTCATCCAAATGAGTTCAAATTTTGTATGTGATATATTGTTATTGGAACCATAAAGATCAATGGATTAGATTTTGGAAAAACATAGTCGAGATAGACAAACACCATTGGGGTGTACGGTGTGATCTGTACACTCGAGTGTATTCTAGCCTAACTAACTAACTAACTATATATATATATATATATATATATATATATATATATATATATATATATATATATATATATATATATATATATATATATATATATGGGCGTTCATTCATTGCCCGTGCGGGTAGCCTGGATTTTCGCTACCCTGTAGCCAAAAAAGTAACTGTCCTGACCAAAAAAGTAACTCTGTTATCAAAAAAGTAACTATGGTGGCCAAAAAAGTAACTCTGCTGGCCAAAAAAGTAACTATGTACAAAATATACAACAGATATATATAAGGACGGGTTTTTTTTATTTTGGAGGGTCAAATGATATTATTTTTGGCTAAAATTTTTTGGAGAGCTAGACAAAATAGTCCTCTACAATTGTGAAATTTTTTTTTGAAAAAAAGTGGTCGGAAGGGTGGGCGGGTAGCTACCCGCGCGGGCAATAAAGATGGGCCCTATATATATATATATATATATATATATATATATATATATATATATATATATATATATATATATATATATATATATATATATATATATATATATATATATATATATATATATATATATATATATATATATATAGCAGGCTAGTGTACACTCGAGTGTACCGGAGGCAGCGTACACCTCAGTTATTTTTAAAGATGCGGTAACTTTTTGAAAAATCCAAACTGTTGATCTTCATAAATACCTTAAGAACGTACTTGATGAATGCGTATTCATCCAAATTTAGTCGCCATGTTGGGCCCAGTTTTGCTTAGTATTTTCGCATTTATTGACCATATCTTCTAATATTTGACTTGTCCTGGTTTGATTGGAATTGTCCCTATTTTTATTGGATTTTTGCACCTTTGTGCAGGTCATTTTGGGCATTGGGCCTGATCTTCTCGGTCCATTACTCTATTTGGGGCCTTGGCTAGCCTGGTCAGAAGAAACAGCTCCCCTTCCTTCCCCGCTAACCCTGCTTGCCCTAACCGCGGACAGTTGTCTGTGACCTCTCCCTGCCTGCGATCCATCTTCAGCTAACTGCGAACCCTCTTTGCTGCTAACCGCGCCCACGGCTCTTACCCTCCCATATATGTGACCCAACACAAGAGAGGAGCTGTGACATCAAAACAAAAAAAAATCGCGACCATCTCCTCTCTTCCCTGAACCACGACCCACCTGCTCCGGTTCGAGGACAATGGAACCTCCATCGCCTCCACATCCTCCTGGCTACAACCTCGATCGCATCCACCACCACGCTCTGCCTTCGTTCACAGCATCGACAACCAACACCACAACTCCCCTACAAACCGCGATCGCGGTTCCCAATGATCGCGCCTGCGGTGTTCTGTTCACCTACAACGATCGCGACTTCCATCATAACAGACCGTGATCATCTGACATCGCGACCTGCCTCTGCAACCATCTCCAGAAACTGTGAGCTTCCACCTCCATTTATCGCGATCACCTCTGCAACAACCAACTGAGCCGCGACCTGGTCTCCTCTCTAACTACGACCAGCTGCAACCCTACCTCTGCTTACTACCCTTCGTCTCAATCACGAAGGCGACAACTACGCATCCAACCCTCGCCCGCGGTCGCTGCTCCAAGAATCGCGAGCTACAGGGCAACTAACCGCGACTGCGGTATCAACTAACCATGACCTGCAACACCCAAAACTGTAAGTTGCTAACCAAGACAGAGAAGATCGTGACCAACAATCACGAGCAAAGAATCATGACCTGCTGCTAAATAATTGTGATCGTAAAAGTAAGTCAGTGCCAGCCTTCCTATAAATAGAACGTGAACCCCAGCCATTGGGGCAGCCTCTCTAGATGTCGTTAGGCTGCAGGTCTATCCTCAGCCTAAGGAGACGATCTCCTCCACAGCCAGGCTGCGTCCGAGAAGCGTTTGACCCCTGGTGCAAGCCACTCCACCCCATCTAGATCTAGATCTGTTGCATCCACGTCATTCCTACACCACCATCACGTCCATGAGCTGCTCCTCCTATTGCGAGCAAGGACTACGAGAAGAGAGAGAAGGTGGAGAGAGAAGATATGCCCCGTCTACTATGGTGCTCTTCCCTCCTCATCCAGATCTACCCCGACGTTTTGTAGAAGACCATTTCCACCGAGTTGTGATCATCTTCTTCAGCGTGCTCATGGTGGAATCTTATCTCTTATTTTTCTTATTTCTCACATCATGAGCAAATAGTTTCCTTTCGGTGGGGTGCGGGGACTAGCCCCTCTACCCATTCTTATATGTCCTTTTGTTAAACATTCCTTGGAATGTATATAGCTTTTCATATTTCGTTGTTAATCGTCGATGTGTGCTTGTGGATTGATCACCTGCTTGCATTTGTCTTGTTCGTTCCTATGTTGTGAGAACTTTAATATGTAGGATTTGAATATTGATTAACGTGGTTCACTCCCTGACTAGAAATAGGATGGGATTCCTTGAGTTTGTAAGTGTATGATCCGTGTGGGGACAAGCCATCTAGCCTATAGTGACGCTTCTGTGCCTAAACATCCCTTAGGGAGGGCCACAACTTCAGTTGGATATCTGTATCTTCGGAAACGTAAGTGCATGATCCAGATGGTAACGAGAAATTTGATGCCTAAGGTGATACTTACGTGAATCTAAATATCCCTCTGGGAGGTTTTGCAATAGTTCTATTTGGCTAGTTAGATCTTGCCTGAATGTTTTTGATTGGATATGTTTGCATGTGTAGTGTTGGTGAAACCCGGGAACACCCCAGCGATCTTTATCATTAATCTTTAATCAACTTTTAATCTTGCTCTTTACTTTCCTTGCATTTAGTTTAATTAAACTCAAACCAACCTTGTTCTAAATATTATTCTTGATTTAACTAGATTTGCCTGGTAAAAGATTCTTAAAAATGTTATCCCTTGGGATTCGATCCTCAAATATACTACGATAAGACCTGTCCACTTACAGGTGGCATTATTGTATAAGGTTTTGGTTAAAAACCTAGGGATTTCAGCCCTGGGTGAGTTTGTTAGTGTGATAATAGAGCACGTTAATACTATATAATAAATTTCATCTCATTTGGACACTTATAGGTCGTGCATATAAAGGAAACAAAAATCATGCATTTGAAATTAGTTTTGTGCGTCAATTTTTTTGTCCTTGGATGAGTGACTTACACTCATCTAAATCAGCTCAAATTTTGTATGTGGCCTATTATTATTGTAACCATCAAGATCAATGAATTACAACGTGATCTATACACTCGAGTGTATTCTAGCCCGACTCTCTCTCTCTCTCTCTATATATATATATTCAATAGAAAATGATTATTAACATGGTTGGGAGGCCTCAGTGGATACTCCCAACCTAAGTTAATTAGTCTAGCCACTCATTTTAATATGAGACATGGATGATTTACACGTAAAAAGGGCCATAATTGAATAAAAACAAGAGTGTTTATGAAATAGAGTGGGGAAGAATGAGGCAACGTAAATAGAATGGTAGCCACATGATCCTAAATTTCTATGTGGACCTCCTCTTCAATGTGGATGGTAGTGATAATGGGGGCGAAAACTTCTCCAAACTCCTTTATCTTGAAGATAGACTGTAGATTCCTCCAAGGATCACAAATCGATGGATTTGGATTGTCATCCTTATCAACCGATAAAGATCAACAGTGAGTGAACAATTAGACAACACTTCATGCTAATGGAATAAGACTTTCCTTCTCTAAAAGGGTCAACTACCTATTCATAGGGAATGGTGATGTTCTCAAGAAACTTGAATGCAATGATCATTTACTTGTTCTCCAAGTATCAGGACACATGCCTTAGGGAACATGCTCGACTAACTCTATCAACAGAGGAGTTATGAAGATCTTCATTGGTCGTGGGAGTTTGATCCTCCATTGGTAGATGGATTATATCAATGAATGCTCTCAGGTAGACAAAGTAAGATCTTCCATCAGTGGATATTCATCTTCCTTCTCATCAGTAGTTGTTGACATCTCTCTCATGGATTGATGGAGTACATAGATCATAAATTGTTGACTTAGTCTTGTCATTGGATGATGACCAATGAAAGTATGGAGTCATCAATGGTTGGTGTGTTGATTTGTTGTTTGTTGTCAACTGATGAACTGTAGGGTCGTTAATTGACAAGCCTAGTCTATCTCATCGATTTCCAACTAACAACACTTCATGTCTTCAAATCGTTGGCCATATGGACATCAATTTCAAACTAATTTAAAAGCTCCATTTGTAACTATTTCATCAGTTTATGCAATTTGGAGTCAATGCCCTTTCTTCATTGGTTGTTGGAGGCAGTAGATGGGCTAATGGATTTCATCTCTTGTTGATTGATGTCTTTCCTGACATGATGGGGAAGTTCCTCTCATTTATGAAGCTATCATAAGTCGTGGCATGCTTGCAACCCATGAAAATGATACTTGCTTCAGGCCTTGGCAATTTTCAAAATAAAGATGCAAAGTTACTACTAAAAGAAGAGAAGATCAATATATGTAGGTCAATATAAGATTTTTCATATTAATTCCTAGAATGTTAGATGAAATATAGGGTAAAACAGGCATGTAGTATCTATGAAATTAGATGTTATCAACCCACCCCCCAAGTTTTGACTCTAGATCGTTCTCAACCAAACAAAAATAATTAAAGTATAAAGCAAAGTATTAGGGTTTTTTGTTTGGTGAGTCATGTTTATTACGAACATGCTTTTATGTAATGTTTATACCTAGATTTCTACATGGCTACCTTTACTTCTTGCATGTCCCTAGAATTTCACCTAAAAACATAGTCTTTGGTCTTTAATCTATTACTTCCCTTTATTAGAATTAGGTTTTTCCTACGCATTGTCCACTCTAATTCCCATTTCCTAGTTTTATAATGCACGAGTCTAATAAAGGCATCTTTCACTCCCAACTTTTACTTTTTTGGATATCAAAAGAATCTGTAAGGGAAGGCTAAGGCTGAGGTGTAGCTTGTGCTTCTTTGGGCCACTCAACCGGAGGTTCGATGTAGGGGGAAAGTGATCCATGCAGTCCAAGCTAGTTTGTTTTAGAGAAGCGACTTCACATCCTTTATAACACTTCCTCAGGTTTTCTCTGACCTTTTTGAACACCATTGAAGTACAAGGCTGTATTCTATCGAGCTTTGGATTCTACTACTGCTCCCAATGTATCTACGTTCTTTTTCACAGATATATACCTAATGGGAAGGAACCTTTGGATCCTAGCATGGCACCACTCTTATGGATTTCCAGTGGCTCAGACATTTTATTTGAAGCAACATCATCTTAAGATAGAGTTGGTTTATAAACATAATCATTTAGAAAGTTATAGAGAAATATTGTCCAAATTCGTTAGCTCCCACATAAGAAAAATAGATAAACAAGAAAAGAGCTCAAGAAGACAAACAAAATATGAGATGTAGAATCCTACAATCAAGAAGATGATTTTTACATCCAAACCGGACGAGCAATTACCAATTTTGAGAATCTGCCAGTGTACCACAAATGGTTTGGCACGATCTGTCCTTTCCGGGGGACCCGGGTCCAAAACCTCTTATTGCACACTGTATTTCCAATTCCTTTAGTCATCTGGGCTACTTGAGGGAGTGGGAGACTAACGTTTCTTCTAGCTCAGAAAAAGAATACCAATATTGTCTCAAAAAATAATTATAAAGCACTGGAAATCAGTAGAACTCGAAACATGATATAAATTTAGCGTTGCATATTTTGAAAACTCACGTCAATGAGTTAAGAGGAATTAAAATTGAGTTGGGTACTTATTGATGTAGGGTGTTTTAACTAAATCCTCTTCACATACACCCATTCTCATCACATTAATATTGAGCGTTTGGAATAGGATGGCTAATGTCCTCTTCTCAAAGGTGGAACATTGACCGTTTTCCTTTTTTTAGAATTTTAACTAAGGATGCGAATGATCAACGCGACTTTAATTTTGGATGTGAAGGCAACGTGTATTATTCATCCCGAAAACAGATGTCATTTAGCTTTTACTGTAATGTTATATCTATTTGACTACTTCATTTTGAAGTGTTTGTGAGTCGGAACTTGATACAGATCCGGGTCCGATTTGTTATTTATTTAATTTAACTAGATGTTGACACGGATAACTACAATTTGTATATATTATGCCCATATGTTCATTACACAGGTTTTGACTAAAGTTTATTCATGTTCTTTATAGCTTTAAAAAAACATAAAAATGAATTCTTTTAACGTACAAGTTTTATCTCAACCCAGCTCGTAACCTGATTTTGTATATGAACCGACCCAATCCTACCTGCCTTGAGATCGATGTTGACTGGCTCTTAATTTTATGACCACTTGAGGGAATCAGAATTTCAAAATCAAAAGCATTCACGTCTGGAGCATTCTCTTTGGAAGAAAAAAAATTCTTCTGAGAAAATATTCATAATTTTCTGATTCTTCCTCTGTATTCAAAACATTCATCCACAAAGCAATTTAAAGAAGATGAAGGCCACAGTTAAGTAAGGGGTCTTGAGTTTGATGTTCTGAGATGTTGTTCGTGACGTGTTTATTTATTTAAACTCTGTTTTACTTTTATTTAACTGTGGGTCTTTAAAAATAGATGTATGATTAAAATTGACTGAAACGTGATCTGAAACATAAAGAGAGGCCACATAGATACCGTACGGGTGTGTGCTTGGATGATTGAGTCGTGAAACACGAGGAAGGAATTGGGCGTCGCCGTCAAGCGACACACACAGTTGTCCCCTCAACCTTGTGGTAATGCTTTCCAACTTTATTTTTTCTGATGAAAACGTTCGACTTCTTCCGCCCATTTGCTGCTTTTGTTGTCGGAAAGGCGTTACGGGTTCCACACACAAATCATAACCCAGTTTTAAAGTTCAGCGAGTCTCACTGGCCACTCCAGGTATAGCGGCATCTCCAAATTGCCCGGAAGGCGGAAGAGGATAGGAGCTGATCGAGCGCGTCGACCGAGAGTCCCGGACATGGCATCAGCGGCGGCGGAGGACGGATTCACCCACCGGACGGTGTCTGTGAACGGCATAAACATGCACGTGGCGGAGAAGGGATCGGGCCCGTTGGTGCTCCTCGTCCACGGCTTCCCTGAACTCTGGCTCTCATGGCGCCACCAGATGAACGGCCTCGCCGCCGCCGGCTACCGCGCCGTCGCCCCGGACCTCCGAGGATTCGGCGACACCGATGCGCCGGCCGAAGCCACGGCGTACACGTACCTCCACATCGTCGGGGACCTGGTCGCCCTTATCGACTTGCTAGGCCAGGACCAGGTCAGTGGAACATGCTCTCTTTTCAATCTTCCCTCCCTCCCTGGCCTTCATCCATCTCTTGGACTCGCTCTTTCTTACCGTTGTGGGGTTGCCAGGTGTTCGTCGTTGGGCACGACTGGGGAGCGATTATCACGTGGCATCTATGCCTGTTCAGGCCGGATAAGGTGAAGGCCCTCGTGAATCTCAGCGTTCCGTATCAGCCATCTAGCCGCGCCAACAAGCCAGTCCAATCCATGAGACGATTCTACGGTGAAGATTTCTACATAGTTAGATTCCAGGTAACCCATATTACTTTTTTAGTCAACCTACTACGATAGGTTTTCCACTATTGGACAGAGAACTAACCAACAAATTTAATTACACTACACATATATTGAAAGATAAACAAAAATATATCATATTTCGCACGGCATTTAATGTCAAGTGGCTGCTGCTTCTAACGGAAACCTTTTGATTCTAACTGCCCTGATAGATGAAGGTGGATCAAACTAGGAGCAACAAATCCGCACTCCATATTTTATACTCATCATCGTATGGACAATATCACACAGTACACTTACAACAACGTTGTTTTCATTTAGAAAAAAGGAAAATATTGCACTTTATAAAAAGGAAATCCCAATTTAACACATTTGCAAAATAATTTATGTAGTATTTTTTTGGTGTAGACACGTCACTTTGAATGTGATTTTTTCAATCTATAGTAAGAAAATACAGTGGCGGAGCCACTGCGAGGAACGTGCCTCACCCCATTTTCGGATCCAGATTGGTAATTTTAGGATAATTAATTTTAAAAAAATGTGGCAGCCTAAAACAACAGTTAGAAGATCAACAAGATTGTCACCGGGTGAAAAATAATACATTTGTATAAACCACTATTGTTGCCCACCGGTGTGAAAGAGAGCAAACTGTAAACGGTTGGTGGCCCCCGTTGTCTCCCGTTGTAACGGTTTCTCCTGGCTTTACCTCTGTAGTATCAAAAGTTTTGCTTTTTTCTTTATTCTTTCATCAATTTCATTATTTTGTTTTATTAGATGATGCCGCTGCAATAAACTTTTTCGACGTTGCTTTGCTACTAGTATGTGAATATATGATAGAAGTAGTCATCCGTGAAAATTATTAGGTTATATTTTTATGCAATAACTATCCATTATGATTGGTTATGAAACAAATATGTGTATTATTTGTCTTTCTTGGAACCAATTACTTCTCATTAGGGCATATATAGAAGGGTCTAGTCGGATAACACAGTTTGAGTTCGATGTACATTTTTATAATGTAAACTCGCACAACTATACCCATTTATACTCAACCAAACTAGCCCTTATAATATTTGCTTAATTAACTTGTTTACATTTCTTTACCTCCCTTCTTTGCTTCTCACTTTTGACTTTATAATGCTTGATTATCTGATTGGTTTAGCTCATCGTATTTTCCACATGAGATATTCATTAAAATAGCCATCAATGAAAGATGGATAAGTTCCTAATTATAAAAAACATTCTATCAAACATCAGGTTGGTGAAAAATAAATGTCAACCTAGTAGATGATGTGGGTGATGCTAAGCCAAATTCTCTGCATAATTTTCAAAGAGTCAGTGGTGTTCTTTATTTTAAATCATAAGCTAATATATTAGACACTAGAGATAGACCTCCAATTTTACACTACCACCCTAGTGTCCAAGATGTGGTCAGAAAAGCATACTTAACAAGTGTCAATGTCAACCACATCAACATGAGTTTCCATGGAGAACATTTGGATCTAAGAGGTGTCAATTTGTACCTAGTTGGTTTGATGAGCATTGTAATGGGTTGTAATGCAATATTGCAAAAGATTCTGCCAATCATGTACAATGATATTCAATAGGTTTGTATAGAAAGAGGTTCATAGATTGTATGTCTAGTTGCAAATAACATCTTTTTTTCATCCTTATCAATATCCTACTTACAAAGAACTATAAAGCCTATTGACCCTGCCCAAAAGGTGTAGTTGAAATGTGACAAGGATTTTCATTTATGCTATTGTCTTCTAAATCTATCAATACTTCTTCATATTGAAAGTGATCAACATGGTATTTTCTAGGATGGTGACTGTAAAACATGATCTACATACAAGGATGGTTGATGAGTATGTCAATGACAACTTAGATTCCTATGTAGAATGATATATACCTAAATTTCTTGATATGGTGATTATTATGCAACAATTCCAAAATATGCGACCTTGAAGAGAATTCTCAATGATCTACTTTGTAAAATTTTGAACTTACACTTGAATCTATATCGTCTATTTTCAAAACTTATTAATTATTTTTTTATATACCAATAATTATTTTCTGATTTAAAAATATGTCTTTATGCTCGTGCCTCACTGTCATAAAACCGTTTGTTACCCTAATTCCACACTCCTAATGACTACATAGCCAAAGACAAGTAGACTTAGGTGTCCATCCCTAGAATGGAACACATAATATATGCATGAATAAAACCACACATAAGAACATGATAAGAGACAACAAGGCATATCAAAAGGAACTAAACTAGTACCTGACAAGATCTTAGTCCTATATATCAACCCATTTGAATTTCTTTTGCATGACGTTAGATATCACCAGAGTAAGAGCTGTAGATTATGACAATAGAGAAGAAGTAAAAATCATAGCATGAGAGTCTTAGTGTACATATGACCTAAAATCATAAAAAGGGTACACAACAACACAATTGTACTTAATACATTATAAAATGCATAAACTCGCCAGTTTAAGAGAACATATATTCTTGGTAAAACTTAATGCAATAGCAAGAAAGAAAACAACAACATTAAAGACTTTCTTATTAACAAACAAGTGTGTGTTTTAGATGCATTTCCATTATACTAGATATCATGTCATGACCATTGACCAACTTCACATAGGAAGGGTACATGAGGGGCATTTGAGGCTCAAATCCCATATGTCACCTTATTTCTATGTGAGGGACCTCAAGACCAAAGTCAATGAGCTAACCTTATTTCATCATGCCTTGTGTCCTTACCCTGAGAATACAGACAGGTACACAAGGTTTGTATAATGGACAACCCCAATTATGTTCAAGGTTTGCTCAACATATTTCAAGCAAAATGAACATACTAATCATAGGGAACAAGTAGCTCAAACAAGTATATAAAGCCAAGAAGTTTAAGAAGACATACATACAAGCAAGTTCAATGCTACTAGTCCAAACAATAGGAGGATAAAACATACCTTGATTAGAGCATGAGATTAACCATTCGATTAGAAAACTACAATTATCAACTTGTTTAGATCTTGGAAATTGAGTCATCATAGACACTATGACTTTACAAATAAGTGTAAATGGATTAACCTCAGAAATATTGGGTCTCATGAATCATAATCATGGTGGTTGGATGTGTCACCTAAGTCTGGGTATCATATCTTTCATCATTGATTGTATTGTCTCAACTAGTCATGCATGTTCATTATCATGTTACATCATACATCATGGATTCATTTGGATCTTAGGATGACACATCACCACCAAGTACTTCAATGTTTTAAGAAGTTTGAAGCCATGGTAGAGCAAGAAATAGAAAATGTGAGACTGCTTTCAAACATGCAATGTGGGATATATAGAGGATACATCATGAGAAAACTAAACCTATTATATTACAACACAATAGAGATCCCAAATGAAGAACCATACCATTTCAAAATAAGGTGCATGTTAATAATATCTTAGTAACAAAAACCATTTATTTGTGAGGTGGAAGGACGAAATTTTATCCAACTAATATATTTTTCTAGTCACTTTTATATTTTAGATATTTGAGGAGGTATTAATAGGAATGCATCATTCATACTCTCACTTTATAGTATTTTGGTGCAAGGTATTTCACACATTTCAAAGCAATAGGTGTATAAGATAGATAATAGTCATGTTTTGTGTAAGTTTTTTTTGGCTTTGGAGTTCAAGAGTTTGGTTATAGGGAGTGGTGCATGATAAATGAAGTCTAGGTAGACAAGTAATCTTATATTTAGTCAGAGTAAGACATTTGTGGGGACAAATCATGATGAATAAGAGGATGTACAATCTGACGATGGTTTAATATAGTAGGATTTCTCATTATGTTGGCCTTAAAGGGAAAAAGCCTTCAAGAACATACATGATAATAAAGATGAGGTCTCAGATATTAGGTGATGTTGGAGGAGATGCCTTATTTGAAGAAGAATGACATACACATCATTGTGAGACTCTGTAAGGTCAAGAAATCGTTGAAGAAAAAGTGGATCATTTACATTGTTAATATGAATGGTAGTGGGTGAAAGATCCAATACAAAGATATTTTCTCCCTTTTATGTTTGAATTATAGTGATCATAATTTTGAGATTGGTTGCAACCCTAAATCTAGAGCTTTATAAGCCAAATGTGAGAACAATTTTTCGCCAGAAACAATTTGAGGAAATCTACATGCAATATCTACATGGAAGGTTCTCTAGATAGGAAAGAACACTTGGTGCGAACTAAAAAGGAGCTTGTATTGATTGAAGCAAGATCATATAAAAAGTTTGGTTCTTTATTAATGAATCATGAGTAAGACATGAAAAATTTCCTATCTTTGTGTCTACATCACAGTTCCTCCATATCGAGTTCATTATGCCTCTAGTATATACAAACTATACATTGACAATGTGGGCATAATGTCAGCTTGATGAACAAACTAAAAGCAATGTTTTTCCTATGAGATGAAGGATTTGGGACCAATAGCGCAAATATTGGTTATGCATGTTGCTAATGATAGGATAATACACAAGTTGTGATTGTTATCATAGAATTATTCTTAATTGTTTCAGTAGATATTCAACATGAGCATGGACAAAGTTGTGAGTAATTCTCTTGTGATTCATTTCATGTTGAGAACGAGCACATGTATGTCCACTGATAAGGAGAAAAAGGATATGATAAAAAAACCCTATTCATTTTTATGTGGAGTTTGACATAACCTATGGCTAGTGACAAAGACTTCAATTAATTCTAATAAGGATCATGAGAGGTGGTCTTCAAATATTAAAATGCAGCACCTCTTGTGTTGATGTTACACAATTCTAAACCTATTCTTAAAGGCTTCATTGATGTACATGCGGTGGGCCATGTTGATAATGGACGATACAAAAGATATGATGTAACCTTTTTAGGGAAGGCATGTGTTGGAAGTCTAAGGTACAAAAGTGCATTGCTCTTTCTACTACAGTGGATAAGTACATTGCCACATCGTCCGTAGGAAGGCAATTATATAGACTATAGCATTTTTAGTTGACATGGAATGAATCAAGAAGACCATAGTACTCTTGTATTCAAAGTGTTTCCCGCTTGAACACAAGTACATTGTCATGTAGGGATGAAACACATTGACGTCACTGTAATCTTAATATAGTCAATGAGAAGCTGTTGAAGTTGACGTATTCAAATAGTAGGGTACATGATATGACTTTTTCTAGTACAAAAGAATTCAAAGTTTTTATATATGTATATAGTTGGAAACCTCACCCACTTTCATATTGCTTGTTCTATTAACTCTTATTTTTCTGGTGTTATTAGTTTGGCCATGTATTCATTCTCTAAAACCTGTAAGTTGTATAATTTTGTCATGTGTTCGCTCGTGTTATGTATAACTAAAAGAATTCCCTAGAAGTTTCTCGTCTGCTTTCATCGCGACCTGTGGATTGTGGTAATATATACATGGATGCCCCAATTGGGTAGGTGATGAGTGCGGATTCGCCTCGTATTATTCTGTATATTCTGATGGACGTCATATTTCCAAGAGTGAGAAGTTATATCTATTGCTTGATATAATTATGAGGATAAGTTGAGCTATGATCCATACGAGCCATGGGCAGATGTGCTCGAGTGAGTACAAAGTGTTCCATTTGAATTGGCTACATGTGCAGAGTCTTGGACCATGTGAGTAACAAATAGGGAGTTATGCGCACCGCAAAACACCTTCTTTTCATGAGGACACCAAAACAGCCGCAATTCTGTGATTTGTGTTGTTCCTTCTTTTGGTCTCTGTCCTTATGTGATTCCGTGTAATAAAAGATATAATCATGACCATCTCCGTAACACCTTTTGATGTTCACATATCGTATAATCATTACCAATGCTTTATGGAAAAATTGCAATTGGATATTGCTGGAGTTGATCGACGTTTTATGGTCCATATGTACGTAGTATCTTGCTACATATGGCACATAGAAATCTTCACACGGAGCTTCTTTTGACTATATAATGATAAGATGAAATTAATAGTGTAATGCCTGTAAAACTCTTAAGTGATTGAATTACTATGATATTAATCCTTAATTCTCTGTCATTTAGTTAATTAGTTGTGAATATGTATGAAGTCTGTAGAAGTTAGGACAACGTAATTAACATACTATATGTTATAATATATATGTACGGATTCCACAAAATCAGCTCTTGGTCTTCAATGCCTTCTTTCAGCTAACGATCCATAAGAATTATGTCCCTGATAAATGAGGCTTGTATCTCTAACTATTTTCTAAGTTTAACTGAAGTTTCAGTAATTATGCTTACCAACATATATACCCTTGCCTGGTTGTTTCTACCATACAATAACTTACTTCAATTGTAGGAACCAGGCGCAATGGAGTCTGTTTTTGCCCGTCTTGGTACTGAAAATGTACTCAAAAGGTTCTTTGCTTATCGCAACCCTGGTCCGTTAAATGCAAAGAGTGTTTTTGAGGAGTCAGCTGATGCAGAGATCAGCTTGCCTTCTTGGATGACACAAGATGAAATTAATTATTTTGTCAGCAAATATGATAAGTCTGGCTTTACAGGAGGATTCAACTACTACCGATGTTATGACCTGTAAGTTCATCTTTTTAGTAAATGATAGGTGGTTCGTGTTATGTATGTACCGTATATCCCTTCAATTTGGATCTGCAAGCAGATTGCTAATACGGTTATGTTCCTTTCATGGTTTTATGACTTATTATAGCTGAATCTTCCAACAATGTCTTGATATATTGTTTTTGCTTGATTAGTTTTTTGCAATTTTCCTGTATTTCAGTCAATTGAATTTGTAAACATAGAAGGAATTGTCCTAGCTTCTGTGTTTTGGCAATCATTTCAGAATAAAAATGTAGTAGTTAGTCTAAACATTGAATTCTTTCTTATCTCAGGTTTTATTATCGACGTGTGTTCCGGTTCTTGCTGTCTAGCCCAGATCTCAGATAATGTTTTTCGATATAAAATATGTTGTAGGTCATGAATATCTCAATGACATACAATAAATCTCATTATTGACGTAGCTGGTATTGTTTTTACAAAAGTAGATTGCATAATCGTGGGGTATCCTCTACAAGCAGGACATGATAACATCTAAGACAATTTCATCAATTTTGATATAACTGCCAATAACCACTTTTTTTTTTTTTGGATAAGGTTCCAATAACCACTCTTTAAAGAGAGTCTCATACTTGTAATTGTTACGCAGAGACTGGGAGCTGATCGCCCCTTGGGTTGGAGCGCAGATCAAAGTACCGACCAAGTTTGTAGTTGGAGACGTGGACCTTACCTACAACTATCCTGGCGTCAAAGACTACCTCCTCAAGGGAGGGCTCAAGAAGCTGGTCCCGCTGCTTGAAGACGTGGTTGTTGTCGAGGGAGCAGGGCACTTCATCCAGCAGGAGAGGCCGGAGGAGATCACTAGTATCATTATCGATTTCTTTCAAAAGTTATGAGGACGCCACCAGCTGTGCAGTGCCCTAGGATATTGTTGTGCCTATGATAAATAAACCGGACACTAGAGTTTGTATATTGTGATTATACTAGTAACTTCACGTGCTCTGCACGTGGTATTGGTGCATTACCAATTTCTTAAATTAAGAAGAAATACATATATAAAGGAATCCATTACAAATATAAATACTACAGTAAATATACTATCACATAAAAAAGTACAATACTAGTTCATAAGAGGGAAAAGGTTATTGGCCTCCAAGTGTTTATAGTCTTATGTTTGTCTTTGTCTTCGTAGTTAGTTTCTCTATTATTCTTTACTACTTTGTTTCCCATGTGGTGACTTCCTTTCTCTTATTTTTTGAGGTCTTCGTTTATTTTTAATAATGGTTTTAAATGACTCCGTTTTATATATATGTTCTTGTTAGTGACTTTGACAAGTTTCTTTACTAATAATAAATCTTGAAGGAAGCATTACTTATATCAGAGTCTAAGGAATTTTCGACCATTAGGACCAGCAATAAGGAGACACATGAATCTTTTTATAGTTAAAAATAAATGTACAATAGCAATGAATATACATATTGTTTACGCTAGGAGACCTCATGCATGCACAATTATTTTGATAGAAACATGACACACTACTCAATAATGTCAATTTCCATCATCATTTACTTAATCCCATTGACTTACAAAAAACCATAGAAATGTGGATGTAGAATGATGTTTTGTGACATTAATATGCAAATAAACCCCATCTAGAATTATTAGCATGGTAGAGAAGATTCATTGGATAGTGAGAATATAGTTACTACAACATTGGTGTATGTCTCAATTCATTATTCTACATTGTATATTTTATTTTGGACATACAAACTTTTATGTAATGGATAGTAATTGTCATCAACAACATCCTTCTTCCACATTGATGCTTTACGGAACACCACAACAACGATGAATACATACCAAATTAAATGAAAAAGGATAGTTGATATTTAATATTTTTATTTTTTGTGACCTTGTTTTATGCAAAAAAAGAATATATCAAATATGGTATGATTAAAATAGAGGACTTAGACCCTGTTTTTCACCTCTACAACAAAAAGTAGGCCCACATTGGGATAGAGGTTGACTAACTTTTTAGCATTTACAAACTTGTACCTTAAGTTAATATAAAACATTCTATCGTGCAAACTTCCTAATTTGTAGTATTTTTTTTACTAAAACTTAGATGGATAAAAAAATAAGAAATTGTTGGCTAAATTGGACATTATTATAATCCCTTTATTTTGATGATGACAAACATTTCATTCTTGTGGATCTAACGTGCTACTTGAGTGTTGCAGGAACAAGGTGGATGACAAACCTTTGGAAGATCTACATGCTCAAAATGCTTTAATTTCATGATTGTAATCCAATGTAAAAACTTGTACAAGTATATAATGTGCAAGTACTTAGATATCATGTAAATCAAGCGTTTAGATCTTCCCTAGCCATTCACAACACTTAGATAGGCCATCCCCTACAATAGTGTCACAACTGCACACTGATACACACACTTAGTACATAGTTCAAAACATTGAAACAGAGTCATTCTCAGTCGACAAACTTCTCGACTGAGACACTCTCGGTCGACAAACTCCTCGACCAAGAATTGACCCAAATAGTTGTTAGACCCACTAGACAAGGTGGTTGGGAGTTAGAATCGAACGTTATATACACTTGCTCCGGATCATCCCTCGTTCGACAAAGTCTTCGACCGACTGATGTCTCGGTCGACAATTCCTCGACCGAGAAGAACTCTGTCTGCACTTTTCAGAATTAATTAACTAGCCATTGCTAAAGCAATTAGTGGACAACTAACAGCTAGTTGAGCACTAAGAACCCCCTAGAAAGTGTCTAGAATATCCTTAAGTACTCATAGGCCATTCCTATAAATAGGACATGCCTTAGGACACCCAAATGCACTTGTGCAACACTTGAGCATACATACTTATAATTGGCAATCTGTTCTTATGAGCAATTGAGCAACTCCAACATTTGCTATTCATTTCCATTGCTCCAATTTCGTATCCTATAGTCTAGCATCTCCTATCCACTACACTTACACTTTCATACACATTGGTTAGGAGATCAAAACGTTTGATATAGGAAATCAAGCCTTGTGCTACAACGATAATTGTAATTTCCATCTTCTTTCTTATTTCTTCTTATCTGTTTTGTAGTCTCCTTGCTACTCCTAGGTTGGAGGTTGCGGATTGGAGAGGGTTTATCTTCTCAGGTGGAGAAGGGTCTTCTCAGAGGAGAAGGTGTACTTTGGACTACTTCTAGAAGGTCTCAACGGGAAGCTACTTCAAGGAGGAAGGCTACTTCATGGGGGAGCTTGAAGTTACTTCAAGTGAAGGCTACTTCAAAGTTGGTGAGACGACTTCGGGGTGAAGGTTGTCCAAAGGGTTTGGGAAGGTAGTTGTATTTTATGTAACATCCTTGCGAGGTAATAAAATACAAGTGCTTTCAAATCCCAATTGGAAACAATTGGATAGTAGACTGACTCCCTTAGTATTTGCTAAGGGTGAAACCACTCTAAACCTTGTGTCCCCTTGTTTAATATTTTATGGTTAATTGTTTGAGTTGAATTATTATTAAAATAATTATAAAACCTTATTCACCCCCCTCTAGTAGTTTTTCATTCCAGACCATCCCTCGGTCGACAAAGTCTTTGACCGACTGATGTCTCAGTCGACAATTCCTTGACCGAGAAGAACTATGTCTGCACTTTTCAGAATTAATTAACTAGTCATTGCTAAAGCAATTAGTGGACAACTAACGGCTAGTTGAACACTAAGAACCCCCTAGAAAGTGTCTAGAACGTCCTTAAGTACTCATAGGCCATTCCTATAAATAGGAATTGTTTTCTTTGATCTATATATACAAACCATGAATGGATATTGTTTTCAAAATAATCATTGTGATTCAGCTCATTACATATAAGGATGATGTTATCATTGAAAATGCCATTTTTCATAATAGTAAAACTCTATGACACAAATGCATCTTGACATGATAGATAATGATTATCGTGTGCATGGCTTGTATCATCTCGTGAAATAAATGAATATTTTTTGCTAGATGACACTATGGCAAGCTAAATAGTTTGTTTCTTAGAACAAGAATATTAATGTCTTATCTTGTTGTTTGTTCTAAGTAATCAAAAGCAAAATCTTGATTTTAAAAACTTGAGTTCTATGAGATATAGAACTTATTTTTAATTTATACTCAAGGATGACTGAATCTAAAGGGTTAATCTAAAAATAAGTTTAAAATAAGAGACTTGTTTAGAATAAAGAGCTATCTCAATGTTACATTTAAAATCTATTATAACCAAATCAAGAGCAAGGCACTAAATCCATATATTGCTTAAAATTCTACATAGGATTTCTTTTGGGATATAATTTTGCATCATGGTGACAACATGACTTATGGAAATTTCTATTGATGCAAATAATCTTGCTTATAAATAAATGATTGAAAGCTACATTCTTGCTATGATTGAACATATTATAGATGTAGTTCAATTGAAGAACAATCTTTGTGGATATCAAAATGAAGAACATACATTTTGAAAATTTTCTTAAATATAACTTTCTCTAAGAAATTAAGAACAAAGACTTCATTGTGATGCCTATATTAAGTTTTCAATTGATAAAACTTCTTCAAAATAGGTATCACTCAAAGTGCTTCAAATTGATATACATTTGATCATATTACATAAAGACTTTATGTTTCACATATTAATGTGTTACTCAACGAGAGTGCTCAAATTGGAAATTTACAAAAATTGGCTCTTGGTTAAAATCAAGTTTGACCAAAGGGCACCCTGGTCGAAGTCAAGGTCGACCTAAAATAATCTTGACCAAATGCTTATTTGTAAATCATTTTCTTGAAATCAATCTTAGTATATTTGTGGCAACACATCACATTATCACACAGATAACGAGGTGTTACGCGAAAACGTGCGGAAATCACCATATCCACAGATTATCGAAAACACGGGTTAATTAAAACCGATTGCGGAAAGCATATAAACTGTAGAACTATTACTTTCCAATCCCCATCCTGCATAGAAACATGTCAAATATATATATATATATATATATATATATATATATATATATATATATATATACATCCACAAAAGCTGATACGTGTCCACAGCTCAGAAACAGCTGTTCGTCCATCACATGAGTTCACCACCTGTTCATATACAGAAAAGGCCCACATCCGGCCAACAATAGGATATACAACGTCATCGATCGATCATCGTGAAACATCGTCAAAATACTGCCAAGGACCTGAGAGTACAGGGATGACTCTAGACTCTACTACAAAACATCCAAAACAGCAGCATGTCCAATGCTTGCCTTCTACTGCTCCTCAAGCTGCTCGGCCGCTACACGACGACCACGACCACGTCTACCTCGACCACCTAAAAAGGGGTTAAACCAGCGGGGTGAGACAATTGAACAATTGTCCCAGCGGGAAACATAACTCCCCACCGCAACTACAGAACCTCAGCAAGATAAATTATATCAGCAGATAACTAATCAACAGATATAACAAGAGCAGTCTAGATAAAACAGATTATTCTTACCGACAAGCTTACCCGCTATACAAAAGCATATAACCAGATGTATCTCAAGGGGTATGATTAGCAAGATAAAATGTATCACTATGTAACATGATTATCAGAACAAGATATAATGATCCGTAAAGATCTGACACACTTCCCCATACAGGTAGTGTCTCCAAATCTTTAACGCATGAACCACTGCTGCCAACTCCAAGTCGTGAGTCGGATAGTTCTCCTCATGCTTCTTAAGCTGTCGTGAAGCAAAAGAAACCACATGATCTTCCTGCATCAATACACAACCTAAACCTTTCTTGGAAGCATCACAGAAAACAACATAGCCTTTCCAGGCTCTGGCAAGATCAACACTGGAGCACTGGTCAGCTTCTCCTTCAGACTCTGGAAAGCTTGCTGACATCGATCATCCCAAACAAAAGGTACATCCTTCCTGGTCAACTTCGTCATCGGCAAAGCGATCACACTGAAGTCCTTGATAAACCTCCGGTAGTATCCAGCTAAACCAAGGAAACTACGAACTTCGGTCGGCGTATTCGGCTGTTCCCAATCCGCAACGGATTCCACCTTCTTCGGATCTACTTTAACTCCTTCAGCAGATATCACATGACCCAAGAAAGTCACTTCATCTAACCAAAACTCACACTTACTGAACTTGGCATACAACTGATGTTGACGAAGAAGAGTAAACGCTTGACGAAGATGTTGCTCATGCTCTTGCCTGTCCCGACTATAGATCAAGATGTCATCTATAAAGACTACAACAAACTGATCTAAGAACAGATGAAACACTCTGTTCATCAGATCCATGAAAGCTGCAGGTGCATTGGTTAACCCAAACGGCATAACCACGAACTCGAAATGACCATACCTCATCCTGAAGGCTGACTTTGGTATGTCATCCGCCTTTATCCTCAACTGATGGTATCCAGACCGTAGATCGATCTTTGAAAACACTGTAGCACCACGCAACTGATCAAACAGATCATCTATCCTTGGCAACGGGTACTTATTCTTGATCGTGACCTTGTTCAACTGTCGGTAGTCTATACACAACTGCATCGAACCATCCTTCTTCTTAACAAACAACACGGGAGCACCCCACGGCGATGTACTTGGTCAGATAAAACCTTTCTCCAACAACTCTTGTAACTACTTATTCAATTCTGCCATCTCTGCTAGAGCCATCCTATACGCTGACTGTGCAACTGGCTGTGTTCCTGGAACCAGATTGATCTCGAAATCAATCTCTCGGGGTGGAGGAACACCAGGAAACTCCTCAGGAAACACGTCTGCAAACTCTCGAACCACTGACACCTCCTCAAGACTAGGACCTTTTGCCTTGGTAACCACAACGATATCCACCACGTGAGCTAGGAACGCCTCACATCCTTGTCATAACAACTTATCTGCCACCATAGCTGATACCAAACACATCGGAAGAATCTTCTTATATCCCTGGAAGGTCCACTTCTCTCCAGCAACATCAAACACTGTCTGCTTAGAACCACAGTCCAAGACAACCTTATACTTCTCTAAGGTATCCATCCCAAGGATAACATCGAAACCATGCATATCAAGTGGTATAAGATCCACTTGGATACAATGTCCCAAAAAAGACAAAACACAAGATGGACACTCTTCTCGAAGTAAAGAGGAACCATCAAGAGGGGTTTCTAACAACAAGCTATCCTTCTTATAGCTAACAGGTAAACGACAGTTCTCAAGCATACTATAGGCGATAAAAGAGTGTGTAGCACCCGAGTCAACCAAAACAGATATAAAGCAAGAAGAAGACATATCAGAATGAAATAACTCCATCTGACCTGTCACCACTCGCGGGTTGACTATCGCCTCCGGCTGACTCATAACATAGAATCGAGCCGTTGCTTGCTATCCACGACCTCTGCTTCCTTGATCAGACAATCCATCTTGAGACGCTTGACCGCATCCTCGACCTCTGCTACCACTGGCATGCGGTCTCTCAGACTTGTAGAAACTCTGCCTCGGCTGTTGCATCACTTCGACATCTCTATTCGGGCAATTAAACCTGAAATGCCCGACTTGTCCACAAAGATGACATGACTTGTCCTCAAACCGTGGCCTAGCTGGCCCTGTCACTGCCACAGAAGCTGAACTGTGCGCCTTAAACGGTGAAGAAACATAACCTTTCCCCTTACTCGGAGACCACTGAGATGGTAAACCAACACTTCTCATTACTGACGGTGCCGAAAACCTGGGCTTTTTAAAGCCACCAAACCTTCATCCTTGAAACTGAGCAGGTCTTTTAAGAGACATAGAATCTCTTTTCTCCCTTACTGTCCTCTCGATCCGTCGAACAGATTCCACGAACGCAGCAAACCGCTCTCGGTTTTCCAACGCAGACACCAGGGTTTTCAACTCAGCACCCAAACCCTTCTCGAAACGTCTGATTCATTCCTCATCTGTTGCCTCCATGTGAGGACAGAACCTCAACAGATCCATAAACTTGGATTCATACTCGGTGATGTTCATCGTTCCTTGCCTTAGATTCTCGAACTGACTCACCTTCTCATCCAGGTACGTCTTTGGGAAATATCTGGCGAAAAACTCATGCCGAAACACTTCCCAACCGATCACCTCACCAGGCCGCTTCTCTTCCTCGATGGTCCACCAATGACCAGCACTACCCTTCAGAAGGTAGACAACATGCTTTACCTTGTCTGCTTCGGGGATGTCAAGGA
This sequence comes from Alisma plantago-aquatica, assembly GCA_963693085.1. Lineage (NCBI taxonomy): Eukaryota > Viridiplantae > Streptophyta > Magnoliopsida > Alismatales > Alismataceae > Alisma > Alisma plantago-aquatica. Next base: position 282,820,055 of record OY856414.1, on the reverse strand, counting down.
TCCGGAAAGCCTTCTCGAGACTTGTCAGCCACAGATCTGCATCCGCTGGATCAGCTGTCCCAGCATAATACGAAGCTCTAACTCGGAGAAGCCGCTCGAAGGTCTTCCCAATACTCGATGCTTCTCCATGAGGAACCTGTGCTCGCGGAGGAGGCACTGGTAATCGCTCAACCATGAGATTCATTGTAGCCATTAACTACCCCATAAGCTGTTGGTAAGCAGGATGTTCAAGTATGGCTGGGTTAAATTGGGGAACCTCAGGCACCCGATCTTCATGTGCCTGTCCATCTGATCCATCAACCGATGCAGCATCGCTGTACTCAGTAGAGTGTTCTTCATGGTTTCCAGACATCTTGACTTTTCTTCCGCTGAGGGCAGAAGATATTGTAAGAAAACCTGGAAAACTCATAAGAACAGACTCAACCTAGTCCTAAATCCCTGTAGACTCAGCGAACCTAAGGCTCTGATACCAAAACTTGTGGCAACACATCCCATTATCCAACAGATAATGAGGTGTTACGCGAAAACGTGCGGAAATCACCATATCCACAGATTATCGAAAACACGGGTTAATTAAAACCGATTGCGAAAAGCATATAAAATGTGAAACTATTACTTTCCAATCCCCATCCTGCACAGAAACATGTCAAGTATATATATATACATCCACAAAAGCTGATACGTGTCCACAGCTCAGAAACAACTGTTCGTCCATCACATGAGTTCACCACCTGTTCATATACAGAAAAGGCCCACATCCGGCCAACAGCAGGATATACAACGTCATCGATCGATCATCGTGAAACATCGTAAAAATACTGCCAAGGACCTGAGAGTACAGGGATGACTCTACACTCTACTACAAAACATCCAAAACAGCAGCATGTCCAACGCTTGCCTTCTACTGCTCCTCAAGCTGCTCGGCCGCTACACCACGACCACGACCACGACCACGTCTACCTCGACCACCTAAAAAGGGGTTAAACCAGCGGGGTGAGACAATTGAACAATTGTCCCAGCGGGAAACATAACTCCCCACCACAACTACAGAACCTCAGCAAGATAAATTATATCAGCAGATAACTAATCAACAGATATAACAAGAGCAGTCTAGATAAAACAGATTATTCTTACCGACAAGCTTACCCGCTATACAAAAGCATATAACCAGATGTATCTCATGGGGTATGATTAGCAAGATAAAATGTATCACTATGTAACATGATTATCAGAACAAGATATAATGTCACATAACCTTCTTCTCAAGATAAGACATATTATCACATAACCTATAAGATATATCAAAGATATTACACAAACAAGGCCTCAACCAATGTTACGTGTTTATCTTAGGCAGTAAATACTAAACGGTTGTGTTACGTATTATTATGCCCTGAGGATTTGAACCGTACCATTCAAATCCAACCTTCGTCTACGAAGCCTAAATCCAGTGCCATACAAGGTCAATGGAAGAGCCGGACTCCACGACCTTCCACCTCGTGGTCAGTACATGAGTACAACACAAGTAGGACCGTAGTCACATGCTGAAGTGGTCTTAGCCAGAGGGTCAGCTCCATAGGCTACTCTCACTCTAGCCCACCTTGGTACAGGTCTCGACGCTAGTAAAACTGAGCCACGGGCCTATTCACCGTGCTCTGAGCCATGAACGCATTCATGCTCCTCACATCACATGTCTTGAGCCATGGGCCTGTTCACCATGCTCTATATATGTATCTGAGTCTGCAACCGAAGTTACACTCTTACCTCCTCATTTTCAGGCTAGGAGCAACCTAAACATATTCAACAATATGCGCTTCCAGGTTAACCCGTAGGAGAACCCTTTTCACCATCACCAAGTCCTGACGATGATGGATCTATGGCCAGCGCAAACTACATGATATAATTCCACTATAATTAATTAGTATCTTTTAGATGGATTGCAGGATTCAACCAAGTTATATAACATGCAAGATATAACAGAAAATAAAGAACATTATATTATCATTGAAACCTCATCCACCTGATCCATCACAAGTATCCAGCATCACATGTTACCACTTGGCCTCTTGCCAACCATCCAGATCCATATCAAGGATCATCACATACCATAGGATATCAATCCTTCATCATGTATTGTCACTGCCTCTCAAGGCTCACATCCTCATCATGGGACCAACACATTACATATATAATCTCATAGAACAAATATCAAGGTAAGGTTACTCATCACATATGTCACACAACCCTTTCATGGCTACACATCACCTGCATGGTTAGGATACACAATAACCATAGATTCAACATAAGGAACATGCTCACAATCATGAACTATCATTCAAGATACTCTACTCATCATTATTACCCTATTTGATGATCAAGCTTGTTAAGCACATCATTAACAAACCATATTCATGCTTACCCTTATTTCAAGATTATACAAACATTTAAGATATTTACTTTATATAGAAACATGTTGCGTATACACTATTGTTACCAAAGTCATTACTGCTACCATCCTCTATCATCATTACCTTTATCATTAAGCACCCATTAATGCAACTACCATTTACCATTGCTATTAACAATTAAGCATAAGACTCACATCATGCATAGCATTACTACTCTTGTTACCATCATTACCATTATTAGTGTCATCATCTATTATAATCCTTATTGCTATGTCATCAAGCAGACGGTTAATGTTGTTGTCACTTAGCATCATTATTATCATTACTAATACTTCCACTACTAGCAAGGCATCACCATCATCTTTGTTATCAACAACATTATCATAGTTATCATAAATCAAGGCAACACTGTCGTTATCATAGAAATCATTATTAAGCAAGGCATCACTAACGTTGTGTTGTTTAAGCATAAGCATACGCTTCTATTACATAAAAGACCGTCACCAAAGAACTACTTACCCTCACTAAAACCTCACAACCCTTACTAAGAAAACCATACGGCCAGGGCATGGGAAGGCAGCAACGCTGCGCTGCACCCAACCTTCTGCCCGCAACGCCGCGTTAGAAGGGAAGTGTGGCGCGCGTCAGGGGTATCGCGCATCACACCCCATCGGGAAACGCCCGTCACAACTCTCCACGACGCCCGGCACAGCCAACCATAACGCCCGACAGCCAAGGGTTAACGCCCAGCTCACTACCTCACAACTGCCAAGAGAGAGAAGGAAAGAGAGAGGGAAGGAGAGAGGGAAACACTCCTGATATCGTGCAACCACTCACAAGGCCTAACGGCCGACACTCACCCAAACTAGAGGTGTGACGCCCTTCACAGCCCCCATCCTATCGTGCGTCACAACTCTCCACTCTCTATCGTGCGTCACACTAAAGGGATAATGCCCATCAGGGCTATCGGCCAGCACTAAACTGTATAACGTGCAACTCAACCAACTCACCAAAGAAGGCCATGTCGTCCACCACAAGGATTACCATAATGCTAAGGCCTATCGCCCATCAAAAGGATAATGTTCAACCTAGCCATATCGGCCAACAAAACCATAGCTCACCCTATCGCCCAACACATGAGCAGGGTATCGCCCAACACACCAAGACAGGGGTGGGATATCGCCCGTCACAAGGCTGACGCCCATCAATCCTGCTGCCCAACACAACCATATCGGCCAGCACCCTCCCTAGCCTATTGTCCAACATAGGCACAAAAGCAAGGTACACTAATCTACTAGCATATGAACAAGAACATAACGAGAGGAAAGGAGTTAGGGATAGAAATTATGCAACCAGCCTTGAAGCTCTAAGGAAGAAGAAGCACTCCAGCTCCAAGGGGTATCGTCCAACACAGCTCCAAGGTCCAAAGCTGTCGTGCACCAGGCTTCTCCAGGAAGGTGTATCGGCCACCACTTCAACTCCAAGGGAGTGTATCGGCCAACACAAGCAAGATGGAGAGGGATATCCTGCACTCAAGGTGGAGGAGAGACCAAAAGAGCAAAAGAAGCTAAGGTAAGGGAAAGAACCATATATATATATAAGGAAAGGGTGGAGAAAACAAGGTAGATCCATGCCATGTGTCGTCCACCCAAGGGACACTTGTCCTAGGGTTCAAGACAACACACTAGCAAGGCATGGGACACTTGTCCAAAACATGCACCAAGTGTCCACTACACAAGACCAAGCATCATGGGCGACGCAGGCAGTAGCTCTGCTGGGCGACACACCAGCCTGCTGGGCAACACAAAGCAGGTCCTGGCCGACACAAGGCTCAAGCAAGCCCAACCAAGGCACCTCAAGGCCCAAACAAGCTCAACCAAGGCCCAAGAAAACTCAAACCACAAACCCAAGACTTCCTCTCAACCCTAGAGGAAGCAAAGAGGGAAAAACATCTCGCAAGACGACCAACTTGCACACAAAACCCTAAACTTGGGTTATTTGCAAGTAGCCCCTCGAACTCTCAACAAAGCACAAAAAAACCCTAATCACCACTTAAAGGTGATTAGCAAGCATCAAAGCACCAAGATTAAGCAAAACAAACAGGGTAAACCCTAAACACAGGTCAGGGTCCTTACAATCTAACCTCCTTTAAGGGATTTTGTCCCCGAAATTCGAAGAGAAAAGTGAGGGATACTTCCTCCTCATCTCTTCCTCAAGCTCCCACGTGGCTTCCTCAACGCCACGACGCCGCCAAAGAACCTTCACAAGAGCCAGGTCTTTCCTCTTCAGCTTCTTGATCCTTCTGTCAAGGATCGCCACAGGACCTTCCTCGTAGGTCACATCTGCATCAAGCTCAACCTCGACTGGCTGTATCATTGTACCTGAATCCGGATGACTTTTCTTTAGCATACTGACATGAAACACTGGATGCAACATGTGCAACTCTGGAGGCAACTCTAACTCATAAGCTACCTTGCCAACACGTGCTCTGACTGAGTAAGGCCCCATATATTTGGGAGCTAACTTACCCTTCCGACCAAACCTTAGCACACCTTTCCACGGTGAGACCTTAAGATACACTTTGTATCCTACCTGGAACTCCAAAGGTCATCGGCGATTGTCTGCATAAGACTTCTGCCTGTCCTGTGCCACTTTCAACTGTTGTTGTATCAACTTGATCTTTTCTGTCGTCTGCTGTACTAACTCAGGACCCAAAAGCTAATACTCACCAGACTCATACCAACACAAAGGAGATCTGCACTTCCTTCCATACAAAGCTTCATAAGGAGCCATGTCAATGCTCCGCTGATAACTGTTATTGTAGGCAAACTCTATCAAACTCAGATGTACATCCCAGTTGCCTAGAAACTACAAAACACAAGCTCGAAGAAGATCCTCCAAAATCTGTATAGTCCTCTCAGACTGTCCATCTGTCTGCGGGTGAAAAGTTGTACTGAACCTTAACTGCATTCCCAACGCCTTGTGCAATTGTTCCCAAAAATGACTGGTAAACTGAGGACCTCTGTCAGAAACTATCGTCACTGGCACACCATGCAAACATACTATCTCATCCACATATACTCGAGCTAGTTTCTCAACTGTATGCATCGTCTTCACTGGTAGAAAATGGGCAGACTTAGTCAATCTGTCCATTATCACCCAAATGGAATCATGATTCCTAGTTGTCCGGGGTAGACCAACTATGAAATCCATGGTTATATGATCCCATTTCCACTGCGGTATCGGTAAAGGTTGCAACGTACCTACTGGCTTCTGATGTTCAGCCTTCACTTGCTGACATACCGCACATCTCGCCACAAACTCGGCTACATCCTTCTTCAAACCGGGCCACCAATACAAGTCCTTCAGACTATGATACATCTTGGTGACACCTGGATGCATCGCATACATCGACATATGTGCTTCCTCAAGCACCAACTTCCTCAGATCATCAGCATCTGGAACCACTATCCTATCACGATAGCAAACTAGTCCATCCTCGGACTCATGAAACCCATCACGCTTGTCGCTGCCGAACTCTGATCTAATCAACTGTACCGCATCATCTATCTGCTGCGCATCCTTGATTTTCTGTCTCAATGTAGGCTTAACTTGCATCTATGCAAAGAGACCATACAACAAAGAAACTTCCATCTGCACATTCATCTGTCGCAGAGAAACAAACATATCTCATCTATGGCATACCAGAGAACTCAACTGTGCCTTCTGTACCAAAAGAGAAGAAGAAGACTTTCTACTAAGCGCATCAGCTACCACATTCGCCTTACCAGGATGATACTCGATAGTGCAGACGTAATTATTGATCAACTCCATCCATCATCGCTGTCGCATGTTCAACTCTTGCTGCGTAAAGATGTACTTCAGATTCTTACGATCCGTAAAGATCTGACACACTTCCACATACTGATAGTGTCTCCAAATATTTAACACATGAACCACTGCTGCCAACTCCAAGTCGTGAGTCAGATAGTTCTCCTCATGCTTCTTAAGTTGTCGCGAAGCAAAAGAAACCACATGATCTTCCTGCATCAATACACAACCTAAACCTTTCTTGGAAGCATCACAGAAAACAACATAGCCTTTCCCAGGCTCTGGCAAGATCAACACTGGAGCACTGGTCAGCTTCTCCTTCAGACTCTGGAAAGCTTGCTGACATCGATCATCCCAAACAAAAGGTACATCCTTCCTGGTCAACTTCATCATCGGCAAAGCGATCACACTGATGTCCTTGATAAACCTCCGGTAGTATCCAGCTAAACCAAGGAAACTACGAACTTCGGTCGGCGTCTTCACCTGTTCCCAATCTGCAACGGATTCCACCTTCTTCGGATCTACTTTAACTCCTTCAGCAGATATCACATGACTCAAGAAAGTCACTTCATCTAACCAAAACTCACACTTACTGAACTTGGCATACAACTGATGTTGACGAAGAAGAGTCAACGCTTGACGAAGATGTTGCTCATGCTCTTGCATGTCCCGACTATAGATCAAGATGTCATCTATAAAGACTACAACAAGCTGATCTAAGAACGGACGAAACACTCTGTTCATCAGATCCATGAAAGCTGTAGGTGCATTGGTTAACCCAAACGGCATAACCACGAACTTGAAATGACCATACCTCGTCCTGAAGGATGACTTTGGTATGTCATCCGCCTTTATCCTCAACTGATGGTATCCAGACCGTAGATTGATATTTGAAAACACTGTAGCACCACGCAACTGATCAAACAGATCATCTATCCTCGGCAACGGGTACTTATTCTTGATCGTGACCTTGTTCAACTGTCGATAGTCTATACACAACCACATCGAACCATCCTTCTTCTTAACAAACAACACGGGAGCACCCCACGGCGATGTACTTGGTCGGATAAATCCTTTCTCCAACAACTCTAGTAACTGCTTCTTCAATTCTGCCATCTCTGCTGGAGCCATCCTATACGCTGACTGTGTAACTGGCTGTGTTCCTGGAACCAGATTGATCTCGAAATCAATCTCTCGGGGTGGAGGAACACCAGGAAACTTCTCAGGAAACACGTCTGCAAACTCTCAAACCACTGACACCTCCTCAAGACTAGGACCTTTCGCCTTGGTAACCACAACGGTATCCACCACGTGATCTAGGAACGCCTCACATCCTTGTCATAACAACTTATCTGCCACCATAGCTGATACCAAACACATCGGAAGAATCTTCCTATCTCCCTGGAAGGTCCACTTCTCTCCAGCAACATCAAACACTTCCTGCTTAGAACCATAGTCCAAGACAAACTTATACTTCTCTAAGGTATCCATCCCAAGGATAACATCGAAACCATGCATATCAAGTGGTATAAGATCCACTTGGATACGATGTCCCAAAAAAGACAAAACACAAGATGGACACCTTTCTCGAAGTAAAGAGGAACCATCAAGAGGGGTTTCTAACAACAAGCTATCCTTCTTATAGCTAACAGGTAAACGACAGTTCTCAAGCATACTATAGGTGATAAAAGAGTGTGTAGCACCCGAGTCAACAAAAACAGATATAAAGCAAGAAGAAGACATATCAGAATGAAATAACTCCATCTGACCTGTCACCACTCACGGGTTGACTATCGCCTCCGGATGACTCATAGCATAGAATCGAGCCATTGCTTACTGTCCACGACCTCTGCTTCCTTGAGCAGACGATCCAGCTTGAGACGCTTGACCGCGTCCTCGACCTCTGCTACCACTGGCCTGCGATCTCTCAGACTTCTAGAAACTCTGCCTCGGCTGCTGCGTCACTTCGACATCTCTATTCAGGCAATTAAACCTGAAATGCCCGACTTGTCCACAAAGATGACATGACTTGTCCTCAAACCATGGCCTAGCTGGCCCTGTCACTGCCACAAAAGCTGAACTGTGCGGCTTAGATGGTGAAGAAACATAACCTTTCCCCTTACTCAGAGACCACTGAGATGGTAAACCCGCACTTCTCATTGCTGACGGTGCCGAAAACTTGGGCTTCTTAAAGCCACCAAACCTTTGTCCTTGAAACTGAGCAGGTCTTTTAAGAGACATAGACTCTCTTTTCTCCCTTACTGTCCTCTCGAGCCGTCGAACACATTCCACGAACGTAGCAAACCGCTCTCGGTTTTCCAACGCAGACACCGGGGTTTTCAACTCAGCACCCAAACCCTTCTCGAAACGTCTGATTCGTTCCTCGTCTGTTGCCACCATGTGAGGACAGAACCTCAACAGATCCATAAACTTGGCTTCATACTCGGTGATGTTCATCGTTCCTTGCCTTAGATTCTCGAAGTGACTCACCTTCTCATCCAGGTATGTCTTTGGGAAATATCTGGTGACAAACTCATACTAAAACACTTCCCAACCGATCACCTCACCAGGCCGCTTCGCTTCCTTGATGGTCCACTAGTGACCAGCACTACCCTTCAGAAGGTAGACAACATGCTTTACATTGTCTGCTTCGGGGATGTCAAGGATCCAGAAAGCCTTCTCGAGACTTGTCAGCCACAGATCTGCATCCGCTGGATCAACTGTCCCAGCATAATATGAAGCTCCAACTCGGCGAAGCCGCTCGAAGGTCTTCCCAATACTCGATGCTTCTCCATGGGGAACATGTGCTCGCGGAGGAGGCACTGGTAATCGCTCAACCATGAGATTCATCGTAGCCATTAACTGCCCCATAAGCTGTTGGTAAGCAGGATGTTCAAGTATGGCTGGGTTAAATTGGGGAACCTCAGGCACCCGATCTTCATGTGCCTGTCCATCTGCTCCATCAACCGATGCAGCATCGCTGTACTCAGTAGAGTGTTCTTCATGGTTTCCAGACATCTTGACTTTTCTTCCGCTGAGGGCAGAAGATATTGTAAGAAAACCTGGAAAACTCATAAGAACAGACTCAACCTAGTCCTAAATCCCTGTAGACTCAGCGAACCTAAGGCTCTGATACCAAAACTTGTGGCAACACATCCCATTATCACACAGATAATGAGGTGTTACGCGAAAACGTGCGGAAATCACCATATCCACAGATTATCAAAAAAACATGTTAATTAAAACTGATTGCGGAAAGCATATAAACTGTGGAACTATTACTTTCCAATCCCCATCCTGCAGAGAAACATGTCAAGTATATATATATACATCCACGAAAGCTGATACGTGTCCACAGCTCAGAAACAGCTGTTCGTCCATCGCATGAGTTCACCACCTGTTCATATACAGAAAAGGCCCACATTCGGCCAACAGCAGGATATACAACATCATCAATCGATCATCGTGAAACATCGTCAAAATACTGCCAAGGACCTGAGAGTACAGGGATGACTCTAGACTCTACTACAAAACATCCAAAACAGCAGCATGTCCAACGCTTGCCTTCTACTGCTCCTCAAGCTGCTCGGCCGCTACAACACGACCACGACCACGACCACGACCACGACCATGTCTACCTCGACCACCTAAAAAGGGGTTAAACCAGCGGGGTGAGACAATTGAACAATTGTCCCAGCGGGAAACATAACTCCCCACCGCAACTACAGAACCTCAGCAAGATAAATTATATCAGCAGATAACTAATCAACAGATATAATAAGAGCAGTCTATATAAAATAGATTATTCTTACCGACAAGCTTACCCGCTATACAAAAGCATATAACCAGATGTATCTCAAGGGGTATGATTAGCAAGATAAAATGTATCACTATGTAACATGATTATCAGAACAAGATATAATGTCACATAACCTGCTTCTCAAGATAAGACATATTGTCACATAACCTGCAAGATATATCAAAGATATTACACAAACAAGGCCTCAACCAATGTTACATGTTTATCTTAGGCTGTAAATACTAAACGGTTGTGTTACATATTATTATGCTCTGAGGATTTGAACCGTACCATTCAAATCCAACCTTCGGCTGTGAAGCCTAAATCCAGTGCCATACAAGGTCAATGGAAGAGCCGGACTCCACGACCTTCCACCTCATGGTCAGTACACGAGTACAACACAAGTAGGACCGTAGTCACATGCTGAAGTGGTCTTAGCCACAGGGTCAGATCCATAGGCTACCCTCACTCTAACCCACCTTGGTACAGGTCTCGGCACTAGTAAAACTGAGCCACGGGCCTATTCACCGTGCTCTGAGCCATGAACGCATTCATGCTCCTCACATCACATGTCTTGAGCCATGGGCCTGTTCACCATGCTCTATATATGTATCTGAGTCTGCAACCAAAGTTACACTCTTACCTCCTCATTTTCAGGCTAGGAGCAACCTACACATATTCAACAATATGTGCTTCCAGGTTAACCCGTAGGAGAACCCGTTTCAGCATCACCAAGTCCTGACGATGATGGATCTATGGCCAGGGCAAACTACATGATATAATTCCACTATTATTAATTAGTATCTTTTAGATGGATTGCAGGATTCAACCAAGTTATATAACATGCAAGATATAACAGAAAATAAAGAACATTATATTATCATTGAAACCTCATCCACCTGATCCATCACAAGTATCCAGCATCACATGTTACCACTTGGCCTCTTGCCAACCATCTAGATCCATATCAAGGATCATCACATACCATAGGATATCAATCCTTCATCATGTATTGTCACTGCCTTTCAAGGCTCACATCCTCATCATGGGACCAACACATTACATATATAATCTCATAGAACAAATATCAAGGTAAGGTTACTCATCACATATGTCACATAGCCCTTTCATGGCTACACATCACCTGCATGGTTAGGATACACAATAACCATAGATTCAACATAAGGAACATGCTCACAATCATGAACTATCATTCAAGATATTCTACTCATCATTATTACCCTATTTGATGATCAAGCTTGTTAAGCACATCATTAACAAACCATATTCATGCTTACCCTTATTTCAAGATTATACAAACATTTAAGATATTTACTTTATATAGAAACATGTTGCGTATACACTATTGTTACCAAAGTCATTACGGTTACCATCCTCTATCATCATCATTACCTTTATCATTAAGAACCCATTATTGCAACTACCATTTATCATTGCTATTAACAATTAAGCATAAGACTCACATCATGCATAGCATTACTACTCTTGTTACCATCATTACCATTATTAGTGTCATCATCTATTATAATCCTTATTGCTATGTCACCAAGAAGACTGTTAATGTAGCTGTCACTTAGCATCATTATTATCATTACTAATACTTCCACTACTAGCAAGGCATCACCATCATCTTTGTTATCAACAACATTATCATAGTTATCATAAATCAAGGCAACGCTCTCGTTATCATAGAAATCATTATTAAGCAAGACATCACTAACGTTGTGTTGTTTAAGCATAAGCATCCACTTCTATTACATAAGAGACCGTCACCAAAGAACTACTTACCCTCACTAAAACTTCACAACCCTTACTAAGAAAACCATACGGCCAGGGCATGGGAAGACAGCAACGCTGCACTGCACCCAGCCTTCTACCCGCAACGCCGCATTACAAGGGAAGTGTGGTGCGCGTCAGGGGTATTGCGCGTCACACCCCATCGGGCAACACCCGTCACAACTCTCCACGACACCCGGCACAGCCAACCATAACGCCCGACAGCCAAGGGTTAACGCCCGGCTCACTACCTCACAACTGCCAAGAGAGAGAAGGAAAGAGAGAGGGAAGGAGAGAGGGAAACACTCCTGATATCGTGCAACCACTCACAAGGCCTAACGACCGACACTCACCCAAACTAGAGGCGTGACGCCCGTCACAGCCCCCATCCTATCGCGCGTCACAACTCTCCACTCTCTATCGTGCGTCACACTAAAGGGATAACTCCCGTCAGGGCTATCGGCCAGCACTAACGTGTATAACGTGCAACTCAACCAACTCACCAAAGAAGGCCATGTCGTCCACCACAAGGATTACCATAATGCTAAGGCCTATCGCCCATCAAAAGGATAACGTTCAACCTAGCCATATCGGCCAACAAAACCATAGCTCACCCTAACGCCCAACACATGAGCAGGGTATCGCCCAACACACCAAGATAGGGGTGGGTATCGCCCGTCACAAGGCTGACGCCCATCAAGCCTGCTGCCCAACACAACCATATCGGCCAGCACCCTCCCTAGCCTATTGTCCAACATAGGTATAAAAGCAAGGTACACTAATCTACTAGCATATGAACAAGAACATAACGAGTGGAAAGGAGTTAGGGATAGAAATTATGCAACCCTCCTTGAAGCTCTAAGGAAGAAGAAGCACTCCAGCTCCAAGGGGTATCGTCCAACACAGCTCCAAGGTCCAAAGCTGTCGTCCACCAGGCTTCTCCAGGAAGGTGTATCGGCCACCACTTTAACTCCAAGGGAGTGTATCGGCCAACACAAGCAAGATGGAGAGGGATATCCTGCACTCAAGGTGGAGGAGAGACCAAAAGAGCAAAAGAAGCTAAGGCAAGGGAAAGAACCATATATATATATATATAAGGAAAGGGTGGAGAAAACAAGTTAGATCCATGCCATGTGTCGTCCACCCAAGGGACACTTGTCCTAGGGTTCAAGCCAACACACTAGCAAGGCATGGGACACTTGTCCAAAACATGCACCAAGTGTCCACTACACAAGACCAAGCATCATGGGCGACGCAGGCAGCAGCTCTGCTGGGCGACACAAAGCAGGTCCTGGCCGACACAAGGCTCAAGAAAGCCCAACCAAGGCACCTCAAGGCCCAAACAAGCTCAACCAAGGCCCAAGAAAACTCAAACCACAAACCCAAGCCTTCCTCTCAACCCTAGAGGAAGCAAAGAGGGAAAAACATCTCGCAAGAAGACCAACTTGCACACAAAACCCTAAACTTGGGTTATTTGCAAGTAGCCCCTCAAACTCTCAACAAAGCACAACAAAACCCTAATCACCACATAAAGGTGATTAGCAAGCATCAAAGCACCAAGATTAAGCAAAACAATCAGGGTAAACCCTAAACGCAGGTCAGGGTCCTTACCATATTGAAAACAAGATTTTAGTACATAGATCTCATAAAAGGTTAACTTATTATAATCTAATACTTATTGTGACCTTAGAATCCTTAAATTATCTTGATTAATGGGGAGCTCACAAAAACTATCTTGACTATAAGATTAAGAAGGAGTTTACAAAACTTTGTAAACATCATAAAGAAAATTTGAAGCAAGTTATGACCTTAGTATCTTTAAAATAATCTTGGAGCCTAAACTATTTATGAATATAATGGAGTTCTATAAACAAATCAGGACTTAACATCCCGTGCATTTGGTTAGAGATACATTCATTATAAGTTTTAAAGGATCTCATGTCATTTCAAGGCTTAACATCCTTTGCAAATGATTGAGGAATAAATTATGGCTAAATTTGACATAAGTGGGTTGCTTTGAGTATCAAATTATCAAATTAAGGGGGAGTAATAAAAGTCAAAATTAATGTTTAGCTTGGTTATATTTTTGAAATGACAAAGGGGAGAAATAATATAAAATCAATAACATAAAGAAAAATGAGTTTCGGCCAGCACATACGGGTAAACAAGAGAATAGATACAAAAGGTAAACTTCAGGTATGAAACTCATATAATTTATATTTCCTTATTTTATATTTTGGAAATATTTGTCATCTTCAAAAAGGGGGAGATTGTTGGCTAAATTGGACATTATTATAATCCATTTATTTTTATGATGACAAACATTTCATTCTTGTGGATCTAACGTGCTACTTGAGTGTTGCAGGAACAAGGTGGATGGCAAACCTTTGGAAGATCTATATGCTCAAAATGCTTTAATTTCATGATTGTAATCCAATGTAAAAACTTGTACAAGTGTATAATGTACAAGTAATTAGATATCATGTAAATCAAGTGTTTAGATCTTCCCTACCCATTCACAACACTTAGATAGGTCATCCCCTACAATAGTTTCACAACTGCACACTGATACACCCACTTAGTACATAGTTCAAAACATTGAAACAGAGTCATTCTCGGTCGACAAACTTATCGACCGAGACACTCTCGGTCGACAAACTCCTCGACCGAGAATTGACCCAAATAGCCGTTAGACCTAGCAGACAAGATGGTTGGGAGTTAGAATTGAACGTTATATACACTTGCTACAGACCATCCCTCGATCAACAAAGTCTTAGACCGACTGATGTCTCGTTCGACAATTCCTCGACTGAGAAGAACTCTGTCTGCACTTTTCAGAATTAATTAACTAGCCGTTGCTAAAGCAATTAGTGGACAACTAACGGCTAGTTGAGCACTAAGAAACCCCTAGAAAGTGTCTAAAACGTCCTTAAGTACTCATAGGCCATTCCTATGAATAGGACATGCCTTAGGACACCCAAAACACACTTGTGCAACACTTGAGCATACATACTTGCAATTGACAATCTGTTCTTATGAGCAATTGAGCAACTCCAACATTTGCTATTTATTTCCATTATTCTAATTTCATGTCCTATAGGCTAGCATCTCCTACCCACTGCACTTACACTTTGATACACATTGGTTAGGAGATCAAAATGCTTAATATAGGAAATCAAGCCTTGTGCTACAACGGTAATTGTAATTTCCATCTTCTTTCTTGTTCCTTCTTATCTATTTTGTACTCTCCTTACTACTCCTAGGTTGGAGGCTGCAGATTGGAGAGGGTTTATCTTCTCAGGTGGAGAAGAGTCTTCTCGGAGGAGAAGGTGGACTTTGGACTACTTCTAGAAGGTCTCAACGGGAAGCTACTTCAAGGAGGAAGACTACTTCAAGGGGGAGCTTGAAGTTACTTCAAGTGAAGGCTATTTCAAAGTTGGTGAGATGACTTCGGGGTGAAGGCTGTCCAAAGGGTTTGGAAAGATAGTTGTATTTTATGTAACATCCTTGCGAGGTAATAAAATACATGTGCTTTCAAATCCCAATTAGAAACAATTGGGTAGTGGTTTGACTCCCTTAGTATTTGCTAAGGGTGGAACCACTCTAAACCCTGTGTCCCCTTGTCTAATATTTTATGGTTAATTGTTTGAGTTGAATTATTATTAAAATAATTATAAAACCCTATTCACCCCCCTCTAGTGGTTTTTCATTCCAGACCATCCCTCAGTCTACAAAGTCTTCGGCAGACTGATGTCTCGGTCGACAATTCCTCGACCGAGAAGAACTCTGTCTGCACTTTTTAGAATTAATAAACTAGTCGTTGCTAAAGCAATTAGTGGACAACTAACGACTAGTTGAGCATTAAGAACCCCCTGGAAAGTGTCTAGAACATCCTTAAGTACTCATAGGCCATTCCTATAAATAGGAATTGTTTTCTTTGATCTATATATACAAACCATGAATGGATATTGTTTTCAAAATAATCATTGTGATTCAGCTCATTACATATAATGATGATGTTATCATTGAAAATGCCATTTTGCATAACAGTAAAACTCTATGGAACAAATGCATCTTGATATGATAGATAATGATTATTGTTTGTATGGCTTGTACCATCTCGTGAAATAAATGAATATTTTTTGCTAGATGACACTATGACAAGCTAAATAGTTTGTTTCTTAGAACAAGAATATTAATGTCTTATCTAGTTGTTTGTTCTAAGTAATCAAAAGCAAAATCTTGATTTTAAGAACTTGAGTTCTATGAGATATAAAACTTGTTTTTAAATTATACTCAAGAATGAATGAATCTAAAGGGTTAATCTAAAAATAAGTTTAAAATAAGAGACTTGTTTAGAATAAAGATCTATCTCAATGTTACATTTAAAATCCATTATAACCAAATCAAGAGCAAGGTACTAAATCCATATATTGCTTAAAATTCTACACAAGATTGCTTTTAGGATATAATTTCGCATCATGGTGACAACATGACTTATGGAAATTTCTATTGATGCAAATAATCTTGCTTATAAATAAATGATTGAAAGCTACATTCTTATTATGATTGAACATATTATTGATGTAGTTCAATTGAAGAACAATCTTTGTGGATATCAAAATGAAGAACATACTTTCTAAAAGTTTTCTTAGAATATAACTTGCTCTAAGAAAATTAAGAACAAAGACCTCATTGTGATGCCTATATTAAGTTTTTGATTGATAAAACTTCTTCAAAATAGGTATCACTCAAAGTGCTTCAAATTGATATACATTTGATCATATTACATAAAGACTTTATGTTTCACATATTAATGTGTAACTCAATGAGAGTGCTCAAATTGGAAATCGACAAAAATTGCCTCTTGGTTAAAATCAAGTTTGACCAAGGGGCTCCATGGTCAAAGTCAAGGTCAACCTAAAATAATCTTGACCAAATGCTTATTTGTAAATCATTTTCTTGCAATCAATCTTAGTATATTGAAAACAAGATTTTAGTGCATAGCTCTCATAAAAGGTTAACTTATTATGATCTAATACTTATTGTGACCTTAGAATCCTTAAATTATCTTGATTAAGGGGGAGCTCACAAAAACTATCTTGACTATAAGATTAAGAAGTAGTTTACAAACTTTGTAAACATCATAAAGAAAATTTGAAGCTAGTTATGACCTTAGTATCTTTAAAGTAATCTTGGAGCCTAAATATTTATGAATATAATGGATTTCTCTAAACAAATCAGGGCTTAACATCTCATGCATTTGGTTAGAGATACATTCAATATAAGCTTAAAAGGATCTCATGTCATTTCAAGGCTTAACATCCTTTGCAAATGATTGAGAAATAAATTATGGCTAAATTTGACATAAGTGGGTTGCTTTGAGTATCAAATTATCAAATTAAGGGGGAGTAATAAAAGTCAAAATTAATGTTTAGCTTGGTTATCTTTTTGAAATAACAAAGGGGGAGAAATAATATAAAATCAATAACATAAAGAAAAATGAGTTTCGGCCAGCACATACTTATAAATAAGAGAATAGCTACAAAAAGTAAACTTCAGGTATGAAACTCATATAATTTATATTTCCTTCTTTTATATTTTGGAAATGTTTGTCATCTTCAAAAAGGCGGAGATTTTTGGCTAAATTGGACATTATTATAATCCCTTTATTTTGATGATGACAAACATTTAATTCTTGTGGATCTAATGTGCTACTTGAGTGTTTCAGGAACAAGGTGGATGACAAACCTTTGGAAGATCTATATGCTCAAAATGCTTTAATTTCATGATTGTAATCTAATGTAAAAACTTGTACAAGTATGTAATGTACAAGTACTTAGATATCATGTAAATCAAGCGTTTAGATCTTCCCTAGCCATTCAAAACACTTAGATAGGGCATCCCCTACAATAGTGTCACAACTACACACTGATACACACACTTAGTACATAGTTCAAAACACTAAAACAGAGTCATTCTCGGTCGACAAACTTATCGACCGAGACACTCCCGATCGACAAACTCCTCGACTGAGAATTGACCCAAATAGCCGTTAGACCCAGCAGACAAGGTGGTTGGGAGTTAGAATCGAACGTTATATACACTTGCTCCAGACCATCCCTCGATCGATAAAGTATTCAACCGAGTGATGTCTCGGTCGACAATTCCACGACCGAGAAGAACTCTGTCTGCACTTTTTAGAATTAATTAACTAGTCGTTGCTAAAGAAATTAGTGGACAACTAACGGCTAGTTGAGCACTAAGAACCCCCTAGAAAGTGTCTAGAATGTCCTTAAGTACTCATAGGCCATTCCTATAAATAGTACATTCCTTAGGACACCCAAAACACACTTGTGCAACACTTGAGCATACATACTTACAATTGACAATCTATTCTTATGAGCAATTGAGCAACTCCAACATTTGCTATTCATTTCCATTGCTCCAATTTCGTGTCCTATAGGCTGGCATCTCCTACCCACTACACTTACACTTTGATACACATTGGTTAGGAGATCAAAATGTTTAATATAGGAAATCAAGTCTTGTGCTACAACGGTAATTGTAATTTCCATCTTCTTTCTTGTTCCTTCTTATCTGTTTTGTACTCTCCTTGCTACTCCTAGGTTGGAGGCTGCGGATTGGAGAGGGTTTATCTTCTTAGGTGGAGAAGGATCTTCTCGGAGGAGAAGGTGGACTTTGGACTACTTCTAGAAGGTCTCAACGGGAAGCTACTCCAAGGAGGAAGGCTACTTCAATGGGGAGCTTGAAGTTACTTCAAGTGAAGGCTGTTTCAAAGTTAGTGAGACGACTTCGGGGTGAAGGCTGTCCAAAGGGTTTGGGAAGGTAGTTGTATTTTATGTAACATCCTTGCAAGGTAATAAAATACATGTGCTTTCAAATCCCAATTAGAAACAATTGGGTAGTGGATTGACTCCCTTAGTATTTGCTAAGGGTGGAACCACTCTAAACCCTATGTTCCCTTGTCTAATATTTTGTGGTTAATTGTTTGAGTTGAATTATTGTTAAAATAATTATAAAACCCTATTCACCCCACCTCTAGTGGTTTTTCAAAAATCTCCTTGCATTTCAATATCCCATTTAGATAGTTTTGTAGATAATCTAAAATGAATGATCTAACCTTAACTTAAAGTCTTGTAACCTCGATGAGAAACATAGTGTTCTAATCACTAGATTTAACTCTCTAGTGTCCATTAGAGACAAAACCACTCAAAGAAAATTACTAGTATAATCTCTAAGAAGTTTCATAATTTTTACTAAAACCAAATAAATGAACTAACTTATGCTAGCACATATCATGTCGATTAGTGATGAAATATTCATGTATTTTACAAAAACATAATCAAATAAGATTATTTACAGTTTATAATCAAATATTGAAGATCTTACACCACTCTGATAACACCAAATTTGTGATATTTTAGACTGTTTTTCTGTTACCAAAACTGCCCTTTTCTGCTATTTTCCTCTCTTTTATATGCACTTTCGCAATAATTGGCCAAGCAATGCTCTTAATCCAATTTTCCTATCTTTTGCAGAGTTTTCCTCGTTTTTGGGCAATAAGGCCGCTTCGACTCATGAATAAGTCCAAGTCTGTCTCGGCCTCCCTGACGACCGATACAACCCCTGCCCGACAGGGCTAGGTGACACAAAGATGCTTGACAAAGAGAGGGGCTGCGCGAGAAGAAGCTGACGGTCGACACTCCTTCTACCCGACAGGGAGCCCAGCTCGCCCCGACAACCTAGCTTGTCGGGCGACACAGCCACCCACAGGCAGGCGTGCCGCTCGTCACGACCGATAGCCGACACCATCTACGTCGAGCGACACCTCTGTATTGGCCCGTCCAACGACTGGCGCATAAGGGAGCCACATGGCGCTTCGAGCACCATGTCTTCTCCCCAACCAGCTGACTATAAATAGCAGCTACACGGAGTCGAAAAGACAGTCTGCAGTTCGGAAGTCACAGTTGTAGAATTCAGACAGTTGGGAGTTGAGCCATCTTCCGAGGAGATTGCGAGAACATACGTGTCGTGCCCCAGTGCTCGTCTCGGGCGACACTAGGTGAGCTTCTCCTCATCCCAAGAGGGAGGGGACAGTTCACTTAGGACCGTCCCGGGCGACACTGTGGGCCGATATCGGCCGACGTAGATGAGCGACGCAAGTTCTCGACAACAACAATGCGTAGCTCTTAGCCCGACACGATATCAATCCGATACGCTTAGCTTGTCGAGCATGCTGCCCGAGAGGGTGTTCCGCCCGACATGAGCATATCGGTCAGGTCCTTGAGAGATACGGTCGACAGTCGGTGTGTGCCACCCGACACCTCTGTATCGGGCTAGGCCTCTGACCGATATCAGGAAGGAGAGCTACTGCATCCTGTCGTCCTTCTACATCAAGGAGGTGATACCTATCTTTACTTTCTGTCATTTAATTCCTTACTTACGCATTGTAATTAAGACCCATTATTTGTTTATGGAAATAGAAGAGGCTTAATTACTTGTTGCTCTATGCTTGGTGCACAATGTTGGATGACTGCTATGTTTGATATCCGAACTCTAGCTTGCATGTTTGGATCGCGTTTCGCTTAGCTAACGAATCGTGTTTTCCCGTCGCAACAACTTCGAGAGTTGTGTTGTGGCTCTAGTGTTTGGTCCGATTCTGGAGTACGAGAGTGCCTGGAACGGAGTTGCCTTAGTGACCTTTCCACTCTAATTTTAGTCCAGTGACCTCGAGAGAGGCGCTGATGCCTTGTTAGAGGTACCCGCTTCGAGAGGAGGGGTACAGGACTGGTTCTACCGCCGCTTGTTTGCCGTAGTTTTATCCTTCGTACCTCACTTTAGCTCAAGCAGTATCTTTCTATTTCTGTTGCATGAAAACCCCTAAAAACCTCTAAATGACTAAAATCTTAAATCTCTCTTGTAACTCCACTTGGAGATAGTTTTCTTTGTTTTATTTGTGACATCTTACTTCTTCCCTTTTTGGGAATTTATCTCTCTTTATACCTGCCGGAGTGTAGAGTGTCGATTCTGTGTTCTCAACACTACCCCCTTGTCCCTGTGTTCGACCCCGTATTTCTACTTCGACCCCGTGAACAAAGTTGAGGGGGCCTAGAAGGATTCACGTTTATAAATGTAAAAGCTCGACTACCTCAAATCCGCCTCCAATTTTAGGACACGCGATTTAGGCCGGTCAACTTTTTGGCACCGTTGCCGGGGACAAGGCAAAAGCGGTACTGTAGACGAACCCGAATCCACTAACTACACTCTTGTGCTTCAAGCTTAGCAATGAGTTTGACAACACTCTTTTTCTTTTTCTTTTTCTTTTTCTTTCCTTACTATTATTCTCTGTTTGAAGTTAATAGATCTTTCTTCTAAACTTGATTCCTTGTGCCACTAATAGGTACTCAGAAGAACGGTGATCTGTTCCACTGAGCACCAACTCCAACCGTCATGCCACCTCGCATTGAGCCGCCCCATTCTGAAGGCGAACGCCAAGGGAGGAGGCCTGATTTGCCCCCGCCTGAAGAAAACGACAGGTATAACGGTGACCATCAACAAGAATATCCAGACTCAGGGGAGTATGAAGAGGGCCATCACCGACACATACGTCGTCACCGTCAGAGGCAAAGAAGAAATCAGAACGATCAAGAACAACGCCGGGGAGAGAGTGACAGTGACGACTCGGAAGAGGAGGAAAAGACGCTTGGGGAGTTGGCATCCTCAAAAGACAATAACTCCATGTGTCCTGTCGTCACTCCACGGTTCAATGCGGCCAACTTCGAGCTTAAGCCTTCTGTCATTTCTATGATCCAAAATAAGAGTTTTATAGGGAGCTCCAAGAATGACAATCCCTATCATCACCTAGATGCTTTTAAGAATATCTGTGACACAATTAAGATGAGAGGTGTTCCTCAGGAGGTGATATACTGTAAGGGCTTCATCTTCTCCCTAGAAGACAAGGCCCTGTCCTGGTATCTTGGGTTACCCCACCAGTCTTTGAACGGATGGGGAGCTTTAGCCGAAGCGTTCGTAAACAAGTTCTACCCCACCGAGAGAACAGTCAAGAATCGACAGAAGATAACATCCTTCATGCAAAAGTTGAATGAAAGCCTCCATGACGCCTGGGAGCGGTTCCAGGAGTATCTGAGGGATTGCCCCATCAAAATTACAAGAAGGGCTTCCTCATCACCACCTTCTATAATGGCTTGACTCCTAAAGACAGGGTGTCGCTGAACGCGGCCGCGGGTAGTGACTTCCTGGGGAAGAAGGCGAAGAAGTCCAAAAAGATTATCAAGAATATGGCTGAGTTGATGGCAGGTGCTGAGTTCGACCGGTCCGATAGAGGACAGATAAAGAAGGCAGGAGAAGGGTCCACCCTTCAATCTAAGGCATTGGAGGCAATCACCTCGCAGATCCAGAGGATTGCTACAGATGTAAAACAGTTGCGAGAAGCTGGTGGTAAGGGGAAGAAGCAGGTAGAAAAAGTAATGAAATGTGTGACATGCGGAGAAGGCGACCATGGGGTAGATAACTGCATCTACACCCGGCCAAAAGCATCAAGCGATACCGAGTCCGAGGCAGAAGAGACTAAAAATGTCTCTTTTGTAAACTTCAGAAGACCGGACCACCCTGGCTTCAACTATGGGAACAAGGATGCAGCTGAAAATTCTCATCAGCTGCACAACTCCACCAAGCCACCCCAAGCTTTCGAAAAGAGGGGAGGAACCGGTAAGTATGCTAGAAATGCCCCCTTCCAGCAGAACAAAGGTAATTTCCAAGGTCAAGGCAAGTACCAAGGATCACCTAAAGAACAAGGACAGAACCAGGCTTTGAACTGAGCAGATGTGGTGGGACAGTTGTTTGATTTTGCAAAAAAGTAGGACACTATCAACAACCAGCTGGCACAGAGTGCGCTATCAAATTCGGGGGTGTTGAACTCATTGCAGGTCCAGCTGGCGGATATGAAGACGCATCAGCGCCAGATTGACCAACAATTAGCTCAAATGGCCGAATTGATGAAGAACCCCTCAGGAAAGATACCTTCAAACACCGAACCTGTGAAGAGACATGGACTATGACAGATAGAGGGCTGAGAATGAGTTGCCAGGAAAGGACAAAGCTGGCAGATAAAGAACTGGAGCCGTCAAGCTGGAGACGATAACTGCAGCGCTTCTCGGGAGGCAACCCGATCTTTATTTTAATTCTTAGAATAGGATTGCAATTTACTTTCCTGCAGAACAAACATTACAAACATTTGGTATGTAATAAGGCCCGAGGCAGTGCATGTGCCACATGCACTGACTCTTATGTTTTGTAGGCCACCGCCTTAGTTTTATTAACCGAGATGGGTAATACTATCTGAGGCCAGGAGCTTAGTCCTAGGCCAATGATGTTTTACTCATCAACCGCAGCTTAACCCGTTTTGTTTTCATGATTCACGGGGGGGGGGGGCACTCCAACCAGTGCTTGAGTGCACCCTTATCAGGCGGTGGGGCTTCGTGGAGCGCAACAGTCATGCTGACGGTTGGGCTTACCGGCTTACGCGTTGGACTGACGGTCGACGGGCGCCCGAGTTTTACTGTTTAGTCGCTATATAAGGAAAGCAAGTTTTACCGTGTCGGGTTCCTTACCTTGCTGTTTTTACACTCCCGTGTCGAGCGAGAGAACTTGTGCTTCTGCTCCCGTGTCGCGCGAGACTGCACTTCTCTTGTGTCGCCCGATAGCCCAGATCACAGCAAGGTATAGCCCGACAGATCATGTCGGCCGACACGCTTCTTTTCTTGTTACAAGTAGGTATCAGTCTCAAATCTCCTTTGTGAGCAGTGGTGTCACCCGATATGGGTGTCGTGCGGAGTATCTTTGATTCGCGTCGCCCAATGTTGGGCGATAGCCCTGTCGCCCGATGTTGCATCACATCGCCTATTTTTGTTATCGAACGACACACAGCTTTTCTTTAAAAAGAACGTATCGGGCACCTCATCTTATCGCCCTCGTATCGCTCGTCACGACTATATTTATCGCGCAATTGAATCTTTCGACATATCGAGCAGTACCAATCTCTTGTATCGGGCACAGGGCTTCGCTGCTGAACCCAGTGTGTCGCCCGATACAGGAGTGTCAGGCAGTTTTGTACAGGATAATACAGAGTCACACGTCTATTCTTTATTATATTACTTCCAAGGGCCAACATAATTAATCAAGATATCTCTTTTGTTGACTTAACAGAGATGGCCCACATTTAGATGACCGCTGTCCCAGTCGACGAGCAAGGAAGGAGGGTCTACCCTGAGACCCAAGCGCCCGAACCCACGATAGGCTGGGACATCGGGGACTAGGAAGAAGGCAAGGGTTGGAGAAGCTGCGACTCCAGTGACAACACCAACACCACTTGCAGCAGCGCCAACACCAGCAGCAGAACTCCCAGAATCCTTTTCGGGGAGTTTCGAGCCAAGAGATGATGAGCATGCTCACCGCTATGCTGAGCTGGTACCCAAGATGTACAAGCCAAGCAGGTTCTGCCATAGAGCCTCGTTTGATGAGCTTGGAATCGTGAAGAGGCTGAAAAGCATCCTTGCGGCGGAAGGACTAAAGATCTACTTCAGCCAGACTTCTTCGTACACCAAGCTGACCATGGAGTTCATGTCCTCTCTCTGCCGGGTGAGGAATTCGGCAACGGAGAAAGAAAAATTCGGCGGGCCAGACAGACTATAGGCCCGGCTATACAATTTGGAGAACGCCATCTCCGAGAAGCTCTTAAACGAGATCTTCTCCTCCAGCGAGGAAGAGAAGAATCGGATGGAAAACGGTGAGAGGATCACCGAGGAAGATGGGTTCAATCCCGTGGAGTTTTGGGGCAGGCTTACCGGCGAGTCTTCGTTCAAGCCGGGAGCAAAGGTCGTGGCAGTGCACTCCTGCTTCTGGAGGATCATGCACAAGCTGGTGGCATACTTGCTGTTCAGCAAGAATGAATCCAGCAGCATCTACACAGAGGATCTCCACGTCATGTGGCACATTATGGAGGGCCGAGTGATCAACCTCGGTTGGTTCTTGCTGAACAGGTTGCATCCAATGAAGGAGGCCACTAAGGAGTACTGCATGGGTAGCATTATCAACCTCATCGCAGCAGGACTCGGTTACCCGTTCGAGCCGCGCAGCCATACTAGAACGCAAGGCGATGAGGTGTTTGACACCAAATATCTGATGAGGACCAACATCATCAGGAAGGAGAGGGGAAGTTTCTTCTACAAGTTTTCAAGGATGTACATACTCCTTCCCCTTCCTCTCTGCGCCAACTACGACAAGGAGAATTAGGTCTTCACCACCGCCGAGATTGAAGCTATAGCTAATAATACGACTACCGCCACCACAATCAGGGCCACAGAGAGGCCAACCCCAGAACTGCCAGTGGCAACTGCTCATCAAGCTGTCGTCGCTCCGACCATACCAGCCACCGCACCAACAATGACACTGGTGGCTGAGAAAGAGTCGGTGATTGTTGAGGTCACCGGGATGGAAACTTCGGGATCTGCCACGGAAGAGACAGCCGCAGTTCCCATCCGTGTTTCTAAAACTACAGAGGCGGGAGAGGAGCTTCAGCGGGGCAACGACAACGTGATGTTCGACGAGATCATGAGGGAACTTGAAAGGACATCATCCCTGCCACCAAAGTCCCCGCCTACGGCAGTCGAGGAGATCGTCGACATTGCAGAGGTGGGGCAAAGTCTACCCTCACCACGGCCATCCCCAATCAGAAGAGAAGGCAAGGCGGCAGCACTTGAAAAAGCGCCGACTCCCCGCTTGGCAAAATCTGGTTCGTGAACGATTTTCATAGATTCTACCTCTCCGGGTGGACCTTCACGCGGGCTAGATGTCGCGAGGATGGAAGGGAGATCCACCAGACCCCCTCCGTCACTCGGAAAGATGCTCGAAAAAGAACTCGACGATCTGCGGGAGGTAACAACCATCAAATCTGTTACTTGTACTTCCCTGACCCGCAAACTTGCATCTTTTCAAGACAAGAAGGACAACCACGAGGTCAGGATGAACTGCCAAGAGAGCAAGCTGCTGGCTCTAGCAAGCATACCCGGCGGACTAGAGGCCTTAAATGCAACAATGCAGCAAGTTCTCCAACGGCTTGACAGGCTCGAGGAGAGGATGGACAGAAGTGACGACCATCCGCGCCAAAGGCAGCCGAGACGGTCGCCGTCACCTCCCAGCCAGATCGCTAGTCCCTCTCCTTCATGTTCCCCCTCGGGAACGGTGTCCCCATCCTCCTCCTCTAGCAGGCGATCATCAATGCCCGAGGACGGGACACAACAAGGATCTTCCGAAGGGTCTCCCAACAGACAGGAGAGCTCTTTGGGTTTGGGAGATGCTAACATCTCCATCCCCCTGAATGAAGTTGAAGATGATGACGCAGACATCAACATCGGGGGAGACTCGTCTGATGAGTCCGAGGGAGAGCTGGGGGATATCTACACAGTGAATAATAGACATCCACCCCGAGGAAAGCACTCGTTTGCAGACAAATTCCGCGAGCCGTATGAGATACCCTCCTTCGAGATGGCCGACTTCGATAGAAGAGCCATCGGGAACCTGACGATCAGAGACCAGCAGTTGCTGAATAAGGTCTTGAGGTCACAGGCCAATGAAGAAGACGTAGTCTGGAGCGACTGCTACCTCTCCCTACAACGGGGAGATCTTCGGAAAATGTTCCGCACGCCGGCTGTCATCGGCAAACGAGTGTTTAGGGTCCTGGAGAACGCTATAATAGAGAATTTCGACAGCAGGACAGGTCGGAGACAAATATACACAACCACCCCGACATTGGCAAGAAGGCTAATGAAGGGAGATATAAACTCCCGTACGGTGGTCGATATGCTGCAATACGTTGAAGAGCATAGACCAAATCTGGTGTTGGCCCCGTACAAGCATCGCAACGTGTGGTTTCTCTGTGTGGAGGATATCAGAAACCGTGACGTCCAACTGCTGTGTTGCAACAAGGATGAAGTACCACGCTCCGGGGGTATTTTCTGCCGCCCGGAGGACGGATAGTTGAAACGCCTGCCAATACGCCTGCTACGAGCTTTAAAGCAAGGAATCCAACGTCTTCAAGGACCTTGGAAATTCTTCACTATCAAAGACCTCCCCGAACTGGCAGAAGAGGAGAGCGGAAACAGCGCTATCGCTGTGTTGGGTGCCATTGAAGCGCTCCATTCAATCGGAAACTTAGGATTCCTCAGAGGCACGTCCTTCTATCAGCGCAGGGGCATCTAAGACATGCTCCTAATCAAGGACAAACGCTATTTCTGGGACGCAGGTGTGCTGGAGCAGCTGCTGGACAGTGATATAGAAGAAGATTTTTCTCGATCCAGCAGCCCAGAAGAAAAAGAAGAAGAGATAGCAACCAAAATTCATGGGGCGGGCAAGCAACTAGTAGTTCTGAAGAAAGTGCATGGGGAGGAAGACACTGCTTTGCCCGAAGCTTCTGAAGGGCAGATCAAAAATTTCTACCGCTTTCCGTGTTCAACTCTCACATAGGAGCAGGTCAACATCATCCAGAAGAAGCTTGCCGACTCAACCCCATCAGATGTTGCTTTTCAGACAGGAGATATCATAGTCCTGGCAGATGAGCTAAGGGACATGGTGAAGGAAGGTGGGTGCTTGACTGTAACAGTTGCAGCCGCTTACATCCAATTTATACAGCCAAAGCTAGAACATGCATATATAGCCCATCCTTTGTTTTTCAACGATATCTGCCTCGCCGACGAAACAGGAGCGAAGAAGATGTTCCTGTAAGAATTGAAGGACGACGTCGCAAGCACTATCTTCCTGCCTATTGTGCATTACAATCATTGGACACTCCTAGCGATGTATACTCGGCAACGAGCAGGCATTTTCTACAACAGCTCGGACAGCAACAAGAATCATCCCGTGCCGTGTACATCACAACCTTTGACACCCGTCGAACGCTTAGTGCGAAAATATTACGACGAAGTGTCAAAGATGATTGAACCGTTCCTAGATATACAGGGAGGCAATTGGCACGACCTCCTGTTCTGCCACTGCAGTCCGCAGCAAATTCCTTTATCCAACGACTGCGGCATCTTCGTCCTGGAATGGATGGCAAGTGAAGCAACGCCTAACCAGCTCCACCACACAGGATATCACAGCAAACGAGGAGAATACATGTGGGAACTCCTATCTAATGCAGGAGCAACCTCACTGGATTAAACATTACCTCACCTAATTTACTTCACAACTCTGAGGACAGAGTGCGGAGTAAGTTTGGGGGGGTACCATGTACCAGTGAGGGAGGTACAAAAATCTTCTGATCTCTCTGACTTAAATTCCTTATCCTTTTGTTCTTTATCCTTTTGTTCTTTCCTATATCACGTGTACATATATATGTTTATATTCCTTATCCTTTTGTTCTCTATCCTTTTGTTCTTTCCTATATCACGTGTACATATATATGTTTATACCAAAACTTTTTTGAAATTTTTGAAATTTTTGCTTATTTCTGTCCCTATGCATATGTACAAAGTTGCTGTAATAATAATAAAAACCTGATGCGACTTCTTGCAAAGTTTATTTTCTTTGTACTGAACGAGTTATAAGTTCTGTTATATCTTTTTGATAATGCTGCTTCAAACGAACAAAAGAATATGTTTTGCCATGTCAAAAATTTTCAAAAAAAAATATATAATAATCTCGCAAACAGCTAAGAGACAAGTATGGAGAAGGAAAAAGCTGCCCAAATAGCAGGAATCTCTTTTGTTCCCCCTTACCCAACAAAAATCCCAAAAAGAGAGAAAAGCCTTATGAGCGTGAATAAAAGCATGAGAGTTGTGCCCAATAAAAGAAAAAGAAAAATATATATATACACCACTTGTTTTTCCAAAAGTACCCATCTTTAGGCATGGTAGATCCGGGGCAGTGGTACGTAGGATGTGAAATCATAGCTCTAAAGCCAACTGGCTTGGACTGCAGGGACCACTTGCCTGTTAACGGACCCTTATCTGGATGGACTGATGGGAGACAAGAATGAAAAAACCCAAAAAGCCTTAGCCTACCCTATACACAACTTTCTACCCCAAAAATAAAGCTGTTTGGTGTGTAAGCTAACTTCAGAATCATACAACTAAGTCTCGCCGAAGCTGTAGAGAAAAATCTTACTTAACAATAAGGTAGGGAAAACTAAGTCTTTTGTTCGTATTGAGACAACATTATCCTTAAGGCATTACAATATTTGTTTCACCCTTTTGAACAAGAAGTTATACCAAGCAAGAAGAAACATCACAAAATATAGTTTAAATATTGATTGAGGACAATCAAAACGCTAAGTTTAGGGGAGTTGATAATACCAAATTTTGTGATATTTTAGACTATTTTTCTGTTACCAAAACTGCCCTTTTCTGCTATTTTCCTTTCTTTTATATGCACTTTCCCAATAATTGGCCAAGCAATGCTCTTAATCCAATTTTCTTATCTTTTGCAGAGTTTTCCTCGTTTTTGGGCAATAAGGCCGCTCCGGCCCATGAATAAGTCCAAGTCTGTCTCGGCCTCCCTGACGACTGATACAACCCCTGCCTGACAAGGCTGGGTGACACAAAGACGCTCGACAAAGAGAGGGGCCGCGCGAGAAGAAGCTGACGGTCGACACTCCTTCTACCTGACAGGGAGCCCGGCTCGCCCCGACAACCCAGCTTGTTGGGCAACACAGCCACCCACCGGCAGGCGTGCCGCTCGTCACGACCGATAGCCAACACCATCTACGTCGAGCGACACCTCTGTATCGGCCCGTCCAACGACTGGCACATAAAGGAGCCACGTGGCGCTTCGAGCACCATGTCTTCTCCCCAACCAGCTGACTATAAATAGCAGCTATAGGGAGCCGAATAGACAGTTCGCAGTTCGGAAGTCACAGTTCTAGAATTCGTACAGTTGGGAGTTGAGCCATCTTCCGAGGAGACTGCGAGAGCATACGTGTCGTGCCCCAGTGCTCGTCTCGGGTGACACTAGGTGAGCTTCTCCTCATCCCGAGAGAGAGGGGACAGTTCACTTAGGACCGTCCCGGGCGACACTGCGGGCCGATATCGGCCGACGTAGATGAGAGACGCAAGTGCCCGACAACAACAATGCATAGCTCTTAGCCCGACACGATATCAATCCGATACGCTTAGCTTGTCGAGCGTGCCGCCCGAGAGGGTGTGCCGCCCGACATGAGCGTATCGGTCAGGTCCTTGAACGATACGGTCGATAGTCGGTGCGTGCCACCCGAGAGGGTGTGCCGCCCGACACCTCTGTATCGGGCTATACCTCTGACCGATATCGGGCAGGAGAGCTACTGCATCCTTTCGTCCTTCTACATCAAGGAGGCGATACCTATCTTTACTTTCTGTCATTTAATTCCTTACTTACACATTGTAATTAAGACTCTTTATTTGTTTATGGAAATAGAAGAGGCTTAATTACTTGTTGCTCTATGCTTGGTGCACAATGTTGGATGACTGCTATGTTTGATATTCGAACTCTAGCTTGCATGTTTGGATCGCGTTTCGCTTAGCTAACAAATCATATTTTCCCGTCGCAACAACTTCGAGAGTTGTGTTGTGGCTCTAGTGTTTGGTCTGATTCTGGAGTACGAGAGTGCCTAGAACGGAGTTGCCTTAGTGACCTTTCCACTCTAATTTTAGTCCAGTGACCTCGAGAGGGGCGTTGATGCCTTGTTAGAGGTACCCACTTCGAGAGGAGGGGTACATGACTGGTTCTACCTCCGCTTGTTTGTCGTAGTTTTATCCTTCGTACCTCGCTTTAGCTCAAGAAGTATCTTTCTGTTTCTGTTGCATGAAAACCCCTAAAAACCTCTAAATGACTAAAATCTTAAATCTCTCTTATAACTCCACTTGGAGATATATTTCTTTGTTTTATTTGTGACATCTTAGTGCTTCCCTTTTTGAGAATTTATCTCTCTTTATACCTGCCGGAGTGTAGAGTGTCGATTCTTTGTTCTCAACACTACCCCCTTGTCCCTGTGTTCGACCCCGTATTTCTACTTCGAACCCGTGAACAAAGTTGCGGGGGCCTAGAAGGATTCAGGTTTATAAATGTAAAAGCTCGACTACCTCAAATCCGCCTCCAATTTTAGGACGCGCGATTTAGGCCGGTCACACTCTATCAAGCATTATTTTGGATATGATCATTGGTTGGATATCCTATCTTGTCTCTCATGAGAAAGAAGATTTTATAATCTCATTAGACTATTGTAGACTTGTATTGATCTAGGTACCTCAAAAGTATCTTATGAACACAACTGATGCAAGTAATTGTGACAAAAATTCATATATGATTTTTTTGAGGAATACTATATTTTTATGAATGACTATTTGATCACTTAATAAGAAGTGGTTTATCATGGTAAATCCAATCAACCATTCTAAAAACTATTAGTGAATAATATATGATATAATGTAATAGGGCTTTCATAACTCCTACCATACAAATCCTAGAAAGTCATAAACAAAATATGTTATTCACGTATTTTATTTGGAGAATAACTCAAAAAATTTAGGCTAACCTGAACAACGAAACTTAGTTATTAATTGGTAGTTTGAAATAGAAAATGAGTAACTGAGATAAATGAATACTTAATATAAGTGTGTGAAACAGAAAGCGTTGTTTTACAATGAGAGGATTACATGTTTTTACAAGTAGTTGTGGAACCTTCAACTACAATCATATTTGTTTTATGGTACACATATTGACTTCCTATTCCACATGGTTTCATAATAATCAAAGAAATTCTTATGATTTCCCTAACGACATTGAGTCACTTAAGCAAAGACCCAATCATTTAACTTTTAGTCTCATATACTTTTTTGGACCCTTTTGAAGGAAACATAATGGTTGGATAATAGTACTAATACATTACTTGGCTACCTAAGATTTCATACTACAAAATTTGGACACCAAAAAGTTCAACTTCCATTCCACTATGAAGGAAAATTAGTTTATTATTAATCACTACACATTTATTTATTGTTATACAAATATTTGTCATCAATATTCACTATACTTGATATTAAAAATTAGCACTTATTTTCTCAACCACATTTTAAAATGGTTCTTTTTTCTCTATCAACATGATAGAGAAAATATTTTTAAGCTCCTTAATATCTAATATATCATATAATTCTTCACTTACAATTTTTCCATACTTCATCCAATGTTTACTTTCTAAAATAAATCTTTTAAATTTGCATCTGTAAATAGATTCATGCAAACTTTATACATCTCTCCAAAATCGTTCCTTCTTACAGTCATTTATATTTTTAGTAGTAACTACACAAAAGTTCAATGATTTTAACTTTTAGAGTCTCTGTAGTTATGTTGATTAAATTATAATTTGGAAAGTCTCCTTGGAAAACGAGTTTTATAACATATGAGAATAATTGTAGCTATCCTACAATGAAGATGATAAAAGTTCATTTTCCACTATTAGTATGTTCAAATCATTATAGCTATTGTGATATTTCAGTGATACATTCTAGACATTGAGTTTATCTTCTTTTTATCTAAAATAATTAACTCAAAGGAAAACTGGAATTTGTCATCATATTTAGTTATACCTCATTTATATTTTAGTTTGTCAAAGCTAATGCCCTTCTTTGATAAAGATGATCTCTATGGACTGTCACATATTGATTCTAAACTAAATAATATAGTTGGTAGATAAGAAAATGAATTGCATACAAAGAAATTGGAATTGTGTTGTTTTGAGTATTTTGTCAATGTGACTTACAAACATTAATTATAGTTTACATTTATATATTAAACATATAAATTGAGAGAGCATCTTCCCTTATTAGACATGTACTCATCACCATTTATTATATAAAAAGAGGACTCATAAATACAAAAATATAAATTCAGGACCACATAATCATGATTACAATGGATGTAGGATTAAATTGAAATTTTATATTACTTAGTCTAGTTAGAAGATTGTTTTTATATGTAGAATTTGTATAACTAAAATTTAATCACATAAACTAAGAAACTATGCAAAACCTTGAGTAAGTGAAATTTTTTCCATATGCTTGTTTTCTAGTGTGTGGTTCATAATTGTTAAAATTATTTTTGTTCTTACTTTGAAAGAAATATTATGTAGAAACAATATGGAATATCAAACATCTTTAATGTTCATATATTCAAAAAATATAATAAAAAATTATGAACCTGAGAAAACCGTTATATGTAGCGTTCGAGTAAAGTGATTGGCCACCCTTGCTTCCATGTGGTGAAATAGATCACGGTAAGATTTCTCTGGTGAAAAACAACATCCACATACACTGCTCATCGCTGCATTAAAATGAAAAAAAAAATATAAATAGTCAGTGATGATCAATCTAATGTTTGGTAATCACGATTAAAAATTATTTGCTCATGCACGACGTATATAATCGATGCCCGAACAATCAAGGCTGCTTTGCCAAACGAAGCATTAGCGTGAAATAATTTTGATCAAAAACATTGTCATCCAAAATGCTATTGTTAGTCAGTTTAAGATTCCATTAAGTTTGCATATCATTACTCATGCCAACAAATGTATATAGCAATCACTGGGAAATTGCAATTGATATGCAAGTTTATGACTGGTCAATTTAAATAATTGTATCTAAAGGTGGGAACCAATTCCAAAGAAAATTAATCATAGAAAAACAATAATTACCTCCCTCGTAGTACATCTATTTTATGTAATTATTGGAACAATGGTGAAAAAGGTCCCTCCATGATGTGTTTAGACTGTCCATCTTCTTGTCCGTCTCTGATCCTGATTGTTGTCACCTTCCATTCATTATGCTACACAATGTTTAGATGTCACCGCACGTGTTAGCATATGATCACCAAATGTTAGTATTAAGAAATCCTCATCTTTATTCTCTTGATTCATAATCGTGACGGCTGTCGAGTTTTGTATTTTTAATTGCTAGATTATTCACAAAACGGATCTGGCATCCACAATCTAACAATCACATAATAACCAGTTTGTCCTTCGTGAAATCATGACGGATAGCTAGGACACCTTCTTGAACCAGGATCATAAATATTGGTGCCTTGTACATTCACACAAACAAGAGCAGCAGTAAGGAAAATTGAAAATATAGTGCTCGGTCCACCATAAACCACAATAGGCCAGAAGAAACGTTTCCAATCCTTGCCGTCATTGTTGATTGAAGAGGTAGCTATCTTCTAAAATCAAAGAAAACAAAAATGCTTGCTTTCTCGGAAAATTATGAATGCCAGAGATGAGTCAACCGACTTTTCTGATTTTGTTTCTTTACTATCCTCATTGATCGAACCTATACCTAACTAATCTTCCAGAATCAAATAAAATAAAATGAACATATCACCTGTGTGCTTGGAAAATTATGAACCCCAGAGGTGAGCCAAGCAACTACAAGGAGCAATGCTAAACCAGTATAGCGGCCGGTGGATCCCAAAAAATTATCACCGCAGAGCAAGGCTGAACCAGTACGGCAGTGGATCCCGAAATGGGGGAAATATTGGTAAGATAATTGGAAGAGTAAGACGTGGATATATAGGAGGGTTTTCTATATGAGGTGTCCATGGTTGTTTATTGAAGACTCAAGCAATTGACTGGAACTTGAGGACGGAAATGAGTATTTGAGTGTTGACGCTTAGTATGGTAATAGTAGATGTGGGTTTGGAACGAAAGGATCATGTGGAAAACTCAGCCATAGCTGATTTTGCAACGAATTCATTTTGCTTGAATGTTAGATTGCACAACTACCACAATCTCAAATTCGTGAACTATATTACTGCCTAAATCTGAGAGAAAAAGTGTCAGCTTTGTTGTCAACATTTTTTCCCTGAGCCCTTAGGATGGCATCAATTACAAAATCTGTGAAACCGCCACTGTAAAACATCATTGCACTCCCGTTTGCTTCACGTTGTCTACCTCAGGTTTTGCCTA
Source organism: Alisma plantago-aquatica (assembly GCA_963693085.1). Taxonomy (NCBI): domain Eukaryota; kingdom Viridiplantae; phylum Streptophyta; class Magnoliopsida; order Alismatales; family Alismataceae; genus Alisma; species Alisma plantago-aquatica. Next base: position 282,785,197 of record OY856414.1, on the reverse strand, counting down.
AATCTTTGTGTATGTTGTCAGCAGTAGAGTCACGATTTGAGCTCTAGGAGGCCAAAAAATATACAATACATTATATTCTAAAATTATATAAGAAAGGAAAAAAAAACACTTGTGAAACAAAGGTTTTGAACGTTAGATCACATGAAAATTAAGCACAACACAAGGCACTATACCAATTTGAAGTTATAATTATTACTATTATGCATAGTATACTAGTGAACACTTATTTATACATGTAAAAGTACAAATATCACTGTCCAAATTCAAACTTGCGACCAATAGGAAAAGTCCCAAACATCATGGCATTGAACTACGTATTCAGAATGAGTAATCTAAGAATACATATGACTCGTATTCAGTTTCTCAACCCAAACCATCTGTCATTGAGTCAAACATACCTAGGATGTTATTAGATTTGTTCAGACCGTATGAGATCTCGCTCCTAGCCAGCATTAGCCTTGGCCTTGTAGGACATGTGGAACCCTGAGGAGGGTCGAGCATGTCTGACCCCTCCTAGTTCTGTACGGCGGTCGACGTTCTTGGAAGAGAGCCACGATGAGGAGCCTGCTGCCATGAATGCCAACCAACGACCTTGTACCCTCTGCTCCCCATCCTGCTCAGGATCTCGACCGCCGAGTAGATGGGCCGAGCGTCGCTATGGGTCCCAGATGTCGAGAAGGTGGCCGGAGGAAGTGGTGCGGTGGTCAAAACCTATTGGCGTCGCTGCGTGGCACTACCTATCAGGGTGGGAGTGCAGCCGTCGGTGAAGAAGGGAGAAGGACCGGGGAGACAGTGGTTGTAACTTGCGGATAGGTGCGACAGTGGGTAGCTTGGCGTAGAGAGGACGTGGCTGATTGGGGATGGGGATGCGTGATGCATCTGAGCACGTAATAGCAGTGGCCGGAGTTGCCCTGCACGAGGTAGGAGGCGATCACTGATCAAAGGACCAAATCAGCCCCATCACACAAGGAACATGATCCATCGAGGTAAGGACAATTGAGTAATTTAGTTATGTTTTTAAGTATCATCTAGTGTGGATGGGCTGCTAATGGGGCACAAGGTCACTGGTCGACACTTGGTCCCGCGTGGCATATAAGATAATAGCATATGCTGACGTGTCGACATGTATTTGGGCCAAATCCGATTATCTTGCAATTAATCTAGTTAATTAATGATAACTCAGAATATAGCGAAACTATATATCAAAATCATCAAAAAAATGAGAGGAATCTAAATAAAATAGTTTCAGAGTCTAATTATGCTTCTTGTTCCAAAAGTATATGCAATATAAGTTGTAATATGATTAATAGAAAGGAAGATATAGGTTTGCTTTAATATGCATAACAAGGTTTGTAATCTTAGAGATCATGCCATGATGGAATTAGGGTTTGTGACCCTTATTCCCAGTCCAACCATGGGACAACCCTAAACCCTAGTTTAGGAGTGAATCTAGGTCTGATTAATGTAATGCAAATACATGGTGACACCTATGTACTATGCGTGTTTCAGATTATGTTGATTGCATACTTTGTTGCTTGGATATTTGGATGCACTCTTAAAGTACATGATATATTCTGTATGGTTTCTATAATGGCATAAGGTATGAGGTTACACTTATGAATATATGAATCGAATTATGAGTTTGGTGAGGTTTTTCGATGAGATTGAATGAAAGATAAATTGCTTGCTTGTTTATTTACTTCTTGCAAATTATAAAGTTCCTATGAGTATCATGTAAGGTAAATAATGATATTATGAAGTATGGGTTAGACTGATCTTAAGGGTAATGCACACGAGCTCCAGAGGGATAGTGATTACACCTGAGGTAGTAGTTCAGATATGGGTTAGAACATGAAAGCAAGTTTATGTTCTTCAGTGCAAATAACATATGTTAGCTATATGTGTACTTGTGATTATTGATTGAACCCACGTACAAGTATAGAAATATACTGACCTCAGATTTGTTTGTCGACATTTTAGGTATCAGGTATACTTGATTCGTGGACTTGAGGTTACAAATGAAAGATATTGAATACTCTAAAGTAATTCATGAAGGTTTAGTTTTAGTGGTATATCTTCACACATGTATAAGTTAATTCTTTTTTAAAATTTATGTAACTCCTCTGAGGAGCTTTTTATGCAAACATGTAACTATTTGTTCATTAATTAAATTTTTTTAGTATTCTATATTATTTCTTGAATCTAATCCTAGAATTTACGAGTAATGATCTGTGACTTTAAGGTCTTTTGGGACACTCAAAAGTGTGGGTCGTTACAATATCCCATAGTGCACCATGATCTCACTTGGTCCAGGGAGACCCACCACAATGCCCATGGTGTCTGTAATGATCCGTTTTCAAAATTTTCATCTAATTAGGGTTTACTTGGATGATTGTATGCTTAACTAAGTTGATCATTGTTTAAAGCTCAATTAGTGATGGTACTTAATTTTTGATATTTTAAATATAATGAGAAGGTTTAATCATACTTTGATTCACATAATTAGGGTTAAGGTTTGGAAACCCTAATCGGACCAAATTAGGGTTTTGATGACATATGAATACATAATTTGATAAGTATAGTGTCTTACTAAATGATTTTTAGTATTTTATGTGTAATTCTGATTTAATTCAAATTTGGATATGATTTGTACATATAAAATGTGGACAACATTGAAAAATATCAGAATTTTTGAAGAATGGTCTGACCTGTTTATCGATCGAGTTTCAAACTCGACCAATCATATTTTCATATTGATATAGCAGTGTGGTAATTGAATTTTATCTTTTTATTGATATATCTAACTGATCTCTAATTTTAACTGTACTTGATAAACACAATTATAGACACCTTGTTAAGTTGGAGTAATTTTTGGATTGACTTTTGATCTCTACAAAGAGGGTGTCGGTCGAGAGCTGTGAAGGACAAACTCGACCGACCATGCTACTGACTGCAATACAACCTTGCAGTATTTGATTTTTAATTATTTATTGGTAATTCCAAATGATCTAAATTTTTTACTATATCTTATAAACTCAATTTTAGACATTGGGTTAAAGAGATCTTTCTCGATCAATCCCTCATTCTTTGAGAATCATAAAGATCATTTTCTTTCATAATTTTTAGATGAGGTTTGAGTTCCGAAACATGTGGTTTCGATCGAGTTTATAACTCAGCCGACCAACTAGTCTGAGAAAAATAAAAATACATTGAGGGGCTTGTTTGCAAATCTTCTAAGCACCTCAATTCATCTATATCACTAACCTAACACACAAGGAGCTCTCATAACTCGTCCTTCCTGTCAAAGAAATGAAATTCTTGATAGAGAGGAGAGCTAGGGTTTTGAGTAGAGAAAGTGGTGGAGATGTTGACCTAGGGTTTCTCTATCCAAGATATGATGAAATCAAGTAAGTTTAGCTTCTTTGCGTAGCATTTCATGGTTAATCTTCTCTCACATGTCAAGATTTCGTCCCTCTCTTGATTTGATTCAAAATCACATCAAATCTCCCCCTTTTCTCACTCTTTCTCTTCTAATCCCCATTTCTAGGGTTTTCGAGTTGAGAGGAGAAAGAATTGGATTCTTTTGCGAGAGTTTGATTGGGTTTCCAAAAATTCAGAGGTTGTGAAATTAAGGTGCTTGGTACCTGAGGTGAGTGTTTTTCTCCCTCCTAAGCTTTGTAATCATGTTGAAAGCCTAATTTAATCCGGCTAAAACAATCAGAAACCTTGTTTGTATATGTATGTGATTGGATTTGATTTAGGAAAGATATTGGGGAATCCAATTTTATTGATTTTTGATTATTTCTCGTTGATTGAAACTTGATTAGTTCATGTTATATTGATTGAGGATTCATGGGTATTCTTATGGGTAGATGACTATGGTATTTCATGTGAATTTTTCTTAAAAATCAGCTCAATGGCCGATATGCTTGGAATTGAATTGACATGTATAAAGTCATATTTGAATTGTACTAGATTGTATTATACAAGTGTATTGTTGAATGTTAATGGAGTTGAATGACCACATATCCTGATCAGGATTTGTGTTGAGGAAGTGAATCAAATGAGTCAATTAATCAATGTATACTTATGATTGATGAATGAAATGTGTGAAAATGGAAACTAGGGTTTCCATGTTTGTGAATAACCCTAATGAACCCTTAGGTCATGATTGGATTACTGAATGATATGATTCTTATGATATGTTGAACTAAGTAATGACTTCTTGAAAACCCTAAAATTTTATTATTAATACAATTATGAGTGATAAAGCTAGAACTTGTATATGATGTTTGAAATGTGATCAAATGCAGAAGTTGAAAGTATTAATACTTCAATTGAATATGATGATGAGTCTTACTGATATCGTCTTAAGTCTAATGCATTTATTTTAGTATAATAAAGAATGATCATTGTTGATTATGGTAATGACATTAGTAGTCAATGACAAGATACACTTATCTGAATATAATAGACAATATGAACAAGATGTACTTAATGGTGATTGCAAGATAAAGATGAAACTAATGAAGATAGTATGATGAAGTATTTTATCTTTTATTTTAATTACATGTGGATTAACCCAAATTAAATGAAATACACTAAGAACTATACTTTGATAAATGTTAGTAGAAGAGAAACATTGTATGTAAAGTGAATCAAGAAAGATTGGTCCAGATAATGTAATGAACATGAAATGAAAGAAGTTGATACTACTGAGTATAAAATGATGGAAAAAGATAGGAATTAGTAGCTGATTCTAAGAATGTAACTCTTACCCTTAAATGATGAGTTTGATGATGCTAATGAATGAAAATCTCAAATGGGTGATTAAGAGATGTACATAACTGTAGTTGAATTCAACTAAATGATGAAACTCAAGTATTTGAATTGACTTACAAGAATGTGTTCTTGTATTGTGATTGTTTGATAGAATACTTGTATTATGAGAATGAACTATTTTGATGGAATTCAAATGATAATCAACATGTGTTGACTAGTAACCCCATATGAAGAATGTGAAATAAAAGAAGAAGAGAACTAAGTCTTTTATGCATGTATATGCATGAAATTTAATTACATCTATTGAGATTAGATGTAACATGCATATGTTGTATGATAAATCTATTCTGAGTATGAGGAATGATACATGATGTCTATATGCTTTTACTATTGTTAGTTCTAATGCCTTTACTAATATTTGTTAAGAACTGTGGTATACAATGAACTGATGAGGAATATGTTGAAATGGAATTTAATATGCACTCCTTACATTGAGAAACCCTGATAAGGGTAAATGTTGCATAATGAGATTATGTCTAGGGCTGAAAGCCCACTGATGATGATAAAACCTTGATGGGGTAAATGATGGACAATAAGATTATGTCTTGGGCTGAAGGCCCACTATTGATGATTGCTATGAGTTGATGTAGAAGATAGAAATAATCATATTTGTTGCAATATATAGACTTATTGTGCTTCTTACTTTGATCATTGCCATGATTGATAAACTTAATCTGTTTCATGTGATGTTTTGATTTCTTATAAGATGAGTAAAAGAGATTAATAACAAGTGAAATGATGGAACATCTAGTTAGATGCCCTGAACACCGTGATTTTCCCCTGAGGACCACACTGGGGAAACAAAACGGATCTCCTTGTAGTAATTGATGAATTATGAGAAGGATTTCTGGAGTGTGGATCAAGACCTTAAAGGTTAGACCACCAGGATTTAGGAGTGAGTCATATGGAGTGGATCTGGCCCTAAATCCTTACTGTGAAAGTCTATGTCCAGATGGAATAGACTCTGTTGAAATGAAAATTGTGAAATGTGAAATGAAAAATATGTGAAATACTGTGATATGTGATATATTGTTTTGCTGGTTCCTATCTCGTGTACCCAAGATGAGGACGTGAGCCTCTTTAGGCAACCCTGAGGTGGCCAGGGTTTTTTGTTGATATCTTAGGGTGGCCGGCTAAACCCTAAGATAGTGACGGTGATTCGTTGACACAAGAATCAGGTGTGGCGACTTCTACTTAGTGAGGTACAAGCCAAGTAGTTTCAAGGCAAATGAATAAAAGATGATAAGCTGTGTAGAACATGATTTGAATGGTTGTTACATTCTTTGTACTGATACTTGATGATTTGTTATTGTTGATTATGCTTCTTGTTGAGGAAAGTAATCATGTTGATATGGACATTTTCTATTTCATATTATGATATGTCATGCTAACAAGTTATAAATGATGGGATTTACATCCATTCTGGATATGAGTTGGATTGCCTTCTATTTGATAGTATTGTTTGGTAGATATGTAATATGTGTACTTCAGCTTCATGACTGTAGGATGTGTTCCTGGTCCAGCTGGTGGAGTGTCACAAGGGTAATGTTATTGTTATGTATTGATTCAAAAATGCTTAGAACTTATCTTATTTTACATGCAGTTGGGCTCTTAATATGAATTGAGAAGTATATGCAAATTTATTCATAGACATGCTTTAAATGATGTTTCAAAGTTATAATTGGTTCAAGTGATGGCCTTATCTGTTGGATTAGATTACCATTGTAAGATATATTTGACTCATGATAGAACTATTTGCTATACTTTTCAATATTTACATGTTTCTTTTAAGTTTTATACTTAATCTGATGTCGATGCATGTACCTAGCTTGAGTGGGAGGTATCCACTCACTGGGGCTCTATATGAGTCTTATGAGGTTGTTTCAAATGTTTTTAGGTATAATGTTATCCATCAGAGAGGTCGCGACAAAGAAGATATAAATAGCATAATCTAGATAGAATAGAATGTCCCTATACTCTCTCTTTCTCGGGATGGGTTGTAGACTATGTTTGTTTATCAATGTACATGCATCTAATGTAAACTGAACAACATATGAGAACAAGATTGATTTTGGTTTTAAAGGGGTTCAATAAGATTTGTGATATCTAAATGTGATGTCCTTGTTGTGACATTGATTTATGAATTTGTGAAGAAAGAAAAGGAAAATTTTATCTGTATTTTTCATATATTATTTAATCGCCTGTGTCGAGAATTCATTGTTCATTCCATAATCTGGGTTTAGGTTTTGGGATTACCTATAATGGTTGGTATTTGTGCTGATCAAAAGAGTGGGTCCTGACAGTGTCCTACTCCCATTCCACTCGGGAATATCCAGTCATCTATAAAAAAACACCAGGTCTCTGGTGTTCAGCCTTCACCCACTAGCATGTATGGAAAATGGCCACATATGCTTCCATCTCCGTCTTCATTCCAAGCCTTCAAGGTCCCACTACAAACCTTAACCAACTTGGTAGTACCACGGTGAGCTTCTTGTATGACATGACTCTATAAGGGAAAATCCTCAGAAATCCTAAAACACTCTAGTAGTGGGTTTCACCACCTACTCCACATGAGAGGTGCATCTGAGGTTCCCCTAACAAACCTTTCATCTCATCAATCTCTAGGCTAACCGGGCAACAACTAACAAAACCCACGGGTCTGGTTGCATTTGGATGTTAGCCACACATGTCTAGTCTTTCAACGATTGTAGGGTCCACCTATAAACCTCTTCCAGTCTCTCCATTGGCTAAACTAGATAGTTGTACACCTGAGCTATGTTCCTTCTAAGAGAATCTATTACCACATTATCTTCCTTGTGTGCTAGGTGATGGTGGAGACATACTCTTCCATATACTCCACTCTTTGTCCTTGTCTCGGGTTTAGGTCTATCCGAGTCAAGTAAACTTTAAACTCTTACATCCATCATCTCGGTTACCAAAACCAATTTGTATTTCACAAAAATCAAACTTCTCTTGACCAGTCTGTCCTTATATAATGATTACCTTAGTTCATCTATGCTTTCAACCATCTATCCAATATACTCTAAAAAGGGTGTGGTACTTCCTCCATCAACTAAAGGTATCAACTTATATCACTCTTATCCTTAGTATGGCATGCATTTTGTCCTGTCTCTCACACCAGGTGCATCACACCTCACCATTCTAGTTGCATAACACATCACCATTACACTTTCCAATCTAAGTTGAAACATACACCTTCTGACTCCACACCATGAATATCTCAATTTTATGTTTACACCCATGGAAAGACCATTCCCATCAATTTTCAGTCTTAACATCACTCTTATGTACAATCCTCAGTCATTTCCTCAAGGTCTCTAGGGTGCGAGGTACGTTTGGGGGTGATCTGAACCTTATTCATCTAGGGAGTACCTTTCACATTTACCCCTTAGGACCCATGAACTCGTGAAGGTGGCCAACCTGCTAACCCATGGACTGCGGGCAAAGGTAATTGTTACCACCTGACCCTATGGTCTTGTGCATCCAGGGAACAAACAACTCCTACTTCCATCAGTCTTATCCCTCCTTGACCTGAGTATTGACTTAGGATTCTATCATAGCTCGTGGCTCTTTTGTTGATACTCAAGCACATCTCATTCTTGAATACTCACCCATCATCTCTCTGGGCACTCATAGCTTCCAACCCTTCATAGAAATCATGGCAACCTGCCTATCTTGGTCTGGCCCCATATAGGTTACCTCCCTGGAAACATATCCTTGTGCCCCTCAGAGATGGTCACACATGGGTCTATAGATTCATACACATACCATGTGCTCCTACACTTAGCTCATCAAGCTATTATAAGTGACTTCTTAAGATTACCTCAAACCTAAACAAGAGCTGGTGCTCACTCATACTATGGCGAACAAACCGGTCTTAACCAATTAAATGGGATTAACTAATGCGAAAGCGTATCGTTAGCAGTGGATTACTAAAATTAAAACCATTTACAAAGAGATCCATTCTTAGGAAAAACTCTTTAAACAAGAACCAAAGTATTATAATTACATACTGGTCCATATTGTACATTCCATGTACCATCTCTTCTCGAGACATATATATATACATCACTTTTCCTTGATAAAAGCACAAGTAACAAAATCCTCGAGGCTTAAAGCCAAAATCTCATATTGATTATAAAAACACTATCTACTGACTCCTAGGACCTGAGAGTATAGAGATGACACATAGGACTCTATTGACATAGCTTGACAACTAGTATTTCCACCTGTAGGATTACTACTGTCCCTGTTGTTGTTGCTGTTGCTCTTCCCCTGCTATAGAGTTTCTGACTCTTTAGCGGTGTCTACCTAAAAATGTTGGATCCCACGGGGGTGAGACAATTATACAATTGCCCCAACAAGAGATATAACTCTCTGCCGAAAACATTATTATTGCAGTTTAATAGAAATAAATTGAGCAGTGGGATAATATGCTTTAATGGCAGATAAATCAATATCTATGCAAATTAGAGCAACATTCCTATTAAAGTATTTCAGCTATAACTTGACAAAGCAACATGTGTCTTATTCAATAATGAATTAAAGAACATAAGTAACATTTATGTATTAAGGACATGCTAAGAAATATGACACCAACTAGTGGTTCTCACATTTCAATCTTATGCAAATACGCTACATGGTTGATTACATTTTTCAAACATATTTAAGCTCTGAGGAGATGAGGTATACCGCTCATACTCCAACCGACTATTGCGAAATTGAAATCAGTACCATACAAAGTCAGTGGAAGAGCCAGCTTCCATGACTTCCCACATCTCGGTCAGTGTGAGATCACATGTAGGACATCTTGTGTCTCTGCTACATAGCTTGCCAGGGTATAGTGGCATCTTCATGACGTGGATTATATTATCGCACTAACAAACTCACTTAGGGTTGAAATCCCTAAGTTTTTAACCAAAACAACGTGCAATAATACCACCCGCAAGCAGACGAGTCTTATCGCAGTATAGTTGAGGATCGAATCCCAAGGGACAATGTTTTTAAGAATCTTTCTCTAGTCGAATCTAGTTGAATCAAGACTAATATTTAGAACAAGGTTGGTTGATATGAGTTTAATTAAACTAAATGCAAGGAAAGTAAAAGAACAGGATTAAAGGTTGATTAAAGATTAATGATGGAAATCACTGGGATGGTCTCAGGTTTCACCACCACTACTCATGCAATCACATCCAAACATCAAACATCCAGGCAAGATATAACCATTCAAATAGAGCTGCTGCAGAACCCCCCATACGGGCGTCAGGTTCGCGTAAGAATCACCTTAGGTATCAGATGTCCCATCACCATCCAGATCATATACTTACGGCTCCGAAGATACAGAAATCCAAATGAAGTTGTGGCCCCCCTATACAGGCGTCAGGCACACAGAAGCATCACCGTAGGCTAGATGGCTCATCACCACACGGATCATACACTTACGACCTCAAGGAATCCCATTCTATTTCTAGTTTGGGAGTCAACCACATTAATCGACATTCAAAACCTATGCATTGAAGTTATCACAACATAGGAAACGAACAAGATATATGCAAGCAGGTGATCAATCCACAAGCACTCCTCGATGATTAACAATGAAATGAAAGATTATACACATGCCAAGGAAAGTTTAAGAGTAAGATATGAAAGCATGGGCAGCGGGGCTAGTCCCCACACCCCAGCGAAAGTAAACTACTCACTCATGGTGAGAGAAACAAGAATAACAAGAGAAAGAGAGGATTCTGCCATGAGCATGGTGAAGAAGATGATCGCAGCTCCGTGGAGGAACGACCTTCTACACAAGGTCGAGTCAGATCTGGATGAGGAGGGAAGAACACCACGGAAGACGGGGCAGATCTTCTCTCTCCACCTTCTCTTTCTTCTCGTGGACCTTTCTCACAGCAGGAGGAGCAACTCGTGGATGAGATGGCGGCGTAGAAATGGCATAGACGCAGTAGATCTAGACCCAGATCTAGATCTAGATCTGAATGAGGTGGCTTGCAGATCTGTGTCTTCACTCCAGATCTGGGTGAACAGGCCGCAAAACCACCACGGGGGCATGTTCTTGGCTATGGAGATCGTCTCCTTAGGCCCAGGACAGACCTGTAGCCTAACGACGTCTAGAGATGATCCTTTGACTGACTGGAGTCGTGTTCTATTTATAGGCAGGCTGGGCTCTGACTTAGATTCGCGACCTTAGTACTTTCACAGCAGGTCACGGCTTCTTTGGGTAGCAGGTCGCGGTCTTTTTGCCACGGTCGCGTCTTTTTCCGCGGTCGCGGTCTTTTAGTCTTGATTGTTGTAGGTAACAGAGAGAACCTCTTGCAAACCATGTCGCCAATGTGATAGCAAGGAAAGGTGGAAGGCAGAGGTAGGGTTGCATTAGGGATGGAGTGGTGGCAAGCAGGCTGCGTAGTGGAGACGATATGCAGGCTGCAGAGGAGTCATGGTGAGGAAGGAGGCAGCCGTGGTGCAGCAGGTGTTCACGATCTGACTTAGGTGGAGAAGAAACCCGCGGTCGCGGTTTATTGGAGTCACGGTCGCAATTGCTTGCTTCTATGGGCGCGATGGTGGAAGGAAGTCTAGACCACGGGGAAGATCGCGATCTGAGTCACGATTAATTGAGGCCGCGATTCCCTTTTGTAGGTCACGGTTATGGTTGCTATTGAACCGTGGTTGGTAGAGGAATGATCACGATCATTTTTCCACGGTTGCGGCTAGTTGATATCACAGTCGCGGTTAGTAGACAGGTGGTGATCTTGGGTGAAGAGGAACACTGCGGGTGTGGTTATGGCAGCGGAGGGGAGACGCGGTTGTAGTGGGAAGAAATAGAGACGTGACCACAGAGGCAGGCCGCGATGGTGGATATGAAGCCAATGAAGTTAGAGGAAACCGCGATGGTGATGTTCGTGGTTGTTGCTGTTGCTTGATCGTGGGTGAAGGGAGGAGAAGCCGCGGAGGGTGGCAGAGTGTGGAGGTGATGGCAATCCACTGTGGTCGGTCGTGATTTTTGCAGGTTGCAGTGATGGGGTGGTTGGAGAGAACCACAGGCTCAGGGGGTGTAGAAGACACGACCGCGGTTGTTGGGAGGAAGTCCAGACCACGGGGAAGATCGCGAGCTGGGTCACGATTAGGTTAGGAGGAACCGTGGACAGTTATGGAAGATAATCGCGATCGCGGTATTTAGTAGATGGAACGCGGGTATTGTAGCCTCCAACAAAGGAAAAGGGACGCGCGTTAGGGAAAAGGAGGAAGGGCCCTCGTTGACCAGCCATTGACCAAAGCTAAACAAAGCCCAAAATTGGGAAATGGACCAAAACTCGGGCCCAATGCTCAATTTGACCTGCCAAAAATTATGTAAAAATCCAATTAAATCTGTGATAATTCAATTAAGCTCAATTACTCACATAATAGAAGGTATAGGTAATAAAAGCTCATTAAAGTAGTTAAGCTGAGTCATCTCACATATTAGAAGATAAAGCCAATAAAGGCGACTAATCAGGGTAAATTTGGGCCAAATGAGGCGATTGGACTCAAATGAATATGCATTCATCAAAATACCCCGAACTTAAACATTGCTCATCCTCGAGTAACACAAAATCTAAAACACTCGCCGGATGAATACTTTCAACTCGTGTGATTGCCTCCTCTTCGCATAAAGATTGTTTCTTTTTTGCATGGTATGACTAAGTGTCTCAACATCCTGAGATCACATAACACATTTTACCATATCTTCATTTCCAAGTTCATTTCCCAACATCACTTCCTCTCCCCTTTTTCCAAAATCAAGTATGTCAGAGAGTTTCGTAAGAGTCCAGAGATACCCACAGAACGACAAGTGTGCACCTTATCTGACACTGGTGTTTTTAAGATCAGGGAGGCGTTCATTATGCCTTTAGGTGGAAAAGGGAGTGAAGGGTGGTATGGAAGGAAGAAATAAATCTCTCCTCTATTTGACTTGAGATTTTTATTATATGATTTGCAATTTCATTGATTGCATTTTTTTTGGGTGTGAATCTCTCCTCTAGTCGACTCGAGATTGCATTTCTTTTTTTGTGCGCTTTGACATCTTTTCTTGGTGATACACCCCCATTTCGTAGCGAGGGGTATGGAAGAAGCATAAAGAGAGAGAGTGTGTGCCACCCCAAACTTAGGGTTTGGCACTATATTGGCTATTTTTGTTTGTTTTTGATGAACGGAGGGGTAAGAAGATGATAGAAGAAGTGTAGAAAAGAGTTCAGATCAGAATACAACTTGATTTACAATTCAGTGCACCGGGTCGTTCTCCTTATCATACTCTGCTCTAATAAAGACTTGATGAGGATCCAATGGAGATTCCATGCTATTGTTCCACTAGTCAGATAGGAAGCACAACGTGTTTGATCCCTCTCAGTTCGACAGATACTTGCCATATCTACTGATCATGATATTAGGATTCATAAGCTTCACACGGTGATTTCTAATCATTGGCTAGTTTCAGAAATTGTTCTCCTTGAGGCTTCGCTTTGAATAAGGAGGGTATACTGATTCAAAACTGGCTTTGATTGAAACAAAAGCATCAAAACTTCATCAAGTTTCTATACAAACAGGTATGAAAACTTTTGAAAATCTTGAAATTTTTTGAAAAATTTGCTCAAAATTGCAACAAAATTTCAATTATGAAATGTTAAGTCTGAAATGGATAGGAGAGGGTGGAAAGTAAAGTACATACCACCCACCCTCCACCCTGAACTTAGAAATTTGCTCATCCCGAGCAAGCTCTAAATCCGAGATGGAGGGGTAAACTCGTGCCGGTTGGTCCACCAGATGTGGTTGCATTCCTTTTGGTGACGCGTCCTCCATCTAAAATCTCAAAAATGGAAACTATCAGAACTTAAGACTGCATCTTGTGATGCCTTGTCTACCAGGTGCAAAATTTTCTAAAAACAAAACTAAAAGTAAAAGCTAAGTTAAAGATCGGGTTTCCTCCCGACAAGCGCCTTTGTTTTACGTTGATGGCTCGACGTGATTTCTTCAGTTTTCAGGTAGATATGTCGGTTTGGACAGATTCATCAATTCCTCAGTGCTGGTATCGACTGTGGTGAAATATCTCTTCAAGCGTTGTCCATTTGCCACAAAATCACCTGACTTCTCACTCCATAAGGTAAATGCACCATGTGGGTGGATGCTCTTGACAATGTATGGCCCAGACCATCGAGAACGGAGTTTTCATGGGAATAACTTCAGTCTTGAGTTGAAAAGCAGAACTTGGTCTCCCACTTGAATGTCCTTCCTCTTCAGATGACCATCATGCCAAAGTTTCGTGCATTCCTTGTAGATTTGTGCATTCTCATAAGCTGTCATTCGAAGTTCATCCAACTCTTGAAGTTGCAGAATCCTAGCTTCGCCGGCTTTCTTAATGTCAAAATTCAGCTATTTTATTTCCCACCATGCTTTATGTTCTAGTTCCACAGGTAGGTGACATGATTTTCCATAGATAAGTCTGAAGGGTGTTGTTCCAAGAGGAGTTTTGAACGCGATTCGGTAGGCCCATAAAGTGTCATTGATTTTCATTGACCAATCCTTTCGGTTGCGTCCTACTGTCTTTTCCAAGATAGCCTTGAGTTGACGGTTCGAAACCTCTACCTGCCCACTTGTTTTTGGGTGGTAGGGGGAAGCTACCTTGTGTGTTGCACCATATCTTCTCAACAATGCTTCAAAGCTTCTTTCCAGAAAATGAGAACCTCCGTCGGATATCACGGTTCGTGGGATTCCAAAATGGGGAAAGATAATATCTTTGAACATTTTAATGACGGGTTTTGAATTGCTAGTGACGGTTGGTATGGCCTCTACCCATTTAGAGACATAATCCACATCAACTAGGATGTAGGAAAATCCATGTGAGGATGGGAATGGGCCCAAGTAGTCCACTCCCCAAACATCAAAATCTCGACTTCTTGCTATAGATTAAGTGGCATCTCATCTCTTTTCGTAATGTTTCCCGTTCTCTGACACTTGTCACATGACAACACAAAGTTATAAGCATCTCTGGATATGGTTGGCCAAAAGAAACCACATTGCAAAACCTTCAAAGAAGTTTTCTTAGAACTCATATGGTCTCCGACTGGGCCTGAGTGGCATTGTTCTAAAATAAGTTGGGCTTCTTCCTCAGCGATACAATGTCTGTAGAGACCATCAACACATAGCTTGAAAAGGTACGGTTCATCCTAGTGATATTGCTTCACATCATGCATGAATTTGTTTAGAGCACTGCCAGTACACTCAGGGTGGATGACATCAGTGGCAATGTAGTTCACATAGTCTGAGTACCAAGGAGTAGCTTCTAAGACTTTCATAAGCTGGTCATCTGGAAGAGAGTCATTAATTGGTATATTCTCAGTTTCCATAGTGTGGATACGACTTAAGTGGTCTACTACAACATTTTCTGTGCCTCTCTTATCTCTAATCTCAAGATCAAATTCTTGCAATAAGAGAATCCATCTTATTAGCCTTGGTTTTACATCTTTCTTTTTTAGAAGATAACGAATAGCAGCGTGATCGGTGTAGACAATCACCTTTGAACCAATGAGGTAGGATCTAAACTTATCAAAGGCATATACAACTGCTAGGAGTTCCTTCTCAGTAGTTGCGTAGTTCCTCTGAGCTTCGTCAAGGGTCTTCGATGCATAATAGATGACATGATGTTTCTTCTCTATACATTGGCCCAGAACGGTGCCCACAGCGTAATCACTGGCATCACACATAATTTCGAATGGGTGATCCCAATCCGGGGCTTGAATGATGGGGGTTGTCATAAGGACATGCTTCAGGTTGTTGAAACTCTTGATACACTCTTCATCAAAATGGAAATCAGTGTCCTTCAGCAACAAGTTTGTCATGGGCTTGGTTATCTTGGAGAAGTCCTTGATAAACCTTCTGTAGAAGCCTGCATGACCAAGGAAAGCTCGAACTTCTCTTACATTGGTAGGGATAGATAGTTTGGAGATCACTTCGATCTTGGCCTTGTCCACTTAAATTCCTCGATTACTGACCCTATGGCCAAGGACAATGCCTTCTTTTACGATAAAGTGACATTTCTCCCAATTTAGCACAAGATGTGATTCTTCACATCGTTTGAGGACCAGGGAGAGGTGCTTCAGGCATGATTCGTACGAATCCCCATAAATAGAGAAATCATCCATAAAAACTTCCATAATGGTTTCAGTTAAACCAGCAAATATGGCTTCCATGCAGCGTTGGAAGGTTGCAGGAGCATTATAGAGTCCGAATGGCATCCTTCTAAAGGCGTATGTTCCAAAGGGGCAGGTAAATGTCATTTTCTCTTGGTCATCTGGATGTATAGGAATTTGATAGAATCCAGAGTAACCATAGAGATAGAAAAAGTATTCTTGGTGAGCTAATCGCTCTAAGACTTGATCTAGGAAAGGCATCGGGAAATGGTCCTTGCATGTGGCTTTGTTTAACTTCCTATAGTCGATGCACATCCTCCACCCGGTGACTGTTCGAGTGGGGATGAGTTCGTTATTTTCATTCCGTATCATAGTAGTGCCACCTTTCTTTGGAACGACATGCATAGGACTCACCCACAGTGAGTCAAATATCAGATAAATGATTCTGGTAGTGAGCAACTTGATAACTTCGTGGCGGACTACTTCCTTCATATTAGGATTCAACTTCCATTGATTCTCAACAGTCAGCTTGTGGTCTTCCACCATAGGGATTTTGTGCGTGCAAAGCGCTTGACTGACCCCGGTGAGATCGCTCATCTTGTAGCCGATAGCTTTCTTTCTTTCCTTTAATTCTTTCAGGAGTTTATCTTCTTGTTCGGTCGTTAGATCAGAATTTATAATAACTGGACAAACCTTGAGATCATCCAAAAACACATATTTAAGTCCCTTGGGCAGGGGCTTCATTTTAGGGGCTTCTGGCTTCTCACATGGCTCTTCAGATACATTCACAGCCTTGAGTTCCTCGAACTTAGCTTCAGGATCTTCTTCTATAGAGTCGAGGTGAAGGATACAATCCTTAACTTGTTCGTTGATGAAAATTTCAGCAGATGGGTTTGTTAGTGCCATTTCTAAAGGATCGTCTTGTTCATATTCCTCTTGTGTGAGGAGAGACATTTGCTCAATGCAGTCAATCAAATAGACTTCTTTCTGCATGTTCGGTCTTCGCATGCTTTCAAAAACTTTGAACTCGAGGGTTTCTTTCCCTAGTCTGAGCAACAAGGTCCATGCTTCAACGTCAATCAAAGCTCTTGTAGTGGTGAGGAATGGACGACCAAAGATAAGAGGGTATCTGGTGTATTCTTTTATGTCCATGATGACAAAGTCACAAGGGACATAAGAGTCTTTTCCAACCTTGATAGGGACATCTTCGATGATTCCCAAAGGAAGAATCATAGAGTTATCTGCAAGTTGAATGGTCATTCCAGTTGGGAGTAATTCTGCAAACCCTAGCCTCTTGCAAAGGCTAAATGGCATGATAGAAATGCTAGCACCGAGATCGGCTAATCCCTTCTTACATGAAGAGTCACCGATATGGAATGAAATCCCAAAGGATCTCGGGTCTTTCTGCTTCTTGGGCATCTTGCTCTGGATGATATGGGAAGTGGTTGTTGCTAGCTTAACAGTCTCATATTCTTTAGTTATGTACTTCCTTGTGAGGAGAGACTTTAAATACTTAGTCCAGGATGGTATCTCATCCAGCGCATCTAGAAAGGGTATATCTACATGAAGCTTCTTCATAGCTTCTTTAAACTGGTTGAATCGAGTATCGAACTTTGTCTGCTTCAAATGAGCTGGGAAGGGAGGACGGGGCTTGTATACTGGCACATCCAGCTCAAGTGTGTCTTCTTCCTCTGCAGCCAATGGTTCCTCCAATCTTGCTTTGTCTGTCTTATCAACGATTGGTTGTTCCTTTAGTTGAGACTCAGGTATTGTAGAGTCTTGGAGATTCACAATGTCATCATCATTTGTTGCCACTATTGGTATCTTAGTAGGGGGTTAGAATAGTCTTTTCCAGACCTGGTGGTGACATCCTTCAATTGCTCAGGATGTTTAGGATTGTTTTTGGGTTGTCCAGTAAAGACTCCAGCAGGTGGCTACATGCTAGCTGCAAGTTGAGCTAGTTGAGATTCAATAGCCTTCTAATGGGCTTGCTGGTTAGCTATCATAGTCTGCTGTGACTGCATCATCTTCTCAATAGCTGACAATTTGTCATCAGGAGAGATGGGACCGACTTGTTGCCCTTGTTGTTGCTGTTGATAGGGGACTTGGTTGGGGTTTTGAAAATGAGAATTGTTCTGATAATTGTTGTAGTTTCTATTCTGGAAGTTACCTCTGATGTTTCCTTGATTCCCAAAATTCTGTTGTTGGTTATACTGGATTCCTGGCGTGAAACGACCGTCTCACGAAAATAGGATTAACTAATGCGGAAGCGAATTATTTGCAGCGGATTACTGAAAATCACTGAAAATTTAAAACTTTTTGAAAAGAGATCCATTCACAGGAAAACTCTTTAACCATGAACCAAAGTATTTCAAATTCATCCTGGTTCACAAGTACACAACACGTGCCATTCCTTTTCAAGGATTACAACATTGACTGCCATGTTAACAAATATACACAAGCAGTATAAAAACTTCGAGACACTAAGACAAAACTCAGATTGATACATTTAAAACTCCGAGGACCTGAGAGTACAGAGACGACACATAGGACTACTATATATATGACTAGACAGACAATATTTCCACCTGAGATCTTAATGTTGTCCCTGCTGTTGCTGCTGCTCTTTCCCTGTTCTAGGGTTTCTACTCTGCCTTCCATGCATACCTAAAAAATGTTTCCCACGGGGGTGAGACAATTGAAAATTGCCCCAGTGAGAGATATAACTCTCCGCCAAAAACATTGTTATTGCAGTTTATTAAATTAAAACTGAGAATGGGATTACTTTTACATTATCAGGCAGAATTATTCATCATAGAACAGAATAAGATAATCTCCATTCTCAAGGAGGTCATTGCATCTACCCATGGTAGATAAGTAATTCATCTGTCTACTTTGCAGAGAATATAAAGAAACATAATTAACATTTAACTACTAAGGAATGCACAAAGAAAGGCAACATCAACCAATGAATATCCGTATTCAATCCTTAAGTAAACATGCTATACGGCTGATTACATTTTACAATCACACTTATGCTCTGAGGAGATGAGATATACCACTCATACTCCAACCGAATATTATGAAATCGCCTCGGTACCATACATAGGTCATCAAAAGAGCCGGATTCTTATGACCTCATCTGTCTCGGTCAGTATGAGACCACATGCAGGACATCTCGTGTCTCTGCTAACTAGCTAGCCAGGGTATTCTGGCACCTTCACTATAGAGTTACATCGTCAACTGCACTCTCATCACCAATCAAGATATTTCTTTTTTATCTCCTCGATCCGACATTAAGTATCATTGGGAGATTCGTGATACATCCATCCCGACATATTCATGAAGGATTGAGAGGTTTCTTGTTTACCTTCCAAAAATCTCTTCAAGAGGACGTAAGGATATTTTCACCCATTTACCCCCACATATTCAAAATATGTGCTCCGGGTTTTGCCGCGGGCACCCGTTTCACCATCACCTATTCCTGACGATGATGGATCTATGGTCAGAGCACTACATGAATAGATTTCACTTGATTTATTAAGTACATTCTCATATTCTTTTAGCATCAGCCAAGTTCTCAAACATAACTTATTACAACAATGCTATAAAGAGACATGTACTACTTTTATCAGATATTTATCAGTCTTTCAAAGACCCTGGGCACTCAGTCCCTCATTTCAATACTGGGAATTCTCATCCCTTCACATTCTCATCACCATAATCATATGGTTCTGGGTAATCAAACCCTTAACTCATCATTGAGCATTATTATACCTTTTTCAGGTAACTATCACCTTCAGGTCATCTGACCAAGGCATTCATGATACTTGTTACACAAGCATCACACCTGGCTCACAAGGCCATGAAATATCTTGTCACCTCTCACTAGGTAACAACTTACTCATGTGACTCATAAAAGTCCATGCATATTTCTTCTTTTACTAAGAAACAACAACATTAAGGCACATAATGCCAATCAACATTTATTATATAAATGTCATAGCTCAAACTAGATATATACATCACCTCATAATATCTATATGGTTATTAGGCATGATAACAGTCATACAAGATATTCATCACATCATGTGATGCAATAGTAACACCATTATTCCTCTACCAGGAATTAGGGTTTACTATCAAATAGGGCTTTTCATTCCCTTTACCCAAATTAGGGTTAGGGTTCCCCATTTCTCATTAATAAAGATTTCATGATCTCATTATCTGTCCAACCCTTAATACATTATTCCATACCTCTGGGGCATTCAAGAATATCATATTTGATTATTCTAGAACATTACTTTCATCATATAGCATTAATGATCATCAATTCAAGGTGTGAGTTCATTTCTCATCCTTATCATGGTATGATTATATCATACACATCATTTGGGCTTAACCCCATTCTCAAGGTACATTAATTAACACTCATCAAGGTGTAACAACTCATTACATTTCATTGTAATAGTTGAATAACACACTTCATATGTTTCTTACCCAATTATATTGGATTTGAAGTACATCAAGGCATATAAACCCTGAAATGCTGAATGTGATAACTATCATATCTTGATGTATCACTTTCTCATCATTTCAAACTCTGTTGAGTTATCCATCTTATCTTGTATTAAGGTATATCCCTCTTAATACATTCCATCACTAATCTCTTACCTTTAGCAAATAATGCAAAGGCCACACATTAGAATTGTACATCTATCTCACATGATATGGACTTATCTTAGTTTAAGGCATGACTTTATTATAAAGTTTCTTATAAACAATCACATTGATACATCGTCAACTAGGGTTTCTCATCACATATCTTATGTATCCTTCATCCAATTATATTGGACTTATAATCATATCAAGGTATACGATCATATGAGGTCACTTTCAAATCACCTCTAAATCAAGCATAGAGCACCACGGCCGTGCAACCAAGAACGGCCGTGCGAGGGGAAGCTATCACAGCCGTGCTACCTTGCACAGTCGTGCAAAGTGAAGCCACCACGGCCGTGCTACCTTACACGGTCATGCTACAGGAGATCACCTCATGAATCATATTCATGTAGGAATTCATGTTAACATTATCTCAATCTGATTAGGTCACATCAACCCTTCAATCAAGTACATACAACTATGATTAACATAGTGTACTAAGTCATTGATTCTACAAACAGTTAGGGTTCATCCCTTAATTGGCTCTAATCACTTAGGTACCATTAGGGTTTCAACCTTTGTACCTTCATTGATTATCATCACTAATCAACATTGGATCAATGGATCATTCATCATCTTGATTCTCAATAGATTCAATCACATTGGACCTCCATTACATAGGGTATCCAATTGAATTGGCCAATTGAATCTTCAATTGCAATAGGTACTCAATTAGGTTAATCAATTGGACCTTCAGTTTCATTAGGTTCTCCATTGGACTAACCAATTGAACCTTCTATTACATAACATAACTTGACCTTGAAACCACCTAGGTCTCCAAACGGTTTGAGACCGTTTGCCCAAGTAGGTGAAGACCGTTTGGCCAAGTAGGTGAAGATCGTTTGGCCAAGCAGGTGAAGACCGTTTGGCCAAGCAGGTGAAGACCGTTTGGCCAAGCAGGTGAATACCGTTTGGCCAAGCAGGTGAAGACCGTTTGGACAAGCAGGTGAAGGCCTTTTGCCCATCCAACCCTTGATTCTAGTGAAATTTCATCAAGGTTTGGTCTATTGAGTTGATCAACACATCAGCAGTTG
Organism: Alisma plantago-aquatica; assembly: GCA_963693085.1. NCBI lineage: Eukaryota > Viridiplantae > Streptophyta > Magnoliopsida > Alismatales > Alismataceae > Alisma > Alisma plantago-aquatica. The sequence continues at coordinate 282,763,410 of OY856414.1, read as the reverse complement.
GTTATAATATGATTTGGTACCTTTGGACCTTCAATTGATCAACTATACTTAACCCCAGACCTCCAAACGGTCTTGGGTGATTCCCAAACGGTCTTGAGACCGTTTGGGTGATCCCCAAACGGTTTTGAAACCGTTTGGGCTATCCAACCCAAAATCTCAAATTCACTCATTGGAAATTCAGCACTGATTTCAATTAGGGTTTGCCCAATTGATTAGCCTTCAACTCATGATTCCTTGGGAATTAATCCATAAAATTTGGTGAGTTAATAATAAACATCATTAGGAACAGTAATATCAAACGGTCAACGCTTGGTCAACCATCTCAAATGGTTTTGAAACCGTTTTCCCAAAAGTTCCAATTAATCAGGTTGAAGATCAGCACTTAATCCAATTAGGGATTACCTAATTGATTAGCCTTCAACTCATGATTCCGTTAGAATTAACCCCTCAAATTTGGTGAGTTATTAACCAACATTATTAGGAACAGGATTATCAAACGGTCAACCCTTGGTCAACTCCCTCAAACGGTTTTGAAACCGTTTTCTCCTAAATGGTTTGCAAACCGTTTGATCACTAAACAGTTTGGTGAAACCGTTTGGTTCCAACTTCCAAACCGTTTGCCCAAGATATTTGGGGAGGTGTGTTATTATGGTGAATTCATCATCATCAAGCTTCGTCCCTGAAGTTATAACAACTTCTGATTTCATGAATTAATCATTTTCAACCAGAAATTAATCAAGATATTGAAGGAATCATTGAAATTACAAGATTAATGGTTGAATAACAATGTAAAAGGGTTCAAGTAATAAAACCCGCCTCCAATTGAGCTCCAAAGCTCCATGTCCACGGAAACAATGGTGGATGCAACTCCTTTCAACATTCCATGGCTCGTCCTCAAGGTTTGAGTGAAAATGAATGGTTAGAATTGAAGAGGAGATCGAAATAGGAAGAAATCCATAATTTATTTTCGATTTCCACCATGGAATCAAGATGAATGAGGGTCAATAAGATTACCAACAGGTTGGGGCTCGTCCTCCTGTTTCTCCTAAGTCCCCTTGAGCTCATCCAAACCAAGGGAAGAAGAAAGGGCCGAAAAATCCTTTCAATTGATTTGGAAATGAAGTTTTTATAAAGGAAATTGAGGAGAGAGAAAACATTTTTAATTTCCCTCAACTCTCAAATTGGTGCCACATAAACCCCCTCACTCCCTTGTGTACGAAGGCACCTTCCTTTTCCTTTAATTCTCCTTCATTATCCTAAAATTAAAAGAAAAGAAAATTAAGCACCTTAATCATATAATACTAATATCCATAATGTGTGTGGATATTACTTTCCTTTATAATAAGGTGAGTGGAGTTTCACCTCCTTTAGATATTTTCATGCCTTATCTATGCAAAAGGACGTCTATCCTTATTCAAACTCAACCAATAACATTTTGGTTGAAGGCCCTTTAATTAATACATTCATTTTTTTGCCCTAAATTGAATTAGGGTTTCAATTAGGATTAGATCTTGATTATTTTAATATCAAGATTCTCTCTCCTCCAACTTAATTCAAATGAGGCGCCCCTCTCATTTTATCTGCTCCACATGATCCCAAGAAATAGTAGGGACCATTTAGAAGTGGTAAATTGCATATTGAACCCTAGGTTTTGGGTAAATTGCACATTACTCCAAAACTAGGTTTTAATGCACAAACATTGCTTTATCAGCTCTTTCTTGGTATTCAGGCTTCCATAAGCCATACCTCAACATAATTTTCACTCTCATGATGCTTCAACTCATGAGTAACATATTATCATGCACAATTTGCACTTAAACCCCTCAACTTGGGTAATTTGCACATTAGTCCAAAATAAGCAAACATTGCTTCAACATTGTCCAAACATGACCAAAATTGAAACATAAGCTCCTCATGAGCCCTAATTACTTTTCACAAGATAGTATTAAGCATATAATCATATTTCTTAATCAAAACACCTAGGGTTATAGTATAACCCAGGTCAGGGATGTTACAAATTATAAACCCCTAACAAGGATTTCATCCCCGAAATCCAGATAAAGGAAGACATATGTATTTCATGCATCATACTATCTAATCTTCACATAACATCTCCTTATTATGGAGACACCAAAAATCTTTGTTCAACAGAATGTGTTTCCTTTCAGGATTCTTATAGAATCAACACACAAGACACATGCTCCACTGTCCCCTTATCATAGACTGTGGAGTCAACTTTGTGTCACATAACACTTTTCTTGTTCATAGAGACATCTTACATTACTTATTAATATCATGTTTATGCAAAGCATAAACCCCTAACATATGATGTTCATATCATTTTATATAATTAGACTGATTTCATAGTCGACCACTCTAGGTAGCCAACCTAAACCATCTGATAACTCTCAGATACCAGAATCTCTTACCTTGGTATCAGTCACATGTGTTGGGAACACATCACATTCTCATATTCCTGTCATCATGAGGCATTACTTGTTACATATGTCTTTTTCTTGGAACCAAAGTCCAAGATAACTGATACTTTTCTAAGTATCCCTCACATGAACATATTTATCTTATGAACATCAAGTGTCCTAAGACCCACTTGATTGCCATTTCCCTAAAAGGAAAGAAAACAAGCATTCATATTCCTCTTATTATTTCATGTATTTTTAGCTATTCATGAACCATTTACTCTTTATCTCATCCTAGGTTCCTTGCCTTTAGCATTGGAATTTGTAAGGATTATTACATGTCATTATCCCTTTCTTTATTATTATCTAGCATGTTTATGATCATCTCATGATCTCATTACATTTCCCATGTCCTCATTATGGGAAAGATCTTTATTATGCTGGAAGCATTATTGAACAGGGTCCATCTCCCTCATTCTTATTCTTGTCTTATGAGGAGTACATTTTTAGTTCCTCATACAACATGCTCATATGAGATTATCTCAAGCTTCTCTTTCTTATGCATGAGATATGACACATTTATTCATTCCAGATTTCTGATTTCATGATACTCATTAGATTGTCTCAGAATGACTACTTGATCAGAGTAATCAAAAAGACAACAATCTAAGAGTTTCCATACCCACTTTATCATCAATAGTTGTATACCTAGCCAGGGTTTACAAGTACTGTGATCAAGTAGTATGCACTTTGTCTAATATCGTATTCCTTGCTTTTATTATAAGCATAAAATTTAACATCCCTGGATTTTATCCAGGCATATCTTCTATAACTCTTCCTCTTTCATAGAGGTAAGACCAATATAGAGCATTTAAAAGAATACTGAACATAATTCAAATTCTATTTCTCATCATTTATTCCCTATATAGCAACCAATAGGGAAAACAAAATCAACAATCCAATTTTTTTTCTATAACAAAACGGGTTTAGTGTATTCGACATGTACACATTAATAGCATACCTTTTCCTCATATCATGGTCTTATTAGTCTTATTACTGATGCAAAAACTAAGCCATGGGATCTTACAGGTGAAAGGTTAAGACCTTTGCACTTACTTAATGGCTACTGCCCTGGTACACTAGGCATTTATTGCACTATTAGTACCAAAAACTTTGGCTTTTTTTCTTCCCAAAACCATTAAGAAAATGTCTCTAGAATTATAGAGACTATTCCCTACTTCTTAGCTTATTGCCCTTCCTTGAGCACTTCCATCATAGATTTATTATCTGACTAAACTCATGGCAGAGTCTACTTTCTTGCCATAAGTTAATATTTTCCATATTTTCCCTTGTTCCAACATGACTAAGTCATTTAAGAACTCTTTTAAAGCTCAAGCTTTCTATATTAAGGACTGATAACCTAGATCGTAAGGCTAGTATCCAGTCCACTTATATGCATTACTGTTGCCCCAACCTTCCCAACAAGAGCATGATCATAGGATTCTCTATCCTGATAAGGTCTTAATGGGGATTCTTAGACACTCATTCTATTCTTGCCTGATCCCTTGCACCTCTTCTTGGTGCAACAACATTGCTCCCAACAATGTGTTCCTTGTGTTCTCCAATCATTTTAACTTTTACCCTTTCTCTTCACAAGCAGAAATCATTATAGGGTATACTGGAGGACACTATCACAGACTCGATACCTTAGTCCTATGTCTCTGTAGAATCAGTGAACCTAGAGCTCTGATACCACTAAATGAAACGACCGTCTCACGAAAACAGGATTAACTAATGCGGAAGTGAATTATTTGCAGCGGATTACTGAAAATCACTGAAAATTTAAAACTTTTTGAAAAGAGATCTATTCATAGGAAAACTCTTTAACCATGAACCAAAGTATTCCAAATTCATCTTGGTTCACAAGTACACAACCTGTACCATTCCTTTTCAAGGATTACAACATTGACTGCCCTATTAACAAATATACACAGGAAGTATAAAAACTTCGAGGCACTAAGCCAAAACTCAGATTGATACATTTAAAACTCTGAGGACCTGAGAGTACAGAGACGACACATAGGACTACTATCTATATGACTAGACAGACAATATTTCCACCTGAGATCTTAATGTTGTCCCTGTTGTTGCTGCTGCTCTTTCCCTATTCTAGGGTTTCTTCTCTTCCTTCCATGCATACCTAAAAAATGTTTCCCATGGGGTGAGACAATTGAAAATTGCCCCAGTGAGAGATATAACTCTTCGCCAAAAACATTGTTATTGTAGTTTATTAAATTAAAACTGAGCAGGGGATTACTTTTACATTATCAGGCAGAATTATTCATCATAGAACAGAATAAGTTAATCTCCATTCTCAAGGAGGTCATTGCATCTACCCATGGTAGATAAGTAATTCATCTGTCTACTTTGTAGAGAATATAAAGAAACATAATTAACATTTAACTACTAAGGAATAAACAAAGAAATGCAACATCGGCCAATGAATCTCCATATTCAATCCTTAAGTAAACATGCTATATGGCTGATTACATTTTACAATCACACTTATGCTCTGAGGAGATGAGATATACCTCTCATACTCCAATCGACCATTACAAAATCGCCTCGGTACCATACATAGGTCATCAAAAGAGTCGAATTCTTATGACCTCATCTATCTCAGTCAGTACGAGACCACATGCAGGACATCTCCTATCTCTGCTAACTAGCTAGCCAGGGTATTCTGGCACCTTCGCTACAGAGTTACAGCATCAACTGCACTCTCATCGCCAATCGAGAGATTTCTTGTTTATCTCCTCGATCCGACATTAAGTATCATTGGGAGATTCGTGATACATCCATCTCGACATATTCATGAAGGATTGAGAGGTTTCTTGTTTACCTTCCAACAATCTCTTTAAGAGGACGTAAGGATATTTTCGCCCATTTACCCCCACATATTCAAAATATGTGCTCCGGGTTTTGCCGCGGGCACCCGTTTCACCATCACCTATTCCTGATGATGATGGATATATGGTCAGAGAACTACATGAATAGATTTCACTTGATTTATTAAGTACATTCTCATATTATTTTAGCATCAGCCAAGTTCTCAAACTTAAATTATTACAACAATGCTATAAAGAGACATGTACTACTTTTATCAGATATTTATCAGTCTTTCAAAGACCCTGGGAACTCAATCCCTCATTTCAATACTGGGAATTCTCATCCCTTCACATTCTCATCACCATAATCATATGGTTCTGGGTAATCAAACCCTTAACTCATCATTGAGCATTATTATACCTTTTTCAGGTAACTATCACCTTCAGGTCATCTGACCAAGGCATTCATGATACTTGTTACACAAGCATCACACCTGGCTCACAAGGCGATGAAATATCTTATCACCTCTCACTAGGTAACAACTTACTCATGTGACTCATAAAAGTCCATGCATATTGCTTCTTTTACTAAGAAACAACAAAATTAAGGCACATAATGCCAATCAACATTTATTATATAAAGTTTCACAGCTCAAACTAGCTATATACATCACCTCATAATATCTGTATGGTTATTAGGCATGATAACAGTCATACAAGATATTCATCACAGCATGTGATGCAATAGTAACACCATTATTCCTCTACCAGGAATTAGGGTTTACTATCAAATAGGGCTTTTCATTCCCTTTATCCAAATTAGGGTTAGGGTTCCCCATTTCTCATTAATAAAGATTTCATGATCTCATAATCTGTCCAACCCTTAATACATTATTCCATACCTTTGGGGCATTCAAGGATATCATATTTGATTATTCTAGAACATTACTTTCATCATATAGCATTAATGATCATCAATTCAAGGTATGAGTTCATTTCTCATCCTTATCATGGTATGATTATATCATACACATGATTTGGGCTTAACCCCGTTCTCAAGGTACATTAATTAACACTCATCAAGGTGTAACAACTCATTACATTTCATTGTAATAGTTGAATAACACACTTCATATGTTTCTTACCCAATTATATTGGATTTGAAGTACATCAAGGCATATAAACCCTGAAATGATGAATGTGATAACTATCATATCTTGATGTATCACTTTCTCATCATTTCAAACTCTGTTGAGTTATCCATCTTATCTTGTATTAAGGTATATCCCTCTTAATACATTCCATCACTAATCTCTTACCTTTAGCATATAATGTAAAGGCCACACATTAGAATTGTACATCTATCTCACATGATATGGACTTATCTTAGTTTAAGGCATGACTTTATTATAAAGTTGCTTATAAACAATCACAATGATACACCCTCAACTAGGGTTTCTCATCACATATCTTATGTATCCAAGAATGGTTGTGTGAGGGGAAGCTACCACGGCCGTGCTACCTTGCACGATCGTGCAAAGTGAAGCCACCACGGCCGTGCTACCTTACACGATCGTGCTACAGGAGATCACCTCATGAATCATATTCATGTATGAATTCATGTTAACATTATCTCAATCTGATTAGGTCACATCAACCCTTCAATCAAGTACATACAACTATGATTAACATAGTGTACTAAGTCATTGATTCTACAAACAATTAGGGTTCATCCCTTAATTGGCTCTAATCACTTAGGTACCATTAGGGTTTCAACCTTTGTACCTTAATTGATTATCATCACTAATCAACATTGGATCAATGGATCATTCATCATCTTGATTCTCAAGAGATTCAATCACATTGGACCTCCATTACATAGGGTATCCAATTGAATTGGCCAATTGAATCTTCAATTGCAATAGGTACTCAATTAGGTTAATCAATTGGACCTTCAGTTTCATTAGGTTCTCCATTGGACTAACCAATTGAACCTTCTATTACATAACATAACTTGACCTTGAAACCACCTAGGTCTCCAAATGGTTTGAGACCGTTTGCCCAAGTAGGTGAAGACCGTTTGGCCAAGTTGATGAAGACCGTTTGGCCAAGCAGGTGAAGACCGTTTGGCCAAGCAGGTGAAGACCGTTTGGCCAAGAAGGTGAAGACCATTTGGCCAAGTAGGTTAAGACCGTTTGCCCATCCAACCCTTGGATTCTAGTGAAATTTCATCAAGGTTTGGTCTATTGAGTTGATCAACACATCAGCACTTGGTTATAATATGATTTGGTACCTTTGGACCTTCAATTGGTCAACTATACTTAACCCCAGACTTCCAAACGGTCTTGGGTGATTCCCAAACGGTCTTGAGACCGTTTGGGTGATCCCCAAATGGTTTTGAAACCGTTTGGGCTATCCAACCCAAAATCTCAAATTCACTCATTGGAAATTCAGCACTGATTTCAATTAGGGTTTGCCCAATTGATTAGCCTTCAACTCATGATTACTTGGGAATTAATCCATAAAATTTGGTGAGTTAATAATCAACATCATTAGGAACAGTAATATCAAACGGTCAACGCTTGGTCAACCATCTCAAATGGTTTTGAAACCGTTTTCCCAAAAATTCCAATTAATCAGGTTGAAGATCAGCACTTAATCCAATTAGGGATTACCTAATTGATTAGACTTCAACTCACTATTCCTTTGTAATTAACCCCTCAATTTGGTGAGTTTTTAACCAACATTATTAGGAACAGGATTCTCAAATGGTAAACCCTGTGTCAACTCCCTCAAACGGTTTTGAAACTGTTTGCTCCTAAACGGTTTGCAAACGGTTTGATCACCAAACGGTTTGGTGAAACTGTTTGGTTCCAACTTCCAAACCGTTTGCCCAAGATATCTGGGGAGGTATGTTCTTATGATGATGTCATCATCATAAAGCTTCGTCCCGGAAGTTCTAGCAACTTCTGATTTCATGAATTAATCAATTTCAACCAGCAATTAATCAAAATATTGAAGGAATCATTGAAATTACAAGATTAATGGTTGGATAATAATGTAAAAGGGTTCAAGTTATAAAACCCACCTCCAATTGAGCTCCAAAGCTCCATGTCCACGGCAAAAATGGTGGATGCAACTCACCCGGTTCTACTTGACTAAGCCCCGTGCTCGTCCAAGGGGGTTTCTCCTAAGTCCCCTTGAGCTCATCCAAAGCAAGGGAAGAAGAAAGGGCCGAAAAATCCTTTCAATTGATTTGGAAATGAAGTTTTTATAAAGGAAATTGAGGAGAGAGAAAGCATTTTTTATTTCCCTCAACTCTCAAATTGGTGCCACATAAACCCCCTCACTCCCTTGTGTATGAAGGAACCTTCCTTTGCCTTTAATTCTCCTTCATTATCCTAAAATTAAAAGAAAAGCAAATTAAGCACCTTAATCATATAATAGTAATATCCATAATGTGAGTGGATATTACTTTCCTTTATAATAAGGTGAGTGGAGTTTCTCCTCCTTTAGATATTTTCATGCCTTATCTATTCAAAAGGACGTCTATCCTTATTCAAACTCAACCAATAACATTTTGGTTGAAGGCCCTTTAATTAATACATTCATTTTTTTGCCCTAAATTGAATTAGGGTTTCAATTAGGATTAAATCTTGATTATTTTAATATCAAGATTCTCTCTCCTCCAACTTAATTCAAATGAGGCGCCCCTCTCATTTTATCTGATCCACATAATCCCAAGAAACAGTAGGGACCATTTAGGAGTGGTAAATTGCATATTGAACCCTAGGTTTTGGGTAAATTGCACATTACTCCAAAACTAGGTTTTAATGCACAAACATTGCTTTATCAACTCTTTCTTGGTATTCAAGCTTCCATAAGCCATACCTCAGCATCATTTTCACTCTCATGATGCTTCAACTCATGAGGAACATATTATCATGCACAATTTTCACTTAAACCCCTCAACTTGGGTAATTTGCACATTAGTCCAAAATAAGCAAACATTGCTTCAACATTGTCCAAACATGACCAAAATTGAAACATAAGCTCCTCATGAGCCCTAATTACTTTTCACAAGATAGTATTAAGAATATAATCATCTTTCTTAATTAAAACACCTAGGGTTAGAGTATAACCCAGGTCAGGGATGTTACATGGCGGGCCTCATTGTTGATTATTTGAACCAAGTTGTCGCGAGTTCTCCGCTCTAGAAGGATTTCCATATTGAAAACCTGGATGGTTCCTATTTTGATTCGGATTATAGTACCCTTGACCAAGGATAGTGTTGAAAACATTCAGATTTTTCATTTGACCATTATCTCCTTGGGCACATGTATTGCTCAAAACAACATCATAGAGAATGTTACAAGCTAGAGTAGAATGTTCAGTTCCTTTACATGATTCACAGAAGAGTGAAGCTGACTTAAATTGCTCTTGTTGTCGAGGGGGTGAATGTCTTCTTTCATAAGCTGCGAGAGATGATTCTAGATGGTCTTGTTTGGCGACTAGGAGTTTGAGAGATTCAGCGATAGACTTGTACTCGGGTGTTGCTTCGGCCATAGCTACCTTCAGTACTCCTTTGCCAACAGGTCTACCCCAGTTGGCTTGGTTTTCATATCCAAGGGTGACAACCTTCCATGCGCTATCATAACTCTGACGCATGAAGTTTCCTCCAGACGAGGAATCCAAAAACCTCTTGATATCATCATCCACACCTCTATAAAAGATTTTAATGAGTTGATTCTTTGGAATGCCATGATGTGGACACTTGTGTAGAAGTTCTTTCTATGTTTCCCATGCTTCAGCTAGGGATTCTCCAGGGACCTGGGTGAATTGTGTTATTCGGCCCTTGATTTCATAGGTGAGAGAAGGTGGATAAAACTTTTCCAGAAAAAGATTTTGAAGTTGTTCCCAAGTGGTGATGGGTTTGCATTGCAAGGAGTTATACCAACTCATGGCTTTATCGGCCAGAGAGTATTTGAAGAGACGGAGTCTGATGGCATCATTCGTGACTCCATTTTTCTTCGTCATGGAGGAGGTTGCACATATGATGGGTTTGCACAAACTCACTTAGGGTTGAAATCCGTAAGTTTTTAACCAAAACAACGTGCAATAATACCAACCGCAAGCGGATGGGTCTTATCACAGTATAGTTGAGGATCGAATCCCAAGGGACAACATTTTTAAGAATCTTTCTCTAGGCGAATCTAGTTGAATCAAGACTAATATTTAGAACAAGGTTGGTTGATTTGAGTTTAATTAAACTTAATGCAAGGAAAGTAAAAGAGCAGGATTAAAGGTTGATTAAAGATTAATGATGGAAATCACTGGGATGGTCTTGGGTTTCACCACCACTACTCATGCAATAACATTCAAACATCAAATATCCAGGCAAGATATAACCATTCAAATAGAGTTGATGCAGAACCCCCCATACGGGCGTCAGGTTCGCATAAGCATCACCTTAGGTATCAGATGTCTCATCACCATCCAGATCATATACTTACGGCTCCGAAGATACAGAAATCCAAATGAAGTTGTGGGCCCCCTATACAGGCGTCTGGCACACAGAAGCGTCACCGTGGGCTAGATGGCTCGTCACCACACGGATCATACACTTACGACCTCAAGGAATCCCATTCTATTTCTAGTTTGGGAGTCAACCGCGTTAATCGACATTCAAAACGTAAGCATTGAAGTTCTCGCAACATAGGAAACGAACAAGATATATGCAAGCAGGTGATCAATCCACAAGCACTCCTTGATGATTAACAATGAAATGAAAGATTATATACATGCCAAGGAATGTTTAACAGTGAGATATGAAAGCATGAACAGCGGGGCTAGTCCCCGCACCCCAGCGAAAGTAAACTACTCTCTCATGGTGAGAGAAACAAGAATAAGAAGAGAAAGAGAGGATTCTACCATGTGCATGGTGAAGAAGATGATCGCAGCTCCGTGGAGGAACGATCTTCTACACAAGGTCGAGGCAGATCTGGACAAGGAGGGAAGAACACCACGATAGATAGGGCAAATCTTCTCTCTCCACCTTCTCTTTCTTCTCGTGGACCTTTCTCACAGCAGGAGTAGCAGCTCGTGGATGAGATGGCAGCGTAGAAATGGCGTAGACGCAACAGATCTAGACCCAGATCTAGATCTAGATCTGAACGAGGTGGCTTGCAGATATGAGTCTTCACTCTAGATCTCGGTGAACAGGACACAAAACCACCACAGGGGTAGGTTCTTGGCTATGGAGATCGTCTCCTTAGGCCCAGGACAGACCTACAGCCTAACGACATCTAGAGATGATCCTTTGACTGGATGGAGTCGTGTTCTATTTATAGGCAGGCTGGGCACTGACTTAGATTTGCGACCTTAGTACTTTCACAGCAGGTCGCGGCTTCTTTGGGCAGTAGGTCGCGGTCTTTTTGCCACGGTCACGGCTTTTGCCGCGGTCGCGGTCTTTTAGTCTTGATTGTGGTAGGTAACGGAGAGAACCTCTTGCAAACCATGTCACCAATGTGATAGCAAGGAAAGGTGGAAGGCAGAGGTAGGGTTGTGGTAGGGATAGAGTGGTGGCAAGCAGGCTGCGTAGTGGAGACGATCTGCAGGCTGTAGAGGAGTCACGGTGAGGAAGAAGGAGGCAGCCGCGATGCAACATGTGTTCACGATCTGACTTAGGTGGAAAAGAAACCCGCGGTCGTGGTTTACTGGAGTCACTGTCGCGATTTCTTGCTGCTATGGGCGCGATGGTGGAAGGAAGTCCATACCGCGGGGAAGATCGCGATCTGGGTTGCGATTAGTTGAGGTCATGATTCCCTTTTGCAGGTCACGGTTATGGTTGTTGCTGAACCGCGGTTGGTGGAGGAATGATCGTGATCATTTTGCCGAGGTCGCGGCTAGTTGATACCGCGGTCGCGTTAGTAGATAGGTGGCGATCTTGGGTGAAGAGGAACACCGCGGGCGCGGTTATGGCAGTGGAGGGGAGACACGGTTGCAGTGGGAAGTAACAAAGACACGACCACAAAGGCAGGCCGCAATGGTCGATATGAAGCCAATGAAGTCGGAGGAAACCACGTTGGTGATGTTTGTGGTTGTTGCTGTTTCTTGATCGTGGGTGAAGGGAGGAGAAGCCACGGAGGGAGGTAGAGTGTGGAGGTGATGGTGATCCGCTGTGGTAGGTCGCGATTTTTGCACGTCGCGATCCTTGTAAGGTTGCGGTGATGGGGTGGTTGGAGAGAACCATGGGCTCAGGGGGTGTAGAAGACACGATCGCGTTTGTTGGGAGGAAGTCCAGACCGCGGGGAAGATCATGAGCTGGGTCGCAATTAGGTTAGGAGGAACCACGGACAGCTGTGGAAGATAACCGCGATCGCGGTATTTAGTAGATGGAATGCGGTATTGTAGCCTCCAACAAAGGAAAAGGGTCGCACGTGAGGGAAAAGGAGGAAGGGCCCTCGTTGACCAGCCATTGACCAGAGCTAAACAAAGCCCAAAATTGGGAAATGGACCAAAACTCGGGCCCAATGCTCAATTTGACCTGCCAAAAATGATGTAAAAATCCAATTAAATATGTGATAATTCAATTAAGCTCAATTACTCACATAATAGAAGGTATAGGTAATAAAAGCTCATTAAAGTAGTTAAGCCGAGTCATCTCGCATATTAGAAGATAAAGCCAATAAAGGTGACTAATCAGGGTAAATTTGGGCCAAATGAGGCGATTGGACTCAGATGAATATGCATTCATCACTTCTCTATAGAGCTACAGTGGTGGCTGCACTCTCTTCACAATCGGGAGATTTCGTGTTTACCCCCATCGATCCAGCATTAACATCATCAGAAGATTTGTGATACATCCATAGCAAAACATACAATGAAGGATTGAGATGTTTAATGTTTATCTTCCATCTATTCCCCCATTAGGACGTAAGGATATTTTCACCCATCGAACCCCGCATATTCAAAATATGTGAACTCCCGGTGATCTCGTAAGAAAACCTGTTTCACCATCACCAACTAGTGACGATGATGGATCTATGCTCGGAGCACTACATGAATAGCTTTTACTTGATTAATTAAGTACATTATCATATTCTTTTAGCATCAGTCAAGTTTTCAACATAACTTATTAGGACAAATTCTATAAAGAAACATGTACTATTTTCATCTGTTATTTCTCAATCTTTAAAAGACATTGGGATCTCAATCCCTCATTTCAAACTCAATGCCATAAACTTATGGTTCTGGGTATTCATACCCTTAGCTCATCACTAAGCACTGTTACCACTTTTTCAGGTAACCATCAACTTCAGGTCATCTGACCAAGGTACACATGATACTTGCTACACAAGCATCTTATCTGGCACTTGAGGCCCATTAACTCTCTTGTTACCACTTACTAAGCAACAAGACATATTATGGAACACAAGGCCCAATAAATAGTTTCAATAAATAACGCATCATAGCTCATACCTAGCTATGTTCATTATCTCAGGATACCTGCATGGTTAGCACATATGATTATAGATATAACAATCATGTTTCAGTTCCATGCTATTCCAGAGGAACACCTCTATTCCCTTACCAGGGTTAGGGTTTCCCATTTCATTTCAAATAGGGTACTCATCCCCTTTGTTCAATTAGGACCAATGATTCATCATTTCATTGTCCAAGATTAGAGTTTCACACTATATAGTATAATCCAAAATTAGGGTTTCACACACACCTTCACCCTATTTAGAATTAGAATTCACTATTCACATCACATCACCCTAAATTAGGGTTTATATTCAATAACCCACAATTAGGGTTTACTATTCATCCTAATTAGGGTTTTACATTAAAATACCCTGAATTAGGGTTACTCATGTCATTACTCTGAATTCATATCACATTATCCTCCTAGATTAGGGTTTCACTCAGAATTGCCCTAAATTAGGGTTTGAGTTCATCAATTAACTCAATTAGGGTTTTATGATCTCCTCCTTAAGTATCATACCCTAATTGTATACCTTACTCATTTTGAATGTGTTAGACTTGATTGTTACATGATTATTTTTCATGTATGAATCTCTCTCTCTCATCCTCCTCTAGGATGTCCACAAGATTTGATCAATTGAACCTTCAATTACATGAGGTATCCAATTGAATTAACCAATTAAATCTTCAATTACATTAGATATCCAAATGGATTAACCATGTTGAACCTCAAACGGTTTTGGTTACTTAGACCCTAAACGGTCTTGGTCTTTCAAAATTCAAATGGTTTGAAACCGTTTGGGCACATTGCCCTTGAAACCGTTTAAGTAAGAATGTATTGAAACCGAATGGGCTTGGGTCTCCAAACGGTTTGGGATCATTTAGACCCAAACGGTCTTGAGACCGTTTGGACTCAAATGGTCTTAAGACCATTTGGTCCAAACCCTCTCAAAACTAAAAGGACCAAAGAGTCTTTCAACACTTAACCGATCCAAGGTTTTCAACAAAGAACTGCCTATCAATTGATTCCTTGATTCATTCATCAGTTGAACTATTGAATCATCCTTCAATTGGACCATAAATTAGGGTTTTGAACCCAATTGAACTAGGTTTTATAATCAGGAAAATCATCAATTAGGGTTTTGAAATTGAGGAACCATCAATTGTTAACATTGTGGAACTAACCCAATTGAAAACAATGACTCATCATCAAGTTATGATATGAACTGACTTGAAACGGTCTTGAGGTCATTTGGATGACCTCCAAACAGTTTTGAGGTCATTTAGATGACCTATAAACGGTCTTGAGACCATTTGCCTCATCATTCATTAAAATTTGTGAAATCCAATTAGGGTTTGCATCATTGGATTGATCATCAAATTAACTATTGATTGCACTTCAAATTGATATCTCTAACTTTTCAATTACTCAACCATACTCAATTGTAGACCTCCAAACGGTCTTGGTTGACCTCCAAACGGTCTTGAGACCATTTTGGGGTGACCTCCAAACGGTCTTGAGACTGTTTGGGCAAATCAACCCAAACTTTAAGTCAAACAATTATAACTTCAACACTTAACCCGATTAGGGTTTCTAATTGGAGGATTGTCCATATATTGAATTAATCAATTAAATCCATTAGATCATCTTCCAACACTTACTAGGGTCCTAACCTCAAACGGTCAACCCATCCAAATGGTCAACTCATCTAAATGGTTTGGGGCCCAAACCTCCAAACGGTTTGGTGAAACTGTTTTGACCAAACTCTTAAAACCGTTTGCAATGAAAACTTGTTGGAAAGTGTGCCTAAGATTATGTTATCATAATCAAGCTTTAGTCCATCTAAAACTACTACCATTATCATGGTAATTGCATCAATTAATCAAAGGAATTTCATGAAGAGCAATTGAACATAATTGATTGAGAAATTGAATTCAATAACAATGAATAGGGGTTCAAGTTATATAACCCGCCTCCAATTGAGCTTCAAAGCTTGTAGCTTCACGTCAACAATGGTGGAAGGAGGTTTTTCACACCACAAGGTTCGTTCCTCAAGCTTTTGAGTGAAAAGGGATGGTTAGAAATGAAGATGGAATCGAAATAAGAAGAAATCATGCATTGATTTGTGATTTCCACCATGAAATCAAGATGAACGAAGGTCAAGAAGCTTACCAGCAGGTTGGGGGTCGTCTTCCTGCTGTCCCTACCTTCCTTGATCATTTTTGCAAGCAAAGAGAAGAAGTGGATTCGAAAATGTCCTTGGTTTGAGTGGTAAAGGGTGTTTTTATAAGAAAATCAATGAGAGAGAAAATGCCTCATGCAAATCCTTTAAATCCGAAATTATTGCCACCTCCTCTCCCTTAGTTCCTGGCATTCAGAGGTACCTTTATCTCCACCGAACTCCCTTCCATTATCCATGAATTAAGGGAAAAGAAATTAAGCACCTTAACCTTTATAATATTAATATCCATAAGTGAGTGGATAATTCTTTTTAGTTTCTTAATGTGAGTGGGTTCTCTACTCACGTTGTTCTTTCATTTGCCTTTGCAAGGCAGAAGGACGTCCATTTATGTGGATTTCAACCAACACAAATTTGATTAAAGAGAAATTTATTTAATATAATTATTTTTGCATTATTTCAATTATGCTTAAATCTTAATTATTTTAATATCAAGATTCTCTCTCCTTCAAAGTAGCTCAAATGAGATGCCCCTCTCATTTTATTGCCTCTACAAGATGTCAAGAATATTAAGGACCTTATTGAAGTGGTAAATTGCATATTGAACCCTGGGTTTTGGGTAAATTGCACATTACACCAAAACTAGGTTTTAATGCACAAACATTGCTTTATCAGCTCTTTCTTGGTATTCAGGCTTTCACTAGCCATACCTCTGCATCATATTCATTCCCATGATGCTTCAACACATGAGGAACATATTATCATGTACAATTTCCAATTTAACCCCTTAACTTGGGTAATTTGCACTTTAGTCCAAACAAGTAAAACATTACTTTCAACATTATTCAAAATGGACTAATATTAAAATATAAGTTCCTCTTGAGCCTTAATTACCTTTCAAAAGATAACATAAAGCATATAATTATGTTTCTTAATCAAAACACCTAGGGTTAAAGTATAACCCAGGTCAGGGATGTTACACCTACATGAAGGGTCCCTTCCCAGGGTAGGAGAAAACTATCACTTGATAGTAATAGAGGTCACAAAATGTTCTTGCATCCAAGGTTTATACCACCATGTATATGCATAGCTCCTATCATGCTACCTATGAATGTGTCTAGCAAGTAGACAAATATTAAACCATTCTAAGTTCCTTGGTATGTCATACGTGTTCATCATTCTTCCAAGTTGGACCAATTTCATACATACATATGTCACCAATTTTTGTGAGTGGTTCATCAATCATATATCTCAGTTCAAGTGGGGTTTCCTCCACATTCCAACACATGGGGGGTGACATACTTAAATACTATGAACCACTTCAACCTCGTGAGCATTATGTGCACCTAGGTACCTTTACTTCCCTTCTTGGGTTTAGGAACCCCAAGTTCACCCCTTATACATCGGGTGTCTAAACTACATGCTCGGTTACTCAAACATATACCAAACCCATACATGATAGGGAATATACTTCCCCTTCCACATGAACAACCCTTAGAGTACTACACAAGGATAACCAAATGGGTGTGAGGCCTCACAACTTCTTATCATACCATACTTATTTAGGGTCTTTGGAACTCTCTTTCCTACACCTAAAAGGTAGGCTCTTATATCATCTATACGTTTGTTCAGGAAGCCTCTTTCTCATTTCTAAGGTTTAGTTCCTATGAAGACATCCAAGGTACGACAAGCCTCTAAGGATCATGCATGAGAAAACCACATACATCTACTTAGGGTCATCTATTCTAGGCCACACTATACCAAACTTCTCATGATTCCTCATGTCTCGAAGTCTAGGCCTCCAACCTTCTTCGTCGGGATCTCACCCTCTCTCTAGAGCTAACCCTATAACTGGTCCTACCACTGGAGGTTCTCTCTCAGAATATGGGTCAAGCTCTTAAGGATACACATCTATCCCTACCTAGGTCAAACATACTATCAAAACTTATATCCGACCAAGATCATGCTAAGCTCTACATGCCTATCTCATAAACTATCAAGCATAACCCTTTTGGCTTAGGTCTAAAACTTACTGCCAATCTTGTTGTTGCTGACTCCTCTGTAGGTACGTGCCTCTTTCCTATTCATATATTCCCGTTAGGGTTCATATACAGTCACCACCAACCTTCTCAATGAGGGAGCTATCACTCACCCTTAACAAGCATGACCCACCCAAGATCGGGTCACCAAAAGGCACTAGGGGTCAAACAACCACACATAGTATGTTTCTCATGCATACTCAAAGCCTTTATGTAAAGAATGTATGTCTAACCCACATACTCGCATGCATGGAAAACTAAGGTATCCAAATCATCATGTTCTCTCTTTCTCTAACTACTGCTTAAGGTTTTGGGCTGTGCATCGTCCTCAGAGGATACATCAGGTCTCTTCCTCTTCCTAGAGTATTCTTCCTCCAATGCTATCCCCCTCCTCCTCATCCTATGAGATGGCCTAACCTCAACATTCTCCTGAGGGCATGGCAACGCAAGCAATGCAACCTAAGCATGCAACTAATCTCAGTCTAAGTTTCATCATTTAGACTTATGTCCATGACATCTTTCTTACATGCTTTTTATTATTTGGTGGAAGATTCCTTAATCCTTATTATTCTTAACCCCAAAACTCAAGAGCGGGTGGAGAGAGAGAAACCCTAAGAGCTTAAAATGATTCCATGAAACATGGTAGAGAAGGGAAGACAACATATGAGAGAAAACCTAGAGGTACTTATTTCGAGTCAAATCCTTTGATTTTGGCCAGTCAGTCACACAGATTCTAGGATTCCTCATAAACCGACTAGTAGGGTGGAGGAAAATCTTATCATCCCTCAGTTTGTGATCCTTTCTAGACACCTCCATCTTTGGTTAATCTCTAATAACTTCCTTGGACTCTAAAGAATTTGTAAAATTTAATAATTATTAGAGATTAGATGGAAAACCATGCTCTGATACCAAATGCAACAACCCCACCCCCAGAAACCCCCATTTAAGGAAGGCTAAGAAGCTGGTGCCGTTATCCCAAAATAGGATCAACTGGTTTTGCAAATAATAAAAAATAATTAATAAATTCTACCAGAGACTAAGCTTAAAGCAAGATAAAAATTTACTTTTCACATACCTTTCAAAAATAGGAGTTTGGAACTTTACCCAATGCGGAGTTCTATCTAACTAAATCATCCGATCTTTATTTAACTTTATTCTTTAAATGTCACCTTAATGGTTCATCCACTTTCATGTAATCCTAAAATGCCGAAAAATAAAACGTCGGTAAGTATAAAGATTATATTGGTATGTGGTGACAATCAATATCTTGCACATATTTCATAACAATCAATTCACATAAAATATTTGCTAACAATTGAAGATTACGTTTTCATTACAACCCCTCTCTTAGGGTTTAGTCCTTAGAAAGGACTTTAGGCTTACCTTCTCCATCCCGAGCTTGGTACCTTGTGGGTCACCTCTCTAGGTGCCACATAGTCTTCCTATTCTGGGCTTGACCACTTAAGACCTTCCCTCCAGGGCTTGGTCATCATAAATATTAAATTATAAATCCAGAGATGGTATGCAGGTTCGGGCAAGTCATAAATAGTTATATTGTGATAATCATAGTCACATTATAGATTGCAAGAAATAAAGTCATCTAAACATTTAATTTCAAGCAATCGGTAAATCCTCAGAAATCACCATGAAACTAAAGAGAGTAATCATAAAGATAGATGCATACTTGATTTGGATATCTTAAAGAATTAAGCAAACTATCCAATCCAAGCAGGCAGTCCAATCAACCATTCTAGCAAATCACACAAGCAATTTGAATCCTGAAAAGCATGTAATACCTAATTACTACATACTCATCATAACACCTCTTATTGACTTGGGGATCCCTTCTAGGATTTCCAGGTTCTTAGGGTTTCTTAGATTTATTTCTCAATCTTTACCTATTTAGGTCAACAAACCCTAAAATAGCTATTCTATACATAAAACTCTAATTACTCAAATTATTCACATTAAAGTTCCTTGATTCCCAAATTGACTTAGGATCATCATAACTCTGTCCTATACATGGATTTTTGAAATAAATACCATTAAAATTCATATTCACATAAATTAGGGTTTCTGAGCCCATTAATGTTCTTTAATAAATATGGAACCCTAAATTAAGCCAATTATGCACAAGGATCATCTTTTTAGATCTAAACCTTCGTTTTATTAACAACAAGTTAATATTGGCTTAAAATATTCAAAGAACATCATTAAATTCAATTATCATCAAACTTAGGGTTTTCCATTAATAAAATCTTTAACTATGACCACTTTATACACTTTTCAAATTGCAAGCTGATTTAGGACCTGATCATATTTTTACTACATTTTACGAATTTATTTAATCAAATTTCATATATAACATGTATTAATATGAGTTACCAATCATTAGTTATCATTTTCACAAGATAAATTACCTTTTGACCAATAAGGAAGTTCTACGTCAACAATTATTAATACTTGGAATTATCCACTTGGCTTGCTTGGACCAATAGACACCCTCCACGTGGTTTGCACTCTACATGAGAAAATGTAATAGAAGGACTTTATTACCCTTCCTTCTCTACGCATGGGTTGGGGGTAAGGAGGTCTTTTCCCCTTATCCATCTTCAACCTCCCGCTCATCTCCCGTCAGGAGCCATGGCCTGGTTGCGGTCAATATAGTCATTGACTTCGTGCTCTAGCATGTCGGGGAGACTAGCGAAGATAGCAGCACCTCTGCTAGACCCATCCAGACTCAATGGTGGGTTTAGATTGGCCTGTGATGGCCCATAACCAACAGACGGTGAGGGAGTAGCTCTAGCAGAACTCAGGAAGGAGTTAGAGCCATGAACAAGTCTTGGTGCCAAATTGGGAGAAGGGAAGAGGGCCAAAAGTCAGGAGATGACTTGTGAATATATGGGTGATCTTAGATGGGTCAATTACCTCCTTTAAATACACATCATCCCCAATAAGATTTGATGAGAGTCCAGTGATTTGGGGAAACCTTCGATACCCTTCCAAAAGGGGTAAAACTCAAGCTAGTTTGATTCAATTTGGTCTTGCGAAACCAATGGAACACTTTCCATGTTTGCCTGATCGTTGTGGGTAGAGAAATCAACCAAGGAAAAAGTCAGATATTGTTCCCGACTTACCTACCCAGTGCTAGGAAGGTGACAAGAGGGCAACCATTTGATTTTGATCTGGCGGTCTCCATCACACGCGTCAAATTAAAAGATAATCCTATTTGAATTAGAAACCGTTACATTAAATGTTATCCTCTTATCTTTAGGAAACCTTACAAAATTCATATCTCCTAAACCACTTATCTGTTTGATCCCAAACTTCAAAGAGAAGTCCATAATGACTTAAAATATTTGTATGCCAAGTTTGGGACTCAAATTAGAAAGTATGAGATACTTTTCTTCATATGCAATTTATCACTAAAAAGGCATATTTTATTCATATTTTCTCTCTCTTTCCCTTCTATTTCTTTATTTGTATTCATTTTACCATTATTAACCAAGTGGATTTGAAACCTAATCCATGAAGGTCATACATTCAACTTTATAGAGAATTCTACATAATTCTCAGCATTATCTTAATTTCCTTTTCCTTTTTATGCATTATTAGATTTCCTTCAATTTTTCTTTCCTATTTAACATATTGGACTCACTAAGTCAATAGAGTCCACGAAATCATATATTTGAAGGAAATATTATCAAACAAATTCATCCATTACACATAAATCATACAACTTTCATAATCATACATTTTATTAGAGAAATTGTAATTCAAACCATATAAGCCCAAACATTGGGGTTGTAACACTCATCACATGTCGTTCGTTGCGCTTTGACATCATCCAATGTGACCTTGAATAAGGTTTGCCATAAAGGTGATGTTCGAGTACTCTATGACACATGGGGATTGAGTGTGAATGATGTAGACGGAATTTATTCCTCTTATAGGAGATTGATATCCAACCCACTTGATAAGTGAGACTGAGAAATGTATGGCCATACTAATGTGATTCAATATGTAATATGTGAACTCACATGCATCTCATATAGTATTCTCTAGTTCAAGAAACATGGATTGAACGCTGATAAAATGATGATTCCATGTCTCAAGTTCAATCCAGATATCAGAGATAAAGGAACTATGCGATGACTATAAAACCGATCACAGATTATAGGTTGAAGTTGATCTACAACTTTCCAAATTACTTGGGTAGGAATGATGTGTTGTTAGATACCACTCATTACTTGTGATGTCATAAATGGGTTATAGACATTCACAATCAACGTAATTTGGGACCTATTGGATCACACACATAGGATGTACCTGGAATAGGAGTTTATTTATGAATGATGTTTAACTTGTTTATTAAAGTATTTAGGTATTCAATTTAAATAAGAATGGTTGAAAATTGACTGACTAGAATGTGAACTGACCAGTTCAAGTGTTGAACCAATTGATTCAAGTGTCACATCAATAGGAAACTGCATTGTCTAAATATTGGCTGAACCAGGGCATGAACTAACCAATTCATTTAGTGAACTAATTGCCTCATGGTCTGAAACAACCAGTTTAACTATTGAACTGCCAGTTCAATGATCAATTTGATTGGATCAAGGATTGATGTTGACATCATGTTTTACATTGATTTAATATTGAATGCCAATGTGATTCAAAATAGGAAAGCACACAAACTAGCCAGTTCAGCATTCATATCTTCCACAAATTTCATGAAACTCTGTATCTTCGAATCCCAGACCGACTGGAAACCCTGACCCTGGCCATGCTATACGTAGAGTATTATCGGGGGCTTCCCAAATATAATAATAAGATCTGATAATTATTATTCTCTCTGTTTGTGGTAACTAAGAGATCTCGAGCAAGTCCTACCCATAAAAGGGAAGGACAACAAGGAAGAGACAATTGGGAGAGCGAACTAATCGTAGAAGGTTGACATTCAAAGGGACAACTCCTTCACCTTGGCTCTGGTAGTACAACATGGAGTTCTCGATGTTCTTCGTAGACCACTCTAGAGGCAAGGAGGTCTTTACTACTCTCTAGTAGGATGTCGTCAACCGTCGTCCATGGTGCAACACCAGGAGGCCACTGTTGACTGTTTTCCATGTGCAACTTGAAGAAAGAAGAACACCACTACAAGAGTTGTCACTGGACTTGCTCCTGGACTAGGTATATCTCTTGCAACCCTCTTTTCCATATACATTGTTTTTGACACAATCTGTTAGTTAGGGAATCATGCATTAAATTCTTTTTCTGCTGGCTTATTATTTGTCCTAATTTCCCTACACAATGCTCATCAAAATATTTGACATCATTCACAATCTCCAAAAGATGACTTGTTTGTCTCTGAACCCAACCAAAATCTCGACATTTTACAACCATGATTTCAAGAAAAGTACTATCGTGGATATGAAGAGGAGGGTACAGTTTCCCAAACTTATCTTGGGTTCCTCTATTTATTGGCAAATTGAAAAGGGTTTTTGTTCTCCTTTACTTTATAAGATCAAGTCTAGACTTGTGTGTTGGAAGTCACATATGCTTTTGATGGCTATAACACTTGAATTAATCCAATCCACATTTTATCCATGTAGTTATATTGGTTGTCTACCTTTTCTTTGTCTTGTTCTTTTGTTAATGAAATTGAACAACAATGTAAGAATTTTCTTTGGGGAGATATTGAGAAGAAGAGAAATATTCATCTTATTAGATGGAACAAAATTATAGTGCCTTAAAAAGAAGGTGGCCTTGGATTTGAGTTTATTAGGGAAAATCACAAAGTTGCCACCATGTTCAATCTATGAATGTTTCCAATAAAAAGAGCAATATCTGGGTGAGATGGATTCATGAAAAATACCTTGTTTATTCCACAGTTTGACGTGTTGATGTCAATTACACTACGTATTGGTTTTTCAATCAATTAATTTGTTCTAGATATCTTTTTGTTCCTATTATTGAGTATGAGGTAGGCAATGGTAAAGTCACTATTTCCATGGATCTTAGGCTTTTGCATACTCATTTTTTAAATGTTGTTCCCGGTTCTCAAGATTTTTGGAAACTCAAGCTTCCTATAGATGCTAAGGTATGTTGTATTATCAAAAATGGTATTTGGTGCACACTAGGGAATTGAAGAAATCTACCTTTAGCCTCTATGCTTGATGATGAATTTGCTCCTAAAAGAAAATAAGACATGTGAACCATGTCTAGGAAAATAAAGGTGAATCTCAGAGACATGTGGAATGAGATTAGACTCATGCTGCCTGAAGACCCTTTCTTCAGTTGGTTTTGGAGATTCAGATGTCCTTGGAGGTTCAAAATTCATGGCTACAAAGTTGGTCATAATAATTTTCCAACTTATGACTATGCTAGAAGAGTGGGTTTAATGTTTATAAAATAAAGTCTAGTGGAATTCATAAATTTTTAATACTAAAGGGTGTTTTGGGGGTGCTTAATACCTTCTCTATGCATAACCCGATGCCTCTTTGGTTGACCTCTTTCCATATTCACATTATTCTTTCTATAGTATTTTCATTAATTTCTTCATTTTCCTTATAAACATGGTAGCGACTCTAGTTTTCTTTTCTTTCTTTCCTAAACCCATTCATTTATCATCCAACCATTCATTTTTTCTTTCAAATTCACAATGAACTTAAATAATATCCACATATCTAGTTTAATAAATTGAGTGATTACCTACTTGGTTATGGGTTTACCTACAACACATTAGAAGTATTTTGTTTGTCTTTGTTAATAAACATCATGCTCTCTATATATTGTTATATGTTGATGACATTATACATAGATGTAATGAATTTTTCTTCCTTGACAAGTTTCAAATAAATTTGAGCAGTACTTTTAGTGTAATATAATTGGGAACTATGTAAATACATGTATCTAATCATGACAATAATGTATTGCTGATTCAAGAAACATAGATTCTCGATGTCTTACAACAAGCTAACATGACCGGTTGTAAACTGTGTGCTACTTGAAGTGCACTAAATTTCAACAAGCTTCCTAAATCTCCAAGATTGCAAAATCCTACTATGTACCAAAATTTAGTGGGTAGTCTTCAATACATCACCATTACACACCCTATTGCATGTGTGCTACTTGAAGTGCACTAAATTTCAACAAGCTTCCTAAATCTCCAAGAATGCAAAATCCTACTATCTACCAAAATTTAGTGGGTAGTCTTCAATACATCACCATTACACACCCTATTGCCTATGTTGTGAATACAACATGTCAATTTTTTACTTTTCCCATTACGAATCATCTTCTATTTGTCAGAAAGATTTTGAGATATTTCAAAGGCATGTTATCTCCTAGTCTATGTATTAGACCTTTTTTTGTTCTCTTAATATCACTACTTCCAGTGATTCTTTGTCCTTGCATAAGAAATACTACTAGTTTTTGAAATTTGATTGGCAATTCCTGTATCTCATATATTGCTAAGAAACAACCAAAGGTATCTTGTTCTAGTTGTGAAGCTGAGTATAGATCTTAGGCATCCATTATCGCTGAAATACTTGGATGTCTTGTCTTCTTTGTGATCATTACATCACTCTGCCAACACCAACTAAACTCTATTGTGACAATATATGCGCCGTTTAAGTAACAATTAATTATATTAAACATTTAAATAAAACATAATGAAATTGACTACCAGTATCTTCATGAGAAAGTATCTTGATAGTTACTACACATATTCCTACTCTACAACAACCTTTAGTTGTATTCACAAAGACATTAACCAAAAATTCTTTCAAGAGTCCATGAGCCAAACTAGGACTCATGTCACCCATGCCTAGTGTGCATGGGGCTACTATATAATATATATCCTTAGCGCACTGTTATATATTGTATATATTTCTTTTTGTGAAGTCTTTGTTATCTGATTGTTACAAGGCTCATATGCCTAATAACCACATACCCTGTAATGTATGAGAGATGTACAGATGCATTAGTTGTGTGTGTATGCTCTCATTTGAAAGAAATCAACGGCTTCACACCCCAATATCTCCACACTCTCTCTTCCCCTGATTCCTCTCCTTCTCTCTCACTGTACATCTCAATTTTTGGGTTTCTTCCTCATTTCTGGTTTGAAATTATTTTTACTCTACATTATACGATTACTTCCATGAGTCATTTATATGCTAAATAGTGTGAGTTTGTCACTAAAAGTAAGTATTTGTATGTCAAAAGGAGACTTTTTTACTATACATGGTCTTTTTTTTACACGAGTCACTTTTGTGACAAAGAAAAGTTGTTATTGAAACTAAACTAGGTGTCAAAGCAAGGAGTTTGAGTGCAAATAGTAGGTGACAAGATCCAACGCGTCAACAAAGACCACCGTGAAGTTGAAAAAGAATGAGGAAGAGTAAAAACAACAAAGAATAGTGCAAAATATGATCGATATCAGATTAGAGGGAGCACAACATTTAGGAATCCCCCTCCCCCCACTTGCTTTAGGATTTGCTAGATCGGCGTGAACACAGATTAGCCTAAACCACTATCAGATTAAGGCAATGTGTCATGTCCATTTAATCCAAACCAATAGTTTTAATTGTTTTGTGCACATGTATAAAGATAAATAAAGGTGTAGCGTACTCCATGTTCACACGAGAGTGCCAAATCTGAACTCCCACCTCATACAACACACTCCACAATTATTTAAACCCATTTTACTATCCCAAAACTACAAACAACACATTGTATGACATTTCAAACATCTCAAGACAATAACTGACTATAAATGATAAATTGACTAGCATGGTGTTGTACATGATGTAAGGATTTTTACTGTGGCCACTATTAAATGGAAGCAGATGTATATCTTAGTGGATTGGGTCCTTATGAAGGTCTATTCAGGGAATTTTAGTTTGTGAAATTTCTTTTTTGTGGACCTTCAATGGAGGATGGCTTCTGTAACCATTCACCTTGGTGGCTTGGGGTTGTACTCGGTAGTAGAAGCTTCTTCATTTACTTTTGTGGCCTCTAGGGTTCAATCTTGGGTGCTTCATTATCATATCTTATGAGGCAACATGATTTGCAGTATAGACTCTGATTTTGATAATAATTTAGATTGTCTTTGGGTCATATCCAACTCTGGATCTTAGTAGTTTTTATAACAAGGACACCACCCCCCTAGAGAAAAGCATGCTTTGGTGACTACGCTTTTTAGCAAAGTTTTTGAGGATTTGGATATTAAAATTTGAGATGACCATTAGACAAAAAGTAACTTTTAGATGTATACAAGATGATCATGCTCAAGATTTTCTTCTTGCTATCCTTATCGAGGGTTTAGGCCTAATATGTCATCAATAGAGTACCAAACTATCCATAAGTATCTTCTTATGATTCCCTTGTTTCCTATTGATAAGATATGTACAGTTTCTCATAAGGCATGCTTGGACACCTTCGAGAACATACATTTCATTGTATAGAGATGCCTAGTTTCAAGTATAGACATGATCTTATTAGGGATGTTCTCTATGATGTACTTAGACATGTGGGAGTTGGTGCTAATAAAGAGGCACATCTTAACTTTTTGACAGATCCTCCATAGGATGGAAGATCGACACTTAGACTGATGATGTCTTGATTTTTGGATGGGGTGGAAAGAAGCATGCTTATGTGGATCTGACAGGGGTTTCTCCACTTACGGACTAGAGGATGGGGCATTGACTATAGGACAAGCTACTCTCAAAGTTTCCTAAGCCAAAGTGGTTAAACATGAGAAATTGTGCATTGAAAATCAACATGTATTTATACCTTTTAGGTTTGAGACTCTTGGTTTCATAGTACCAAAGCCTCTAGAGCTCCTAAAGATGATATAAAGAGTTATCCATATTAACATTATGATCCCAAAGTCTATTGATGCACGACCTATTTGTTTCCTAGGATATGAAGAAGGAAGGGATTTCAAATCCCATTTAAAATATGATCATGTGTTTGGTTGTGATGAATTCATATCTGGATGGGTATTTCACATCATTGAAGTCTTATACAATTAGGACTTTTCAGTTCTTGGCTCTCCTAGGTACTTGCTCTAGTTATCTCCTGATTAACGTTCCCAACTCAGAGCCTGAACCCCCTGATAGTAGCAATATCCTTTCGCTCCCAAATCCTATGTGTGCGTGCAACACCTCTTCTCCCTCAAGCATGGTTTCTTCCCTGCAATGCCATATTTTGCGATGACTCTGACGGCTCCATATCAAGCAACACATCTGCCTTCGTCCAACAGAGATATGTGGGGCGACCGCTTTGGTTCGACGATTCCAACTACCCTACACACATTATTTGCATTCACCCACCCATGTACTTATTTCAGAGCCTAATGACTCCAACTACATTCTGTTTGGTGTCTTCGGTTCCAACCCATATACTATCTTCAGAGCCCCACCTCCTTTATAGATCAATAGTTCAACTAGAGGGTGGGATGCATCCACCATAGAGAATCAAAATAAGCTACATCATGAAGTTGTTTTGATGGATTTCTACCAAGTATAATGAGATATGAGGAGCGTTTGAATTTTTAGATTGCTTTATTTATTTGTAAAAACAACCATTCACGAAATACACACGTCCATTCATTCACTTTGCTAAAGTCTAATTTTTTATTTTGTAACATATTGAAAATTTGAGCCAAAATCTAGATCCAACCCAATTGTTTCCAATCACCAGTTGAATCTCATTTCAAATTCCATTATATTGTTTTAGTCATTTACCATGTCCCTGGACACTACATAGTTCTCATTCAAAATATCTTATGTCTAAAGAGTTGTTGTACTTTGTTTTATAAATGTTTACAATTGAGTTCCTCAATTTACATTCATGAACCATAGTGGTATCATTTAGTGCAATTTGTAATGATGGGATCCTAACTTATTGAACAGACCTCACACAGACAAAGTACTCTTAACTCGACAACTAGTAACATTGGAATTGATGATAAAACAATATTGTACCAAAAAAAGGAATATTGAATTCTGGAATATGAGGTCAATTAAGTATACTAGACTGAATTAACTTTGAGCAATGGCTAACATTTTCACAAATATTATGATTATAGTGGAGCTTGTACAAGAAAAATTTGAGACACTATTTAGTCGTTGGATACCCAAAAAAAGTTCCTATCAAAATAAAGAATCAAATGGAAGAATATTTGTTAGTATCATAGTTGGTCGTATAAAGATAAATCTTTATAATATGACGAGGCCTATTGAATGCTACTACCAGCGGTTCATATTTTTCGAGTAAGGGAGATAATGAGGAAGTTATATGGACGACTATGCTTGATTATTTGTTATCCACTTCGTATTTCATGTAACCTGACGACAAGAGTAATTGCGTCATTAAAGTCTGAAGTAACAAACAACATAAGAGCACCTTACCGTGACCAGGAAACAAAGGATCCCTTACTTTCTTCCCTGCCGCCTCCTCTATCTCACCATTTCCTCTACCAGCCGGTGACACTTCAAGAGTCCAGGCTTAGGAGATACTTGATCAACAGACACTCTCTCTCTCTCTCTTAAAGCCAGCATAACCGTAGCAGACCTACAACCCAACATCACCTCAAGCTCTACCCTACTGTCTCGGTACCAGTGGCGGAGCCACATTGTGGCCTGGGTGGGCACGTGCCCTACCCAGACTTTGCAATTTACACATTTTCAAGTACAAACACACTTCTGTTTTGACTGACACCCTCATCTCACCTTCTTCAACCTCTGCAACCTGCCCCGATCACTTGTGCTCAAACTCCGCAGCCAACAACTATCGACTCCACCATCCACGGCCCTCCAACAATAAGACTGATATACCCAAGGCGATCTTTGTTACAGACCTGTAGACGCCAGCCTCAATTCCTCCGGACTCGAATAACCAACACTACAAATCCGACTCCAGTGTTCAAATTGCAGACCTGTAGTTCGTTTCACTTCCACTAGGCCTCTCAACTAACCCAGCTGTCGTCAGAATTATAGAGGGGAGAGGACATCTTAGTCTAATAGCCATAACCAGATCGGCAACTAGATAATATGCTCCGGAAGCTCATCACCAAATGAACGAAGTCATGGCAATAAGGTAATATATCTTCCTACTATTTTTGAATTACAAGACAATTAACAAGATAACGGGTCTTACTATAATATCATACCAACAAGATTCACAACCTACGTAAATTGGAAATGAAGCTAGAGATAAGTAGTGAATAAATAACTTGGGTATATACACATATGTATACACGATGGAGCATTAACATGTATATGTAAAATCATCTTATTGTAATAAGATTTACATATAATTATAATGGTTAAATATAACATGTAGGGCGTTAATATGGGCAAGGAATAAGCTTGTAAAATCCAATTTTAAGAAAACCAGTCAACATGTTTATATCGAACAGAAGATTAAGAGAACATGGTAGATATAAATGTGGCGATGGTGATAACCTAGCCTAGTTGATAGATTATGTAAATGTTTGCTATATTAGTATTGACACATGTGTTAGTATATATAGGTGCGTTAATAAGTGGATTAGTAATTTCAGTAATGCTGAAAGTGAAAACTATATCCTTATTATTAGTACAATTGATAGAAATATACATGTTCGAGTACAAATGGCTATAAGATTGTGACGTACGAACCACTTTAACCTCAAACAAAGTTACCCTAATGGAAACTTAGAGAGATAACATGGAGGCCAACCTATATGATCTTAGATAACTTCCATTATAGATAAATCTAAGATGACACATCTTAATTGCTTATATGAGGATTCCTTCATTTCACATATAGGGATAAAGATGTTCTTCAACATGAGACCTAAGCATGAGTTTATGGATAATTTGTATCAAACTATGTATGCAATCTAATTGGCATTTAAGGGAAAAAACCTCAATGAAAAATTTGTTTGTTATAGAGGAGTATGGATACCTTAATATTTTGATGGAACTACCCTAATGAACATGCTAGTTTAGGCTACACAAGGAGCCTAGATTCTAATCACACACACACACACACACACACACACACACACACACACACACACATATATATATATATATATATATATATATATATATATATATATATATATATATATATATATATATATATATATATATATATATATATATATATATATATATATATATATATATATATATATATATATATATATATATATATATATATATATATATATATATATATATATGAGGTTAGGAAGTGTGTACCGGCCGGTACATGTAACTTACGTGTACCGACCATTAAAATATCATATGTAGAGTATGTTGATAAAATCCAACCATATGGATTGATTCAACTCTATATAGATTAGATGTCTTTAAAAAATCATAACCATATCTTATGTAGATCATGAGATATAGCCATACATCAATCAATGGTTTATGCAATTTCTGCAACTTACCATTGATTAGAAAATAGACATTTTCTTTTATTATATTCTCTATGAATATCACATTGCGATGGTTTTTGGTACCCATCTTATCTAAGGGGTATACTATACATCCATAAGGTTGGATTATTCAATACAATTTTACAATCCCCATAAATGAAGGTGGGTACTTGTAAGCTACATGTACTTGGGTACACAATTCTTTTAGCCTATATATATATATATATATATATATATATATATATATAGAGAGAGAGAGAGAGAGAGAGACAGAGTCAGGCTAGAATACACTCGAGTGTACGGATCGCACGAATACACTCAAGTGTGTTTGCATATCAAGACTATTTTTTGCAAAATGCAAACCGTTGATCTTTGTCGTCATACTATAACTAGGCTACATACAAATTTTGAGCCCATTTTGATGAGTGTAAGTCACTCATCCAAGGGCAAAAAAATTGACGCACGAAACTAATTTGAAATGTATAATTTTTGCGGTCTTCATAACATGAGCTATACATATCCAAATGTGCTCAAATTTTGCGTATGAGTTGTTCACAAGATGTTTAATAAGATCAACGGATTATATTTTCAAAAAAAATATTACATCATGAAAAACTACTTGAGTGTATTCCGCTCCGGATACACTCGAGTGTATTCTAGCCTGACTATATATATATATATATATATATATATATATATATATATATATATATATATATATATATATATATATATATAGACACACACACACACACTAGGATCCTAGATTCTATATATATATATATATATATCAATGATAATAGTTAGGTAAATTTGAAATAGATAATTATCGTCATAGCACAATGTTAGAAAGATAATATTAGAAGATCTAAGTTGGAAAGTAGTTTTTTATTATTCGATAAATCGATAACTTGGAAATATTAGACTTGTGGATAAGATGGATACAATATATATAATATTAATCAAGGATCAAAAATAGAATTATAATGACAAATAACTTGAAGATTAGTATCTAGTTCTCTATGAAATCTAAAAATGGAGAAAATTATGTATATAGAACAACTAGATAACCTATGTATAAGTAATTGGATTAGTGGATAATATTATGTCACTTATGATTCAATAAATTAGTGCAAAGAAATATATGAAATATTAACCTATACGGGAACTAATAAGTATATAACTATTCATGTGTTCGTCTAATAAAATAAGAAACCCCATAAAAGAAGATAGTGTGAAATATAGAATGCCAACCGAATATAGAAAACCTTATCTTTTATAAGCCAAATCAAACTACATTTGATTCTAACCCATTCTTTGTAGCCACCTCTTCATATATTCTTGGACCCTTGTGTGATTGAGTAGCCTATGGATCTTTGAACATTTTGAGATACTAGATTCTCAAATTCTGTATTGAGATATATCTTTTCCCTCTTGAATTCCATGCATTTTGTTTGGTGGTGAACCCTAAATTATTTTATAAGTCATTCCTACCTCTGAAGGTCACCACCCCTAAATCATTTTGTTGAATTATGTTAAACATTAAGATAGCACTTGATTTGAAAAAGTGGAGTTTTGACTCGCTTTGGGCTTTGGGCTCTTAGAGATTTGACTCACTCGAGGTAGGATAAGTCTGGTTGCCTTGTGCGTAGGTTGTTATGGATTAGTTACCCCCCCCCGACTGGTGAAAATAGCAATTAGGTTAATGTATTGTTCTTTCATAGATGATTGAACACATGTAATTTTATCCCTCAAATGAGATTATATGATAGTTCTCAATCCTAATATTTAAATTTGATCATTTTGTTTAAAAAATCTTGAATGTTTATATATCTAGAGCATGTGCACAATATTGTTAAATTATCATCTTGAATTGTGAACATTGAAAACATTGATTTTTGTGATTGTTATTTTTTTTGTAAAAATAAGCCCAACGAATAGTCTCCTCCTATAGTTGATCTTATATCTAAATCATATTTAACACCTATTTTTAATAGGACAATAATTGGGTTTAGCACCATATTTTCTTACCTACGTTTTCCTTCTTGGGGTCCATCCATGGTATCATTCCCATATGAGAATTCATGGACAGGTCCTCCACTGAAGTGTAGACAGGTATCATGCCTATTTTGTTTTTTAGTCTGAATGTATAAGCTTTCATGACTTTGATGTAAAACATGAATGCATACATGGCTCGTTTGTATGTATTTTGATTTAAATCATGTTGAAAAAAAGTTTAGTTTAAAAGATTGAGTTCTTACAACATGGTATCAAAGCTATAAATGATCGCGACTCATGCTTGCCTCATGGAAAATTAGGGTTAAGTAGGAATACAAATGGAGTAGTTAGGACTTAAAAATGTTTGACAGCCAACCTTAGTTTTTCTAGAGTCACTTATATAATTCACCAATGATAGGAGTGGAGACATGTGTGACAATGGATGTACCTTGACCTCGCCAATAATGGGACACCTATACCTCATTAGTGGTTATTAGAGCCCTTATCAAGGATTGGAATTAATTTTGATGAAGAAGTGTTTGAGATATAGGTGAGTAGATGTACAATATGGCCCTTGGAATAACACCATCACCGCAATTGGTATAAAAAAGTAGAGTACCTCGGCTTATTTGTAGTTTGGGATAATTAGTATTAAAATGAACATTAGCATAAACCCTAAAATACTTCCAAATCATGTGAATATAGTTACGTCTGATAATATACAAATTGAATATTATAAAAATAATTATGAACATGATGAAGCTTAGGTAAAAAGAACTAAAATTCTACCAATTGAATAAAATAATGAGGAATAATCACCACCATGTAAGTGGAATGAGCTGAGGTGTCTGAGGAAGGATGTCTAGTGAAGGTTATGACATAATTAATCCCAATCCACTTAGGTGGTAGTGGGGTTTCTCACTTTACATACCGACTTGGCCAAGAAGTTATTTCTATTAACTGGGAAAACCCTAATCTTGAATATAATCATAAATAATATAGAAATGCAAATTATATAAGTAAGAATAATCACCTTAAACAGAGAGAAAACAAATTACAATGTGTTAAGATTTGGAGGAAAATCCTCGTTTTAAAGAAAAAACTTGAAAGAAGAGAGAAAAATGTGTCTTCACATGCATACTCTGAAAAGTTTCCCTAACCATGTATTTAACATGTATGCCCCCTATATAAATAGTCAACTAAAAAAAGAGATGTGGGTAATCTGAAATATGAAAATATATTTACTTTATAAAATAGTAATTATCCCTTTCGAAAAAATAAATATATAGAAAAGATATGACACTTGAAATAAATTCAACATTAGATCCACATAAGTAGGAATTGAGGGTAAAGAATATGATGTTTGCAATGTGTTAAGATGTAATTAATTGTATGTTGAATTAGTAAAAATGTTATGAACCCGACATTTTGGAAGTTGTAATTGCAATTGACTTAAGAGAACTAATATGACCTAGTCATAATAGTCATATAAGATGTTATCCAAATTGAAATTGAAAAAAAGATGAAATATATCTTCACTCTTGAACCAACAAAAACATCACATAGAGATTGGTGACAATAACGTTGAGAAAATGTTATTAAGTATTAGGTTGGACCCCGATAACTATAGCTTGACCAATAAGCATGTGTTACAACTCAAAAATTTTGATAATGGCCAAGGCTCTAAATTTGAACATTTCAACTCTAATACTAAATCATTATGTTAGAAGTCTTATGTAGTAGTCATCATTAAGTGTGTCATTCAACAATAGGTATGTTTTTCAAGCAGGATTTAAAATTAAACCACTTTGGTTGCTCTATAGTGGTGGTAAGGGTAGTGGTTGATCGTCTTCAATAGGATGGAAGGCGAATAAGAATTGTGTGTTTTAGTTGAAGATGACATTTGAGCAAACTATGGTATACTGAAGAATTTATAAATTAGAACCTAGTAGGAATAAGGTCATTTTGAAAGATTAAATTTTGGTGAGGAAATCCTTTTCAAGGGTGGAAGATTTGTAGCATACTAAAAATTTGAGCCCAAATATTGATCCCTAATGGAGTCCAATCACTAGTTGACCTTCATCTCAAATTCCATTATATTATTTTATTCATGTACCATATTGATGCAACCCAATTTTTGGGATTCATCTTGTGTCTTGTTGCACTTCAATCACATTTAAACATGTTAGATTGCAAGTTATTTCCCCTAATAAATGGTGTCAAATTTGCATATGGATGCTCTTTGTGTGTTTTTTAAGTGTTTGAACCATGCATTGGATGGAGAGGAGTAAGACTAGAAGATCCTAGGATTTCTACACCATGGGATTGGACCCTAGTTCATCTCGACACCTTCCATAAATGGTCAAAAATAGATTCAAGGTAAGAAGTAGCTGAAAGAAAGACTTTGGAGCCAAAAAGAATAATTGGGCCCTCAAAAAAGGTCGTGGTACCTTGCCACAACTATGGTGAGAGTGCCTCATATCATAGGGAAATCCAAGTTTTAAAGATACTATAGCAACTCGACCACCACAGCTTTGGCCAGCAAAATGGCCATGGCATTTTAGCGTTACCATGACTGTGGTGGCCGCTACATCCATATTGATAGACTTCCACAATGACCAGATTGAAGAAAATGACCAAGTCCACTACCTCCAAAACGGTCGTGGCAACCACCTTGCCCATGCCACCATTCACCCACCACATCCATGGTGACCACCACGACCATGCCACAGACCCTCCAAAACCATACTTCAACCTAACATTTTCACCCATTTCCACCTCGCTTGTTTCCATCTACCATAGCCATGTAAATGCCATCCACCACGGTAGTGCCGATCGACAGCAATAGCCAACTTTTTACACTGAAATTCCTAGACTACCCCCACTTAACCTAATGTTCCCTACCACCTATATATACCTAGTTGGTGGTTGTAGGTCAAGGTTATACCACCTGGAATTCATTTCCACCTACCTTGAGCATTCAAGGAGCTCCCACCTACTCCCACCTACATCCACTTCATTTCCACCTTTCTCTACCTAAAAACCCTAGTTTTCTAGGGTTTTGACCATCATCCACCACCAATCCATGCCATCCATCCAGCTTTGGAGAAGAAGTGCTTTCTCGGTAGCTAGGAGGTGAAGGAGGAGGAGTATGCACCGTGTTTTATGGTCTGCTACTCCTACCCCTCTACTCATTCTTCTTTCTTCTTTTATGTCTAGCTAAGCCCTTTGTGGTGGTTTTTTGGGGTAAAATACTATTTTAATACCATGTTGGAGGAAAATAACTTGTAAACTCTCTATATTCATTTTATGATGATTGTCTTTTATTTTTATTTAGTTTCTCATGATTCTTCTTGTGGTTTGTACTTAAAAACATAAATTGCTTGTTTTTAATGCTTGAAATCATTCAGGCTCTAAGAGATAATGGATAGCATGTGGCTATCTTAGGGATTGCTCCTAGGTCCAACTAGTGGATCCCTATCTAGCACCCTATCTTCCCAAATACATATCCTCTCTCTTACTCCTATATGGAAGTAGTGCAATTATCTAAGAGTTTCGTAAAAGATATATGGTGAGTGATGTGGGGTGAAACACCCTCACCTCCACTTTCCATTCCTACCTTTGACTCCTAATTGCCCTAACGACACCTTGTTCTAAAAACTCTAGTTTTCCAAATCATATAGATTTCCAAATAAGCCCTAGTCTAATTGAGACTTGTAAGGTTGGATAGGGTGTGCAAGGGTGTAGTTCCCCTTCACACACCTTGTACCACCCATGGCCAATGATTAGCTTAAGATAATTCTATAGAATTTGTATTATTATTTGGTTTTAACAATTAGAATGAATGGATAGAGTTTGCATGTTATAAACCCCTCGAATTGTATTCTAGTAACACCCCCAAATGACCCACACCTCCAAAACTTGCTTACAACCCCAATTGCTTTCATGCTACTTCATGCTTTCTTAGTTACTTGTTTTGATTGCCTTCTTAGCTAATTTCTTTACTGATGATAGTTAGGTCTTGCTAGTGGAGTTAGTGTCCCTTGTGCTTGCTTTTCTTAGCTAGTGTTTATTTAGCTTTTTTCTTGCCCTAGTTTACTAATTGTTAGTCTAGTGTAGTTCTTTGATTATCTTAACTAGTTGTCACTTCTAAGTTTCTAGTTTGATCTTTCTTAGTATTTCTTAGTGTAATTGTTCATTTTCTTATTTAGTTGTCTTTCTTTCTCATTAGAACTAAACTATTCTAGGTGGACTTATGTTTTGTTTGCTTGTTTCCTTTAATTGCTTGCTTGAACCATATAGTGTAATCAAACAACCCCCAATTAAACCCTTGAACCCTAGACTTCACATTAGCAACCTAGCCACTCTATCTAAGCTCTAGTGCCTCCCCTATGGATCGGTCCTTATCTTGCCTCTTGCCTATGCTATAACATGACTCCGTGCACTTGCGGGTAAGTGTGTTAGTCTAAGTGAGTGTGTTAGTGTAGGTCCTTATAAATACCAAAAATTCCAAGTGTGTTCAAGATTTGGGAATATCTAATTAAAACTCAATTGATTTAGGTGTAAACCCAAGGTTAGGAAGAAACACACCAACCTAAAGTAACACTTGCTAAATATCTTCTGTCTAAAGAGTTGTTGTTCTTCATTTGAAAATATATATACAATTGAGTCCCTCAATTTATATTTGTCAACCAGAGTGCTATATTTAGTGTAATTTGTAATGTTATCTATAAACAAGAAAAGTGAAGTGCAGAATTAGATACTTTATGTATTAATAGGGAACACTTATATGTATGGACACATGTGGTGGTCAATACCATTTTACACATTGTGGGACTAATCTCACATACACAGGGAATATACAAGGACGTAAAGAATAATGAATAAAGGGAATGATATATGCTTATTATTTTAACATTCCTCCTCAATCTGGTGTGTATATGTCATGGGCACAAAGCTTGTTATGTAGAAATTATACTTGACATCCATTGAGGGATTTTGTGAAAAGATCAACCACTTGATCTTATGAATGGAGTGGAATAAGTACAATTTGTTGATCTTGTACCTTTTCCTAAATGAAATGACAATCAACTTCAATATGTTTGGTCCATTCACAAAAAATTGAGTTAGAGGCAATATGGAAAACAACTTGATTATCACACATGAGTTCCATTATTTCAGACTGAATGAGTCCCATTTCTTCTAGAATATCCTTAGTCCATAGGAGATCACTGGTTGCATGAGCCATTTCTCTATATTCAAATTCAACGCTAGATCGAGCTACCTATATTTACTTTTTATATCTCTAGGATAATAGATTTCCCCCCACAAAGACACAATATCCAGAAATTGATCTACGATCTATGACTCATCCTGCCCAGCCAGCATCTGAGAAGCCCTGCACTTTGAGATGTCCATGATTGGTGTATCGTATACCTTTTCCTAGACTCTTCTTGATATAGTGAAGAATTCTGTATATAACCTCCATATGACTACTATAGGACGTGTCCATAAATTGACTAACCACACTACTGGCAAAGTATATATCTATACGAGTTACAAAAAGATAATTAAATTTTCCAACCAGTCTTATGTATCTCCATTGATCTTCAAGTGGCTACCCCTCATCCTTGTGCAACTTGACTTTGGGATCCATTAGAGTATCTATAATATTTGCTCCTACCATACCATTATAGTATCTTCCAGAATATCAAGAGTGTATTTCCTTTATAAGATGACTTTTCCATCATTAGATCTCACAACCTCAATACCTAAAAAATATTTTAGGAGGCCTAAATCTTTAGTTTGAAATTTATTTTGAAGAAACTATTTAAGTTGTAGGATACCCTATTGATCATCCTCGGTAATGATAATATCATCAACATAGACAATAAGGAGAACAAAGCATGAAGATCATTGTTGATGGAAGACTGGATGATCAAGACCTAGCTGTAGAAGACCAAATTCAAGTAGAGTTTGACAAAATTTCTCAAACCAAGCTCTTAGAGATTTTTTGAGCCCATATAGTGATTTATGAAGATGACAAACTAGACGTGACCCATCCTAAGAAACAAACCCAAGAGGTTGCTCCATATAGATTTATTTAGATGCATTTGAAGAAAAGCATTCTTGATACCAAGTTGGTGCAAGGGCCATGAAAAATGAGCTACTAGAGAAATAAAAAGATGAACAGGGGACATTTTAGTAACAGGAGAAAAGGTCTCAAGTATAGTTTTTTCCATATATTTGAGTGTATCCCTTGCCTACCAAACGAGCATTCAAATGATCAACAACATAGTAGGTTCGACTTTGACTGAGTAAACCCATTGACATGCAACAACAACCTTTTCTATTGAAGTAGGAACCAAACTCCAGGTGTGATTCTGATGAACAACATTCATCTCATTTTTCATAGCACGAAACCATCCTAGGTGATTCATGGCAACAAATCCAAAACTATGAATTATAATATTGGTTATGGATGATAAGAAGGCTTTATACGAGGGAGATAAATAGTCATATGAAACAAAGTTAGAAATGGTATGAGGAGTGCATGACTATTTTCTTGTCTGAATAACAATTGGTAGATAAGGGAACTATCTGTAAGGACCTTGACCCACATTTTGCGATAGCCCTATTTGTTTCACTTAAGTATGTTGCTTAGCTCCTTTCTCTAATCATCTGATATGTAATTAGATCATGTTGGAGGCTTGAGTTCTTTGTTTGAGCTTGTTGGTTGATGCTTGTGTTTTGTGGAGAGGTTTTGGTGCAAATTTACAATTTACCCAGGATTGGGGTTGATGTGCAAGTTTGCCACCTATAGTGTGTTCTCTCTCCCTCTTAGAATCATATCGAGGAGTGAGTGAGAGATGGTCACCTTGGTTGAATGATGACATCCTTGGTGATGTTTTGCACTCATGTTTGACGTGTACCTTACACCTAGGAGTGTTGTCTTGGGCTTGAGAGCCTTGGAGTGGCCTTTTATCAGTTGTGGGTATCTTGAGGAGACCTCCTATAAATTTTGTGGTGTCTCTAGATACACCATATCGGTTTGTGGCTCTAGGGTTTCATCCCTATCGGTTTGTGAAGGGAGGAGGAGGTGTGTATCAACCATGACCTAGGAAGGAGGCTTAGTGGGTGAGCCATATCTCTTATCACCTTGTTGCATGGTGTTGCATGTGGCTCTTCCTTCATGGACATGTGTCATATAAGGTTATTAGGTGGTGACACCTTTCCTTTGTTCTCTCTTTCATCTATCTAGTATATATACTTCTTTCTTTCCATGCAAGAGAATCCTTTGGCCATCTTTGCTTTCTCTTCCTTAGTGGATGATCTCGAGCATAAGGAGTGTTCTTCCTTGGAAGCTTGGCGGATGAACCTAAACTTGTGGTGTGATCTTTTCACCTTATACCTTAGTAAGCCATGGACCTTGGTTGCTTCTTTTCCCCTCTCGCGCTCTCTTAATCTAGGTTCCCTCTTCTCTCTTGGAGGTGTTGTGGTGATCGAGATTGTAGGATCTTCTTCTACCTTGAGTTGGTGAAGCTTGGAGCTTAACCTTGGAACTTAGAGCTTAGTGGTGATCCTTGAGGTGGGTTATATAACTCTAAACCCACTTTGTTATTATCACCTTTTATTTTTTATCTTTCTCTTGATCTTTGGCTTGTTATTGCTTGCATGCTAGTAACTTTTCCTTGGTATCCTTGTGTTCTATTTTGGAAAAACAAGCTTGCTTAGTTGTTGTTAGTGTTGCACCTTCTTTTAACTTGTTTATAATGTCGTCTTGGGGCTGAAGATGAGGAGGCGGATAGGCATGTGGAGGCCTATGTGCTTGGTGGACGCCGACACATAGGGTAGGATGATATGTTGGGTGGTCATAACTACCTATGACATCCTTGGCCCTTACCCTTGTGATAGGCCATCACGACTTTGGTTGGGTCTAGGACAACTTGTTCTGACCATCATGCCCTTAGGAATGAGTGGGTCGTGCTAGATGAGGGTGATAGTTTGTTGGTGGCTACTGAGAAGACATGGCGTTGGATCATGATATGAAGAGCGTTCGCCGATATGCCTGGGTCGTCACAACTAGGCTTTACGACTGGGGATGCATTATTGAAGAATTGTTGAACCCTAAGAGGATCATCTCCTAGCTATGCGAGCACCCTAGGGCATTCCCTGTCATCCCTGGTGACCAACACCCTATGTTGACATTGCTGATGGGAGAAGTTGGTTGAAACACCCTGTTGGTGATATTTGTGTACCACTGAACAGTCATGGTAGAGGCATTGTAAGCCTGATATCCCCATCAGACATCATGGCTTGGGTGTTGCACGAAATACCAGTGTTGTCGTTATCTCTTTGACACTCGTTTTTCCTTGGAGGCATTACCCGATACCCCTTCTGGTTGACACCCTCTCTTCCTGAGGTGTTATGCTCGATGCAACCATGGTGATGCCTAAAGCGATACATACCTTGGGTAGATAGGCCGATACCCTACCTTAGTATGGTGATTGATACCCTATGTTAGTGTGATTTCTTGATACACTAAGGGTTAACCGATACCATAGGTGTAAACCCAAATAGGTACCTTGTAGTAGTGGTTGAGACATACCATGTTGATGTTAGTGTCTCATAGTGATGATGTGATATCCTATGGAGTAGTTGTATGTATGATGTGAGGTTTATGTTTCTATATCTCATAACATGTTTTATAATGATAATGAGAAACCAATACTATAGAAATGGCTTATAAAGTCACATTTACAGGCGTCAGTTTTTTGTCAAAACCGACGCCTAAACCCTAAAACGTCGGTTAAGTACACAAACCGACATATATATGTTAGGAGTGACCAGACACGGGTACCAATTTTTATTTAGCGTCAGTTCCTAAATAAGCAACTGACACCTAAAAACACCCGCCAAATCTAATCTTTTCAATGAAAAAAATTACCTCCAAAATTTAACATACGGCGTCAGTTGTTAATTAAACAACCGACGACTAAATGTTTTCTGTGAGACAGAAATTGGGCCCATTTTAATCATCGATTTGGTTGTAATAACTGATGTTGATGTGTTTTCGCGTGTTGTGCTCATGAAAATTTTTACCCCTATTTGGCGTCAGTTCCCTACGGAAACTGACGACTATGGTCAGAATTTGAGAACATTTGTTTTTGTCAGCATATGACGATAGTCATCGATTTTGGTATAAAAATCGATGACTATAATTGAGTATAGGTGTCGGTTTTTTATTTATAACATACGCCTTTTGTTATAAGCGTCATTTTTTTATTTAACCGACGCTTATTGGTAACTTAATAGCACCCGCGTGAAGCAGACTCTTCCCCTTCCTATATTTCATTACAGTTGAGAATAGGTCTGGCAATTCTGTGATTTCGCTGCCACCCTCTCCCTGCTCGCCACCGCCACCCTCTCCCTACTCACTGCCGTCGACGCTCCCTACCCTCCACTGGCTCCCTGCCCTCTGTGCTCGCTGGCTCCCTGCCCTCCGCTGCCCAGACACCTGTTGCTACCCTCTGCCTCCCAAGGACGCATGCCTAGCTGCTCCGACTGTGGGACGCGCACCGAGCTGCTCCGACTGCCAGCTCGCTGCTCGATTCTCACCGTCATTGCTTCTCCTCACACCACCGCTGCTCTTCTCCACGCTGCTAGCTGATCCACAAGTAGCCCTCTTCTTCCTCCTCCATGCCCTTCTTCTTCTTCCTTCTCCCTCATTACCAACAGTAAGCACGACCAACACAACCACGGTCGTGCTTGCTGTTGGTAAGGAGGAAGAAGGAAGAAAAGAGGGTATTTTGTTCATGTAATTTTTTATCTATTGCTTTGTATTTGTTTATCTACTAATTCTATTTATTTATCTAATGCTTTGAGTTTACTTATTTAGATGTTGTTATTGTAAATCAACCTAGGATATGAACAAATCTTTTG
This sequence comes from Alisma plantago-aquatica, assembly GCA_963693085.1. Lineage (NCBI taxonomy): Eukaryota > Viridiplantae > Streptophyta > Magnoliopsida > Alismatales > Alismataceae > Alisma > Alisma plantago-aquatica. The sequence goes on along the minus strand of OY856414.1, from coordinate 282,720,018 downwards.
CTTGCATATATTTGTGCTTCTAATGCTAATGCTTGACCTAATTCAGTAAATTTTGATGCATGTTGAAATAAGATTTAAACTTGTCCATTCTAGCATCCTAATTTGATTTGATTAAGCCCTAACATTGATGAAACCCTAACATCAATTGTGATGAAACCCTAACATGTACATATCTATCATTGTGTTTGTTGGCCTAGAAACCCATCCAGGATTTACTCATTAGGAGTAAATCTTGGATAGTCCCTAGTTTGGGACTGTTCTTGAACACCTAATCTCACTTAGGATGTAAGTGTATAATGTGTATTGGGTTTTTAAGAAAATTTCGGTAGCATTTCCCCATTTGTTCTTTAAGTACATATGTACTTAGAGAACAACGGGGAAATGCTGCCAAAATTTTCTTGAAAACCCAATACGCATTATACACTTACTAGTGAGATTATGTGTTCATGAATGGGATAGGTGGTACACATTTATTATATATAAGAATGACAACACATGTATTTGTTGGCCTAAAGTTTTAACCATGCAAAAACTGTTACAACCCCAAATTTTGGGTTCGTTTGGTGAGAACTATAATTTCTCATATTAAAGATATTTGAACAAATAATGATGTAATTTGCTTCAAATAAATGGATTTCGTTTACAATAGCCTTGATGATTTTGTTGTGGGCTTTATTGGCTATTGGGCCCAAATAATAAGGAAATTCAATTAGTAAATGGATAATTGAATTTTTAAGAAAAGAAATATGTAGAAACCTCTAGAAGACAAATCCAAAGAGGATTTCGTGCCTCTTGGGTTCCTTGGGTACCAAGGAGTCCAAGGTTGCAAAAAGAAAGCAATGAGGAAAGAAAATGTTAATTAAGTATTTCTTTATTAAGAAATAAATTGAAAATAATGATAAAATGTGGAAAATGAGTGGAAAGAGGCATAAATGAGATTTCTTGGTGAAATTTCGTATCCATGAGGTTGCTTATATTAAAAGGAATGCCAATGAGGAAAATAAAAGAGAAATAAAGAAAGATTTTCAAAAAGAGTTATTTTAATGAGAAATAAACAAGATAATGTGAAATAATGCATTTAGATGCATCTAGAAGGATAATAAGTATCCAATAAAAAGAATTTCAAAATAATACAGTGTCTGGGGATCCAAGGCGTCCCAATGAAGAAAGAGGAAAGAGAAAATACCTATAAAAAGAAAATAAGAATATAATGTGAATACATTATTAATGGATTAAGTAGTATTGCTAAAAAGGAAATAGTTTCTACTAAAGGAAAATGGAAATTCGTGCCAATGGTTGAAAAAGCAAGAATAAAGAGAATATATAAAGGGAATTTCGAATTCAAGAAATAAGAATATCTAAGAGGATTATGAGGAGAGAGAAGAATGCTTCTCCTAGAAGAAAGATGATTCCTATTGAAGAGGGACTACGTTTCTTTGTGGGAAAGACATCCTAGGGCTTCGTTGACCCTCCCCTATATGAGGGGTACGACCTAGGGCCGAGTCCGGGGAAGTCCCACGCAACCCTCTCTCCTTTCTTCTTGTTCCTTGCACATAAAACCCTAATGAATGTATAGATATGTCCAGAGAGAAACAACATGTTTATTTGTAGGTTAGTCGGAGGCAGGACGTTCCCACGATTACCCAGAAGGGATCTGCCACCACCCCCTCTCTCTTGTCCTTACGCAACACCTGCAATAGGGCTGTAAGCCCGCAAAGGATCACAGACCTGAAGCTCTTGAGACTGGCTATCTCAGCCAGGGTTTATGGACTTTATGAGTGTGAGGAGGGAAGACGGAGGTAGTGGATGAGTCTCGGCTGAAGCTGAACGCTGAGGCGATGGGGGGGGGCGGCCTGCGACGCTCTGCCATGGCCGCTAGGGCAGCAGCAGGCCGTTGTCCCAAGGAAGAAGAGAACCCGGGGTCTTCGGACGGTTCTGCCTCTCTGCGGGCAATAGCAGTAAACAACTTAACTGAGGGTATAACCGTAATTCGGTTATATTTACAAAACAGTGATCGCGAGATCGTTGCATGGGGTGGAGCGACGTGGCGTCTCCTGATTGGCCCAGGTAAAGATTTATTGCAAAAATCGTAGTTAAATATTTGTAGCTCAGATGACAAAAGTTTATATATGAATTTTGATCAGAAGAACACAAGGAATCCAATAAAAATAGTTTTATAACCTGAATATGATCATAGTTCGAAAAGTAGTGTAAACTATCATCTTTAATGAATTAAAGGTTAAGAAACCCTATTTTGAAACGAATAAAGTGTTTAATAAGGTTTAATGGATCAATAGAGTTGATATTAACATGTTAAATGTAAAACGGTACATTATGTTCAAAAAGGAAGAACTTTGCATGTGATTAGTCTAATTTAGAGTTTATGTGCTTAAATATGCTTGAAATTTGAAAAGTACATAAAGTTATCATCTTTAACGATGTAATTAATGAAAAACCCTTAGATTTGATGATATATGGATTTAATGTTGTTCAATGAATAATTCAGGCCAATATTAACATGTGGATCTAAAAAGATGATATTTTTACAAAATTGTCTTAAATTAGGGTTTCGTGCACGAATATGCATTAATGAGCTTGAAAACCCTAATTTAAGCGAATATGGCATTTAAATGTTTTAATTGTTCAAATCCACGAATAAATAGGGATATAATGATCCTAAGTCAAATTGGGTATAAAAGACTTAAAATGGATAGTTGAGCAATTAAGGTTCATATGAATAGAAAGGAGTATTTTAGGGTTTGTTGACCTAAAATGGATAAAGTTTGAGGAATTGATCTAAGAAACTCTAATGAATATTAATGGATCCTTAATGCGGATTAGAAACCCTAGAAAGAGAATCCAAGTCAATAAAGTAGATTCTTGATAAAGTGTGTAATAAATAGAGTACATATTCTTTTCAGGAATTATGTGATGATTGAATTACTTGCTTGGATCTGTTGAATGGGTTGATTGTATATACATGAAGTATATGTTGAATAATCTGCATGACTCATCAAATCAGGTATGTGGTTACGCTTATGAATAATCGCTTTAGTTTCACGACGATTTCTGAATGTTTTACCGATTGCTTGAAAATAAATATTGGATGCTTTTATTTCATGCAACTATAGAGTGACTATGACTATCACTATGAATATACATGTATAACTGGCTAGATCTGGGTCCACCTCTGTTGCTTTGAAAAGGCTAAAAAAGGGGTAATCCTAGAGCAAGGTCTAGGTTACCGTGAGTTAGAAACTGGGCTACCTACGTGTAGTGCCATGAGACTCTTTAGCATACCCTGAGTTAAGAAGTGGTCTACCTATGAGTAGTTCCATGTGACTCAACCCTAGAAACGGGTTCACTTTATAGGTGGATCATGAGGGGTTTAATGGGGACAACACAGAGGATGGGGTACTCTTGGATCGCAGAGTTATATCTAAAATGTAATCTTGGATGTTAAATGATTAATTGAATGATTACATTGTTAACATATTTGCATGATTATTGTTTCCCCCACATACCAGCTTCGGCTGACCGACGTTTTGTTTGTCGGAGTTTTAGGTACAAGCCAAAAGGACAAACAGTAAATCGTCACATTGTGAAATACATGAAGAAAAATACAAGGAGGATTAGTTAGCATAGAATCATTAAGTGGATAGAAGTTAGAAATCCAAAATTTCAAAAGGTATGCAAAGTTTATTTTCTTACAGCTTTTCAGTTTAGTATGTTAAAATTTGATAATTATTCTTGGTTAATTGCCGAACCTTGATCCGGAAGCAATGGGTGCGGCTTCGACCTCTCGGTCTCCCTTAATTGGGGGTTATGGGGAGGTGGGGTTGTAACATTTGGTATCAGAGCCTAGGTTCCTCAATTAACCATTATCAATTATTAAATTTTACAAACTCCATAGAACCCAAGGGAGTTATTAGAGGATTATCCGAAAGACGGAGGTGTTTAGAAAAGGATCACGACCGGGGGCTGGCAATATTTTCCTCCACACCGCTAGTCGGAATACGAGGACTCCCGGATCTGTGTGAATGCCTGGCCAAAGTCTTAGGGTATGAATCGAAATAAGATACCTTTAGGACTTCTCATCTTATTCATCCCTTCTCATCACAAAAATTCTGATAAGGACCTAAAGGATCAGGGTTTCCTTTCTTCTCCTCACCCTCTTGAGGTATGGGTAAGGTTGATAAGGTTTAAGGGATCCTCCACCACATTAAAGGAAATGCATGTAAATAAGATGTCATGGACATAAGCTTAATAGAGTAAGCACAAATTAAAGAATAGATACATGCTTAGGTCGTATGACATAAGTTGTCATGTCCTCAATAGAGACCTGAGGCTAGACCTTCTTGTCAGGAGGATAAGTCAGTATTGGAGATACAGATCTCCATTGCAAGTAGAGACCTGGCACATCCTCTGAGGATGATGCTAACCCTAACCCTAAGTGATGGTTAGAGAGAGATGAGTTGGACCAGGTGTTTGAAGGGACATGCCTTTGGGATGCCATATAATCCATGGGTGACCTAACACCTTTGACAACCCAACCCTGGGAAGGGTCGTGCATGTTAGGATAGATCCTTAGATGATGATGTTAGTGAAGGACCTTAGAAACCCTATGGGACTATGTGTGTATGTCATAGCATGCACCCATGGTACGTTAGTAGTGTGAGCAAAGGGTTGAAACCTTGGCCGGGAAAGTTTGTGTTAAGCATAAGGGGTTATGGATAACCTTGAGTGAACATAAGTTGAACATAGGCTTCCTCCAGGTAGGGGCATGCTTTTGAGGTTGAACCTTCTTTAAGAGAGGACTGTTGGCTAAATGGACATCTAAAAATCCCTTTGTTTCGATGATGACAAACATTTCATTCTTATTAATCTAACGAGCTACTTGAGTGTGCAGGATGACAAAGTCGCAAGGGAAAAATCCAAGAGCTTACTTAGTTATATTTTCATGCAATGTAATCAATGTTGTAAAACTTGTGCAAATATATAATGTACAAGTACTTAGATTTTCATGTAAATCAAGCGTTAGATTTTCCCTAGCCAAACACCATAGTTAGACATGTCATCCCATTTGAATAGAATCACCTTTGCACACTCACACATATAATTAGTGCTTAAATTGAAACCTTGAAACAGGATCATTCTCGGTCGACGAACTCCTCGACCGAGACACTCTCAGTCGACCATCTTCTCGACCGAGAAAGATCCAAAGTAGCCGTTAGACACAACAAACAAGTTAGTTGGTAGTTGAAGAAAGACGTTGCAAATCACTTGTTCCAGAGAGCCTGTCGGTCGACAAAAGATCGACCGAGTAGGTGTCTCGGTCGACCATTTGTCGACCGAGATGGTCTCTGACAGCAACAGCAGAATAAATTAATTAGCCGTTGTTAAAGCAACAACTTTGTACCTAACGGCTAGTTAAGCACTTAGAAACCCCTAGAAGTTGTCTAGAACGTCCTTAAGCATACTTAGGCCATTCCTATAAATAGGACAAGCCATAGGACACTAGAATTCACTTGTTACACTTGAGAATACACTTGAGCATACTTGAGCAATCTTTTGCAAGCAATTTGAGCACTGTGATCATTGGCCTACATTCTCCTTAGCTCAATCTCGTGTCCTATAGGCTAGATTCTCCTACCCACAGCAATCACAAGTTCACATACTTGGCTAGGAGATCTTACGCTTGATCTAGGCATATCAAGCCTCGGGCTTAAAGGATAAGTTGTAATTTCCTTTTTCCTTTCTTGTTCCTGTTTATCTTTTGTACTCTCCTTGCTACTCCTAGGGTTGGAGGCTGCGGATTGGAGAGGGTTGACTTCTCAGGTGGAGAAGGGGACTTCAAGCTACTTCAAGAAGGCTATCGCAAGGGAAGCTACTTCAGAAGGCTGGTGCAACGGGAGTTGGTGCATCTACTTCAAGGGAAGGCTGCTTCAAGGTTGGCGATTACTTCTAGGTGAAGGCTGCTTGAAGGGTTTAGGAAAAGAGATTGTATTTTATGTAAATTCCTTGAAGAGGTAATAAAATAAATTTCTTTTCAAATCCCGGTTGGGTAAGCAACCGGGTAGTGGATTGACGGCTATAGTATTTGCTATAGTTGGAACCACTCTAAACCTTGTGTCTCCTTGTCCAATATTTTCATTGTGGTTGTTTGAGTTCAATAATTGTTAAATTATCTATAAAACTCTATTCACCCCCCCCCCCCTTCTAGTAGTTTTCAATTGGTATCAGAGCGGGCTTCAAGGAACCCTAACCAGGTCTTGAAGAATGGAGGGAAATGGTGAAAAGTGCTTGGACAAAACCACTACATGCTGCAATTGGTGTTTAGGAACAAATCACAAAACAACCGGATGCCCATGGAGATCAAAGGAAGAGGATAAGCACAAAGAATGCTTTATTGCTACAACTAGTGAAGAAGAAGAAGAAGAAGAGGTAAGTCTTTTTGATTTATCTAAAGAAGAACTAGTTGCTATTATTGAAGAAACACATAATAAATATGTTGAGTGCAAAAAGAAATTAAAGAAATCAAATAAGGAAAATGGTGATCTAAATTTTAAACTTCTTGCTCTTGCATCTGAAAATGAGAATCTTAAAGAGGGAAATAAATTTTCTGATCTTAAGTTAAAATCTATGGAAGCCGATTGCAAGCTCCTTTCTGTTGAAAATTCAAACTTACAGACTCAAGTAAATGATCTTCAGAAACAACCATTATTGTGCACCCATATAGATTATGACACTATTGTTAAAGAAAGAAATTTATTGTCATCAAATCTAGACCAAGCAAAAATAGACATTAAGAAAAGAATGGATGAGATTGCCAAGCTACAACAACAAGTTCGTAGTTTGAATAACCATGGCATTCTTGATCAAATTCTAGATAATCCCTATCAACAAATTGGGAGAAGGGGACTAGGTTACAAGCCTAAAGGAAAATCTCATCAACAACCTAGTCAGAGAAAGTCACAAACCCAATCTATATATGTACCTAAAAGGACATCCTCACCCAATGACAACATAGGACACAACCATAGAAAAAGATATGAAGTTGACTCAATATGTTGTCATTACTGTTTGCGCCTTGGTCACTATTCATTTTCATGTCCTTATAAGAGAAAAGATGTAGAGTTAGTTTGGATTCCAAAACCTCCAAACTAAATGAACAAAATCAAGTTGAGATATGACCAAAGACATTAGTTGCATATTCCTATGTCTATCTCAACTCTACATAGTTACAAATGTAAATGAAATTAATATCAGTTTGTTCCCTAGATGATTTAAAGTCTAAGTCAAATGAAAAGAAAATTCCTATTTTCATATGATTTTTCGTAAAAGTATTTTCCGGTCTATACATATACTGGAATTATCATTGTATGCTTTATACCATGCTTTCATCATTGGGTGCGTATAGAAAATTGTTTGCAAGCCAGCAAAATAACTTATTAGTTATATGTTATTGCTTGCAACAAAATCTCTAACTCAGTATCTCTGAAATAATTAATTATGTCTCCAATTAAGTAGTATGCTTCAACTTGATATTTAAATTTTATGCAGATATTAGACTCAATATATTCAAATCTGAAAAATATCTGCAAAATTTGCCTCTTGGTCAAAATAAAACTTGACTAAGGGGCGCTATGGTCGTAGTCAAGGGCGACCTAAAATAAGCTTCGACAAAAATTGCTTATTTTTGGAAATTCTCTCTTTGAACCTAATCTTAATATAAATTTTTCTTGAAACATTTGCTGTCATTTAAGCCTTAAATTATCCCAATATTACTCCCTTAGAATATCCATATATATGCTCTACAAAAATGATCTACCATTTGCATTTAAAAATCAGCTTTAAAAATTGTACTCAGTAAGTCTGTCGGTCGACGAATTCGTCGACCGAGAACCTCTCGGTCAACCCATCCCTCTCGACTGACAAATACTAAACAGACTCAATATCAGACGAACTGTCGGTCGACAAATGCTCGACCGAGACAACGTCGGTCGACAAGTGCTCGACCGAGAAATAGCCGTTGGATACGACCGTTGTAAACCGACCATTATGACCGTTTTTTTAACCGTTGGGGAACCAAGTGGCGCGTCTGCAACTCGACCGTTGCGGACGCTCGGTCGACGAATCGTCGACCGACCAGGTTGCTGGAATGCTATAAATAGGAGAAAAAACGAGTCACTTACTCACACTTGCATTTCCTTGCCTCCATAGTCCATCTCTAGTGTATTTTCGTGCAACCCTTCAGCATTCTTATCCTCCAATCTTCCTTGCTTCTTCTCCACACTCAAGAAACACAAATGGCCTCATCCTCAACTGTCCGTGGGAAGAAGAAAGTCGCCGGAAGAAAAAGAAGAGAAGATCGAGAAGCCACTCCGCCACTGACGATCATCAACGATATCGCCTTCATCGACGGAGATGCTGGAGATCGATATCTACGTCTTTCCTCTAAAGCTCCTCTTCCCCGACGCCCGGTCGAAGCTATGGACTTCATCAACATAGTCGATCTGGAGAATCTCTTCGGAGTGCAGAAGCTGAAGGACTTCATCTATCCTTCTTTTCCTTCCTATTCCACTAAGGTAGTCAATGAATTCTATGCCAATCTCTTATCCCACACCGAAAATGAAATCACATTCTTCTACACCATGGTCAATGGGCGTAGTTTTAAATTTTCCGAAGGGGATATTCTTGATATGCTAGAAATTGATATAGATGAATACCAAGATTTCCTTGACCTTACCACCGGCAATCCACTAAATTTATTTTCCCATGATGACCACTCCACTAGCCTTAGTGATATAAAAAGAGCCATATTTCAAACCAATACCACTTGTCATGAAGATAGGGGAACCTATTATGCAATAAACCTGAAACCTGCATGTAGGATAGTAAACCTCATTGTTTCCACAAACATACATCCTAGAGCCAATAAATCTGAGGTCCCTATTTTCCGCATGTGTCTAATTTATGCTATCATAAAAGAAATTCCTATAAACTTCATTCGCATAATACTTAAAAACATGCTTGAGTTTTCTGGCAATCCACCGTATGCCGATTTTGTATGCCAGATCACTCAACATTGTCTTAAGTTACAAATTGAAGATATGGGGTATACATGGGAGCGTAGACCACCAAAGATAAGTAAGAACACCGTAGAGAAGATGGGGATTGACTTTGGTCATAAAAGGGCAAGAGTAGAAGGAGAATCATCACATCAATATATACCACCACCCCCTCCTCCTACTAATCTTTCTGTTGATTCCATCCAAAATACTCTCACTTATCTTGTCGGCTCCCAATATCATCTTAGTAACCAACTCAACTATACCCACCATGCCATGACATACTTAAATCAAAGAATGCAAAATCTTTCTCCGAGCCAAACCGATGAATATCCGCATTCCTTAAATCCTGGCATGCTCAACCCATTTAACCCTTCATACAACTACTATCAACCTCCACCTCCACCATCAATGGATCTTGCACATACTCAATTTTCCTCCATACAATTGTAAGATATAGCTGCTCACTTCCGATTTGACCGAGTTCCCACATTTCTGGAAGCATATGCGTTAACTACAACAGGTGCTTTGGATTGGCAAACTCTGGTCAAATATTATGGAGCCGAGCCATTCCTTGGGAAAGATCCGGACATCGATGTAATTCTTAAATCTTTCCAGTGAAGAGTTGTAGTTGTACTAGTTATAATAACAATGATTGTAATAAATTGGTCATTTCTATATGATTGTAATATTTTCCATGCTATTGAATGAAGTTTGCCATCTTTGCTTGATTCAAATGGTTATTTTTTTAAGCATATGAGACATCTTCAAAATATATGGATTATAAGTTCATTATTGTAGAGCATAACAAATAAGGGGAGTCATAATTAAAACAGGCAACGATTAAAATTGTGGCTAAATTGACAAATGACAAAACAGTTCTCCAGAAACATCCTCGGTCGAGCAACTAGTCGACCGAGAACACTGTCGGTCGAGCAATTGTCGACCGACCGGGTTTCTGTTTTCCAGACTGACATAAAATTGCATACATCTTTGTTAAATCATGGATATCATCTACAACATTTTATATATTTACTTAGTACTCAAACCTTCATTTGAGATATCTATCTAAGAGGGAGCAAAAGCATAAGAATAAGGGGGAGATCATAAAAACAACTTTGACCATTTGATTGAAGAAGCTTACAAAAACATTGTAATCACCATGTGTAGCTGAAAATTTTCATTGATTATAAAGAAATTTATGCATTTATTGAAAAATGGTACCTTGTACTTGAAGGAATTCTCTACCCAAAACAGGGCTTAACATCTCTTGCATTTGGATGGAGACATTTTTATGTACTCTAAGATTAGAGGATCTTAAGGGAATCTCATATCATTTCAAGGCTTAACATCCTTTGCAAATGATTGAGAAACAAAGTATGGATAAATTAGACAAAAATCCATGGATATCTATTTAAGGGGGAGCATAATATTAAGGGGGAGAAGAAAAATAAAATATTCAACTTGGATATCTTTTTGAAATGACAAAGGGGGAGAAAGAATATAAAAATCAAAAATATAAATGAGTTTCATAACATGCTTTATATGGCTACAAAAGGTAATTTTCAGGTATGAAACTCACATGCTTTATATTTCCTTATTTCATATTTTGGAAATGTTTGTCATCTTCAAAAAGGGGGAGATTGTTGGCTAAATGGACATCTAAAAATCCCTTTGTTTCGATGATGACAAACATTTCATTCTTATTAATCTAACGAGCTACTTGAGTGTGCAGGATGACAAAGTCGCAAGGGAAAAATCCAAGAGCTTACTTAGTTATATTTTCATGCAATGTAATCAATGTTGTAAAACTTGTGCAAATATATAATGTACAAGTACTTAGATTTTCATGTAAATCAAGCGTTAGATTTTCCCTAGCCAAACACCATAGTTAGACATGTCATCCCATTTGAATAGAATCACCTTTGCACACTCACACATATAATTAGTGCTTAAATTGAAACCTTGAAACAGGATCATTCTCGATCGACGAACTCCTCGACCGAGACACTCTCGGTCGACCATCTTCTCGACCGAGAAAGATCCAAAGTAGCCGTTAGACACAACAAACAAGTTAGTTGGTAGTTGAAGAAAGACGTTGCAAATCACTTGTTCCAGAGAGCCTGTCGGTCGACAAAAGATCGACCGAGTAGGTGTCTCGGTCGACCATTTGTCGACCGAGATGGTCTCTGACAGCAACTGCAGAATAAATTAATTAGTCGTTGTTAAAGCAACAACTTTGTACCTAACGGCTAGTTAAGCACTTAGAAACCCCTAGAAGTTGTCTAGAACGTCCTTAAGCATACTTAGGCCATTCCTATAAATAGGACAAGCCATAGGACACTAGAATTCACTTGTTACACTTGAGAATACACTTGAGCATACTTGAGCAATCTTTTGCTAGCAATTTGAGCACTGTGATCATTGGCCTACATTCTCCTTAGCTCAATCTCATGTCCTATAGGCTAGATTCTCCTACCCACAGCAATCACAAGTTCACATACTTGGCTAGGAGATCTTACGCTTGATCTAGGCATATCAAGCCTCGGGCTTAAAGGATAAGTTGTAATTTCCTTTTTCCTTTCTTGTTCCTGTTTATCTTTTGTACTCTCCTTGCTACTCCTAGGGTTGGAGGCTGCGGATTGGAGAGGGTTGACTTCTCAGGTGGAGAAGGGGACTTCAAGCTATTTCAAGAAGGCTATCGCAAGGGAAGCTACTTCAGAAGGCTGGTGCAACGGGAGTTGGTGCATCTACTTCCAGGGAAGGCTGCTTCAAGGTTGGCGATTACTTCTAGGTGAAGGCTGCTTGAAGGGTTTAGGAAAAGAGATTGTATTTTATGTAAATTCCTTGAAGAGGTAATAAAATAAATTTCTTTTCAAATCCCGGTTGGGTAAGCAACCGGGTAGTGGATTGACGGCTATAGTATTTGCTATAGTTGGAACCACTCTAAACCTTGTGTCTTCTTGTCCAATATTTTCATTGTGGTTGTTTGAGTTCAATAATTGTTAAATTATCTATAAAACTCTATTCACCCCCCCCCCTCTAGTAGTTTTCAAGGACCTCTACTGGTGAGGTTGGTTTTAGGGTTAGCTCGAGAGAGAGAGAGAGCAGGAAACCCAGAAAGAAGGTTGGAATCCTAGACTCCAAGATATGAGGAGAAGTCGGGAGTTGAGGATGATGCGGCCTAAGAGGATGATGTCTTGGTTGCCATGGGAGGGACCAAAACCTAGAGGAAAGATGAGGTTTCTGGCACCTATGTGCCTATGGTATAAGTGTCTACCTTCTGAGAAAGGAAGAAGATGTTCTATATACCCTAAAGTGGATTTGTAACAAGTTATGAGGCCTTGTACCTTATGGTTTGTCCTTGAGGAAATCCAACTCTAAGTGTTGCTCGACTTGAAGGATGACAGGAAGTGCACGCTATGCCTTTTGTAAGCTTGATTCATGGTTAAGAGATAGAGCATGCAGTTGAACACCTAAAAGTGAACCTAGGGTTCCTAGGCCTAAGAGGGGAAGTGGTGTACCTAATGCTCATGACGAGAATTAAGTTTCTATAGTTTTGAGCATGGTACTCCTCATGTATAGAGGAAAAGGGAAGTCCCTTAAGATTAAAGGTATGTTTGATGAACCCCTCACAGCTCAGTGATGACACGGGAAGGAAGGTATGACCTTGATTTAATGTTAACGAAGGAGAACCCAGATGACCTAGCATGGTTCAGTAGGTGATCTGCTTGTGCCTTCATAGCTTGCTAGGGTCAAGTAGGCTCATGTGGATGTAAACCCTATACCTAAGGATGTTTGTGACCTTGAGGTCAAGAGTTGTAGTTTCCTCCCATCCTGGGAGAGGGACCCTTTTGAAGGGTGTACACCAGTTTTTGTGAAAACCTAAAAGAGGTCTCATAGGATTTTGAGAAGCTAAGAGAAAAGTACATGGTATGAGAATGAACTTGTAGACCCATTGATATCCATCTCTAATTGCATATGAATGTGTAACCGGTATGGGGCTTGACCAAGGTAGGCAGGTTGCCATGATCCCTATGAAAGGATGAAAGCCAGCCCATAAATGCAGGAAGAGAGATGATGAAGACTTGGATAAGGTTCTAAGTGAACATGTACTATTATGGAGAATCCTAAGTCTCTCCTAGGGTCAGGTAGGGATAAGACCGATGAAAGTAGGAGTTGCCTAATTCCCCAGTTGCACATGACCATAGGGTCGGGAGGTAACAACTATCATTGTCTGAGGGCCATGGGTTAGGAGATTGATCACCTTCATGAACTCATGGGACCCAAAGGGCACATGAGTAGGGCACTCTCTTGATGCATGAGGGAAGAGGGATGACCCCAAAAGAGCTGGTACCCTATAAACCTATAGGAGATGACCAAGGATATAAACCTCAGTAGGTTCAAGATTAGTTTGTTATCATGATGTCTGTGATGTAGAGACATATGTGGCACGTTGCAACTTAGATGTAAAGGTGTATTGACAAGGTGGGATGCACCATCTCTACGCTTGGAACAGGAAGAACTTTGTATTTGAACTGCAGCCAAATGCTTATTTCCTCTTGTTATGGGGGTGAGAGATAGGACATTACGCATGCCATACACCAAGGATAAGAGATGATGTAGATTGGAACGTCGCCATGAGAAATGGGGATAGAGAAGATAACCTACCCTGGTAAAGTGAATGATACATGGATGTTTGCAAACACTAAGAGAAATGAGGTAGTCACCTTATGAGGATGTTTTTATCATGAGCTATAAAGAACTTACAAGTTTACCAGGTTGATTTGATCACCATGATGATGAAATCAGAGAGTGTTCTTAAGGAAGATAGACATAGAGTTTGAGGTGAGATGATAAGTGAAACACATGGAAGTGTATGTCTTCAATATTACCTAATACTTATAGATGTGAAGTGTTAATGGATGTTCTGGTTGAGATACATCTGACTTGTTTGACTAGAATCTAGAAGAGGTTGTTTGGCTAACCCTAAGTTTGAAAGGGAGAGGTGTTTTGATAACACTCAGAGGTAACAAGATACGTTGAAAAGTTAAGGGTTGTTTGGTTAGCCAGTCTAGCCTTGATGTAATGAAAGGATGGTGGTAGAACCTCAGATGCACTCCTTTGGAAAAGAAGGTGATGAAACCCCAACTAGAGTGGTTTAATTAGGGTTTCTGAGGAATCGATCTTGAGGAATCATGACATACAGGAAATCATGATTGAAGATCACCATACACCGTGGTAAGTGGCAATAGCACTTTAGATACCTAAGATAAAGTTGCATGTGGTATATGGTCATGCAAGCTGAGGTAAAGGAAGAACCCCAGTAACCTAGTGCATCGATATAGAGGACAAAAGAGTCCTTGAGAGAGAATGGGAGTTCATCACTATGAATATTGTGATAGGTCTCCCCTAGACCAAGGAAGGTCGAGATGCAATATGGGTTATGGTAGATCACCTTACCAAGATGACATAAGAAAGAAGGAGTTATGTCAAGGGATAGATCTGGTTGAACTACCCATGAGAGAGAGATGGTTCAACTATGAAGCGGGTTCAAGGGTTTTTGAGTTTGACCTAAAGGTTCCCTTCCAAAAGGTGGAAGTGGGTACATGAAGAATGCGATGGTACAGTTTATTACCCCTAACTAATGGTTAGTATGATCCAGACTAAAGGGTCTGATGAGAGCATGTGTGCTCGTACAAGGTGATATCTAAAGACATTTCTTGTCCTACGAAAGATGTGATGATGACCTCCATAGCCAGTATCGGGATTCTAAGAATCTCTGTAAGGGAGGTTGTGTCGGTCACCACTTCAGTAAGGTGATGTTGGTGAAAGGACCACGTGATGATTAAAAGAGGACCACAATGCATGAAGATGAAAGTCACTTTAATCATGCAATGGCTAAAAGGAGCCTAGAGACGACGAGAGTCATGAGCAGGTGTAAAGTAGACTAACATGCAGTGCACTATGGGAGAATATAATGTGAGAATCTGACCCCTCTAAGCTGCAGCTGAGAAAGTTGAGTCCCCGATACATGGGTCCATTAGAGATGGATGGGTGGAGATGGTTAGGTTTTGACCCTACCCCTCAGGATAAAGTAATGTGGGATGTTTTCCATGTGTCCAATTTAGAGCACTATGTGAGGTATCCCGACCATGTGCTGAGCAATGAACCTAGTGAGCCCCAAGGGAGGTTGAAATGGCCTGAGTCACCTGTGTTGTTTATAGATGCCAGGATGAAAGAGCTCAGAGAAAAGAATATGTGATGATAAAGGTTCTTTGGATGCACCATGTGTACGGTAAAGCCACATAGGGGCCAATGATGGACATGGAAAAGTCTTATCCTGAATTGTTTGTTTGCTTGATAAAATTTTGAGGACAAAATTTCTATAAAAGGGGAAGGATGTTACAACCCCAAATTTTGGGTTCGTTTGGTGAGAACTTTAATTTCTCATATTAAAGATATTTGAACAAATAATGATGTAATTTGCTTCAAATAAATGGATTTCGTTTACAATAGCCTTGATGATTTTGTTGTGGGCTTTATTGTCTATTGGGCCCAAATAATAAGGAAATTCAATTAGTAAATGGATAATTGAATTTTTAAGAAAAGAAATATGTAGAAACCTCTAGAAGACAAATCCAAAGAGGATTTCGTGCCTCTTGGGTTCCATGGGTACCAAGGAGTCCAAGGTTGCAAAAAGAAAGCAATGAGAAAAGAAAATGTTAATTAAGTATTTCTTTATTAAGAAATAAATTGAAAATAATGATAAAATGTGGAAAATGAGTGGAAAGAGGCATAAATGAGATTTCTTGGTGAAATTTCGTATCCATGAGGTTGCTTATATTAAAAGGAATGCCAATGAGGAAAATAAAAGATAAATAAAGAAAGATTCTCAAAAAGAGTTATTTTAATGAGAAATAAACAAGATAATGTGAAATAATGCATTTAGATGCATCTAAAAGGATAATAAGTATCCAATAAAAAGAATTTCAAAATAATAGAGTGTCTTGGGATCCAAGGCGTCCCAATGAAGAAAGAGGAAAGAGAAAATACCTATAAAAAGAAAATAAGAATATAATGTGAATACATTATTAATGGATTAAGTAGTATTGCTAAAAAGGAAATAGTTTCTACTAAAGGAAAATGGAAATTCGTGCCAATGGTTGAAAAAGCAAGAATAAAGAGAATATATAAAGGGAATTTCGAATTCAAGAAATAAGAATATCTAAGAGGATTATGAGGAGAGAGAAGAATGCTTCTCCTAGAAGAAAGATGATTCCTACTGAAGAGGGACTACATTTCTTTGTGGGAAAGACATCCTAGGGCTTCGTTGACCCTCCCCTATATGAGGGGTACGACCTAGGGCCGGGTCTGGGGAAGTCCCACGTAGCCCTCTCTCCTTTCTTCTTATTCCTTGCACATAAAACCCTAATGAATGTACAGATCTGTCCAGAGAAAAACAACATGTTTATTTGTAGGTTAGTCGGAGGCAGGACGTTCCCACGATTACCCAGAAGGGATCTGCCACCACCCCCTCTCTCTTGTCCTTACGCAGCACCTGCAATAGGGCTGTAAGCCCGCAAAGGATCGTAGACCTGAAGCTCTTGAGACTGGATATCTCATCCAGGGTTTATGGCCTGTATGATTGCGAGGAGGGAGGACGGAGGTAGTGGATGAGTCTCGGCTGAAGCTGAACGCTGAGGCGATGGGGGGGGGGCGGCCTGCGACGCTCTGCCATGGCCGCTAGGGCGGCAGCAGGCCGTCGTCCCAAGGAAGAAGAGAACCCGGGGTCTTCGGACGGTTTTGCCCCTCTGCGGGCAATAGCAGCAAATAACTTAACTGAGGGTATAACCGTAATTCTGTTATATTTCCAAAATAGTGATCGCAATATCGTTGCATGGGGTGGAGCGACGTGGCGTCTCCTGATTAGCCCAGGTAAAGATTTATTGAAAAAATTGTAGTTAAATATTTGTAGCTCGGATGACAAAAGTTTATATATGAATTTTGATCAGAAGAACACAAGGAATCCAATAAAAATAGTTTTATAACCTGAATATGATCATAGTTCGAAAAGTAGTGTAAACTATCATCTTTAATGAATTAAAGGTTAAGAAACCCTATTTTGAAATGAATAAAGTGTTTAATAAGGTTTAATGGATCAATAGAGTTGATATTAACCTATTAAATGTAAAACGGTACATTATGTTCAAAAAGGAAGAACTTTGCACGTGATTAGTCTAATTTAGAGTTTATGTGCTTAAATATGCTTGAAATTTGAAAAGTACATAAAGTTATCATCTTTAACGATGTAATTAATGAAAAACCCTTAGATTTGATGATAGATGGATTTAATGTTGTTCAATGAATAATTCATGCCAATATTAACATGTGGATCTAAAAAGATGATATTTTTACAAAATTGGCTTAAATTAGGGTTTCGTGCACGAATATGCATTAATGAGCTTGAAAACCCTAATTTAGGAGAATATGACATTTAAATGTTTTAATTGTTCAAATCCATGAATAAATAGGGATATAATGATCCTAAGTAAAATTGGGTATAAAAGACTATTAAAATGGATAGTTGAGCAATTAAGGTTCATATGAATAGAAAGGAGTATTTTAGGGTTTGTTGACCTAAAATGGATAAAGTTTGAGGAATTGATCTAAGAAACTCTTATGAATATTAATGGATCCTTAATGCGGATTAGAAACCCTAGAAAGAGAATCTAAGTCAATAAAGTAGATTCTTGATAAAGTGTGTAATAAATAGAGTACATATTCTTTTTAGGAATTATGTGATGATTGAATTACTTGCTTGGATCTGTTGAATGGGTTGATTGTATATACATGAAGTATATGTTGAATAATCTGCATGAATTATCAAATCAGGTATGCGGTTATGCTTATGAATAATCGCTTTAGTTTCATGGTGATTTCCGAATGTTTTACCGGTTTGTTGAAAATAACTGTTGGATGCTTTTATTTCATGCAACTATAGAGTGACTATGACTATCACTATGAATATACATGTATAACTGGCTAGATCCGGGTCCACCTCTGTTGCTTTGAAAAAGCTAAAAAGGGGGTAATCCTAGAGCAAGGTCTAGGTTACCGTGAGTTAGAAACTGGGCTACCTACGTGTAGTGCCATGTGACTCTTTAGCATACCTTGAGTTAAGAAGTGGTCTACCTATGAGTAGTTCCATGTGACTCAACCCTAGAAACGGGTTCACTTGATAGGTGGATCATGAGGGGTTTAATGGGGACAACACAGAGGATGGGGTACTCTTGGATCGTGGAGTTATATCTAAAATGTAATCTTGGTTGTTAAATGATTAATTGAATGATTACATTGTTAACATATTTGCATGATTATTGTTCCCCCACATACCAGCTTCGGCTGACCGACATTTTGTTTGTCAGCGTTTTAGGTACAAGCCAAAAGGACAAACAGTAAATCGTCACATTGTTAAATACATCAAGAAAAATACTAGGAGGAATAGTTAGCGTAGAATCATTAAGTGGATAGAAGTTAGAAATCCAAAATTTCAAAAGGTATGCAAAGTTTATTTTCTTACAACTTTTCAGTTTAGTATGTTAAAATTTGATAATTATTCTTGGTTAATTATCGAACCTTGATCCGAAAGTCATGGGTGCGGCTTCTACCTCTCGGTCTCCCTTAATTGGGGGTTATGGGGAGGTGGGGTCGTAACAAAAACTCTAATGTGTTAACCCTAGGCCCTAATCTTGTTGTAATATGTACTTGTTTTTTCTTTGATCATAGAATGGATAGATCATGGATGTCCATTCACAATCGCTGCACCCCAAAGTTTATATCTGGTCTTGACCAGTTTATTAGATTTGCCGAGGAACATAGGAAACAACCTAGAGATAGGTTCTACTATCCATGTAGGCATTGCGGTAACAACTTGAAAGTCAGCACTGGTGATAAAATCAAAAGTCAAGTCATGTGCAATGAGATTATACAAGGCTACATAGAATGGCACTGGCATGGAGAGATTTCAAACTCAAAACTAGTGGATGTCGATAGCAGTGCTTGTGTGGAAGAAGAAATTTCCTCTGATGACATAGATGTGAATGAACCAATTCCAGTAGACATTGTTGATGCGATGCTAGATAGTTGTGGGGTAGAGCACACCAATCCACCTCCCATTTTTAGAAACATTGGGGTCTCCATTACCAGCTGGTTGGGTTCGTGTGAGCCCACTACATATATTCCCCAATTGGATGGATCTTCCATTGCCATATGCCCACCCAGATTTTGAAATACTTGGTGAGGCAGAAGGCGGAGTGATATTGTGGCCAAAAGTGGATGTCCTCTATACTGAAACTGTATGGTAAATTTACATTACGTTAAATTGTTAGTGTGTGTATATGATGTCAATTGATCTAAAACTATATATATAGGTTAAAAAGAAGACACCCAGAGCATCTAGGCCTCCACCTCCACCTCCTACATTACCAAGTTGGGTTCCACAGGACCTACCTGTCCCGTTAGGTCCTAATTGTAGGGGTATGGCAATATGGTTAGGTGAACATGATATAAATTTCCCTATAACTGTTTCTATAGATGCGAACGTTGCAGGTCAATTATACGAAAGCAAACGATTTATACAAGATATTTTGGAGTTGTTTCGATATGATTGGCTGAATACATCTGTGATAGAGCTATGGATAAGGTCAGATCTTCTTTATACATCCATATACCTTGTATAGGATCTGGTGATCTGGTTTCTTATTTATCAATGCATATGTAATACATGTTTTGCAGCTACTTAGACAAGATATGTGCATATTTTTCATTTGAACATGTAGGATTTTTGATTCCATCTTTGATTAGTCTAGTAGCTAAAGACCCTTCATCAGTTTAACAATACTGCTGTAATGCTTTTACAAATTTTGCTCAAAATAACAAGACGGTGATAATAGCTCCATTCAATGTGGAGTAAGTTTACTTTGCTTATAATTTGGACTTAAGAAAATTACATTTTTATTGTGGATTTTGAGTTATTAATTTTTAACTTTTTTACCTCTAGTGGTATGCATTGGGAGTTACTAGTTATTGTCCCTGAGATGTTCACTATCTATTATCTAGATCCTAAGGGGACTAAATTGAATTCAAAATATGGACACACAATGAAAATGGCATTATTCCGGTGAGAAATATTTCATTTTCATATCCGTTAACATATTTTATTACATTACTATTTAATTATGCAATGTACTGTGTTACATTAACATGTAGGGGTTTAGATGAGTTCAAAAAGGCTGGAGGAAAGGTCCTCAGGAAAAAGAACCAGTCAATAATTTGGAAGAACGTGGAAGTAAGTTCCCGACTGCAATGTATATATTATTTATGTGAACAATGCTTAATTAGTTGTATTTTTTAATATTTTGTATGTTTCAATTTATAGTGTGCTACACAAGACAACGGATGGGCATGTGCATACTATGTGATGTGATTTATACACATGATTATCAAATATGCCGCAGTGGACATCGATACCATTCCTAAGGTATTATATATAGTCTCATTAGATAATATGAAATATATCAATCTTATTTATATATTATTAATTATATATATACATCATTCTCTTTGCAGGTGTTTAAAACTGACCACACTACATGAAAGGCCTTACTAGATGTACATTCTCCCTATACGAAGGAAGAATCATTACAAAAAAATATTGATTTAGCTACAATTAGTCTAACTATATATTTTTTATTTGTAGTTAGAGACTGATTTTTGCTACAAATTGTTATTATGTAACCAAAACAATTGTAGTCAATTATTTTGGATACAAATTGACTACATATATCCCTACACTCTTAAAAATAAATACTCTAACTAACTCACCCCTCTCACTCAAATAAATCACAAGCCCAAAATTTCAACTTTTTTCGCGCGCTCACCTCTTCTTCATTTTGGCACGACAAGTACTCCCGTTCCTCCCCAAATCGTATACACATGAGTGATTGTGCCATCTCTCTATCCCCATCTATCCCTACCTCTCTCCTAATAGAACCTCCCCATCTAATCAGACCTACACAACGATGCTCCCTGTCTCTAACTCTCTTCTCCCCCTAGGTACCTCACTCTCTCCCTCTCACCAGTTTCTCCTTGCACACCACAATCCCATATCCCGATCTCCTCTTCTCTACTAGTATCTAACTGTGCAGGCAACCAGTGGACCGAGCATTGGAAGAAAATAGAAGAGAAGAGGAGAGAATCTAGGTCAAAGACTACAGATTATGTGGCATTCGATTATAGGATCTGGGTTCTCGGATAGTTTCTTTCTTCTAAAGAAGAAATAAACATGGAAACAGGTTCCCATTTAAATCTGCTACCAAAAAATCTTCCTATTTTTCTTAGAATGGCACATATTCAATTGGAATATTCTGTTACAGTCTTCCGCTTCATTTTTTCATTCTCTTGATCATCCCACCATATTATCACACCTTAAAGGCTGGCGATATTCATTGTCATACATTATATACAACATTGGTCTTTCGTTTCTAGATTGGGCTTCATTTCCTTAAGGGTATAGAGTGTTATTCACTATTCTTGGATATATCACTCAACCTCTTTCCAGTTGTATTTACTGTTGTGAAGAGGTAGTGTTTCCATTCATGTAGATAGAGGCTTCATTTCCTTCTTGTGATGAAGATTCATTCATGCTACAACTACTTAATTTTATAGTTCTTCCTTGCTTTGTTTCAATAATGTTTCTCACAAATGGGTCAGGGATTATCTTCCTGTAAGGAAGTTGTACATCTATTCCTTCCATCAATGTCACCCATGAGATTATGGGACTAGCTGTGACACTAACAATATTTTTTAGATTTATGCACAATCGGTTCACTCTGGACACATTGTGAGTGCCATGGCAATTATCAGTGCATTTGGTCAATTTGCTCTTGCATGTTGCAAAGTAGACGTACTTTTTATGTAGTTTTTAAAACCCACTTTCTCTATTTTATGCTGATCTAATAATGTTGCCACTTCTCTTGTTTATTTCTCCCCTCACCCATCATAATTTTCTAAATGAGGTATTCCTGAGAGATTAGTACGTTGTTTATTTTGCAACAAGTTTTCCCATTGTCCAAATTTGTGTCAATATCCCACCGTATGAAATATTTTAGCCCTACTGGGATACCTAGATGAATTTATCCCTTGGTATAAGGAGGTAGCTCAATATTATGTCCAATTTAGTCTCATATCAAATTAAAAGCCCAGTTCAGTTGTTTTGTTATTTTTTGTTTGGGGTAATAGTGGTATTAGTGGGTTAAGTTTAGGGTTCTTCTTTCCTTCTCTATACATTATTATTGGGTATTTTGATTGATTTTCTTATTGGTACATGGATCCATTTCAGTGATCTCACAATGTAACAAACTCATAATTTCTTTTTGTATAAATTAGTTAACACCTTAGAATAATATGACTCAGGGTGGTCAACTTTGATTTGAGTCTTTCGAATCTCGTCAATTCGTTCACAGATTAATGATATGTATTATAGGGTTATATTGGCTATTGTATATGTAATCAAAAATTTAGACTTCTTTGGTCAAAACTCTTATTCCTTTTTTGTAATTTTTTTGTAAGAGGGGAAATACAAGTGATCTGAGATTTACAATGAGGTGTAAGAAAATAAAAACAATAAAACTTATACATATTCCTGAAGGCCATCAGCTAAGGAACAAGCAAAATCAAAAGAAGATCAAAGGATAAGCCAATGCAGCTATTTCTAAGGATCTGGACAGAAAGACAAATGATCACAGTCACACCAGACTAGCAAACTTTCTGGAAAATGTATTTGAACATAAGATATAGCTCTCTAACTACAACAAAAAAACAAAATCTTGTAACCAGCTGAGTAAGAATCAACCCAAAGAGCACAAAGAGTCTTCCATGATGTGAGAAAACCTCCATGATGTCCAGCTGAAGAGTAAACTCACAGAAGCACAACCTTTTTCCAAAAAGACATGCACACCGAAGAAAAATCATAATAGAAGGTATAGAAAAAAAAATTGAAATTGGGTATCATATCAAGCTTTCAAACCACACTATCTCCATAAAAACTTAGCATATAAAACTTGGATAACTTAAACAATCACAACTTTCTTGAACAACTATAAACATTAATCACTTAAAATATCACAACTTTCTCGAGAAACTATGTACACTGAAGAAAGTGCAGATTAGAAGATTCAGATATCCAAGAATCAAACCATGCTTCAAAACCAAGTAAAAAAAAATTCGGGTATAACCAAACATGAGTACCTGATACTCAGATGCTCATTTTAGAAAAAAAGAAAATGTCATTTGACTTCCATAGTAGAATCTGATAAATGTAGGGGAGTCTTTGACTTCTAAAACAAAGTTCATACTACAACTCACAGATGAGGAACTAATCAAATTTAAGTGTATCTTACCTACACTATTCATACTTGTATGTATTGTGATAGGCTTGGCTCTTGACACATGTTTCAATTTCATTTTACCTCATTATTGATCTCGGTTCATACGAAATTTACTTTTTACACATTGGATATGACCTTTGTCATTGCTCCATCTGAGAGCTTGAAGGCTACGTAAAGCCATTGAAATTCCAGAATATGGAAGTCCTTATTAAACTAACAAGTTGAAATCAATTTGTAATATATTGTCAACCAAAATTAACACTGAGTGAACTGCGGTTGGATCTTGTCTAACAAGAATTAATTAGTAAAAATTTGTACTTATTTGACTATATATTGTGTAGAAATTTTAATGTTTCTAAGTGGATATAGTGTTTCAGTTCGAAGTGAAACTTGCATGCCATATTGAGTATAGTAAATGGTTCCGTTGGAAGAAAAGAGCCGTATCTGGCTCAAGTGAAACTTACATGCATATTTTTTTAATATAGTTTACATTCATAAGATGTAAAGTGACTATAATTTGAAAAGGATTCTTGGACCATGAGACCTGTTGAGTTGGACACTTGATGTAAAATATGAAATTAAGGTGGATGTTTTCATTACAACGCCTAACCTGATAGTTTCCATACAAACAAAAAATAGTTTATTAAGTAAATCAATTGGGTGCGTATCTTGAACGTTACCAATTGAAGAACTCACTCAAAATTCTATTGACCTACTCAAAATTTACATCCCAAAATACGGTACGTGTTTCAGTTTGAACACCCTATTTACGATTTATGAATAGGGAGAAATTGGTTTCAAAGGAACTCATTTTTAAAGTATCCAAACTGGGAAATATTATGAGATCTATAACTAGTTTGTATCTATTGTTTCCAGCTCTGCTAGAAATTGTTACCTATTTTTCAAAGAAGCCTAGAACCATAGAAATTAGTAGAGGTCAGCCTACACCAATTATTCATTCATGATGGGTACTACACCTATTTGTATCACAACAAGCATCAATTTTTCAGCTCACTCCTTCATCCATCTGTGTCAACTTTCTTAATTATACAAACTCTCAACAATATTTTAACCCATAGATCAAGTTAGGTGTGGTCCAAAACTAGATTCATAAACGAGGCCATTAGAGATTACTTTACAAATCTTAGTCACTCTATAATTCAAGTGTAGCTATGAAATATATGTTTATATCTACATAGACAAATTATAAAACTGTATGATGCAGAAAATGCGGACACACAAAAAGTTGCATTGCCTCAAGGATAATAGTACACAAGTGTTTTGCATATCACACCATGTTTTTTTATAGAAGTTTAATGTTTTATTATAAAGTGAACAGTGATATTTTTAGTTCCTTAAGGTGAGATCATTAATTTCCAATCACAACTATGACAGATTATTCTATACTAAATAACCATTATAGCTTGACTTGGTCAAAATAGAGGTGTACCTCAACTCTCCTCTTTTCTAGTGTGTATGTGAATGGATCACAGGACAACATATCCCTTTTCTGTATCTGTGGATGTATTATAAATTGTTGAGTTTGAGAATCACAAAATAGATGTTATCAAAAGTTTGGGCCAATGAGACATAAATTATAATATCGCGTCATGAATGGAAGGCAAACTATAGAACAATTGTTGCCCATTTTCACAATGGAACATCATATTGCAAAACCACACCGAGAACCCTCACTTGGAACAGATAAGAAATTCATCTATAATTAAAGAAAGAAGAGCACATATCTTCTATTATATATGTATTCTGATAGCCAGTTACCACATATGGATGTCAGTAGGTTGATTTATCTGAATTCTGAAATAACAAGATTAACCGAAGAAAAGTTATACTAGTACAATAATGCACTAGAAGTAAGATATGTAAACCATGATTGAAATGGTAGGAAGGCAAATTGTTGTATTAGATAGGAAAAACCCTGCTCCTATAAATAGGATAACAGGGAAGCATATAGACTTAACTAAACCCTAATGGGCCAAGACACAATGAGGCCCATATTACAAGGACAATATAAATAACTAATAAACAGACTCTCTAACACTCCCCCTCAAGATGAAGTTGGGAGAATCCCAAATCAGCTTGCAGATAGAGTCAAACTAGAAAACAAATAGACAGAAATAAAAGGATAAACCAAGCCCATACAAGAAATTGCTCCCCCTCAATATTACAATAAAGCACACAAATACTCATACACTCCCCCTCAAGTAGATACTCCAAGCAAGCAGACAAGCAGGTCACAGAAGCTTCTCGATCATCTGGAGTAGAAATAAGCAGCAACACAATCATATGGAGCAAAAGATATAATAGTTGATAGGCACCAAGGTCTTCATCAACGTCATCGTCGTAGTAGCCAGAGAGTGCTGGGTCACAGGCAGCAAAGTCCAGAGAGTGCTGGATCACAGGAAGTAGAGAGTCGATGTGCATACAAGGCACAGACAAGCAGAGAGTCGATGTGTCAAAAACACAGACATTCCAGAGAGTGTTGGCGCACAGCAGTACAGAGTCAACGACGTAGGCAGATAGAAGACCAGTATTGTATAGTAGCAAGTAAATCAATAACTCTAGTAGATGAAGCTCCATGTAAATTCAAAAATAGAAAGGTCTTCATCATCTTCCCTCTTCATACCGTATCCATCACAGTAGAAGATGTCAAAGTCCAGAGAGTGTTGGTCCACAGAGTAGAAAGTCAATGTGAAATAAAGCACGAACAGCAGAAAGTGCAAAAGCACAAAGCAGCAGGTAAAGTTTGCTAATCATAGCACAAGTAGCAAAGATGACATCCAAGTATGCGACTTCACAGCAGAAGTCGAGGTAGATGATGAATAAACAATCTAGCAGCAAAATATACCAAATAGCAGCAGAAGACTCCATATACCAGTAGTAAATGTAGCACGAAGATCCATAGAAAAATAGAATGAAATTCTTCTTCTTCATCTCATCTCTTCTCTATTTCTCCCCCTCACCCCAACCACGGAAAGAATCAAGAGTGTTTTGGGTGGATAATGATAAAGGAACACCCCAAAAAGAAATATAGGTTGTAGCACTGCCAGGGGGTTTGGGGGTCTACAAATATTTTCAAAGAGAAATCAAGCATGAATATTCATAAAGATTACTAATATTACGGATAAAAACCATCAAAATTTGCTCTAGCCAGTCCAAGAAATTTGCAGCGGACATTAGTGGTGGGGGGCGTATGGAGCAGGAGCGGCGGGGGGCATAGTAGTAGAGGCAACATAGTAGTAGAGTCGCAGCGCAGCAAAGAGCCAATGGAGACTCATCTAGAATAGGAAAGAGAAGCATATGCAAGCGGCAGCGGTGACGGCTCGGGATGGTGTCGGCAAGGGCGATCGCAGGGGAAGGTAACGACATGCACGTGAATCAGCAGTGGGCAGCAAGCAGCTAGGAAGAGTAGTTGGCCGACAGAGGCAGGGAATAGTGATCAATCGGCAGCTATGGCCAAACTGGCAGCTGGCGGCAGTTGCTCCTGCTGCTCGGCGGCGGCCTGCTGTTAGGTGGGAGGCACTGCGTCTAGGTGGCCAACGGCGGTGAGGCAGGTTGGGCGCGGGGCGGCACGGAGGCAGAGGGATAAAAAAAAGTGGCAGGGAACAAGGAGAGGAATTCCCTGTGGGAAGCCAAGCAATGCCAAGGGCGGCGGCCGCCCGCAAGGGGGGTGGCGCTCCTCTAGTTTTCTCTCTCTTGCGTACGGCGGCTCTGGTCCCTAAGACGGCTGCTATGATACCATGTCAGATAATAAAGGAAGGCAAATCATTGTATTAGATAGGAGAAACTCTGCTCCTATAAATAGGAGAATAGGGAAGCATACAGACTTAGCTAAACCCTAATGGGCCAAGACACAGTGAGGCCCATATTACAAGGACAATATAAATAACTAATAAATAGACTCTCTAACAAATGCACTAGAAGTAAGATATCTAAACCATGATTGAAATGGTTATGCTTATTAGTAATTAGCAATTAACAAAGAGTTGATGGAATTTATTTTGGAAAACAGTTGCTTGTAGGTTACCAAGATGTAAACAAGAATGTAAGCCATGATAAACAAAGAGGTCCTTTGATCTTACCTCTCACCTTTCATGAGTAGATGATATGAACTGAATGACATTAGGTCCGTCTAGAAGTTTGTTGGTTCTAGACAATTTTTAAACAGAACAACTAGTTGGTTAGAAGATGAAACGAAGAGCAGTAAAATTAGCATTTTTGTCCACCATTTGTCACATTGATTACAATTAGCTCATTATTTGACTCCCTCCCCTTTCCTTCTTTTCTTTTCTTGTGACTTTCTTAGTATCATCACCATGCTTGCACGCTGTTTTTGAAATAAACAATGAGAAATGCCCAAAGACCATTAATGTAGTCTTCCATAGGAATGAGATATACTTGTACAATCTACCAATTAAATGTTTCTCGAGTCCATTTTCGTTTATAATTCATATGGATATACAATAGAAATACATGGAACACCCAACCATCTTATCAGAATTGGTCTATTCATACACTTAAATCTATAGAGTACCGTCTTTACTCAATATGAAAATAGTCTAATTTAATAATCCATTTGACTTTCGGTGGTGGTAAAGGTGTTGGATTCAGAGATTATGGGAAGTTTCCGTCTTGGGGTTGTGTTGGCAGGGACAATGGAATAGGAGGTGAGGGCAAGATGAAAATGCTGACCAGTTTGGTCTGTCAATAAATTTCAGAAGGTCAGAAGGGAGCTAGAAGCTCATGGTGTGATCCTACCTTCTGATATGTTATGTGGATGTCATGGTGGATGTGGCTTCATGTGTTCATTTCTATATCTAGATATTTATGTTCAGTGCATTGTTCTAGGCAGTAGGTTCCCTAAAATGTAATTTCCATGCAGTAGGTTCCCTACAATGCAAACTCATTGAATCTTCTTGTATTTTATGCACTCTCTGGTTCAAACTCATTGCTTAGTTTATGCTGCAGATTCAGCCAGTTTAGTAAATTTTTGGAGTTTGTGATGAGTTGATGAAAGTTGGTAAATGTGCTATGCTTCATAAGCTTTTTATCGATTTGAAGCTTCTTCTACTACATTCATTGTGATTAGTAGGGCAGTTGTTGATGAGTAAGTGATGGTTACACGAGAATTATGTTGATGGGTTTTGGTTTTCTATGAATGGGTTTTCTAAGAATATGTATCTATTACTATGGATAAGGTTAGAAGCATGTGATTCAGACTTATGATGATATGTGTTTTTTCTCTGATTCTCAACTATATACCATTGAAAGTAGAACTCTTTTAAGTTAGGTCTATGGTTGCTATTTCTTAGTAGAAGGACTAAAGTTTATGAACAAGTGTTGTGTAACATACTGAAAGGTGATCTCGCCTAAATTTTTGTTAAATTTGTGGATGTTTGTATTTCCTTTAAATTTTAGTAGAGAGGTGATCTCACCTCTTTACATGTTGAACTCATATCTTCTAGATATTTCTCTATTTCAATCATATGACACTCTGAAGTCATTGACCTTTCTTATTTGTTTTGTGCAGTGGCCTAAGTACTTGTCAAGCTTTGTCTCTTATATATCCACTCAAACTCTATTTCATTCTTTATAGCCAACTCAAAACAAGCAGTGCTCTGTGGTTGTTGAAACTAAGTCTACTCCTGATGAAATTAGATTGGTTGTTGCTTGTGAACAAGCAATGTCTCTTTTCAACTGGTAATTTTCTTATAGTCGTTGTCCTTTTGTTTACTTTTCATATTCATACTAAACTTCTCTACATCGAGCATTAATCACTGAAGTATACCAAGTCAACAAGAAATTTGTTCCTTCTTGAAACATGGTTGAGGTATCACTCATAGCAAGCGATTCCATACTTACTGCTTAGTCACCTTTTCTAGGGAATCATTAACCATCTTAAAAATTTATGGAACTTATAGATGTAATTTGAAGGTTCAATAACCATGGAATGATGTGTTGAACTTTTTATTTTCATGAATATTTATGGTACTCCTTCCCCTTCATATGAGATATTAGAGAACCCATAATTCTTGTCTTCCACTCAAATATATGTTTCAATCTTCTAACATTCTTTTCAGTCTTCTCTATTATCTAGATAGATGGTTTATCTAGGATGTACAAGTTCATAGGATTTCACAGGCTTTCGACCCAATGTCTCATATTTTTAAGTAGGTGGTTTTGATTTAAATTGAGATAGCAGACCTGGTCTGCATTTCTTGCCCATTTACTCTATTTTTGGTTGGTTGATGTGCCATGTTCATCATGTAACTACAAGACAAAGTTATTCCTACTGTGTTGGGACATTAATTTATATCCTTTAATGCGTGAGCTTAGGCATTGTAGGTTCTCCAAGGGGTTTGCCTTGAACTAAGATACAATATTATTTTCTCATTAATTCAAAGTCTCGCATTCGTTATCAAGTGGACCAACTGCCAAGTAGCACCATCTTTATGATCTTCAACTATGATTGCTTCACATCAGTGCCATATCATATGCTATTCATATTTGCAACGCAATATGAAAATTCCAATTTTGTTGATGATTTTTTATTGATAATTTGGTTGACGTGTCATTTGAAATTTCTGATATTCAGGATCTACAACCTATTAAGATGGATATTTTTTTCCTTATAGTTAGATCTCCTTCTGAATTCATGAGGAAGTTAGTATGATTCCCTATAACTATTTTTACATTTAATTTGCATGTTTAAATATGCTAAGAAGGCTGTTAACTTGTGTTAATGAGTAACAAATTATTTTCTGAATTGTAGAGTATCCTTGCTTTGATATATTGCTGACAAAAACTTTAATTCAAACAAAGACCGCTAACCACAATCTTTAATTCATTAACTGAGCCTCATTTCAATCCTTGAAATGAAATTACTAGTTCTTTTGATATGATTCATTGTGTTATTTGTAACTTTCACAACACTTTATGTATCTAAACATAGCTTGTTCTTAAAAACAACTTTGAACTTGTAAAGTATAATAGTAAAGTGGTACTTCCAGAATTTGTATTTCATTCTTAGAGAAATTTAGATTAGTTAGAAATATAAATGTTTAACTCCAGAAGTAGGATTCAGGTTCTAATTCCAGTTCTGTAGATATTCGTCTTTATATTTTATACTACTTTATAAACTTCCATAATTCTATTTGCAGTCAGCAAGCCTTTAGCTGCCAACAACTACAAGAGGACAAGGTGTGAATGGTATGATGATGATGTACGGATGGGGTAGATAATGCCATGATTTGGAAAGCGATGGTACAAATGCAGATTGGTCTCCATATATCCTGGAATGTGCAGATTGGTTCTTCTCATATAGTTGTGCATATTTCCATTTGGCATAAATTTTAGCTATGGGATTCTCCATGGTTTTAGAGATGGTTGCTTGTATTGCTTGATGAAGCAGGGCTCCTTTTGAAAAGGTTGGTTGAGTGTTTCCTTATGCATGCAGTTTGTTGTTTTTTTGGGATTCAACTATACTAGACATAAGAGAATCAGAATAATTGCAAAATGGTTTAATTGGACGGATTTTGGCATGCTAAAAGCGATCAGTCATTAGAAAATTCAGATGTCAATTCCATTGTCCAAATAATGTATCATATATTTGAATCTTCATTTTAAAAGACTTTTGTCTTGTCCCATTATGCGTAGGTGATAGTGGACTCAAGTCATTTCCTGCCTTTCTACATGAGGATTGTGATTTGAATATTTTGAAGGAATCTCACTCTTGCAAAAAGATTTAATGTTTAATATTATTCCCTTATTTTTTAATGATTTGAGTTATTTTTATGTTAAGGCTTTGTTTTGCAATTATATGTAGACTCTTTAATGTTTCACAGCTCCTATCTTTTGGTTTTCCACTAGTTAGGGGTTTGTTTCTTTGCCTCATGAAAGAGAAGTTATGTTTACTTTTCTTTTTCTTAAACTTATCATGCATCTACTTTAGGAACCAACTATTAGGCCTGCACTTCTGATTTCCCTGATTTGAGTAATATAAGTTTGCTTTTTTCAGAAAACCTATTTTTCCTACTGTACCCGAGTTAATAATCTGCTCACACAACTGAGAGCGACCTATAACCCTATAACTGATGTGGATGGTATAATTTTTGTAGTCAAGCTTGCCAATAATTCTAGGTTCATCATTTTGTTATATCATTTTTTGTTGACTTCCTATATGCAGGATTTGTTGTTTAAGCAAAAAGGATTGTTTATATATGTCCTTAAAAATTAGTTAATAGTTGTTTGTGATTGCAAGTAGGACTGTGGTGATTCAGTTGGACTAGAGTCCTATTGAAAATAAGAAATATAGGCATGTTGTGCCTAGTATGCACACCACAATAGAGAGTCTTTTGGGAAACAATGTTACTTACTAGTGGAGGAAGACCAATTAGAAATGACTTTTTGCAGAGTATAAGATCTGAAAATGAGCCATTTAAGTTTCATTTAGGAGGATACATGATTACTTATGGACTAGTGAAGATGGTGTGAAAATGAATATATCAGTTGTGTAGGATCATATGTTGATTATGACAATATATTATAATCATGATAGAATCAATGAACTTTGACTCTACCCTTGTTCATCAGTTCTTCTTGAACTACTCATATTGTCATTGATTTATAATGGACTAGACTCTTTGTAGGTTTCACATGCTTCAACAAGTAGTGCTATCTTATTTTCAAGCATTGGACAATTTATTGACAACATGTTGATGTGCATAGTCTTTCATCCACAGCTCAGGATTCTATCTTTCATCTACATCTAGTACCTGAGATAAAAGAAAAGGATGTTTCATCCCTGAGGTTTTAATTCTTTTAGATGCTCATTCAGATGTTCTTTTCACTAAAGATGTGAATGAATTTTACTACATGTTAAGCTTGTTGAAGTTATCTCTCTTGACCTCCTAGATGCACCTAATGAGCTAGAACTTTTCCTTGCCAGGGAAGTAATCAACGATGCTTTATGGAGATCTGTTAGAAGTTGTTGCCAAACTGTAGTGGAAGTGAAACTGTCCATATAGCACCTTCCATTTTCTCTACACATCACTCTGGTGAGAGGCCCCTGAGATGTTGGGGTCGCAGCACTGGCTGGGCTGTGGAAGATGCCAAGGATGAGATAAAAAAACTCCAGGAGGAGTATGATAGTGGTGGTGACGTTGCAAAGCTTGCCAGTGCATTTGTATATCTATGCCATGATTCAATCACGAAGTTGTGAAGAAGGCACTACTTATGTCAATGGAGTAGAATCAAACTAGAACAATAGGTTCTCTATCAAATAGTCTTGAAGCAGTCACATATGGTTAAATTTTGTAGGTTCACAAGATCCATTTCCCTATATGTTTTCTTAGATCACTCTTAGCTACTATATTGGTATGTTAATATCTATTTCTTTTGAGCAAACTAGGTGGGTTTTGTGAGTAGCATGGCCATGGTAGGTAGGATAGACCACAGTCGTGGTGGATGGGTATGGTCGTGGGTTTATTCCATCAAAGTTAACAGGGTTTTGGTCAATTTTGGGCTGAAATGGCCATAGTCGTGGTGATCAGCACGGCCGTGGTGGTGTCAGGGCACCACGGCCATGGTGTCTAGCACGGCCGTGGTGGGCTGGGTAAAGTTGGCCATGGTGATGTTGCACGTCCGTTCTGGTCTACTGTAGCACAGCCGTTTTTTGGTGCATGGCCGTGGTGTCTGTCACTGGCACAACCGTTCTATTCTGCACGGCCGTGTTGCTCTGTACTTGACTTGGAGGTTGTTCTATTGATTTGAGGTGACAATATATGATCCTCAAGAGCTCGATATATGTAGTAAACAATCTAATTGCACTACATATAATCAACACCTATGATACATCTGTTCCATGTTGTTCTAACACGGGGCATACTGAATACTAAGGCAACTCAAATTCCTTCTAATATATATTTTCTAAGGTAAGCTGCCATATTTTGTTCCATGGCCCTAGTATGCTCTGGAATGTGATTCTAAAAGCTACAAAATTTTCATATATCTACTGCAAGACATAACTAGAAATCTGCATCCGTCTCAAATTTAGCTTTTACTAGCAATCAATAATGATTTTTTTTTATTGTAACTGTGAGTTGTGCCATAGTTTCATTGTGCCATCACTTAACTTGCCCGCATTCAGCTCTGTTGGCTAGAGTTTTTACACTATCATTGTTGAAACACTGCCTATTCATTTCTTTTCAGGTCCTCGTTAATGTAGCAATGGTTGGTGGCACAGTCTCTTCATTGAAGAGTACATTATTCTTTACTATGCTCTTCATGAATAAAGGGGGTTGTTGTTGGGATTGAAGAGACTAGTCATTCATTATGGTATATTTACACACAATGTTGAGTAGATGAACTTAAATTCCATCATAGTTCTCTCTGGGGTATGACTTTGTATAGTTTATAGATGAATTAATACATAATACCAAACTATTTGATTGTTGAATTGAAGCTTATTTTGTATCTTTCAGTGTGCTTTGCTCAAAGGATATGATGCCTTGTATGCTTTGAAGTTGTTGTTGATTCTTTTTGAATATCAAAGGCTTATAAAGAAACTTCTACAATAAAGGGAGGCGGCCAGAAAAGGATAATACAAGTGGTGGAATAAATATAAAAGAAAAATCAAGATACAAGATGTGCATGATCATGTGGCATATAGAGTCTGCAGTGGATAGATGTAGTCAGAAGAACATATTGTATACATGTGTCTTTTTCCCATGCATATTGTAAAACAGGGGCCAGGTTAATGTCCTCCCCATGTGTACTTATTGTTCAAATATAAATAAAAGTATCATTGTTGATATTATAAGCATAACTCGATCTTGATTAACATTCATCTATTTTCTTATTAAAAACCCCTCTATATTGGCAAGCGACTGACTGGATACATAATGTCTCTCACTACATATGTATGTATAGTACATGGTGTCTTTCACTACACACTAGCTATAATTACATGTGTAGCAAGTGCTAATTTTTGCTATACATGAACTACAAATACAATTGTAACCAATGCCATATATCCCTACATATTATAGGTACAAATTGAATTGTAGTCATACATTTGTCTACAATGGAAACTACATTTTTATGTGTAAGGACATTTGTACCCATAATTAGGGTTACATATGAATTTGTAGCCAGAGGCATAACTAACTACAAGTTTGAAAAATGTAGCCTAAACAATTAGCTACACGGGTATTAGCTATATATTATAAATGTAAGGATAATTGTAGCCAAAGCTTTTGGCTACAAATTTTCGGGTTTTCGCTACAATTTTTTTTGTAGTTAAAGACCATATTTTTCGTAGTGAATTAAATGATGTAAGAGAAGAATGGGAAAAAGCCATACAAGTAGTGGGGTTTTTAAAATATAATTGGGATGTTGATAGCGAATAATGACTAAAGAATGATATTTTGTAAATGAATTTCTGAATTGTAATATGTGTGAATGTTTCTACATGTCTGAATGTTTCTACATGTGTGAATGTGAAAATGAATGAAACTGCTGGTTGCTATATGAATGTTTCTACATGTGTGAATGTGAAAATGAATGGAACTGTAGATTGCTACATGAATGTTTCTACATGTGTGAAAACCGAATGGAACTGCAAGTTGCTAAATGTGTGAAAATTAATGTTGTTAATTTTGTAGGTTTGTGGCCTGTTGTTGGTTGATATCAATGGATGTCGTAAAACCTGCAGTTCATAACTGAACTGTAGGTTTCTCATTCTGCGACCTGCCACAGCAGGCCTGCAGACTGATTAAAAAATATATACATACAATAGGCGTCGGTTATTTGAAAAAACTGACGACACATGCTTATAGCGTCTTATATTAGCTAAAACTGACGCCTAATGAGACAACACACCACGGCCGTGCTGGCCAGCACGGCCGTGGCAGCATGTGATATGGCGTCAGTTATAAATAAAAAAACTGATGATGATTGTGCCCTAAATGGTGCCCTTTCTGTAGCGCGAAGGTTTATGGCATCAGTTTCAAAACTAATAACTGACGCCTATACCCCCCTGCTGGCGCATTTTTGGTGGCGCACGAAGGGTTGTGGCATTGGTTTGAAAACCAACGCCTAATAGTTTGCCTTTTAGTGACGCCCACATAGGAGTCACATTAAAACTGACGCTGAAGGCCTTAAATAACTGACACTAAAGGTCGGTTATGTACTAGTGAACATACTTCTATGTCTCATAACACATCTCATAATTATGAGGAAAGTGATAACCTAAGGGTGGTTGTGGATCCAACCTTGTAAACCCTAATAGGGTAAATTGAAACCCTAATTGTTATGATGTAAATTGTATGATGTAAATGTATAACAAGAGTTCTATGAGATGATGATGATTTGAATTCTTGTTATCAGTTTACAACCATGCAGGTGATACTGATTGATGTACCTAGACAAGTTTGAGCTATGGTGGTTATGATATGGACATTGGTCCTTGAGATGGACATATGATGAATAATAGGCATAAAGTGATGATGTGATAAGATCCCACCTATTATTTTTTAGTTTGTTCTGATGATGAGTTATGACCTATTTATGTAGATCTTGTTTAGAGGTTATACATTATAACTTGATTGATTCTTAAAGATGTTTAAATTGATCTAAATAATCAAGTGAAATCTAATAGTATAGTTGCCATGTGCCATAGATCCTTTCTAGTGTCAGCTTTATTACTGGATGGTGAAATGAGTTAACTTGGAGAGCATATTTTTGAATTTGCGGGGTAAAAGTTGAGGAATTCCTTGTATCCTTAAAGTACATGATGTGTGAGACGACCATGTGTGTGCCGATCTTGTTGTGATATGGATGTTCATGTGTGAGCCACTCCTTTTGTTAGAATGACCATGCTTGAGCCTATTCTTCTAGAACCCTAACTATACCAAGGTGGGCTAGTTATGATTATATATGTGGTACCATGTGTGAGCCAATCCCTAATCTTGACTATATGTCATTATTGTAGTTGACTGATAAGTCTCTATGATGTTTTCTCTTTTGCTGATGTGGATTCTAGCTCTTCCATTAGACCTTGTGTGGCACCAATTTTGACTTACCAAGTGGTCGGTTGGATTTGGGTGGTACGACTCAAATCCTCAGGTCATAATGAAATAGGCAATCAACCGTGTATTATAATTGTATAGGATCAAATACGAAAACATTGGTTGAGGCCTTGCTTGATCTTTATACAATGTTGTTGATAGAAAATATACATGTTATTCATATTCCTTTTAAATTATTATGATGTTTCATAATTCAACAGTAATTGCCCTTCCTGTTAATAATCATTACTTGCTTCATCTTTGTTGTATTTATACTGCTGCTCAGTTTATCTTATTTGTGATGATAATAGAGTTGGTTGTGAGTTATATCTCCCGCTAAGATTTGGAATCTCACCTCGTGGGTTTCCCACACCCTTTTTAGGTGGATGAGCACGAAGAGGTAGAGATCGTGCAGAGGAGGTTGAGCGGCAACCAAAGGAGCATTAGCTGATAAGGTTGGAGGTGTTGCTGGATGTCTTATGTTGATAGAGTCCTAGAGTCAGCCCTGTACACTCAGGTCTTTGGGAGTGTTTTGTAGATGTTTCGTGAGTGCACTTTCTTTGTGCTCCCTTTTGTATACTAGATATGGTGGAATCATGTATATATGTTTTCGAATAATGCTTTTGTTACATGTTGACAACATGCCCTGTGAATGCTTTGAGGCATGAAAGGACTTATGTGTAAAGGTTCTTGCTTCATTGTTGTTTTATGGAAAAGGTTTAAATTTTTAGTGTTTTTCAGTAATCTGTTCATTAATCTATCTTCCGCAGTTATGTTTTGAGTAATCTCATTATGTGTGGATTAGGGTGTCACATTTGGTGGTATTAATGCTTTAGGTTTGCTGAGTCTATAGGTACTTAGGACTAGGGTTTGTGTATGTTCTAGTGTCCTCTAGTCTATCTTATAGTTACTTGTGGTTATGCAGAAGAAGAGAAAGCCTCAAGATGTCTGGAGAACACCAAGAATATGTTGCTGAGAGTAGTGTTGCTACATCGGGTGGTGGTGTAAAGAACTAAGCATGAGAGATCGGGTGCCTAAAGTCCCCCAATTTGACCCAACCTTAATAGAAAACCCTTCCTTTCAATTGCTTTTTGGGTAAACCCTTCCTTTCAATCTCTTTTTGGGTAGTTTATGGCAATGATTACTCATATGGTGGATTGGATTCCTACACCTCAACTTAGGGAACTTGTTCCCCATGCTAAATCTTCAGGTATTGGGAAGACTTTTGAGCGGCTTTGCCATGTTGGGGGAGTTGAGTATGCTAGAACGGTCGACCTGACAGATACTGATCTGTGGCTGGCTGATCTTGAGAAGGCTTTAAAGATCTTAAGTATCCCTAAAGAGGATAATATGAACCATGTGGTGTACCTTATGAGGGGGAGTGTTGGACATTGGTGGGCCATAGAAGAGGAGAAGAGACCTAGTGTCATGGTTGGTTAGGAGGAGTTTTGACACGAGTTTGTTAGTCGGTACTTTCCTCAGACGTATCTTGATGAGAAGATCAGTTATTTTGAGAGGATTTGATAGACGATCAATGAGTAAGAGGCAAGGTTTATGGAGTTGTTGAGGTTCTGTCCTCACATGGTTGTGATAGACGATGAGAGGATTCGTCATTTTGAGAAGGGGTCGAATGATGAGTTGTCCACCCCAGTTGCTGCCTTGGAGAATTGAGAGAGGTTTGTTGTATTTGTAGAGTATATTTAGAGGATAGAACGATCTGTGAAAGAGAAGAGAGAGGCAAGTACCAAGAAGCAGTTTGCACAATTTCAAGTGCAGTCATCAAGTAGATTCAAGAATTTGAGGTTTCCTACACCGCCAACATCACTGATGTTTAGTACTTTGACACAGTGGTCGCCGAGTAAGGGCAGAGGTCATAGTTTTTGCCCTTAGGAGCCTAGAGTGTTGCATCAACATTGATGATAGGACCACTTAGGCCTTGGTATGAGAACAAAATGTGTTATAAGTGTGAACAAGTTAGCCATACCAAATAGTTCTGTCTAGTGAAAGAGGATGAAGTGACCCAACAACCAAGGTAGAGTCAATAGGGCTCACAAAGACAACAGAACAGTAGCACAGGAAGGCGAGGATGTGGTCAAGCAACCTAGGCTGGATCATTTGCTCAGGGAAGCAGAGGATGGGGGTGAAAATAGGCGATATCTAGATTCTATGCTATGAGTCAGCCAGAGACGATGGTCAACCCACGAGTGGTGACAGGTCAGATGGAGTTATTTCATTCTAATTTGTCTTCGTATTGCTTTATATGTATTTTGGTTGACCCAGATGCTACACACTCTTTTATCGCATGTGAGGTTCATAGTAGTTGTTCTTTTCCTATTAGTAGTAAGAAGAATAGTTTGTTACTAGAAACCCCATTGGTCAGTTTTGCAGTGCGGTAGGATGTGTGTCCTTCATGTGTTCTCTCTTTTTTGGGACACAATATTCAAGTGGATCTCATACCACTTGACATGCATGGATTCAATGTGACCCTTAAAATGGACACCCTGGAGAAGTATACAGTGGTCTTGGATTGTAGTTTCAAGAAAGTGATGTTTGTAGATGGTAGTGAGATGTGGGTCTTCCAAGGAGATAGGAAGATTCTCTCAACGTGCCTTGTATCATCTATGGTAGCAAGAAAGCTTTTGAGATAAGGTTGTGAGGCATTTTGGCACATGTGGTGGATATAGAGGTGAGGAGTCTTAGTATCCAAGAACTTTCGGTGGTTAGGGAGTTTGAGGAAGTGTTTCTTGAAGAGTTTCTAGGCATTCCCCCACCCTGTGAGATTGATTTTGAGATCAAGTTGGTTCCTAGTACGCAACCCATATCTCAGACAATGTATAGGATGGCATCAACAAAGATGGAAGAGTTGAAGAGACATATGCAGGAACTACTTGACAAAGGTTTCATCAGACCGAGTACTGAGTACGTCACCTTGGGGTGCTCCGGTGTTGTTTGTGAAGAAGAAGGATGGGTCTATGAGGTTGTTCATAGACTACATACAGTTGAACAAGGTCATGATAAAGAATAAGAACCCTTTGTCAAGGATAGATGATCTGTTTGAATAGTTGTGTGGTGTGACAATGTTCTCAAAGATAGATCTGAGATCAGGATATCATCAGTTAATGATCAAGGAGGATGGCATATCTAAGTCAACTTTTAAGACTAGGTATGGTCACTACGAGTTTGAGGTTATGTCGTTTGGGCTGACCAATGCACTAGCAACATTCATGGATTTGATGAACAAGGTGTTTTGACCATTCCTTGATCAGCTTTTGGTGGTCTTTATAGATGACATCTTGATATATAGTCGTGATAGTCAACAACATGAACAACATCTTCGTTAGGCGTTGACATCGTTGAGACCACACCAACTCTATGACAAGTTTAGCAAGTGTGAGTTATGCTTAAGAGAGGTAGCTTTCTTGGGGCATGTTATATCTATATAAGGGGTACGCGTAGATCCTAAGAAGGTAGAGTTTGTGATAGAGTGGGAACAACTGAAGACGCCAATAGAAGTGTGCAGTTTTCTAGGTTTGGTAGGCTATTATCGGAGGTTCATCAAGGACTTTAGTGCTATCATCCTACCCCTAACAAAGTTGACAAGGAAGGATGTGTCATTCATTTGGGACGTCAGATGTCAATGTGCTTTTCAGATGTTGAAGAGAAGTTGACAAGTGCACCGGTTCTGGTCTTGCCTGAGTAAGGAAAAGGATACATTGTCTTTTGTGATGCATCCAAGAATGGTTTGGGATGTGTGTTGATGTAAGACAAGCAAGTGGTTTCTTATGCTTCTCGATAGCTTAAGAAACACAAGGAGAATTACCTGACCCATGATTTAGAGTTAGCTATAGTGGTTCATGCTTTGAGGAATTGGAGGCACTACCTATATGGGGAGAAGTGTCAGATCTTCACAGATCACAAGAACCTAAAGTACATCTTTTCACAACAAGAGTTGAACATGAGGCAGCATCGTTGGATGGAGTTGATCAAAGATTATGATTGCATGATTGATTAACATCTGAGAAAGGAGAATGTCATAGCAGACACATTGAGCAGAAAGTCTTCATCCTCATCCATGGATAAAGGTCAGTTGAGTTATTTGATGTGTCACAAGCGAGACATGTTGGTCTCCTTGTGTCAAATGAATGCCAAGTTGGAAGTCTCCCTGTTAGCTGGGTTGGCATAATTAAAAGTGAAGCTTACACTGAGATAATAGATTAGAGAACCTCAACATATAGATATTGTGACACAATAAATTAGATCAGAGTTTGGCAGCAAGAAGTGTGATGGTTTTCACGAGACGAAAGATGGGACAATTTGTTACCATAACAAGATAATGGTTCCTGATTCAGATAACTTGAGGAGGACGGTGTTGGAAGAATCATTCATCTATGTATGTTATGCATCCAGGTAGTACCAAGATGTACCACAATTTGCAAGATATGTATTGATGGCCAAGCTTGAAGAAAGATGTAGCTGAGTTCTTTGCAAGATGTGTTGTGTGTCAACAAGTCAAAGTTGAGCAGTAGAAGATTTCATGAGCATTGCAACCGTTTCCTATACCTCAGTGGAAATGGGGTCATGTAACTATAGACTTTGTGGTTGGTCTACCTAAGACAGCCAAAGGTTATGATTCCATTTGGGTGATTGTGGATAGGTTAACCAAGTCATCACATTTCCTCCCCATAAAGACAACATTCACAACATAGAAGCTTGCTCAAGTCTATGTTGATGAGATAGGGTGTTTTCACAACGTTCCAGAAACTATTGTGTCTAATAGAGGTCCTCAATTCACGAGTCACTTTTGGGAGCGACTGCACACAACGTTGGGTACATAGTTAAAGTTTAGTACTGCTTTCCACCTACAAACAGATGGTCAATCTGAAAGTACCATCCAAACTTTAGAGGATATATTGAGGGCATGTGTTTTTTAATTTTTAGGAAGTTGGGATGTACACCTCAGTTTCATAGAGTTCGCCTACAACAACAACTATCAGAGTGGCATTGATATGGCACCATATGAGGCATTGTATGGGAGACGTTGCAGATCTTCATTGTGTTGGTATGAAATAGGGGAGTATCAACTTCTTGGTCCTGAGCTTGTACAACAGACAACATAGAAGATCAAAGTGATACAAAAATAGTTGAAGGTAGCACAAGATAGACAGAAGTCATACGTGGATAACCGTCTTTGATCCTTGGAGTTCCAAGTGGGATATAAGGTAT
Organism: Alisma plantago-aquatica; assembly: GCA_963693085.1. NCBI lineage: Eukaryota > Viridiplantae > Streptophyta > Magnoliopsida > Alismatales > Alismataceae > Alisma > Alisma plantago-aquatica. The sequence continues at coordinate 282,678,189 of OY856414.1, read as the reverse complement.
ACCTGAAGGTTTCTCCTTAGAAGGGTGTTCTGAGGTTTGGGAACAAGGGTAAGTTGGCTCCTAGGTATATGGGACCTTACCCAGTTGTGGCATGTGTTGGGAAGGTGGCTTATCAGTTGGAGTTGCCACCTGAGTTGCATAGGTTACACCCACATTTCTATGTTAATATGTTGAGGAAGTTTCATCCAGATACAGAATCAGTGTTGCAGCTTGTGGAGGTGGATCTTGATGAAGATGTGACCTATGTAAAAGGTTCAGTGTAGATCCTTAATCGAAGAATGAAGAAGTTGAAGAGGAAGGACCTTTCTCTTGTAAAAGTTCTTTGACATCATCATGGTGTTGAGGAAGTCACATGGGAGCTCATGGAAGAGATGAGGAGGAAGTACCCTTCCCTTTTCTCTTAGGATTTCGGGGGTGAAATCTCTGTTAGGGGTTTATGGCTTGTAAGGACCTTGACCCACATTTTGGGATAACCCTATTTGTTTTTCTTAATTATGTTGCTTAGCTCCTTGCTCTAATCATCTGAGATGTAATTAGGTAATGTTGGAGGCTTGAGTTCTTTGTTTGAGCTTGTTGGTTGATGCTTGTGTTTTGTGGAGAGGTTTTGGTGCAAATTTGTAATTTACACAGGATTGGGGTTGATGTGCAAGTTTTCCACCTCTAGTGTGTTCTCTCTCCCTCTTAGCATCATCTCGAGGAGTGAGAGAGAGATGGACACCTTGGTTGAGTGATGACATCCTTGGTGATGTTTTACACTCATGTTTGAGGTGTATCTTACACCTAGGAGTGTTGTCTTGGGTTTGAGTGCCTTGGAGAGGCCTTGTATTGATTGTGGGTATCTTGAGGAGACCTCCTATCAATTTTGTGGTGTCTCTAGATACACTATATCGGTTTGTGTCTCTAGGGTTTCATCCCTATCAGTTTGTGAAGGGAGGAGGAGGTGTGTATCCGCCATGACCTAAGAAGGAGGCTTAGTGGGCGAGACATAGCTCTTATCACCTTGTTGCATGCTGTTGCATGTGGCTCTTCCTTTGTGGACATGTTTCATCTAAGATTCTTAGGTGGTGACACCTTTCCTTTGTTCTCTCTTCCATCTCTCTTGTATATATACTTCTTTCTCTCCATGCAAGAGAATCCTTTGGCCATCTTTGCTTCCTCTTCCTTGGTGGATGATCTCGAGCTTAAGGAGTGCTCTTCCTTGGAAGCTTGGTGGATGAACCTAAGCTTGTGGTGTGCTCTTTTCATCTTCTACCTTGGTAAGACATGGAACTTGGTTGCTTCTTTTCCCCTCTCATGCTCTCTTAATCTTGGTTCCCTCTTCTCTCTTGGAGGTGTTGTGTTGATCAAGCTTGGAGGATCTTCTTCTACCTTGAGCTCATGAAGCTTGGAGTTTAACCTTGGATCTTAGATCTTGGTGGTGATCCTTGAGGCAGGTTATATAACTCTAAACCCACTTTGTTATTATCACCTTTTATTTGTCATCTTTCTCTTGATCTTTGGCTCATTATTGCTTGCATGCTAGTAACTTTTCCTTGGTAGCCTTGTGTTTTGTTTTGGAAAAATGAGCTTGCTTAGTTGCTGGTAGAGTTGCACCTTCTTTTACTTTGTTTATAATGTTGTCTTGGGGTTGAAGATGAGGAGTCCGATAGGCATGTGGAGACCGATGTGCTTGGTGGAGGCCAACACATAGGGTAGGCCAATATGTTGGGTGGTCGTCACAACCTATGATGCCTCTGGTCGTTACCCTTGTGATAGGTCATCACAACTTTGGTTGGGTCTAGGATGACTCATCCTGACCGTCATGTCCTTAGGAATGAGTGGGAGGATGTTAGATGAGGGTGATAGTTTGTTGGTGTCTGCTGAGAAGACGTGGTGTTGGATCGTGATATGAAGAGTGCTTACTGATATGCCTAGGCCATCACGACTGGGCGTTGTGACTATGGACGCATTGTTGAAGTGTTGTTGAACCCTAAGAGGATTGTCTCCTAGCTATGTCGACACCCTAGTGCATTTCCCATCATCCCTAGTGACTGACACCTTATGTTGACGTTGCTAATGGGAGAAGTTGGATGATACACCCCATTGCTGATATCTGTGTGTCGCTGAACTGTCATGGTGGAGGCATTGTAAGCCCAATATCCCTAGAAGACATCATGGATTGGGTGTTTCCTGACGTGCCAGTGTTGTTGTTATCTATTTGATGCTTGTTTTTCCTTGGAGGCATTACCGAATACCCCTTGTGGCTGACACCTTCTCTTCCTGAGGAGTTATGCTCGGTGCAACCATGGTGATACCTAAACCGATACTTACCTTGGGTAGATAGGACGATACCCTACTTTAGTATGGTGGCTGATACCCTATCTTACTGTGATTGCCCGATACACTTAGGGTTAATCGATACCATAGGTGTAAACCCTAATCGGTACCTTGTGGTAGTGGTTGAGACATACCATGTTGATGTTAGTGTCTCATAGTGATGATGTGATATTCTATGGAGTAGTTGTACGCATGATGTGAGGGTTATGTTTTTATATCTCATAACATGTTTTATAATGATAATGAGAAACATGCTTCTATATCTCATAACACATCTCATAATGATGAGGAAAGTGATAACCTAAGGGTGGTTTTTGATCCAACCTTGTAAACCCTAATCGGATGAAGTGAAACCCTAACTGTTATGATGTAAAATGTATGATGTAAAGTATAGCATGAGTTATATGAGATGATGATGCTTTGCCTTCTTGTTATTAGTTTCTAACCATGCAGGAGATACTGATTGATGTACCTAACCAAGTATGAGCTGTGGTGGTTATGATATGATAGACATTGGTCCTTGTGATGGACATTGGTCCTTGAGATGGACATATGATGAATAACAGGCATAAAGTGATGATGTGATGAGATACCACCTACTCTGTTTCAGTTTGTTTTGATGATGAGTTATGCCCTATTTATGTAGATCTTATTTAGAGGTTATATGTTGTAACTTGATTGATGCTTAAAGATATTTAAATTGATCTAATTAATCAATTGAAATATAATAGTGTAGTTGTCATGTGCCATAGATCCTTTGTAGTGCCATCATATTACTGGATGGTGAAATGAGTTTAACTTGGAGCACATATTTTTGAATATGCAGTGTACAAATTGTGTAATTCCCTATAGCCATAAAGTACATGATGTGTGACATGACCATGCATGAAACGATCTCATTGTGATATGGATGGCCATGTGTGAGCCACTCCTTTTGTTAGAATGACCATGTGTGAGCCTCTTCTTCTAGCATCGTACATGTACCAAGGTGGGCTAGTTATGATTATATATGTGGATGGCCATGCGTGAGACAATCCCTAATCTTGACTATATGTCATTGTTGCAGTTGACTAATAAGTCTCTGTGGTGTTTTCTCGTATGCTAACCAAGAGGTGTGGTGAGGTCGTGGATTCCAACTCTTCCATTAGACCTTGTGTGGCACCAACTTCGACTTAATTTGGGTGGTATGACTCAAATCCTTAGGGCATAATTAAATATGTAATCATGCGTGTAGTATAATTGTATATTATCAAATACGAAAACATTGGTTCTGGCCTTCCTTGATCTTTATACAATGTTGTTGATATAAAATATACATGTTCTTCATATTCCTTTTTAATTATTATGATGTTTCATAATTCAACAGTAATTGTCATTCCTATTAATAATCATTACCTGCTTCATCTTAGTTGTATTTATACTGATGCTCAATTTATCTTATCAGTGATGATAATAGAGTTGGTGGTGAGTTATATCTCTCGCTAAGATTTGAAATCTCACCTTGTGGGTTTCCCACACCTTTTTTAGGTGGACAAGCATGAAGATGTAGAGATCGTGAAGAGGAGGTTGAGCGGAAGCCAGAGGAGCAGTAGCTGATAAGGTTGGAGGTGCTTCTAGATGTCTTAGGTTGATAGAGTCCTAGAGTCATCTTTGTACACTCGGGTCATTGGGAGCATTTTGTAGATGTTTTGTGAGCGTGCTTTCTTTATGTGCCCTTTTGTATACTAGATATGGTGAAATCATGTATATATGTTAAGGAGCAGTGCTTTTGTTACAGGTTGACAACATGCCTTGTGAATGATTTGAGACATGAAAGGACTTATGCGTAAAGGTTCTTGCTTCATGGATGTTTTATGGAAAAGGTTTTAATTTTTAGTGTTTTTCAGTAATTTATTCATTAATCTATCTTCCACCATTATTTTTGAGTAATCTCATTCTGTGTGGCATGGGGCGTCACACTATCGTTGTTACCTAGAGCTCCAAATGAGTGATGATTGAATGAGGGTTGACACTTGTCCCTGGATAAACTTTGGTTTCTCCCCCCCCCAACTATCTAGACTAAGAACACTCCATTGTGAGACTTGTTAGTTAGGAAAGCATCATTGATCAACTTTTAAATATAGGGATCAGATTATTGCTCAATCAAGTTTCAATATTATTCACTATGACGTTTGGGGCCTATGTCGGGTTCCATCAAAACTTGGTCAAAATTATTTTATCATTTTCATTGCTAATTTCTATAGAGTCACTTGGTTAAATTTGATGAATGATCATTATGAGATTTTATCAGTAAGAATTTTTTTATGAGATTAAAACCCAATCTCTTGGTGTATTCATATTTTTCAGATAGATGATGCCAAAGAATATTCAATAATTTTCTTACTAAATTCTTATTTTCTAAAGGAGTTATACACTAGTCATCATGTCATCACACACCTCAACAAAATGGGGTAGCTAAGAGGAAAAACCGTCACATCTTTGAAATTGCATGTACTCTTATTTTGCATACAAGTGTTCCCAAGGAATTCTAGGGTGATGTTGTCCTCACTGCCACACGTCTCATCATGCACATGCCATCGTCCACCTTAGAAAAATGCATCCCCTTTCAACTTTTATGTCCTAGTCAGCCCATTTATATTGTTCCTCTAAAGTGTCTGGATGTGTTTATTTTGTTCATAATGTTGGGACGGATCATGACAAATTTAGTCCAAAGGCTACCAAGAGTCTTCCTTGGTTATTCTAAGACTCAGAAGGGATCTGGATGTAAGACCCCTAACTTGTGTTTTGGGATAACCCTATTTGTTTTGCTTGATTAACTGCTTAGAACCTTTCTCGAATCCCTTGATATGCTTTTAGAGCTTGTGGAGAGCTTAAGTTTCCAGTTTGAACGTGTTTGGATGATGTTTATGCTTTCTGTGCTTGTTTTGGGTCAAATTGCAATTTGCTTATTTGAGAGGGTTATCTTGCAAATTACCACCTCTAGAGTATACCTTCTCTTTCTTTGATTCATGAGAGATAGTTTGATGCTTTTGGTCACCTTGGTTGAGCCTTGGATGAGTGGTGGAATCACTAGAGGTGATTAGGGTCTCTAGGGTTTTGCTTGGTGTCGACCATGTGTGCATGGTTGAGTATACCGACCCTTGTCTTGACCTTGTAGTGTGTTTTGTGGTGTTTTTCAATGGAGACACCTTCCTTAGGTGGATTTTTATTGACCGTGATGGTCTTGGAGTGGTTGGGTCGAGACAGTTTGCCCTTTTGTGGTGTGTATTGACCTTGGTGTCTTGGTGAACTTTTATTTCGACCATGATGTATATGATGCCCTTGTTTTGAACTCCTTGAGGTGTTGTGACTGAAACCAAGGTCATGGTGACCCAAGTGGTTGAGACCCCACGTATTTTGTATCACCATCTCATGCATGCATGGTTTAAGTGGTTGCATGTGTGTTTCTTGGGTGGACAAGTGTCCCTTTGGTGCCTTTAGGTGTTGACACCTCATCTCCACCTTACCTCCCTCCTCCTCAAGTATATAAACCCTCTTCTCTCCATGCAAGTGAACCTTTCATCCTTCATTCTATCCCCTCTCTTTTTCTCATCCTTGGATCTTGGTGGAGCAAGGAGAACTGATCCTTGAAGCTTTGGTGATCGTAATCCCTTACATGTGGTGATGTTTGGTCATCTTCAACCTTGGTGAGTATATGCCTTTCTTTGGTGATGTTTTCCTTGGATCTTATACTCCATATTCTTCTTCTTTTCTTGGCCATACACCATGAATCACCTATGAAGGTCATTTTGGAGAGAAACTCCTAGTCATAATGGTCATATACCATGCTTTGGTAAGGTGGTACCTAAGTGGGAGGAAGTTTTGTTCTCTTTCTCCCTTCCTTCTCTTTTGGTTTGGCCTAGGGTTTATTACCCTCTTTTCTTGAGCTATCTTTGAACTTGGTGTCTTCTTCTTATTGAGGTGCTCTTGTGGCCAAGAGTGGAGCTTTTGGTGGAGTTTCATCAGCCTTGGTGGTCCTGTGCTTGGGCTTGTAATCCTTGGAGTTGATCTTCCTTAAGGCAGGTTATATAACACCCTACCCTCTCTATTATTGCTCTTTTATTTACATGAATGTTGTTGTTTCTCTCTCTAAAACGTGCTCTTAACATGCTAGTAGATAATACCATGCTCTGGAACTTGAATGATGGTGGTTATCATGCTTGGTTTGCTTAGAATATGAAACCCTAATGTAAGGTACCCGATTTTAGAGATGGTTGTGAAATGGTGGTTTTCTTCCTATATTTTGATCTTGGTTTTGATCACATGCATAATATGCATTCATAACATGGAGTTTAGGTTCTATTTTGGTGTGTTAAACGTGGTTTATCTCTCTTGCATGAGGTTCTTTCATGGTGGTTTCAAGATACATAGGGTTTTTGGTAATTGATGATGGTATGATGTTTTCCTCCTTGAAGATGATGGTTTTCCTTGATAAAATCTTATATTTTTCCTGTGGAATACTTCTATTTTTATCTTGGTTAATCCCTATTTTGATGATGGTCTTTTGCCTTGGTGGTAGTTTGACCTTAGTGGTTGCTACACCTTGTTTTATCCTTGGGTCGAGACACTTTGACATATGTGGTTTTGATCGAGATAGGTGCTTTAGTTTCGTTCGAGACACATGTCCTTGTGTAGGTCAAGACACCTACTTCTATTTCGGTTGAGATGCTTTCCTTTGGAAGTGGTCGAGACATGTTTTGGTTGAGGTCAAGGCGTGTTTTGAGCTTGGTCGAGACCTAATCTATGTAGTGGTCGAGACATGTGATGTGTCACGGTCGAGACACCTAGTCTTGTTTTGGTCGAGACACCTTGCATTAAGGTGGTCGACACTTTTCTTGATGGTGGTCGAGAGACTTATTTCATGAGGGGTCAAGAGCTATGTGATGGATGGTCGAGACACATACATGAACATATAGCCAACACATGTGTATGAGTAAGCAAGTAATGATTTTTGGTTAACCCTAATCATGTTCATTAACCCTAATATGCTCCAAGAATGTGGGAGATGGTGTATCTAGGGTTTTGTGATTGAATAAAACTATAAAACCCATATCGGCTATGTGTATGGAACCCTAGCCCTAATTTTGTGTCACATGATATGTCTTGCTTATCATGCCGGGAATGAGTATTATGTTATGATGTTTTCTCTCTCCTATTTATAAATCCATAACCTTACAAGTGATATGGACTTGAATATCATAGCTAGTGTATGTTATGGTATATAAAATGAGACATAGGATAATGGTTATGAGCCTTCATGAGTCATGTTGAGACATATGAGATGCAGGAATGATGTGATTGGGTCATATGACCTGGCAGAGGCTATATGCCTAGTGTGAGGTGTTATCCTCTAGTTATGTGATAAGGGATTGGTATCCCATGGTAGTGTGAATATGATGATGGCCTTGTGGGGTAGAAGTATCATGTGATGATGATGATGTGACAAGTTCACACCTTATATGCTTTATATCTTTTGAAGTTGTACTATGCCCTTATCTTTGTAGAGCTTGTTTATGGTTTGTATGTTGTAACTTGATTAATGCTAAAAGCCACTTAATTGGCATAACTAATCAAGTGGAACCTTAATCATTTAGTTGCCATGCACCATAGATCCTTCTTCAGTGTCAATACTTGTTGGATGGTGAAACTGGTTCTCCCTTAGTGGAAGCTTAGAATCATATACTTTTGAGTATATGCATTTCACAGGATTGACTGAGGTCATACCCTGGTAGAAGAATGATCGAGGCCGTATCTCAATAATGTGATATAGAGTACTTAAATGATGAATTTTGAGGATGACTGCGGTCATACCTCGATAGGAGTGCGGTTGCGGTCATAGCTCAATTATACTAGCATTGTGCCTATATACCAAGGCATGCTAGGATATTTTGTAGTTGGACTTGATATGTCACTACAGCGGACTCGGTCTGACCAAGGAGTGTAGAGGGATCATTAGATTTTCGCTCTTCCAATGATCTTGTATGGCACTGATTTTTACTTAGTAGTGGTCAGTTGGAGCATGAGTGGTATACCTCATCTTCTCAGGGCATTAATAAAAGATGTAATACAGTTGTGTAGTATATTTGTATAGGGACAAATGTGAATAATATTGGATGAGCCTTTGCATTGCTTTTGTACAGTTTAGTTGATAGGAGATATACATGTTCTTCATATTCCTTCTTAGCTTATAAGATGTTCTACAATTCAGTTGCAATTACTCTTAACTACTTCAATAACATTATCTGTTTATCATGTTATAACTTTACTTTATACTCTTCTTTACCTTATATTTGTTCTTTAATAGATGCTGGCAGAGAGTTATGTCTCTCACTGGGAAGTTTGGTCTCACCCCGTGGGTTTCCACATCTTTTAGGTGGTTGTGCATGAAGAGGTGGAGATCGTGCAATTGAGGAAGAGTAGAAGCAAGAGTAGTAGCTGATAAGGCTGGATGTGCTGCTAGCCTTTTGGTGATAGAGTCCTAGATGCCTTCCCTATATATTCATATCATGGGGGTGTTCTCAATGTGTTTTGTAGATATGTTATTGATATGAGGTTTTGTCCTGTGAGCCATGGTTGTACATATATGCTATGTGTATATGTATATATGTGGAACAGGTACCTCATGTAACAAATGGATGAAAAGAATGATGATGCACAATGATGTAAGCACCTTGTGATACAATATGTAATTCATGTGACAGGTTTGTGAACTCATATGTGATAAGTTTTTGGCTTATGGTGATTTTATAAAATAGGTTTTAATTTCCTATGATTTTTTGGTAATCTGCATGTTTAATTATAATTCCGTGCTTTGGTTTTGAGTAATCTCAGTTGTGGCACGTTAGGGCATCAAAATGGATGTTATGATCCGGTTGATCACTGCCTTTTGTTTTAGCTAATGTCACCTTCTTTGAATACACCCCACACTTTGGAGATCCCCAGTCAGACTGGGATCTCCAAAGTATGGTGTGTCTTCAAAGAAGGTGACATCAGTTGAAACCAAAAAGTAATGATAAAACAAATCATAACATCCATATCCCTTCTAAGTCTTAGAATAACCAATGAAGACACACTTCAAAGCCTTTAGACAAAGTTTCTCATGACTGGTCCCCACATTATGTAGAAAATATATACATCCAAAAACTTTAGGAGGAACAATATAAATGGGATGACCATGACATAAAAGTTGAAAGGGGATGTATATGCTTAATATGGAAAAAGGGATGCAGTTGATGAGATATGTCATAGTGAGGACAACATCGCCCCATAATTCCTCAGGAACACTCGTATGTAAAAGAAGAGTATGGGAAGTTTTAATGATGTGATGGTTTTTCCTCTCGGCTATCCCCATTTTGTTGAGGTGTATCAGGACATGATGACTTGTGCATAACTACTTTGGAAGATAAGAATTGGGTAAGAGAATAACTAAAATATTCATTGGAATTATCTATCTAAAAAATATGAATACACTGAGAGAATTGGGTTTCAATCTCATCAAAAAAAATTCTTTATTATTAATAAAATCTCATAACAATCTTTCATCAAATACAACCAAGTGACTCTAGTGAAATCATCAATGAAAGCGACAAAATATTTTTGACCAAGTTTTGATGGAACCCGACATGGGCCCCAAACATCATAATGAATAATATCAAAACTTGACCGAGTAGTCATCTGATCCCTAGATTCAAAGGTGGATCGATGATACTTTCCCGATTGATATGACTAACAATGGAGTGTGCTAAGTATAGATAGTTGAGGGTGGAGAACCCAAAGTTTATCTAGGAACATGTGTCCAGGACGACTATGGATATGAAGAGGAGAAGTTGCCACACACACCTTGGACACCAACCCAAGATAGTAGAGACCTGCGAGTTCATACCAGTGACAAATCACCTTCTACATCCGAAGGTTTTGTATCACACAATCATTAGGGTTACATGTAACTGAGGCTTGAAGAGAACATGTTAATTTTCTAATGGATAGTAAATTGAAAGGAAAATTAGGAGCAAATAGTGATGATAGTAAGGTAAATTTAGGTATAGGTTTGATAATCCATGTACCATGTACTGGAACTTTGGATCCATTAGCAATTGTGATAGGTGGTAGATGTGTTTTTCTGGTGGATTGGATATAATATGGGTTTAATATGTAATGTGATATGTTGTGCCTAAATCAAGAGCCCAAGAAGATGAACCTACATTAGAAGATTGAGATATGCATCTAGTAGGTCCACCAGGGTGTTATGCAAAGGAAGCCATTGAAGCAACTGAGGATTAGGCTTGTTGAGAATCTTTGTACTGACAAAATTGATTGTATTCCTCATTTGTCACCTAAATCTGATGGCTGATGTCTCCTGAAGTGTCATCAGTGGATGTCGCATTTGTAGATGTTGTTTTGGGAGGATACCCATGAAGTTCATAGCAAGTTTCTTTGTAATGCACCATCTTGCCACAATGAGAGAATTCTGGGTGTCCACATCCTCAAATAGTCCTGCCTCTACGACCTTCTCATCCTCCTCATCCTCATCCACAAGTTGTAGGGTTGGTGTAGATGTGACCCTTCATGGTCGAGACCATGACAAATTTGTCCGAGATTGAATGTTGAGCTTTTTCAATGAATGTGTGAGAGACACACTGATATGCTTCTGCCAAATTGGAAAGATCAGAATCAACAAGAATTTGACTCCGAACTCCTTTTTATTCACATGAAAATCCAACCAAGAATATAATGGAAACCATTTGATTTCATTGCCTTTGGAGTAAGTTAAGGTCGAATGTTAGAGGAAGAAGAGAATGAAGATTGTTAGTGATGCGAGTTACCTCCCTGAAATATTGAGTCAAACATTTGTCATCTAGTTGAAGATTGTACAACTCCACAGTCATCTCATATGTGCGGGAGATGTTAGACTTTTACATGAGATTTAGGTGATCCCAGACATCTTTGCATCTCGCAAAGTTATTGGTGAGATGAGCTACCAATGGCTCCATGGAATTCTACAAGATGGAGAGAAGATTGGCATCAACTTGCTCCCACTATTCTAGATTATTATTAGTAGGAGGATCTTCTATGAGGTGTTTGTATTTTCCTTGCCCTTTGACCAGATTTTCATTGATTGATTCCATTGAGTGAAGTTCTTTCCATTGAGCTTCCAAGTAGTGATGAGTTTATCTCGAATAAGGAGAGGAGCCACCACTTCCTTCTTTTCTGACATAATGAAGATAGGAGGTAGAACAAGACAATACATAGTTTATACGGCGTGTGTGGAATAACACACAGTGTGTTTGAAGAAGGTAGAGATTTGATAGGTGCCATACACAGCGTGTATGGGAAAATACATGACGTGTCTCATAGAAGTGGATGGATCATTGGTTGCTGATAGCACACCATGCGTCGTGCTACTAACTAAAAAATATTAGGTCTTATTTCTCAAAAAACCACACCTTGGAAGGATTTTCTTGGGGAGAAAACCTCCCAAGTGCAGATCTATCTACCACTATAATGGTGGTGCAGATTTTGGGAAGGATATGGAGACCCTTTGTATGGTGATATCTACATTGGAAAGAGAAATGCTTCCATAGTGGGGATGACTTTCACAACAGAGAAGGAGATGAACTTTCACGATGGAGATGATTTCCATGGTGGAGAAGAAGAGACAGTCATAACAAAGCAACCTAGTGAGGATGACGTCAAAACCTATAGAGATAATGATTACTATTGATGCATAACATCCTCTCCAAAGAAATAGGGTATCAGTGGCTATACTACCATGTAAACAAGAAAAGTAAAGTGCAAAATGAGATATTTTTATTATTGATAGGGAAAACCTATATATGTGGACACGGGTGGTGGCCAATACCCATTTACACAATGTGGGACTAATCTCATATGCATAGGGAATATACATGGACATAAATAATAATGAATAAAGGGAATCATAAATACTTATTATTCTAATAGGATCCTAACATATAAAACAAACCTCACATAGACAAGGTACTCTTAACTCAACAACTATTAATTTTGGAATTGATGATAAAATAATATTGTACCCAAAAATATAAATGAATTCTGGAATATTATAATGTTGATTATGTATAATATCTTGAATTAACTTTGAGTGGTGGCTAATGTTTTCACATATATTATGATTATATTGGACCATGTAAAAAAATCAAGACATTTGGGAGTTGTTGGATACCAAAAAAGTTCCTACCAAAATAAAGAATCAAATAGAACAATATTCGTTAGTAACATAGTTGTTCATATAAAGATAAATCTATATTATATGATAAGGCCCCTAAAATGCATGGACTTCTCATATCCATACGTTGGTACTAGTGGTTCATATTTCTTGACTAAGGGAGATACCAAGGAAGTTACAAGCATGAGTATGTTTTGATTACTTATTATCCACTCTATTTTTCATGTAACCCAACAACAAAAGTAATTGAGTCATTAAACTCTAAAGTAACAGACACCATTAGAGCACCTTCCTCTGACCAGGAAACAATGGACCTACCATTACTTTCTTCCCCGCCGCCTCCTCTATCTCACCCTTTTGTTTACAAATTAGTGACACTATAAGAGTCCAGGGCTTAGGAGATTCTCAATCAACATACTCACTTTCTTAAAGCTAGCATAAGTGTAGAATACCTACAACCCAACATCATCCTCAAGCTCTACGCTACTATCTCAGTACATAGAAGTTTAATGAAGTATGCACACTGTTCCATCAACCCTTTCCTGACATGCTGAAGACCTGCCCCACCAGTATTGATATATGATTGTGACCCACAACCATGTAGTTAATGGACTTCTTTCAGAGAGATCAGAAGATCGGCTCTTGTCAAGTGTTGCACAGTGGCCCCAAAAATAGTATGAGATGACACCCTCATCTCACCTTCTTCAACCTCTATGACATGCCCCAACCACTTATGCTCAAACTCCATAGCCAACAACAATTGACTACACCATCCACAACCCTCTAACAATAAGAATGATAGACCCATGGCGATCTCTGTTGCATACCTGCATATGCCAACCTCAATTCCTACAAACTCAAATAACCAACACTAAAAATCTGACTCCAATGCTCGAACTGCAAACCTCTGGCTCATTTCCCTTCCACCAGGCCTCAACAAACCACAACCATCAGAATTATAGAGAGGAGAGGACATCTCAGTCCAATAGCCATGGCCAGATCATCAAATGGATAGTATGCTCCCAAAGATCATCACCAATTAATGGTTTCTACATTAGTGTTGACACATGTGGCAGTTTATATAGGTGTGTTAATAAGTGGATTAGTAATTTTAGTAATGATGAAAATTATATCCTTATTATTAGTGCAAACCCTAGAATTATACATGCTTGAGTATATGTGGCTTAAGATTGTGACATATGAACCACTTTAACCTAAGATGAAGTTACCCTAATGGAAACATAGATAGATAATATGGAGGAGCACCTATTTGATCTTAGATAACCTCAATTATAGATAAAATCTAAGATGACACCTCTCAATTCTTATATTTTAGATAGTATGCTCCCAAAGATCATCACCAATTAATGGTTTCTACATTAGTGTTGACACATGTGGCAGTTTATATAGGTGTGTTAATAAGTGGATTAGTAATTTTAGTAATGATGAAAATTATATCCTTATTATTAGTGCAAACCCTATAATTATACATGCTCGAGTATAAGTGGCTTAAGATTGTGACATATGAACCACTTTAACCTAAGATGAAGTTACCCTAATGGAAACATAGATAGCTAATACGGAGGAGTACCTATTTGATCTTAGATAACCTCAATTATAGATAAAATCTAAGATGACACCTCTTAATTCTGATATGAGGAATCCTTCAATATTTCACATGTAAGTATAATTATGTTCTTCAACTTGAGACCTAAGTATGAGTTTATGAATGGTATGTATCTAGCTATGTATGCCATTTAAACGCTAGATAGATGCATACATATATATATGTTGGTATTTAGAAATACAGAAAGGGATTTAGAAAATTTGTTATTATATATTGACATATATTAATCCAATTGGCATTCAAGACAAAAAAAACCTCAAAGAAAAAATAATTATATATAGGAGTATGGATGACACAATATTTTGATGATACTACCCAAATAACATGGTAGTTTAGACTACACTATGAACCCAAATTCTAATCATATCAATATATAATAAATCAATGATAATAGTTAGAAAGAGGTATCCAGTTTCAAATAGATAAGTAATGGCATAGCATGATACTAGAGAGATAATATTATAAGACCTAAGTTGGAAAGTAGATTTATTATTTTTAGATAAATCGATAACTTGGAAATATTTAAACTTGTGAATAAAAATGTATACACTACATAGAATATTAATCAAGGATCAAAAACATAATCATAATGATTAATAACTTGAAGAGTAATATCTAATTGTGTGTAGAATCCAAAATGAAACAAATTATGTATATAGATCAACTAGCCAATCTATGTATATCTAATTGAATAAATGGATAACATTGTACAACCAAATATGATTCAATACATTAGTACAAAGAAATGTATGAAATGTTAACCTATATGGACACTAGTAAGTATATAACTATTCATGTGTTCTTTTGATAAATTTAGAAACACAAGAAAAGAGGATAATGTGAAGTATAGACTGCCAACCAAATATAGAAAATCTCATATTTAATAAGCCAAATCAAACAACATTTGATTCCAATCCATTCTTTGTAACTCTTGGAGCCTTATTGTGATTGAGAAACTTATGGATCTTTTAATAACTTGGGGTACTAGATTCTCCATTTCTTTATTGAGTTATTTCTTTTCTCTCTTGAATTCCATGCATCTTATTTGGTGGTGAATCCTAAACCATTTTATAAGTCATTCATACCTTTGAAGGTGACCCCCTAAATCATTTTGTTGGATTTTATTAAATATTAAGATAGTACTTGATTTGATCTAATGAAGCTTTTGACTCCCTTTGGGATTTGGACCCTTAGGATTTTGTGTCACTTAAGGTAGGGTACATCCTGCCTTCCTGTGCACATGTTGTAATGGATTAGTTGTCCCCCCCAGTAGACTGGTTAAAATAGCAATTGGTCTATTGTGTCATTCTTTCATAGATGATTGAACACATGAAACTTTAGCCCTTAAAGGAAATGATATGATAATGCTCAAGCCTAATATTAAATTTAATCAATTTGTTTTAAATAATGTTGAATATTTTGATATCTAGAGCATGCAACAATATTGTGAAATTAGCATCTTAAATTGTGAACATTGAAAACATCACTCTTTCAGATTCTTATTTTTCTGCAAAAATAAGTCTGCCAAGTAGTCGCCCCGTAGAAATGATCTTATACCTAAATCATTTCTAACACCTACTTTCTAATAGCTCAAAAATTGGATTTAGTACCAGATTTGTTGACCTATGTTTTCCTTCTTGGGGTCCATATGTGGTATGATTTCCTCGATGAATTCATGGATAGGTAATAGATGAAAGATCTTGAAGAGACATGCATGGGTAGTTCTCTGTCAAAGAGTAGACTGGTCTCATGCCTTTTTTTTTGTAGTTATAATGTATAAACTTTTACGTAAAGCATGAATGTACACAAAATTCGCTTATATGTATTTTGACTTAAATTACGTTGGAAAAAAATTGTTCCAAAAATCGAGTTTTACAGATTTTCTATAGCAAAACATCATTGCCAACGACATTTTGCTACTTAACTGAAATATTGAAGAGTAATGGTAATGACGTGAACTCTAGAGGCCAGATTGCAGACTGAGTATTAGTATTTGAACTGAAATGAAGAGTAATGGCAATGACGTGAACTCTAGAGGCCAGATTGCAGACCGAGTATTAGTATTTGAACGATCATCTACGTTGTGTTATGTTTATAGAAGCTGATGTTACATCAATAAGTGTAGGGAAGATGCATGAGTAAGAATACAAGGTTCAAAATGATCCTTTCATTTGTACATCCAAACATAGAATAGGATGACAATCAACCTATCATGCACCAATGCCATCCTATTCTAGCCTTCCTCACATCCTATTAGAACCATTTTCTATCAAACATGGTCGTAATGTTTTAGAGGATTGATTTTGCTATTCAGAACTTGTTGTCCATGTGCTTACTATCTCAATGTTTTCATTCTCTAGTTTATACATCGTTGATTCAAGTTAAAGACATAAAATGTTGGTGTATTACAATGAAGATGTAACTAATCTTTTTTGTAAGTCAATTACGCTGTATATCTTTCGGATTTTTCTATACCTGTACATTTATATTACACAATATTACTATTTCTACATTTTTCCTTGAAAAAAATATAAGCACGTTTGAGATTATTAGCCAAACGCCAATTATTGATTACAACACCGATACAGCTCGATCTCAGAACTTGCTGATGAAACGATAGATCAGTTATGTAGTCTCCTTTGGTTTCTCCTGCTGTATGAAGTGCGCCACACCGGACATGACCGATATTACTATTTCTACATTTTTCCTTGAAAAAAATATAAGCACGTTTGAGTTTATTAGCCAAACGCCAATTATTGATTACAACACCGATACAGTCTGATCTCAGAACTTGCTGATGAAATGATAGATCAGTTCTGTGGTCTCCTCTGGTTTCTCTTGATGTATGAAGTGCGCCACACCGGGCATGAACGATATTACTATTTCTACATTTTTCCTTGAAAAAAATATAAGTACG
This sequence comes from Alisma plantago-aquatica, assembly GCA_963693085.1. Classification (NCBI taxonomy): domain Eukaryota; kingdom Viridiplantae; phylum Streptophyta; class Magnoliopsida; order Alismatales; family Alismataceae; genus Alisma; species Alisma plantago-aquatica. Next base: position 282,661,086 of record OY856414.1, on the reverse strand, counting down.
TTTGAGATTATTAGCCAAACGCAAATTATTGATTACAACACCGATACTGCTCGATCTCAGAACTTGCTGATGAAACGATAGATCAGTTCCGTGGTCTCCTCTGGTTTCTCATGTTGTATGAAGTGCGCCACACCGGGCATGACCGATATTACTATTTCTACATTTTTCCTTGAAAAAAATATAAGCACGTTTGAGATTATTAGCCAAACGCCAATTATTGATTACAACACCGATACAGCCCGATCTCAGAACTTGCTGATGAAACGATAGATCAGTTCTGTGGTCTCCTCTGGTTTCTCCTGTTGTATGAAGTGCGCCACACCGGGCATGACCGATATTACTATTTCTACATTTTTCCTTGAAAAAAATATAGCACGTTTGAGATTATTAACCAAACATCAATTATTGATTACAACACCGATACATCCCGATCTCAGAACTTGCTGATGAAACGATAGATCAATTCCGTGGTCTCCTCTGGTTTCTCCTGCTGTATGAAGTGCGCCACACCGGGCATGACTGATATTACTATTTCTACATTTTTCCTTGAAAAAAATATAAGCACGTTTGAGATTATTAGCCAAACATCAATTATTGATTACAACATCGATACAACCCGATCTCAGAACTTGCTGATGAAACGATAGATCAGTTCCGTGGTCTCCTCTGGTTTCTCCTGCTGTATGAAGTGCACCACACCGGGCATGACCGATATTACTATTTCTACATTTTTCCTTGAAAAAATTATAAGCATGTTTGAGATTATTAGCCAAACGCCAATTATTGATTACAACACCGATATAGCCCGATCTCAGAACTTGCTGATGAAATGATAGATCAGTTCTATGGTCTCCTCTAGTTTCTCCTGCTGTATGAAGTGCGCCACACCGGGCATGTCCGATATTACCATTTCTACATTTTTCCTTGAAAAAAATATAAGCACATTTGAGATTATTAGCCAAACGTCAATTATTGATTACAACACCGATACAACCCGATCTCAGAATTTGTTGATGAAATGATAGATCAGTTCGGTGGTCTCCTCAGTATGAAGTGCGCCACACCGGGCATGACCGATATTACTATTTCTACATTTTTCCTTAAAAAAAAAATAAGCACGTTTGAGATTATTAGCCAAACGCTAATTATTGATTACAACACCGATACAACCCGATCTCAGAACTTGCTGACGAAACGATAGATCAGTTCCGTGGTCTCCTCTGGTTTGTCCTACTGTATGAAAGTGCGCCACACCGGACATGACCGATATTACTATTTCTACATTTTTCCTTGAAAAAAATATAAGCACGTTTGAGATTATTAGCCAAACGCCAATTGATTACAACACGGATACAGCCCATTTCAGAACTTGCTGATGAAACGATAGATCAGTTCCGTGGTCTCCTCTGACACACCGGGCACTACCGATATTACTATTTCTACATTTTTCCTTGAAAAAAATATAAGCACCCATACAGCCCGATCTCAGAACTTGCTGATGAAACGATAGATCAGTTCCGTGGTCTCCTCTGGTCTCTCCTGCTGTATGAAGTGCGCCACACCGGGCATGACCACCACCTCTTCCAGCTGCGGCACCGTCTTCTTGAACCCGCCCTTGTGTATGTAGTCCTGGACACCGGGGTAGTTGTACGTCAAGTCGAGGTCGCCGACAGCAAAGAGAGTCGGCACCCGGACTCTCGCCGTGTCCCAAGGAGCCACCAGCTCCCAGTCCCTGAAAAACGCCCAAATTTGATATGTGTCGTGGTCAACAGTCAACGATTGCTTTCATCGTTTCAACGATGGACTAGCTAGGGGGAGGCTGCTCACCGGTTGAAACAGCGGTAGTAGTTGACGCCTCCACTGAACCCGGTTTTCTCGAACACCTTCACGTAGTAGTCGACGTCCTCTTGTGACAGCCAAGATGGTGTTTCCACCTGGAAGCCGCCGGAGGTGTCGAACAGCTTGGATATGTAGAGCGACCCAGGGTCGCGGAATTGGAGGAACTTTTTCATCACGAACTCAGTGCCTAGGCCGGCGAAGAACGCCTCGATGGCTCCGGGCTCCTGTTATGAGACGGGAGATTAGCGGGATAGATATGCTAAAAGAAAATTGGTGAGGAACGAGTCAGGTTCGCCACTCAGATGTCATGTACCTGGAATCTGACCATGTAATGGTCGTCCCCACAGAGTTTGTGGTAGTAGTCGATGATCGGGATGGATCGGTCGAATATGGGGTGTGGGACACTGAGGTTCACGAGAGCCTTTACCTTGTCGGGCCGGAACAGGCACAAGTACCATGCTAAGATCGCACCCCAGTCGTGCCCAACGACGAACACCTGACGTGCAAATAATGAGCGTGAAGAATAAGGCCGCCGCCGGCCGCAATAGAACTTACAATAATTAGGAGCAAGAGAGGACATCGCCGAACCTGGTCCTCGCCGAGAGCATCTATGAGGGAGACCAGGTCACCGACGAGGTGTAAGATGGTGTAGGAGCCGACATCAGCCGGTGCGTCGGTGTCGCCGTAACCACGGAGGTCGGGGGCCACGGCACGATACCCGCGCGCGGCGAGGCCGGAGATCTGGTGCCGCCACGAGTACCAGAGCTCAGGGAACCCGTGGATGAAGAGGACGACCGGGCCGGAGCCCTTCTCCGCCACGTGCATGTTTATGCCGTTCACGGCTACCGTCCGGTGCGTGACGCCATCCTCCGCCGCGGTCGCCATTGAGTTCCAGCCTCGGTCCGAAGTACTGAAGGCCCAAGGTATTAGGTATAGGTAGCAGTAGCTGGTGGCTGATTTAGTAGTGTGGGTTCGGACGAAGCATTTGGTCGACGGTGCCAAAAGTCTCGACACGTGAAGTGTCTAGTGTCGTCACGTAAGAAGACGTACGTTGCGGCGTCGAAAATTCGAAGGCTGCTGAATCGATAGTAGACAGCTGAACAACTCCTTCAATTATTTAGTTGGTAGTAAAACCATTTCTAATTCAAACGCCTAGTTTAAATGGGCGCCTCTGAAATATCAGAAATTTTCGTAATAGATGTCTTTTGTAATTTCTACAAGGAAATTGCTATGTGAACACAACTTGTAGACCAGAAATAAAATTAATTTTGTCTTTTTTATTTAACATAAAATAAGAGATGTGACAAATAAGTTATGTTATTTTATTTGTTTGCTCTTTGAATTTGTGGCTCACAACAGATTGGTTCCGTTTCTGGTCCCAATTCTGGTGTGTATACCAAACCCCTTTCTACAATCGAAATGTGCTGGTCATGTGCTTACGTGCATGGAGAAGAGTGGTTTATGGAGATTTGAGAAGTTTTACCTTTTTGGATCAATGGCATTGCAAAGTAATTTTCGGATGGCGTGAGGGCTGATTGGAGAGATTAAATCCGTGACATAGAGGAATAAGGGAGAAAAACTTATTTTGCTTATAACTTTTAATCCATGAAGAATTCTTGACAAAACAAAAATCATTCCTTTCATTATAAAGAATACAATCCAACAAGACTAATTTTGATATACTTTGGAAAAGAAATGATACACAATAAAAAATAAATTTTGTATATTGCGGATAATTATTTTCTCATTAACACAACAACATAAAAATTTATATTAATCCATAATGAATTTTGATGAAATAAAAATCATTAGATCTTTATAGAATATACACTCTCTTTAGCTTCTGCTTAGCCACATCCATGAGGGTGTGGGCTGCCGAGGTGGCGAGAGACCATAGGCTCAGGCCCCGACCCCGCAACTGATTGGGTCTTTTGAACAAGCTGATTAATTTCTTACATGGTGAATCCCTATTGGCCAGTTAGGGTTAATCTTAAAATAATTGTAACTAATTATCCTTATATCGAAATGAGACATGGCACATATGAAAATTGATGAAAGACTAATGTTGATATATTTGAGGAGGGAAGTAAAAAGAAAAGGGGGGGGGGAAGTGATTGTGTGCTACTTACCCATTCACTGGTTAAACAAAGTTGATTAAGACCATTAAATTTTGGGTGTTGGTCACTTATTTTGGGTGTTAAGTAACTTATTTTGGTAGTCAATTTCATGTGCTACTAGACGTTGATTAACTTCATTAAGTTTTGGGCGCCATTATCTTGTTTTGGGTGTCAAAAGTCTATTTTTGGGCGCAATTATCCATTCATTGAGTGTCATTGCATGTGTTACTGAACATTGATTAACTTCATCACGTTTTGGGCATCATTAACTTGTTTTGGGTGTCAATTACTCATGTTTGGGGTAGTTACTCATTAATTGTTATCATTTAATGTTCTACTGGATGTTGATTAAATTCATTGAGTTTTGGGTGCCATTATCTTGTTTTGGGCATCAAATATCCATTTTTGGACGTCATTGTCCATTCAGTGGGTGCAATTGTATGTGCTACTGGGTGTTGATTAAGTTCATCATGTTTTGAGTGCCCTTAACTTGTTCTGGGTGTTGATTACTCATGTTTGGGTGCACTTATTCATTCATTGGCGTCATTTCATGTGTAATTGGATGTTTATTAACTTCATTAAATTTTGGGTGCCAATATCTTGTTTTGGGTGTCAATTATCCATTTTTGGGTGTTGTTATCCATTCATTGGACATCATTTCATGTGTTATTGGGCATTGATTAGGTTCATCATATGTTGGGTGTCATTAACTTGTTTTGGGTGTCAATTACTCATGTTTGGCACACTTACTCATTCATTTGCGTCACTTCATGTACTACTGGACGATGATTAACTTCATTAAGTTTTGGGCACCAATATATTATTTTGGGTATAATTATCCATTTTTGGGCATCGTAATCCATTCACTGGGCGTCATTTCATGTGTTACTGGGCGTTGATTAAGTTCATCATATTTTGGGCGTCAGTAACTTATTTTGGGTGTCAATTACTCATGTTTGGGCATACTTACTCATTCATTGGCATCATGTCATGCACTACTTGATGTTGATTAACTTCATTAAGTTTTGGGCATTGATATCTTGTTTTGGGTCTCAATTATCCATTTTTAGGCATTGTTGTCCATTCATTGGGCGTCATTGCATGTGTTACTGGACGTTGATTAAGTTCATCGTGTTTTGGGTGTCACTAACTTGTTCTGGGTGTCGATTACTCATGTTTGGGCACACTTGCTCATTAATTGGCTTCGTTAACTTGTTTTGGGCATCGTTAACTTGTTTTGGGTATCAATTACCCATGTTTGGGTGCACTCACGTATTCATTGGCATCATTGCATGTGCTACTAGACGTTGATTAACTTCATTAAGTTTTGGGTGCCAATATCTTGTTTTGGGTGTCAATTATCCATTTTTGGGCATCATTATCCATTCACTGGGCATCATATCATGTGTTACTAAGTGTTGATTAAGTTCATCATGTTTTGGGCACCACTAACTTATTTTGGGTGTCAATTACTCATATTTGGGCGCACTTACACATTTATTGTCGTCATTTCATGTGCTATTGGATGTTGATTAACATCATTAGGTTTTGGGTGTCATTTTCTTATTTTAGGTGTCAATTATCCATTTTTGGGAGCAATTATCTTTTCATTGGATGTTATTTTATGTGTTAATGGTCAGTTGATTAAGTTCATCATGTTTTGGGTGCCATTAATGTAAGGACCCTGACCTGGGTTTTGGACTAACCCTATTTGTTTAGCCTAAGTAAGTTGCTTAGAACTTTAATATAATCCTTTGAGGTGTTTTTTTATCATGTGAGACACTTATGTTTCAAGTTTGGTTCTATTTGGATAATGTTTGAGCAATGTTTGCTTGTTTTGAACCAAAGTACAATTTACCTAAGATAAGGGGTTATCTTGCAATATGTCACGTGTTTAGTGTTCCCATAATTTTTTAGCATCATGAAAAGAGGATCATTCCATGGGTAGCGTTGTGTAAGAGCTTAAGTTTCAATATTGAGCCTGTGTGGGTGATGCTTGTACTTTGTGTGCTAGTTTTGGTGTAAATTGCAATTTACCCAAAGTAAAAGGGTTAACATGCAATGTACCATCTCTAGAGTTTTCCTCCTTTTGTTTGACATCATCTAGAAGATATTGAAATAGGTGGGTGCCTAGTTTGGATCTCGGGCAAGAGATGATATCCTTAGTAGTAATAATGATCTATGGACAATGTGTGTTTTGACCTTGGAATGTAGTGTATTAGTTTGATGTAGTGTAGTGTATCAATTTGGATATGTGGCACCCTTAGTAGGAAGCCAAGTATCTGATACTCTACCTAGAGTCAATTACCATAATCTTGCATGTTAAAGTGGTTGCATGTGGCCTTTGCACGTGGACAAGTATCACTAGACTCTTAAGGTGATGACACATCACTTTTGATCTCTCTTTCTTCCCTCAAGTACATAACCCCCTCCCTCTTCACACAAGTAAACCCTTTCATCCATTCTTGTTCTTCTCTTCTTGGTGGACGATCTTGGGAGCTTGAGGATCTAGAGGAAGTCCCCATAGAGTTTGAGAGGTCGAGTTCCTTGCTCATTGTGATTCTTTTAACTTCCATCTTGGTGAGTTATGTTTCTTAGTGATAATTTCTTTGAGCTCTCTTCTTCATCTTCTTCTTCCCCTCTCAGCCATAGATCACACCTTGAATAAAGGTTGAATAGGTCATGGTTCTATCTTTCCTTCTTTCCTCCTTAAGCAATCATAACCTTGACATCTTCTTCTTTCTCAAAGATAATGTTGAGGTCGAGCTTGGAACTTTTGATGGATCATCTTCAAGTTGAGAAACGTGGGATTTGGATATTTTATCATGGATATTGAACCCTTGATGGATACCTTCTTAAGGCGGGTTATATAACTCTTAGCCTTCCTTATTATTTCACTCTTTCATGTGCTTATATTGATTCTCATCTCTAAATCGTATATCTCATATATGCTGGTAGTTAATGATGGTTCAGAACCGATTTTATGAAGGAACCTCATTTAGTTTCCTATCCATATCTTTTACTTTCCTTCCATAATAATAGTTGAAATAGTGTCTGCATCCTAAGGTTGAAGATGACAAGTCGACAAATTCTGATCTACACGACACTCAAACCCGTCATGCTCTAGAGGGGTTGAATCGATACACTTTGCTAGCTGACACCTTAGACTGATATGTTGAGGGTGCTATCCCGACATGCCTTGTGGTGCTTAAACTGACACGCCTAATTGGTGCTTAAACCGACACACCATATGATGGTATGGCCGATACATTTGTCTAACCCGATACAAAGAGAGGATCTTAAGCCGATATAAGGGATAGTGTGTAGGCCGATACACCTTGATAAGGTCAAGTCGGTACACCAAGTAGGTGCTAAAATGAGGTACCCTCCCATAGGAGAGAGGTCGACACACTTTGTGGAGTAAGTGATTGATACATCAGGGTGAATTGAAGCTAAGATACTACCTTGTTGAGTGAGAGGACAACACACTTTCAAGTAACGTTAAACTGACACCCATGGAGAAGATGAAATCAATATATTAAAGGCTGACCCAAGATGTTTCAAATTGAGACAAACCATGATGAGGTAAATTGATACACCAAGTGGGTGTTAATACCATTCACTACTATAGAAACGCCTTTTAGCGTCGGTTGTTTAACCCGCTTTGGCGTCGGTTTCTGAGCGACACCTATGTGGGCGCCGCTAAAGGTCTAACACTTCGGCGTCGGTTTTCTAACCGACGCCTATAGTACTAAACACGGCCGTGCAGGGAAGCACGTCCGTGTCGTCTTGAAGTATGGCGTCGGTTGTTTATAGAAAACTGACGCCAAAAGGGTTTGCGCCACAGAAAACGGCGTCATCTAGGACACATTCTGCGTCAGTGTTTAATTAGTAACCGACGCAGAAAGTGTCCTAGATGATGCCGTTTTCTGTGGCGCGAACTCGTTTGGCGTCGGTGATCAACTAAACAATTGACGCCATACTTCAAGATGACACGGCCGTGCTTCCCTGCACGGCCGTGTTTAGTACTATAGGCGTCAGTTTTATATGAATAAGCGATGCCTTTTCCACCACGGTCGTGCTTTCCTGCACGGTCGGGTTGTTTGTAATATTAGGCGTCAGTTTTTATCCAATAACCGATGATGTATGTCTTTGCTGACGGTTTTCTAGTAAATAACCGACGCCTATATCTTTTTTTTTCATATCAGTTTGCAGGCCTGCTGTGGCTGGTCAGCAGGATGAGAACCTGCAGTTCAGTTTTCTGAACTGTAGGTTTACGACATCCATTGATATCAGCCTACAAACAGGCTACAAACCTGCAAAAGTCCCAAGGAAAATTTCACACAAGTAGATACATTCAGACATCAATTCAATTCTCACATTCACACATATAGAAACATTCAAATACATGTATTAACATTAAAAAATATTCATTTACAAAGTATCATTCATTATCGCTATCAACATCCCAATTATATCTTACAGTTGCCACTGCTTGTATGGCTTTTGCCCATTCTTCTCTTATTTCATCTAATGCTTCCATCGTATATGGAGCATGTATATTTTTTAAGCGTTTACCTATAGTGTGGTCAGTTTTAAACACCTGCAAAGAGAATGATGTATATATATAAGTAATAATATAAAAATAAGATTGATATATTTCATACTAACTAATGAGACTATATATAATACCTCATGTATGTTATCGATGTCCAATGCGGCATGTCGGATAATCATCTGCATAAATCGCATCACATAGTATGCGCATGCCCAGCTGTTGTCTTGTATAGCGCACTATAAATTGAAACATACAAAATAATACAACTAAGCACAATTCACATCAATAATATATACATTGGAGTCAGGAACTTACTTGTACGTTCTGCCAATTTATTGGCTGGTTCTTTTTCCTTGGGACCGTTCCTCCAGCCTTTTTGAATGCATCTAAACCCCTACATGTTAATATAACACAGTAAATTGCATAAGTAAATAGTAATGTAATAACATATGTTAACGGATACAAAAATAAAATATTTCTCACCAGAATAATGGCATTCTCATTACGTGTCCAATTTTAGTGTTTAATGTACTTCCCGCGGGATCTAGATAATAAACAGTGAACGTCCCGGGGACAATAACTAGTAACTCCCAATGTTTACCGCTAGAGGTAAAAAGTTAACAATTAATAACTCAAAATGCACAATAAAAATGGAATTTTCTTAAGTCCAAATTATAAATAAAGTAAACTTATTTGATATTGAATGGAGCTATTATTATCATCTTCTTTTGCTGACCAAAAATTGTAAAAGCATCTATACAGTATTGTTGAACACTATCGGGGTCTTTAGCTACCATACTAATCAATGATGGAATCAAAAATCCCACATGATCAAATGCAAATTATTTGCATTGATCTTCGACTAAGTAGCTGCAAAACATGTATTACGTATGCATTAATATATAAGAAACCAGATCACCAGATCTTACACAAGGTATATGGATGTATAAACAAGTTCTCACCTTATCCATGTCTCTATCATTGATGTATTCAGCCAAGCATACATAAACAACTTAATAATATCTTGTATAAATAAAGAGCTATCGTATGATTGACCTGCATAATCTACATCTAAAGAAACAATTATAGGGCAATGTATATTATGTGTCCGTAGCCAACATGCCATTCCCCTACAAGCAGGACCTATCGTGTATGTTAGGTCAGTTGGAACCCAACTTGGTAATGCGGGAAGTGGAGGTGGAGGCCTAGGTGCTCCTGGTGTCTTCTTTTTAACCTGTATATATAATTTCAGATCAGTTGACCTCATATATACACATTAACAATCTAAATCAATGTAAATTTATCTTACAATTTCAGTAGTGTAGACGACATCTGCTTTGGGCCACAATATGACCCCGCCTTCTTCCTCAACAAGTGTATCAATATCTGGGTGGGGATATGGCAATGTAGCTTCCCTCCAATCAGGTAACACACATAATGGGCCCACACGAACGTAGCCCTGTGGCATTGGAGTCTCGTGAAACCTTTCCCCAGGCAGGGACAGGTAAGCCTGCGCCTCTGCAAAAACATAGTCTTGTATTCTTAAGCGGCATGGCTTCAATGCCTACAAATTTACGTAAAGAATGTTATACATATATACATGTCATCTTGAAAACATATCATCTTGAAAAGACTAGCTACAATGTCATAAACAATACTTACAGCAGACGTGTTAGGCGATGGGTCTCCAGGATTACTCACAGTCTATGCATCAGGAGAAGAGTGGGTCGCCATAGGCTGATTGGAAGCCTGAGATGCCTACCACCGCAACAATTCTTCCTTGACCTTCTCTGCAACTACATCGTTGACCTTTTTAGCAACTATATCCTCGACTCTCTTATTCTCCTATACATGGATAAAAGAAACATTAGCTTCTTATTATTGAATTTCCTTTTGCAGTAACATTCTAAAAAAAGAATAGGTTACCTTTTCTTGAGAAAGTCCCACTCTGGGTTTGCGCTGGGATGGCCCAAAGAATGCTTTGATGCCCACAACAGCGCCTGCACCCCTAACACGTCCAGGATGTTCTGGGTTACCCAGAGCAACTGTCAATTCATCCCTTGTGCCCTGAGGGATGAACGTGCCTTGTTTCCTCTGCTCGTGTAGCTCTCGTTAATCACCATCAACAGAAATTGGTAAGTTAACACCACAAATAATCAATATTCAAACGATTGTTCTAAGAGTTGTATTTTACCATTTTCTCCACAAACAATACTTATTTTTCATACACATCCAGGGAGGAAGATTGTATATAACAAGCATGACTGGCCAAGTGCTATGTTGGCTGCTCAATGTCCCGTACGGATTCATCCCATCTGTAAAAAGCCAAAGTCTTAGATTCCTATCTTCTTCACCAAATTTGGGGTACAATAGATCAATCTTCTTCCACCGTGGGGAATCAGACGCATGTCGTAGGATCCCATCATTATTTTTCTTAACATCTGCATGCCACCTCAAATTCTTCGCATCTTTCGGATTTGCAAACAAGCGTTGAAACTGTGATATTATAGGTAGATACCACAACACCTTGGCAGGAGAACCAGTTGTGGACTCCCCCGAAGTCGTCAATTTATACTGTGACGCACCACATTTTGGACAATCTTTCAAATCTACATAGTCTTTTTGAAATAATACACAATTATTCGGGCATGCGTGTATCTTCTTGGCCTCCATTCCCATTGGGCACAACATTTTATTTACCTGGTATGTTGAGATTGGCAGCTCGTTTCCTTCAGGAAGCATTTCTTTCAACAAAGTCAACAATGAAGTGAAGCTTTTGTCGCTCCATCTATTGTTAGCTTTCAACTTATACAATCTCAACACAGCGCTAAGCTTCGTAAACTTAACATAGCATGTGTATAACGGTATCTCAGCATCATGCACAATTTTTCTAAAGATAGGAGGTGGATCGGTGTGCTCTACCCTACAACTATCCAGCATCGCATCAACGATGTCTGCTGGAACTGGTTCGTTCACATTTACGTCATCGGAGGCAATTTCTTCTTCCACCCAAGCACTGCTATCGACATCTACTGGTTTCAATTTTGAAATCTCTCCATGCCAGTGCCATTCTGTATAGCCTTGTACAATCCTGTTGCACATGACATGACTTTTGATTTCCTCACTAGTGTTGACTTTCAAGTTGTTACCGCAATGCCTACATGGACAGTAGAACCTATCTGTAGGTTTTTTCCTATGTTCCTCGGCAAATCTTATAAATTGATCAAGACCATATATAAACTCTGGGGTGCAACGATTACGAATGGACATCCATGATCTATCCATTCTATGATCAAAGAGAAAACAAGTATATATTAGGAAACAAGTATATATTAGGAAAAGATTAGGGTATACACTTACATCCTAAGTGTATAATGTGATGTCATTCTTATATATAATAAATGTGTACCACCTATCCCATCCTTGAACACCTAATCTCACTAGTAAGTGTATAATGTGTATTGGGTTTTCAAGAAAATTTCGGCAGCATTTCCCTGCTGTTCTCTAAGTACATATGTACTTAGAGAACAAACGAGGAAATGCTACCAAAAGTTTCTCGAAAACCCAATACACATTATACACTTACATCCTAAGTGAGATTAGGTGTTCAAGAACAGTCCCAAATCGGGGACTATCCAAGATTTACTCCTAATGAGTAAATCTTGGACGAGTTTTCTAGGCCAACAAACACAATAATAGATATCTACAATGAAGCCGGACTCCATACAAACAGTATATAATTTAGTGATTATTCATTCTAATTTATACCAATGTATAAGTAATATAAAGAATAATGATTGTTCACTTTCTAGGCCAACAAACACATGTGATGTCATTCTTATATATAATAAATGTGTACCACCTATCCCATCCTTAAACACCTAATCTCACTAGTAAGTGTATAATGTGTATTAGGTTTTCAAGAAAATTTCGGCAGCATTTCCCCGCTGTTCTCTAAGTACATATGTACTTAGAGAACAAACGGGGAAATGCTACTGAAATTTTCTCAAAAACCCAATACACATTATACACTTACATCCTAAGTGAGATTAGGTGTTCAAGAACAGTCCCAAATCGAGGACTATCCAAGATTTACTCCTAATGAGTAAATCTTGGACGGGTTTTCTAGGCCAACAAACACAATAATAGATATCTACAATGAAGCCGGACTCCATACAAACAGTATATAATTTAGTGATTGTTCATTCTAATTTATACCAATGTACAAGTAATATAAAGAACAATGATTGTTCACTTTCTAGGCCAACAAACACATGTGATGTCATTCTTATATATAATAAATGTGTACCACCTATCCCATCCTTGAACACCTAATCTCACTAGTAAGTGTATAATGTGTATTGGGTTTTCGAGAAAATTTCGGCAGCATTTCCCCGCTGTTCTCTAAGAACATATGTACTTAGAGAACAAACGGGGAAATGCTACCGAAATTTTCTCGAAAACTCAATACACATTATACACTTACATCCTAAGTGAGATTAGGTGTTCAAGAATAGTCCCAAATCGGGGACTATCCAAGATTTACTCCTAATGAGTAAATCTTGGACGGGTTTTCTAGGCCAACAAACACAATAATAGATATGTACATGTTAGGGTTTCATCACAATTAATGTTAGGGTTTCATCAATGTTAGGGTTTAATCAAATCAAATTAGGATGCTAGAATGGACAAGTTTAAATCTTATTTCAACATGCATCAAAATTTACTCAATTAGGTCAAGCATTAGGATTAGAAGCACAAATATATGCAAACAAAAAGATTTGTTTGTATCCTAGAATTTACATAAAGCATTACATATAGATTTGTTCATATCCTTACCAATAACAAACACGGCCGTGGGTGTTGGCCTACCACGGCCGTGCTGGGCAGTACGGCCGTGCTGGACAGTGTCCAGTACGGCCATGCTGCCCAGCACGGCCGTGGTAGGCCAACACCCACGGCCGTGTTTACCATTGGTAAAGAGCTAGGGAGAAGGAAGAACAGAGGCTACGACTACTACCTGGAGGCTACGGCGGGCAGCAGGCAGGCAGGCGACACGGCAGGGAGGATGGCGGCGAGCACGGAGCAGGCAGCGGCGACGCCAACGAGGACAGCGGTGATGGCAAGGAAGGACGGCGGGTGGCGGCAAGGAGGAAGGCGGCGCGGCGGCGAGCTCCAGGTGGCAGGGAAGGCAGACCAAGGAGCAGCAGTGGCTGCGGAGAAGGGGGCACGGCGGAGAAGGGGGCGCAGAGAAGGGGAAGAAGGCAGCAGAAGTGGCGGCGGAGGAGGGGGCGCGATGACGCTGTCGTGGACGAAGAAGGCGCTTTCGTGGAGGAGAAATCGACGGCGTGGTCGGGCGACAGCAGAGAAGAAAAGGGAAATCGGCTCGCAATGAAACAGAAGAAAGGGGAAGAGTCGGGCGATTGCGGGATATTAAGTTCCCAAATGGCGTCGGTTTTTTCAAACAACCGATGCCTAAACTCTTTAGCGTCGGTTGTTTGAACCAACCGACGTCCAATTGGATGATATTTTCATGAAATTGTTTGGAGGGAACCACTTTCAGCGTCGGTTTATAACAGGTTAACCGACGCTAAAAGTGACACTTTTCGCACAAATTTTATCGCGCATAGGCGTCGGTTTCTATCTACATAACCGACGCTGAAAGTGACACTATTTTTTTTGCTCGAAAATTGGATTTCACAGGCGACTTTAGGCGTCAGTTTGTTATTAACAACCGACGTTGTATTCAAAGCGGTACCCGTGTCTGGCTGGTCTTCGAATATAGACGTCGGTTTGCCTAAATAACCGACATCTAATAGTGTAGGCGTCGGTTTTCCTAAAGAACCGACGCCCAGAAAAGTGACACTGAATGCTGTTTCTGTAGTAGTGATTTTGTAATGTGGATGTCAAGTAGACACACCTTGGAAGGGATGAAAGTGATACCTTGGGTTGATAATAAACTAATACCCTGTGCTAATGCTAACTCGACATCTTGAGAAGGTGGTGAAACTGATATCACTTTATGAATGTGAAACTAATACCTTAAGTTGAAGGTGAAGTCAACATCTAGTGTTAGGGAATAGACCGAGATGCCATGTAATTGATTAGGTGATACATGTGTAATGAAGGGTTGCTACACCTATACTCTTGTGTATGGATATAGTCAATACATAGTGTGATGATCTATCTAAGATGTCATGACTATGAATGATCAATCTTTAATTATGATGCTTAGCTCTAAAACTCTCCAAGAAGGTGGGAGATTATAGAAGAAGGGTTTAGCGGTAAAGTAACCATACAATATAAGATGGTAAGACTTATGTGCTCACCTTAGTTAAAGATTGTAATTCATGACAAGTGTCTTCTATATTCTTGTCTACATGATCATAACTTGTGAGAGAGGTTAACGAGATCGCTATGTAAGTACATGATAGTAGTGATGAGCCTAGTTGGAATCAGAGGGTGTTAGTTGTTGTGTAGAAATCATGTGAACAAGTGTAACGGTCTAATAAGTGCCTTGTGTATAATTTCAAGTGAAACCCTTTAGTTATGTAATCGAAGATTTGACATTCCTAAGTATGATAATGTGGTTGATAACTTGTGAATGGAAATAAAATATGGATCAATTAATGATGAGACATTATGTCGGTACATGGTCAATATGTTGACATAATGCATTGTTGTAACCCACACATAACTTAGTGAGATGATACACATATACTTTATAAAATGGTGATACCTAGTTCTGATGACACGATGATTTATTCATATCTAACTACTATTGTTTAAACTTAAATTAGTTTTAAGAAAATGGGAAATGGTGTTTTTGGGGTGGGTGATGTAACCATGAGGTAAAACCCTAATCGACTAAATGTGAAAAGCATTGGCATTGATTCTAAGGGCAGGTTATATTGAATGTGTATGAATAGAAAGCATGATATTGTACTCTCTCTCTTAATTACATGACTTTAAACTTGTAGGTTAATTGGGAGTTTTAACTTGTGAGTACTAAGAAGATGGTTAAATAATATAAAGTGTTGGCTATAAGCCTCAATAAGGGAACATGGGAAGTATGGATATGTGAATGTGCATACTTGGTTATATTGTCTAATTCTTAGCCTCATACATTCCAACTTATGGTAGGTTATGAAAGTAAGAGATTTGAGATAGAATGATGCTTGAGAACCCTATGTGGAATAAGCATAGAGCCAAATCCTAAATTAGATAACTTATGATGTATTGCTTGCCTTATTTAAAGGGTGTTTAATGTGTTGAAACATATTCTCTCTCTCTGATTATATAATATTAACTTTGCCACATAGATGAATGCAATAGCTAATGCTTTTTCATTAATTTGGTGGAGGATTCCTTAGACCTTATCAACCTAACCCATACCTCAAGAGAGTGAGGAAAAGAGAGAAAACCCTAATCCTTAAGGTCCTTAACAACATTTTGAGTTGAAAAGAGATGAACAAGATGAGAGAGTCCTAAAGGTATCTTATTTCGAGTCAAATCCTAGGACATCGGCCAAGCAGTCACACAATCTGGGAGTCCTCATATTCCGACTAGCGGTGCAAAGGAAAATCTTACCAGCCCCCGGATGTGATCCTTTTCTAGACACCTCTATCTTTTGGAAAATCCTCTAATAACTCCCTTGGGTTCTCTAGAGTTTGTAAAATTTAATAATTATTAAAGATTAAATGAGAAACCTATGCTCTAATACCAATTGTAACGACCCTGCCTCCTGGTAACCCCCAATTAAGGGAGACCAAGAGGTCAGAGCCATTATCCCAATTAACAAGATCAAAGGTTCGAAAAATAATCAATAACAATTATCAAATTTTACCAACCAAACTGAAATCTGGTATAAAATAAAACTTTACAAACCTTTTCCAAAAATAGGGTTATCTACTTCTATATGCATCAGTAGTCCATTCTAACTAATCCTCCTTTGTAATTTAATTCTTATTTAATTCCACATGTGCCACTTTACTGTTTGTCCTTTTCAATCTTGAACCTAAAACTCCGACAAACAAAACGTCGGTCAGCATATCGGAATATACTGGTATGTGGGGACTCAGAGCACATACTGTTGAGTATGCAGGGACAGCTTGGTACCCTAATATCAAGCAATTGAGGATGACTTTGGCCATATGTGAGCCTCAGATCATGCCTCAAGATTCGTGATATAAGTGATATGTGTTACATGATTGGTTGAGGGCCATACTCTGATAGGAGTGCAACTTCAGGCCGTAGCTTAGTGGTATTTGATACAGGATTGGCTATGGGACATACCCTGATAGGAGTGTGGCTGTAGGCCATAGCTTAGTTTTTCTAGTGTCGTGACCTATACCAAGGTGGGCTAGATGTTATATGGGTGGCCATGCGTGAGCCAACCCCTTTGATGTGATAGCATGTCACTTTTGCAGTTGACTAATATGTCTGCGGTGTTCTTGTGTACTAACTACAAGGTGTGGAGAGGTGTAGATTCTAGCTCTTCCGTTGGCCTTATATGGTAGTGATTTTGACTTCACAGTGGTCAGTTGGATTTGGGTGGTACGACCCAAATCCTCAGGGCATAACAAAATACGTAATTAATCATGTGATATACTTGCATAGGATCAAATATGAAAATATTGGATGAAGCCTTGCCTTTCTTTTATACTGTTTAGTTTATAACAATTTTACATGTTCTTCATATTTTTAAAAAAATATTAATTGTTCTACTACTTAGCGGAAAGTGCATATTACTTCTCTATTTACTTTATTCTTGAGGTATATATCATTTAGTTAATTATGTTCAACCTATTCAATATGTTAGTCTATCTACTTAGTTATTTTTGATAATTATAGAGTTGGCGGAGAGTTATATCTCTCACTGGGACTTTTGCCTCACCCCATTGGTTAAATATCTTTTAGGTGGATGTGCATGTCAAACTAAAGATTGGATAGCTGAGGAAATAAAATGAAGAGTAACTACACCTGATGGATCATGGTATATAGATAACGTCTAGTAATAGAGTCTTATTTGTCGTCCTTGTACACTCAGGTCCTTGGGGGTGTTCACGATGTATTTTGTAGACATGATGATCGATACATGGTTTTTAGCTTGTATGCAACATACCGAATCTTACGTAAATTGCTAGTTTAACCCTATCTAAGTTCTTCATATCCTTTATATCCTTTTTGTGCCTTGATGTTAAATTTGTGGAAATAATAATGGTTTGGAGTGAAATTAATCACAAATTATGTCAATATAAGGTCATATGCATAAATAACTTAGTGGGTATTTCAATGATGGAGTAAAATGTAATTTAACCACTTAAGAGGGATAATAGTAAATAATTCATACTAGAACCTTCTCTGGCCTTTTAGAATAAGAAAGAGAAAAAGAAATAATTTAAAAAGGCTAAAGTTAAGAAAATAAGACATTAAATGTTTTAATATGATAAATAGTGGAAATATGAAGTAAATTGCCTAAAAATCATAAAAGGAAATCTTAAAATATAATTCTAAGCCCAAATTTATTTTATTCAGGTAAAAGTTTACTTAAGTGACAAGTTTCACAATTTTGGAAAATTAATAATTATCTCGGCATTAATTGGAAATGGAAAATATGAGTTTTTCTCCAAATTTTTAGACAGCTTCAAAAGTGGAAACAAACCTTAAATTTCTAATCTACATGTTAAAATGAGTATGTGCGTGAATTTTCATCTAATTTGGACAATCTTAAATATTTTATTCTATCCAAGAGAGAAAACATAATTTAAAGACCAAAATTATACATAATATGTTGAAAAAAAATTATCTAATGTCAAAGTCATGTTCCTCACATTTAGTATTTCTTATAGGCCAAGTTTCATATTTTTAGAAAGTTTCTAAATGCCTCGAATATAATAAAAGGACAAAATAAGTGATAAGATTTAAATATATTAAATAAAATATTAAAATCTTCCAAAAAATAAATAATGCCAAATTTGTGTTCTACATGTTAAAAGATGCCTTTGGGTGAATTTTCACTCAATTTGGAAAATATTTGATGAGAAGGTGAATTTAGGAGAGAGAAAGTGTGTAGAACCTTCAAATCATTAATCAAAATAACAAATAACTTCAAAAAATGAATTAATGACAAATTTGTATCTAACACACTTAATATGGCTTGTGGGTGAAGTTTCATTAATTTTGGAGAATCCTAGAGGCATTAATGTATGAGGAAAGAGAAAATAAGATTTGCTTAAATTAATAAATCAAAAGTGTTCAAAAGGCAAACCTAATTATATATTCAGATTCTACATATTCAAATTATCTTAGGCATCAAATTTCATTAAATTTGGAGTTTGTTTGAACCCTCAAATAAGGAAAGAGAAAAAGTTAAATGATTAAATAAGAACTATAGTCTGAATTGGATTGGCAACCACATAAATGTCATCTTCTTTGTGGAGTCGGACATGTACTGTAGCACTACGGAAGCAAAATTTTCAATTCACGATTTCTTAGTTATTTCTCAACAAAATCGAACGATTGCTTCACCCACATGTTGCATTTAAGATTTTACATCTTTTGATCTATTACTTGTTCCATTCTGGAAAGTGTGCTAGAAATCCCCAATTCTTACTCTCCAAGCAATCACGACCACCTCCCTCCTTGCTACATCCCTCATCCTCACCTATAAATAACCATACCCCAAGCTTCCATAGTTATTTTGCAACTCTTCTCTTCTTTCAAATGCTCTTGTGATCGTGTGTTAGACCTGCGGCGTTCGAGCTTTGCTTCTGATCTTGCGGTGGCGAGTTCTTCTTATCCTTTCCATTTCCAAGCAATTGCTCTCGGATTTAAGTTAGTTCCATCCTTCTCTTTCATTCTATGTATTTAGTTTTATGAACAATCAAAGTTTGTGGATTCACCCAAAACCATAGATCTAGCGGCATGCTGCTTTGAGCAACAATGTCACTGCTCTTTGGGGGAGACAATCCCTCTGGTATTTTTACCCTCGTACCCTCTTCTTTTCTTCTTCCTTTGATTTTTTGCCTAAGGGCATTAATGAATTTTCACCACAAATTAAGTGAATAAGGTCACATATTTCACTGATGCATATAAGATGTGTATATCCTATTACAAGCTAAGGTTTCGATGTTTTCAGTAAGGGTGTATCTGTCTTTTGGATATAACTTCATTAGTAAAACCAATAAATGAGATGAATTTTGTAAAAATCATATCTTTTGATTCACTTGTCTAAAAATTATAAATAAATATGTTTTAGAATCAGAAAAATATTTTCTATCTAATAAAAACATTTTAAATTCCTGATTTCAATTTTTTCGAAGGATTATTATTTTAGAACGAAATATATGTATACAACTCATAATAATTATAACTCAATCATATAAACTCCAAATTAGACAAAAAGATATGTTTTCTTAATCAGGAGAATCTAACTATAGTCTAATTCCAATTTAATAAAAAAGTGATATTTTTAAGGTTTTACTATACTCATTAATTAATGTTTTACATCTAATATGATATTACGTGAAGATAAACTCTGATTTGATCTAGGGTGTGGGTCCTCACCTGATATACACATTAGTTAGGTAAGTTGTATCCTCTTATGAATCATATTAGACAATTGATTATTTCTACTCTCTCTTGGACTTGATGGTGACACATCATTTAGATGTCACATATTTTCTTATAGTTGTACCAATTGTTTCCTAATCTTGAAATGGGACTTGAGCACTATGATAATTGTTACTTGGATCCTATTCTTATATCTTGTGGCAATGTCATACAGTTTGTATCTGGTTGGTGTTGATAATATATATTTAATGGAAACCCTAATTTGTCTATGCCTATACATCTCTTTGATGACTTTGGAATTTGGACACATTTATGGTGATGTGACTAATATCCCTGCTTGCTTTTCTATTTATAATGCATGTTTGGGTTGGGTGATTTTGTTTATTTGCACATTGGGTGATGTATCCCGATTGTGTGTTATACCAACAAAGGGTGCATATGGTGATTCATGTCCATGGGTAATTGTGTTGTGATGCCATTACTCCCCTGAAGATTATGGTGGTGATGCCATAATATATGGTTATGGTGGTGATGCCATATACCCCAAATTGTTATTAATGTGATTATTTTTTGGTTTACCCACATGAATAATTATTATTATAAATTTTTGTTCTTTTCTTGAGATTTTAAACACAAAATTTGATTAATGTGATCTTTATTATTTTCTTCATATACTCTCTCTTATCTTACTATATAAAGAATTCCTTTTTGATATCCAATTGGATGCTTCTTCCTTATTCTATGGGAAGCCTTGAGATTTGTTGTCCCTATTTTCTTTATATTTTCCAATCCCTATTATATGCACATACCGGCTTTGATAGCTGACAATTTCTATCTTTTTCTTCTTTTCAGGGTATGCTTACAACCCCTAGGTGGTGAGAAAGGAGAAGCTACCTAAAGTTGACCAAGGCTATCCAAGAGTTACCTTATCTAGCTTGGGAGGTAGTTTGAGATAGTGGGTCGACCCTCTTCTTAATATTTCCTTATGTTTCCTTCTTTTTACACCCTGTGTGGTGAAGAATTTTTATCGACACTCAATTGTAATAGTTAGATATATTTCTCTTCGGCTATTGCATTGTTGGTTATATGATACATACATGTGAATGAATTGGTTATCCTCCCTTTTTATGAAAAATTTATGATTTGTTTTGGTTATACGGGATGTTGCCTTTTTATTTTAGTAGGGTGTGGATCCCTATGGGATCCCACTCCTTACAACATGGTATCAGAGCCAAGGTAGTTGGTTGATCTAACTATTTCAATTTATCTATCATGGATTGTTTGCCTTTTTACGTAGGTTGCTTATATCTTACCCTTTGCCTTGTGTAGGCACATACATATGGCTGGTGAAAAGTCATTTGTTGACAACCCAAAAGGTTTTATGACACCCCAGAACCCTAAGTTTGGGATTCCCAGGATGGATCCTCCTTTCACTCCGTCAACATCTAAAAATCCAGTGACATCTGATGGTCAACCTATAGTGAACCAACATATCCCACAATTTGCAAGTTCGGGACTCTCCCTTGAGCAAGAGTTGACTCTCCTTCGGCAACTGCTTTCTTCAACCCTAACAGGAAAGGCCAACCCAATTCCTACTCTTGAGAAGCCCAAGGAGTATAATCTCACAAAATTCCTAAAGATGTGCACCCACATACTTTAATGACGAGAATGATGTCAACATGGTGGATAAGGTAGATGATTGGATTCTTACTTCTGAAAGGACTTTTGATGGCATGGCTTGTACTGAGCACCAAAAGGGTTGATTTTCTACTTATGTGCTCAATGGGCCAGCTCGTCATTGGTGGAATAGTTTGGCAAAGACTCATGATGCGACTTCTATGACCTGGAGTCAGTTTCCAATCTTGTTTAGAGAGAAGTATATATCCTGTGCATCCCTATGGAAGAAGGAGTCTGAGTTCTATAGTTTATGTCAGAATTCCATGACTAAAGTAGAGTATGTGTAGAAGTTTATACGTTTGGAGTGTTATGCCATAGGTCTGACTGATGATCGACATGCTAGTCTCTTCATGGATAGGCTATGTTTTAGCATTGGCCGTATGTTGATTCCTCATCTACCCTAGACCTTTCCCCAGTTGGTGGACAAGGCCCTCTCTATAGAAGCTTACCCTGGTTATCAAGCAAAGATAAATCATATGAGGAAGACACCTAGTAAAGACACAAAGAGTTATAGATGTTCCAAGTGCCATAAGAAGTATTCCCCTAGAAGTTGTCCTCCTAAACTTGAAGGTTCTATCACATGCCATCATTGTGGAGAACTTGTTCATATCAAACCTCGTTGCCCTTAACTTCATGGAGGCCAGGTACTAGTCCAACGTAGGGGGAATGGTAACAAGCACAATGGAGAAGGATCTAATGATAAAGGTAACCTTTAAGCTTACATTAACCTTATCGTGATTTCCTTTTTCCCTCGTTCTTGATCAAGTGCAAGTGTTGTAGTAGGTAATATTTTGCATGTTCTCTAGGTTTATCTTGGTATCTCTAGTTAGTTTGATTTGGTAGGTCAAACCCTTTAAGGGGTGAAGGGATAGTAGTAGTGCCTTCATAGATCATAGATGATTAGGTTTTGAGGATGAAATCCTCTTTAAGGGGTGGAGTGTTGTAACATACTGAATCTTGGGTAAATTGTTAGTTTAACCCTTAATCTAAGTTCTTCATATCCTCTATATCCTTTTTGTTCCTTAATGTTTAATTTGTGGAAATAATAATGGTTTGGAATGAAATTTTACACTAATTATGTGAATGTGAGGTCATATCCATAAATATCTTAGTGGGTGTTTCAATGAAGGAATAAAATGCAATCTAACCACTTAAGAGGGATAATAGTAAATAATTCGTACTAGAACCTTCTCTAGCCTTTTAGAATAAGAAAGAGAAACAGAAATAAAATTGAAAAGGCTAAAGTCAAGAAAATAAGACATTAAATGTTTTAATGTGACAAATAGTGGAAATATGAAGTAAATTTCCCAAAAAGCATAAAAGGGAATCTTAAAAGATAATTCTAAGCCCAAATTCGTTTTATTGGGGTATGTTTACTTAAGTGACAAGTTTCAAAATTTTGGAAAATTAATAATTATCTCTGCACTAATTGGAATTGGAAAATATGCGTTTTTCTCTAAATTATTAAACAACTTAAAAAATGGAACCAAACCTTAAATTCATAATCTACATGTCAAAATGAGTCTATGTGTGAATTTTCATCTAATTTGGAAAATCTTAAATATTTTATTCTATCCAAGAGAGAGAAAATAATTTAAAGACCAAAATATTACATAATATGTTGAAAAAATGTCAATGTTGTGTTACTCACATTTAATGTTGCTTATAGGCCAAGTGTCATATTTTTAGATAGTTTCTAGATGCCACTAATATAATAAAAGGACAAAATAAGTGATAAGATTTAAATATATTAAATAAAATCTAAAAGTCTTCAAAAAAATAAAGTAATACCAATTCATGTTTTACATGTTAAAAGATGCCTTAAGGTGAATTTTCACTCAATTTGGAAAATATTTGATGAGAAGGTGAATTTAGGAGAGAGAAAGTGTGTAGAACCTTCAAATCATTAATCAAAATAACAAACAACTTCAAAAAATGAATTAAAGGAAAATTCATGTCCAACACACTTAATATGGCTTGTGGGTGAAGTTTCATTAAATTTGGAGAGTTATAGAGGCATTAGTATGAGGAAAGAGAAAACAAGATTTTCTTAAATTAATAAATCAAAAGTGTTCAAAAAGTAAAATCTAATTATATATTCGGATTCTACATACTTAAATTAGCTTAGGTATCAAATTTTATTAAATTTGGAGTTTGTTTGAACCCTCAAAGAAGGAAAGAGAAAAAGTTAAATGATTAAATAAGAACTATAGTCCGAATTGGATTGGCAACCACATAAATGTCATCTTCTTCGTGGAGTCAGATGTGTACTATAGAATTGCGGAAGTGAGATTTTTGATTCATGATTTATTGGTCATTTCTCAATGAAATTAAATGATTTCTTCACCCACACATTGTATTTAGGATCCTACATTTTTTTATCTATTACTTGTGTCGTTTTGATCAATGTGCGAGAAATCCCAAATTCTTGCTCTCCAAGCAATCCTGACCACTTCCTCCTTGCTACATCCCTCATCCTCACCTATAAATATCTGTACCCCAAGCTCCCCTAGTTCTTTTACAACTCTTCTCTTCACCCAATTGCACTTGTGATCGTGTGTTTGACCTGCGATGCTCGAGCTTTGCTTCAGAGCTTGTGGCGGGGAGTTCTTCTTCACCTTTCCATTTCCAAGCAATTTCTCTTGCATTTAGGTCAATTTCATCCTTCTATTTCATTTTATGTATTTAGTGTTGTGAACAATCGAAGTTTGCGGATTCACCCAAAACCATAGAGCTAGCGTCCTGCTACTTTGAGCAAAAATGGTGCTGCTCTTTGGGGGAGACAATCCCTCAAGTATTTTTACCCTCGTACCCTCTTCTGTTCTTCTTCCTTTGATTTTTCGCCTAAGGACATTAACAATTTTTTCCATGAATTAAGTGAATAAGGTCGCATATTGCACCAATGCATATAAGATGTGTATACCCTATTACAAGATAAGGTTTCGATGTTTTGAGTAAGGGCATATCGGTCTTTTGGACATAATTTCATCAATAAAACCAATAAATGAGATGAATTTTGTAAAACTCATATCTTTTGATTTTCTTGTCCAAAAATTATAAATAAATATGTTTTGGAATTGAAAAAATATTGTCTATCTAATAAAAATACTTTCAATTCCTGATTGCAATTTTTTTGAAGGATTATTATTATAGAATGAAATATATGTATAAAACTCATAATAATTATAACTTAATCATATAAACTCCAAATTAGACAAAATATATGTTTTCTTAATTTGTAGAATCTAACTAATAGATTGATGAAGTTTTTAGAGTCTAATTCCAATTTTATAAAAGGTGATATTTTTAGGGTTTTAATTTACTCATTAATTAATGTTTTACATCTAATATGATATTAGGTGAAGATAAACTCTGATTGGATCCAAGGTGTGGGTCCTAACCCGATATACATATAAGTAAGGTATGTTGCATCCTCTTATGAGTCATATTGGATAAATGATTATTTCCACTCTCTCTCTTGGACTTGATGGTGACACATTATTTAGATGTCACATATTTGCTTATAGTTGTACCAATTGTTTCCTAATCATGAAATTGGATTGTGCAATATGATAATTGTTACTTGGATCCTATCCTTGTATCTTCGGGATATGTCTTATAGTTCATATCTTGTTGGTGTTGATAATCTATATTTAATGGAAACCCTAATTTGGCTATTCGTGTACATCTCTTTGATGACTTTGGAATTTAGACACATTTATGGAGATGTGACTATATCTCTACTTGCCTCTCTATTTATAATGCATGTTTATTTTGGAAAATTTTGTTTATTTTAACATTGGGTGATGTATCCTGACTGTGTGTAATACTAATAGAGGGTGCAGATAGTGATTCATGTCCCTAGGTAATTGTGTTGTGATGCCATTACTCCCCCAAAGATTATGGTGGTGATGCCATATACCCCAAATTGATATTAATGTGATATTTTTTAGTTTACTCGCATGTATAATTCTTATTATTAATTGTTATTCTCTTCTTGAGATTTTAAAGGCAAGATTTGATTAATGTGATCTTTATTATTATCTTCATATACACTCTCTTATCTTACTATATGAAGAATTCCTTTTTTATATCCAATTGGATGCTTCTTATTCTAAGGGAATCCTTGAGATTTGTTGTCCCTATTTTCTTTATATTGTCCAATCCCTAGTATATGCATATACCGGCTTTGATAGCTGACGATTTCCATCTTTTTCTTCTTTTTGGGGTATGCTTCCAACCCCTATGTGGTGAGAAAGGAGAAGCTGCCTAAAGTTGACCAAAGCTATCCAAGAGTTACCTTATCTAGCTTGGGAGGTAGTTTGAGATAGTGGGACAAACCTCTATTTCATAGTTGCTTATGTTTCCTTCTTTGTACACCCTGTGTGGTGAAGAATTTTTATCGACACTAAATTGTAGTAGTTTGATATTTCTCTTCGGTGCTACATTATTCATTTTATGATACATACATGTGAATGAATTGGTTACCATTCCTTTTTGTGCAAATTTTATGATGGTTTTGGTTATATGGGATGTTGGTGATAACCTCCCATTTTGTGATGTTATCTTACTAGTTTTTTCTTAGTTTTCCATACTCTTTCTTAGATAAATTAGATAGAATAATTAACCTTCCACTTTATCGTGAATATACCAATAAACATATATTTTCCCCTTTCTTCTTACAGAAAAATACAAAAAAATTACAAAAAAACTCAAACGGTCCTAACCCAGTATGAAGGCCAAATGGTCCCAAGACCACATGAAGACCAAACGGTCCCAAGACCGAATGGAAGCCAAACGGTCCCAATACCCTATGAACCTAAATGGTCCTAAGACCGTATGAAGGCCAAACGGTCCCAAGACCGAATGAAGACCAAATGGTCCCAAAGACTGAATGGAAGCCAAACGGTCCCAAGACCGTATGAACCTAAATGGTCCCAAGACCATATGGAACCCAAATGGTCCCAAGACCGTATAAAGGCCAACTGGTCCCAAGACCGTATGGAATCTAAACGGTCCCAAGACCGCATGAAGACCAAATGGTCCCAAGACCGAATGGAAGCCAAACGGTCCCAAGACTGTATGAACCCAAATAGTCCCAAGACCGAACGAAAGCCAAACAGTCTCCAAACTGTTTGAATCCAAATAACTCAAGACCGTTTAAGACCCCTTTGGATCCTATAAATAGGACCCAAGGGGTCCTCATTAGGCATCAATTCTTGGACATCCAAAGGCAGCCCCAATCACTCCAAAGCTATTCATCCTTCATCCTTCACCCCAAGGCTGCCGGTTCAAGATCCATATTCCATCCTCAAGCTAATTCCTCTCTCATTGACATAGAATGTGGGAAGTGAAGGATTCTTCATCAAGGCAACCACGTGGTGTGAAGATAGTTGCTCTCTACTCCAAGGGGTCGACCTTCCTCCTTCCTACGTGGAGATGATGCTTTCTTTCTCTCTTCTCACCTCCTTCTTTGTTCTTGCCATGAGCGAGTAGTCCCATACACTAGGGTGCGGGGAGTAGCCCCGCTACCCATGTTTTCATTTTATACATTATAATTCATGAGTTTGCAATAGAAAAAAATACTATCTTTTCAGTTCAACATCAATCATTTAATGAATGCTAGTTTCTTGATCACCAACTTGTGTTATCTATTATCTACTAGTACGAATTGTTTATGTTTGTACTTTAAAATTCGAATATCGACTGCATGTTATTTCTTGATGTATGTAGTCACCATACATCTGCTCGATATCTAGGAACGTTTCTCAAGGAGTGGAGTAAACTCACCCCCAATGTTGTACTTTCATACTATGAAATGGAATCAGTTGATGTATGGAAGTACAACTTTGACAGGTCGAGGAACACACTTTATGAGGGGACCGGTGCAAAGTAAGTGACCATTCATTTGGGGATGGCTGTCAATGCAATACTCCCGCATTTCTCGTAGTTAGTTATCCAAAAGGAAGCTAAGTCTACAAAGATACTAACTGTTTAGACCCCTTTTCTTTGCAAGCCATGTTATTATGATGTATGTTTTGATCCATGCATAGTGGTGGTGAAACTCGGTCACATCCTAGTGGTTTCCCCAAATATCGTTTACAACCTCAAATTTACTTTTTTGCCATTTATTTTACTCTGTACTTTAGTTTAATCATCAAATCAACTCTTCGGTCTAAATATCAACCTTCAAGTAGATAAGTAGAATTATTACGTTTTCCATCTTGTTAAACTCTTAACAAGACTGTTGTCTCGTGGATTCGACCCTTAACTATACTACGATAAGACTTCCACGTATCTTAGCATATGTGGGAGGAGATCTTATTATAGCACACAAAAGGCTAAACAAAGAGACTTACTATCTCTAGGATTTTTTAGTGGTGCATGCAACTCCACACGAGTAGAGTCTCCATAAAAAAATGGGCACCGTTGTCGGGGACAACGGAACGTTTTAATTCCATTTGCCTATTTGCTAGTTGATTTGGATTTTACACTTTACCTTGATAATTACTTCATATATCTTTCGTGTCCTCCTTGCCAACTCTATTGAGGAATTTCGAAGCCCCAAAAAGTTGCAACCTATTTTCAATGCTTCACCTACTCTGTAACATCCCTAACCTGGGTTATGCTTTAACCCTAGGTTTTTTGATTAAGAAAGATGATTATATGCTTAATCTCATCTTGTGAAAAGTAATTAAGGCTCAAAAGGAACCTATGTTTCAATTTTGGTCCTGTTTGAACAATGTTGAAGCAATGTTTGCTTATTTTGGACTAAAGTGCAAATTACACAAGTTGAGGGGTTAAATTGCAAATTTTGCATGATAATATGTTCCTATGATGTTGAGACATCATAAGAATGAATATGATGTAGTGGTATGGTTTGCACAAGCTTTGACACCAAGATTAAGCTTGTAAAGCAATCCTTGTGCATTAAAACCTAGTTTTGGTGTAATGTGCAATTTACCCAAAATCTTGGGTTCAATATGCAAATTACCACTTCAATATGGTCCTTAATGTTTTTTGGCATCATGTAGAGCAAATAAAATGAGAGGGACTCCTCATTTGAATTAAGTTGTAGGAGAGAGAATCTTGACATTAAAATAATCAAGAATAATGCCTAATTGAAACCCTAATTCGATTTAGGGCAAAAATGAATAAAAATAATTGAAGGGCTTTCAACCAAAATGTTTTGGGTTGATTTTGAATAAGGATGGACGTTCCTTTAACAAGATAAGGAACGAAAATATCTTAAGTAGGTGAAATTCCACTCACCTTTTTTATAAAGAAAAGTAATATCCACTCACATGTGGGATATTATATTATAAGCATTAAGGTGCTTAATTTGCTTTTCTTTAAATTGAGGATAATGAAGGAGAATGAAAGGCAAGGAAGGTGCCTCGTACCCAAGGTAGTTGAGGGGGAAGAGGCGGCCACTT
This sequence comes from Alisma plantago-aquatica, assembly GCA_963693085.1. Lineage (NCBI taxonomy): Eukaryota > Viridiplantae > Streptophyta > Magnoliopsida > Alismatales > Alismataceae > Alisma > Alisma plantago-aquatica. The sequence continues at coordinate 282,631,885 of OY856414.1, read as the reverse complement.
TATTGGGATTAATTGGATTTTTATAAGGCATTTTCTCTCTCATCAATTTCCTTATAAAAGTGCCATTTCTAAGCCCAAACCAAGGCCTTTTTCGGATTTGCTTCTTCCCCTTGCTTGAAAAACTGACCAAGGAGCTAGGGAGGATCAGGGATCACGTCCCCAACCTGTGGGTAAGCCCTTGACCTTCGTTCTCCATGATTTCATGGTGGAAATCAAAAATAAATTATGGATTCCTTCTTATTTCGATCTCCTCTTCAACCCTAGCCAACTTTTACAATCAAAAGCTTGAGGACGAGACTAGGGGGAGTTGCAAGAGCTTCATCCACCATTAATGGCGTGATATTGGAGCTTTGGAGCTCAATTGGAGGTGGGTTTTATAACTCAAACCCTTAAACATTGCTATTGCATCAATTCTCTATGCTTTGTTGATTGATTTCTTCAATTTGATACACTCTTGTTTCTTTGCTGCAATTTCCATCAAGAACGGTTGCTGTTCTTAGTTTTTCGAAGGAAGGTGATGATGACATCATCCTAGATGCTTATCCAAAGAAAATTACCAAGCAAAACCATTTTGATAGCTACTCCAAATCGTTTTAATTTGATTGGCTATGCGGTTTCAGCAAACCGTTTAAGGGCAAACGGTTTGAAACCGTTTTGGAGAAAACGGTTTCAAGACCGTTTGAAATGGTTGACCAAGCATTGACCGTTTGAGAATCTTGTTCCTGATTATGTATACTAATGACCCTTCAAGTTTGAGGGGTTAACTCCAAAGGAATCGTGAGTTGAAGGCCAATCAATTAGGCAAATCAAATTGAATTAAATGCTGATTTTCAACCTGATTAACTAAACCTGTTTGGGCAAACGGTTTCAAAACCATTTGAGATGGTTGACCAAGCGTTGAACGTTTGAGATTACTGTTCCTAATGATGTTGGTTAATAACCCTCCAAATTTGAGGGGTTAACGCCAAAGGAATCGTGAGTTGAAGCCTAATCAATTAGGGAAACCTAATTGGATTAAGTGCTGATTTTTCAACCTGATTAACTTGACCTTTTTGGGAAAACGGTTTCAAGACCGTTTGGTGGAGTTGACCAAGAGTTTACCATTTGATATTAATGTTCCTAATGATGTTGGTTAATGACCCTCCAAATTTGAGGGGTTAACTCCAAAAGAATCATGAGTTGAAGGCTAATCAATTAGGTAAACCCTAATTGAAAACAGTGCAGAAATTCCAATGAGTTAAGTTGAGATTTTGGGTTGATTAGCCCAAACGGTCTCAAGACCATTTGGGGATCACCCCAAGACCGTTTGGAGGTCTGGGGTCAAGTATAGTTGACCAATTGAAGGTCCAAAGGTACTAATCATATTGCAATGTAGTGTTGATCTGTTGATCAACTCGATAGACCAATCCATGATGATTTTTCACTAGAATCCAAAGGTTGGATGGGCCAAACGGTCTCAAGACCGTTTTGTGGTCACCCAAGACCGTTTGGAGGTCTAGGGTTGAGTATGGTTAGGTGTTTGAAGGTCTAAAGGTACCAAGCTGTTATACAATGCAATGCTGATTTGGTGATCAATCCAATGATCCAAACCTTAATTGGATGGCTTGGATTTGAGTGATATGATGGGCAAACGGTCTCAAGACCGTTTGGAGGTCATCCAAATGACCTCAAGACCGTTTGGGGTCAGGTCATACCCAATTTGGATAATGGTTCAATAGTTTCAAAGTAACCAATCTTGCATTGATGAGTGTTGTTGGATCTTCGATTCCAAACCCTAATTCAATTGACTCAAGCCCTAATTGATGACCAATTGAGGGTCAACTGAGGGTCAAATTAGTTGAAGGTTGACCTATTAAACTCAATTGAAGTATGAGCATAGTTCCAATTGATGATTGGTTCCATGAATTCAATGGTTGAAGGTCCAATGCAATCAATTGAAACACAATTAGTAGCATGATTGATGATCAACTTCAAAGCTCTAATTGGTGTTTATAAACCCTAATCCCATTGAGATCAGACCATAATTGAAGTCCCAATTGAGGGGTGATCCATGATTCAAATGATGATTGAGTTGATGAACCAATTGGTTGAAGTTCCATTGATTAGAATTGAGTGTGGTTCAATTTGGTTAATTCAATTCGATACCTCATGTTATTGAAGGTCTAATTGATCAAACCTTTTTGAAAACCTAATGTGATTAGGTGGGAGATACCTTTAATGGTACTAGTCATTAATGCATAACAAATGCATGGACCCAATACATGATGTAAACCCTAATTGAGGCTGATTCAATGTATAACCTTAATAAGAGGTTGTCTACATGTGAAATCACTAATTAGGATGTTAGTAGACCCTAGTTGAGGGTGTATCCTTGTGAAACCCTAGTGGAGGGTGTATCATTGTGAACCCTGGTTGAGGGTGTAACCTTGTGAAACCCTAGTGGAGGGTGTATCATTGTGAACCCTGGTTGAGGGTGTATCTTTGTGAAACCCTGGTTGAGGGTGTATCATTGCGATTGTTTATAGGCAACTTTATAATAAAGTTATGCCTTAAACTAAGATAAGTCCATATCATGTGAGATAGCTGGACAATTCTAATGTGTGGCCTATGCATTATATGCTAAGGGTGAGTATTTTGTGATGAAATGTATTAAGAGGGGAAATACCTTAATACAAGATAAAGTTGGTTAACTCAAGAGGGTCTGAATTAATGAGAAATGGGAAACCCTAACCCTGGTAAGGGAATAGTGGTGTTACCCTTGAATAATGATGTTATATATTGTTTTGCATGGTGCTGATATGAAATTGATGTATTATCATCTGTACTAACCATGCAGGTATGATGTGATGATGAACATAGCCAGGTATGAGCTATGACATTTTATGTATTGACATTGTTTATTGGGCCTTATGTGCCATGCTATACCTTATTGCCTAGTATGAGGTAATAAGAAAAGTAATGGGCCTTAAGTTCCGTGAGAAGATGTTTATGTAATAAGCATCATATTTACCTTGGTCAGGTGACCTGAAGGTGATAATTACCTGAAAAAGTGGTAATAATTCTCAATGATGAGCTAAGGGTTTGAATACCCATAACCATATGATTATGGCATTGAGTTGCAAAGGAATGAAAATTCCCAGTATTGAAATGAGGGAATGAGATCCCCATGTCTTATAAATACTGAGAAGTGATTAATGGAAATAGTACATGTTTTCTTTATAGCATTTGTCTTATTAAGTTATGTTTGGAAACTATGCTGATGCTAAAAGAATATGATAATGTACTTAATTAATCAAGTGATACCATATAATGTAGTTGCCCTGATCACAGATCCATCAGCGTTAGAATTAGCTGAATGGTGAAACGAGTTTACTCGGAACGCATATTTTTGAATATGTGGGGGTAATTGGGCAATTATATCCTTATGCCCCATAGGCATTGCTACGGGCTATGTCCTATGAACGGGATTGGTTACGGACCATACCCCAATAAGAGCATGGCTACGGGCCATGACTCCACAAAATAATACCGGGCATTGGCTACGGGCCATATCCTGAAGAGAGTATATGCTAAAGGCTATAACTCTAATAGCGATGTTGCCAGTATACCCTGGAAAGCTATCTAGCAGAGACACAAGATGTCCTGCATGTTATCTCGTACTGACCGAGATAGTTGAGGTCATGGGAATACAGCTCTTCCATTGACCTATGTGTGGTATCGATGCTTTACGTAACCGTGGTCGGTTGGAGTATGAGCGGTATACCTCATCTCCTCAGGGCATAAGTATGATTGTAAAACGTAATCAGCCTTGTAGCATATTTGCTTAGGGTTGAATTGCGAGAATCAATGGTTGATGATACATGGTCTATTATATCATAGTTGGATAAATGATATACATGTTCTTCATATCCCTTCTTAAATGAATGACTTGCTGCTTAATCAAGTTATAATTGAAATGATTGCATAGAGAATACTGCTCTGCATATCCTATTCAATGATTTACCTGTTGTTGAGTAAATATAATTCTACTGCTTCGTGTTATTCTATTATCGGCAATAACAATGTTTCTGGAAGAGAGTTATATCTCTCGCTGGGACAATTTTTATAATTGTCTCACCCCCGTGGGATTAAATTTTTAGGTAACCACCGACGAAAAGGCAAGGAACCTATTACAGAGGAAGAGCAGCATCAGCAGTAGCAGGGACAGCAGTAAATCCCAGGTGGGGATATGAGCTGTCAAGTTGTATATAGAAAGTCCTATGAGTTGTCTCTGTACTCTCGGGTCCTAGGAGTAATGTTTTGATGATTCAATCGGAGTTTTGGCTTAATGCCTCAAAGTTTCATACTGCCTGTGTATATTTGTTAACAGGGCAGTCAATGTTGTAATCCTTAAAAAGGAATTGTACAGGCTGTGTACTTGTGATCCAGGATGAAATGGAAACACTTTGGTTCTTGGTTAAAGAGTTTTCCTATGAATGGATCTCTTTGCAAAAAGTTTTAAATTTTCAGTGATTTTCAGTAATCCGCTGCAAATAATTCGCTTCCGCATTAGTTAATCCTGTTTTCGCGAGACGGTCGTGACAATTAGTGGTATCAGAGCTCTAGGTTCGCTGAGTCTACAAAGACATAGGACTAAGTTGTTGAGTCTGTGTTAGTGTCCTCCAGTATACCCTATAATGATTTCTGCTTGTGTAGAGAAAGGGTAAAGTTTAAAATGACTGGAGAGCACAAGGAACACATTGCTAAGGGCAATGTTGTTCCACCAAGAAGAGGTGCAAGGGATCATGTAAGAATAGAATGAGTGCCTGAGAATCCCCATTAAGACCTGATCAGGATAGAGAATCCTATGATCATGCTCTTGTTGGGTAGATTAGGGCAACAGTAATGCATATGCGTGGACTAGATGCTAGGATTATAACCTAGGTAATCAGTCCTTAATACAGAAAGCTTGAGTTCCTAAATGACTTAGTCATGTTAGAACAAGGGAAAATATGGAAAAGATTAACTTATGGCAAGAAAGTGGACTCTGTCATGAGTTCAGACAGATAATAAATATGTGATGGTAGTGCCCAAGAAGGGGCAATAAGCTGAGAAGTAGGGAATGGTCTCTATAATTCTAGAGACATTTGCCTAATGGTTTTAAACGGCCAAGTTTTTGGTACTAATAGTGCAATAAATGCCTAGTGTACCAGGGAAGTAGCCACTAAGTAAGTGCAAAGGTCTTAACCTTTCACCTGTAAGATTCTATGGCTTAGTTTTTGCTTCAGTAATAAGACTAGTAAGACCATGATATGAGTACAAGGTATGTTATAAATGTGTACATGTTGAGTACACTAAACCCTTTTTGTTATAAAAAGGAGGATTGTTGATATTGTTTTCCCCATTGGTTGCTATATAGGGATGAAATGATGAGAACTAGAATTTGAATTCTGTTCAGTATTCTTTTAAATGCTCTATATTGATCTTACCTCCATGAAAGAGGAAGAGGTATAGAAGAGATGCCTGGATAAAATCCAGGGATGTTAAATCTTATGTTATGGTAATATGAAAAGAAAGGAATATGATAGCATGCAAGTGCATACTACTTGATCTAAGTACTTGTAAACCCTGATCATGTGTACAACTATTGATGATAAAGTGAGTATGGAAACTCTTAGATTGATATCTTTTTGATTGCCCTGATCAAGCAATCATTCTGATACAATCTAAAGAGTATCATGAAATTGGAAATATGATATGGATAAATGTATCATATCTTAAGAACAAGAAAGAAGGATCTGATAGGAATTCAGATCAGTATGTGTATATGAGGAAGTAAAAGTATGACCCTCATATGATTAGAAAGAGAACAAGGGAGGTGATCCATGTTCTATAAAGTTGTAAATATGATAAAAGAAAGATGATAATATAATGTGTTTTCAACACATGCGACTGATACCAGGGTAATAGATTCTGGTATCTGAGAATTATCAGATGGTTTAGATTGGCTACCTGGAATGGTCAACTATGAAATCAGTCTGATTATATAAAATAATATGGACATCATATGTTAGGGGTTTATGCTTTGCATAAACATAACAACTAAATATGTCTTTAAGATAAGTTCTCATTTGACTCTATGAGAATATTGTGTGAAGGAACTTTGTGCTGATCAAAGTTCTATGATGTCTACATAACAATGAGGTGTTATGAAGAGACATGATGATATGATGAATGAATAATATATGTTCCCTTTATCTGGGATTTCGGGGACGAAATCCTTGTTAGGGGTTTATAATTTGTAACATCCCTGACCTGGGTTATGCTTTAACCCTAGGTGTTTTGATTAATAAAGATGATTATATGCTTAATCTCATCTTGTGAAAAGTAATTAAGGCTCAAAAGGAACCTATGTTTCAATTTTGGTCCTGTTTGAACAATGTTGAAGCAATGTTTGCTTATTTTGGACTAAAGTGCAAATTACACAAGTTGAGGGGTTAAATTGCAAATGTTGCATGATAAGATGTTCCTCTGATGTTGAGACATCATAAGAATGAATATGATGTAGTGGTATGGTTTCCACAAGCTTCGACACCAAGATTAAGCTTGTAAAGCAATCCTTGTGCATCAAAACCTAGTTTTGGTGTAATGTGCAATTTACCCAAATCTAGGGTTCAATATGCAAATTACCACTTCAATATGGTACTTAATGTTTCTTGGCATCATGTAGAGCAAATAAAATGAGAGGGACTCCTCATTTGAATTAAGTTGTAGGAGAGAGAATCTTGACATTAAAATAATCAAGAATAATGCCTAATTGAAACCCTAATTCGATTTAGGGCAACAATGAATAAAAATAATTGAAGGGCTTTCAACCAAAATGTTTTGGGTTGATTTTGAATAAGTATGGATGTTCCTTTAACAATATAAGGAACGAAAATATCTTAAGTAGGTGAAATTCCACTCACCTTTTTATAAAGAAAAGTAATATCCACTCACGTGGGATATTATATTATAAGCATTAAGGTGCTTAATTTTCTTTTCTTTAAATTGAGGATAATGAAGGCGAATGAAAGGCAAGGAAGGTGCCTCGTACCCAAGGTAGTTGAGGGGGAAGAAGCGGCCACTTTATTGGGATTAATTGGATTTTTATAAGGCATTTTCTCTCTCATCAATTTCCTTATAAAAGTGCCATTTCTAAGCCCAAACCAAGGCCTTTTTCGGATTTTCTTCTTCCCCTTGCTTGCAAAACCGACCAAGGAGCTAGGGAGGAGCAGGGATCACGTCCCCAACCTGTGGGTAAGCCCTTGACCTTCGTTCTCCATGATTTCATGGTGGAAATAAAAAATAAATTATGGATTCCTTCTTATTTCGATCTCCTCTTCAACCCTAGCCAACTTTTACAATCAAAAGCTTGAGGACGAGCCTAGGGGGAGTTGCAAGAGCTTCATCCACCATTAATGGCGTGATCTTGGAGCTTTGGAGCTCAATTGGAGGCGGGTTTTATAACTCAAACCCTTAAACATTGCTATTGCATCAATTCTCTATGCTTTGTTGATTGATTTCTTCAATTTGATACACTCTTGTTTCTTTGCTGCAATTTCCATCAAGAACGGTTGCTGTTCTTGGTTGTTCGAAGGAAGGGGATGATGACATCATCCTAGATTCTTATCCAAAGAAAATTACCAAGCAAAACCGTTTTGATAGCTACTCCAAATCGTTTTAATTTGATTGGCTATGCGGATTCAGCAAACCGTTTAAGGGCAAACGGTTTGAAACCATTTGGAAAACAGTTTCAAGACCGTTTGAGATGGTTGACCAAGCGTTGACCGTTTGGGAATCTTGTTCCTAATTATGTAGACTAATGACCCTTCAAATATGATGGGTTAACTTCAAAGGAATCGTGAGTTGAAGGCCAATCAATTAGGCAAATCAAATTGAATTAAATGCTGAATTTCAACCTGATTAACTAAACCTGTTTGGGAAAACGGTTTCAAAACCGTTTGAGATGGTTGACCAAGCGTTGACCGTTTGAGTTTCCTGTTCCTAATGATGTTGGTTAATAACCCTCCAAATTTGAGGGGTTAACTTTAAAGGAATCGTGAGTTGAAGCCTAATCAATTAGGGAAACCTAATTGGATTAAGTGCTGATTTTTCAACCTAATTAACTTGACCTTTTTGGGCAAACGGTTTCAAGACCATTTGGTGGAGTTGACCAAGCGTTGACCGTTTAATATTACTGTTCCTAACGATGTTGGTTAATGACCCTCCAAATTTGAGGGGTTAACTCCAAAAGAATAATGAGTTGAAGGCTAATCAATTAGGTAAACCCTAATTGAAAACAGTGCTGAAATTCCAATGAGTTAAGTTGAGATTTTGGGTTGATTAGCCCAAACGGTTTCAAGACCGTTTGGGGATCACCCAAACGGTATCAAGACCGTTTGGAAATCACCCCAAGACCGTTTGGAGGTCTGGGGTCAAGTATAGTTGACCAATTGAAGGTCCAAAGGTACTAATCATATTGCAATGTAGTGTTGATCTGTTGATCAACTCGATAGACCAATCCATGATGATTTTTCACTAGAATCCAAAGGTTGGATGGGCCAAACGGTCTCAAGACCGTTTGGAGATCATCCAAACGGTCTCAATACCGTTTGGTGGTCACCCAAGACCATTTGGAGGTCTAGGGTTGAGTATGGTTAGGTGTTTGAAGGTCTAAAGGTACCAAGCTGTTATACAATGCAATGCTGATTTGGTGATCAATCCAATGATCCAAACCTTAATTGGATGGCTTGGATTTGAGTGATATGATGGGCAAACGGTCTCAAGACCGTTTGGAGGTCATCCAAATGACCTCAAGACCGTTTGGGGTCAGGTCATACCCAATTTGGATAATGGTTCAATAGTTTCAAAGTAACCAATCTTGCATTGATGAGTGTTGTTGGATCTTCGATTCCAAACCCTAATTCAATTGAATCAAGCCCTAATTGATGACCAATTGAGGGTCAATTGAGGGTCAAATTAGTTGAAGGTTGACCTATTAAACTCAATTGAAGTATGAGCATAGTTCCAATTGATGATTGGTTCCATGAATTCAATGGTTGAAGGTCCAATGCAATCAATTGAAACACAATTAGTAGCATGATTGATGATCAACTTCAAAGCTCTAATTGGTGTTTATAAACCCTAATCCCATTGATATCAGACCATAATTGAAGTCCCAATTGAGGGGTGAGCCATGATTCAAATGATGATTGAGTTGATGATCCAATTGGTTGAAGTTCCATTGATTAGAATTGAGTGTGGTTCAATTTGGTTAATTCAATTGGATACCTCATGTTATTGAAGGTCTAATTGATCAAACCTTTTTGAAAACCTAATGTGATTAGGTGGGAGATACCTTTAATGGTACTAGTCATTAATGCATAACAAATGCATGGACCCAATACATGATGTAAACCCTAATTGAGTCTGATTCAATGTATAACCTTAATAAGAGGTTGTCTACATGTGCAATCACTAATTAGGATGTTAGTAAACCCTAGTTGAGGGTGTATCCTTGTGAAACCCTAGTGGAGGGTGTATCATTGTGAACCCTGGTTGAGGGTGTAACCTTGTGAAACCCTAGTGGAGGGTGTATCATTGTGAACCCTGGTTGAGGGTGTATCTTTGTGAAACCCTGGTTGAGGGTGTATCATTGCGATTGTTTATAGGCAACTTTATAATAAAGTTATGCCTTAAACTAAGATAAGTCCATATCATGTGAGATAGCTGGACAATTCTAATGTGTGGCCTATGCATTATATTCTAAGGGTGAGTATTTTGTGATGAAATGTATTAAGAGGGGAAATACCTTAATACAAGATAAAGTTGGTTAACTCAAGAGGGTCTGAATTAATGAGAAATGGGAAATCCTAACCCTGGTAAGGAAATAGTGGTGTTACCCTTGAATAATGATGTTATATATTGTTTTGCATGGTGCTGATATGAAATTGATGTATTATCATCTGTACTAACCATGCAGGTATGATGTGATGATGAACATAGCCAGGTATGAGCTATGACATTTTATGTATTGACATTGTTTATTGGGCCTTATGTGCCATGCTATACCTTATTTCCTAGTATGAGGTAATAAGAAAAGTAATGGGCCTTAAGTGCCATGAGAAGATGTTTATGTAATAAGCATCATATTTACCTTGGTCAGGTGACCTGAAGGTGATAATTACCTAAAAAAGTGGTAATAATGCTCAATGATGAGCTAAGGGTTTGAATACCCAGAACCATATGATTATGGCATTGAGTTGCAAAGGAATGAAAATTCCCAGTATTGAAATGAGGGACTGAGATCCCCATGTCTTATAAAGACTGAGAAGTGATTAATGGAAATAGTACATGTTTTCTTTATAGCATTTGTCTTATTAAGTTATGTTTGGAAACTTGGTTGATGCTAAAAGAATATGATAATGTACTTAATTAATCAAGTGATACCATATAATGTAGTTGCCCTGATCACAGATCCATCAGCGTCAGAATTAGCTGAATGGTGAAACGAGTTTACTCGGAACGCATATTTTTGAATATGTGGGGGTAATTGGGCAATTATATCCTTATGCCCCATAGGCATTGCTACGGGCTATGTCTTATGAACGGGATTGGTTACGGACCATACCCCAATAAGAGCATGGCTACGGGCCATGACTCCACAAAATAATACCGGGCATTGGCTACAGGCCATATCCCGAAGAGAGTATATGCTACGGGCTATAACTCTAATAGCGATGTTGCCAGTATACCCTGGAAAGCTATCTAGCAGAGACACAAGATGTCCTGCATGTTATCTCGTACTGACCGAGATAGTTGAGTTCATGGGAATCCGGCTCTTCCATTGACCTATGTGTGGTACCGATGCTTTACGTAACCGTGGTCGGTTGGAGTATGAGCGGTATACCTCATCTCCTCAGGGCATAAGTATGATTGTAAAATGTAATCAGCCGTGTAGCATATTTGCTTAGGGTTGAATTGCGAGAATCAATGGTTGATGATACATGGTCTATTATATCATAGTTGGATAAATGATATACATGTTCTTCATATCCCTTCTTAAATGAATGACTTGCTGCTTAATCAAGTTATAATTGAAATGATTGCATAGAGAATACTACTCTGTATATCTTATTCAATGATTTACTTGTTGTTGAATAAATATAACTCTACTGCTCAGTGTTATTCTATTATCGGCAATAACAATGTTTCTGGCGGAGAGTTATATCTCTCGCTGGGACAATTTTTATAATTGTCTCACCCCCGTGGGATTAAATTTTTAGGTAACCACCGACGAAAAGGCAAGGAACCTATTACAGAGGAAGAGCAGCATCAGCAGTAGCAGGGACAGCAGTAAATCCCAGGTGGGGATATGAGCTGTCAAGTTGTATATAGAACGTCCTATGAGTCGTCTATGTACTCTCGGGTCCTAGGAGTAATGTTTTGATGATTCAATCGGAGTTTTGGCTTAATGCCTCAAAGTTTTATACTGCCTGTGTATATTTGTTAACAAGACAGTCAATGTTGTAATCCTTAAAAAGGAATTGTACAGGCTGTGTACTTGTGATCCAGGATGAAATGGAAACACTTTGGTTCTTGGTTAAAGAGTTTTCCTATGAATGGATCTCTTTGCAAAAAGTTTTAAATTTTCAGTGATTTTCAGTAATCTGCTGCAAATAATTCGCTTCCGCATTAGTTAATCCTGTTTTCGCGAGACGGTCGTGACATACTCTATCCTTAAGCTTATTACATAAGGACTTACAGGAAAAGTCCATTGAGTGGCTGCAAACTGGCCTTGCACGAAAGGCACGCTACATTTTAGTGCCCTTTCAATTTTCCGACCACTAGCTGCTAATGATTGTCGACACTGAGGCCTGTGACGCCAAGGTGTACAACTTCTGCGCCAGTGAGCTAAAGGTCGAACACATTAATTTTGCTGGTTTAGAAGCCAGAGAAGCATGATGCATTCCTTTCCGGCTTCTCAAAGTAATATGGGCTGCCTGCCCATCTCTTCGACATGGTTGGAACCAACCTTGGTTCCAAATCATCAACCCAACAATCCAAACACTAGAATATTCAGGAGATTGTGCTTTCTGTACTATAAGATTCATAGAAGCACTCAATAGACAAATCCCCTTTAGTGAGTTAGCCACAAAGGATAGGCACTCTCTATGAGGACATTACGCCATGGAGCTTATCTACGATAGATGGTTCTTCAAGGACCCAACTATGGCACAAGATGACGTCCCTCAATACCTTTTTTCTACTATCCAATGTCTGCAAAAGTGTCCATACAGAACAATTCTAAAGGAGTTGGAGAAAAAGCAATAATAGACTGCCAAGGTCCCAGAACAACACCAATGGGACCCTTATAATTTCTATATGGCAGATGACAAGGGGGACATCGATTTGTTAACTGGGGCCACCATCAACAGATTATCCCAACCAATGGTACCTCTATCTTCCATACAACCAACATTTCCCAACTTCAACCTTGCTACATGCAAGAGTCTGTCTGATAATGAACTCAGACTCATCATGTCTCAGCTTTATGCAGAGAATGATGAGCTTATTTTCCTCGAAGGGAACATCCTAGTAATAGCAGATTCACTCTGTGAAACCGTACAGATGAAAGGTTCTTTGTCCGTGAGGTTGATGACTGCATACCAATTTCTCCTCACACGGGACCAACCTACGGTTTATATGGCACCAGCATAGATGAAGGATGATCTACTAGGGTCAACGAACTTTGGAACCATGGAGGCACTTATCTCATATCTTCAACATACAACTCCGAAGTTCATCATGCTTCCTTTTCTGCACTCTGAGCACTAGATGCTACTGGCAACAAACCTACATGAAGGAACGATAATCATCTATAATAGTTCCGACAGCCAGTTTGATCCAAACCACAAACAGTATGCTGTGATAGCAAAGACGCCCATGGAGGAAGTGGCGAATGACTATGCCAAACGACTGCATGATCTTCTCATCAAGCACATAAAGGTGTACAACAACGATAATTTTCACCGCCCAACCTTCAACCACAGATGTCCCTAGCAGATCAGAGAATCTAACGAGTGTGGTTTACATATCCTTTACTAGATGTATACCCTTACTGTCCTCGGTAAACACATGGAGGACATGAAGGATGTGGATTATCATGCTTTACATGGAAAGTTTGCAGCTAATCTCCTACGATCCGGTTGGTACTTTCAGCTGCCCTCACAAAGGCAGATGTGTCGCACCCGGTAGTAAGGTCCTAAAAGTATAGATAAATCCTCCCCCCTTCGAAGGGGGAATTATACAACAAGCCTTCAAGCCAACCCTCATACCCATCTTAGCTTCCGGTAGGATCTACAAAGAAGTATAAAACTGCTTCGAGTCAAAGACATGCACAAAATGTGATTAAGGAAAAGGTGGTCCCAATGCAAGTTACGCGACACGGAAGAAACCTGAGATCCACGCAACTCCCGATACCTGAAAGAGTTAGTGTAAGTAGAAGCCCTGATAAGACCCTGGGAGATCTCTGGTTTAGAATTGAATCAAGAATATGGAAATATTCACTAAATATAATTGTCTCGCCACTACATGCCTTAGCTCTATCCATCTTGAGGACAAGCTAGACTCTAAGTTAGGGGGTGAGAACCTCCCATTTTGTGATGTTATCTTACTAGTTTTTTCTTAGTTTTCCATACTCTTTCTTAGATAAATTAGATAGAATAATTAGCCTTCCACTTTATCATGAATATACCAATAAACTGATATTTTCCCCTTTCTTCTTACAGAAAATACAGAAAAATTGCAAAAGAACTCAAACGGTCCTAAGACCGTATGAAGGTCAAACAGTCCCAAGAACGCATGAAGACCAAATGGTCCCAAGACCGTATGAACCTAAACGGGCAGCGACAACAGTTCCAGGTGCCCAATTACAATTCATATATTCATTGAGATCTGCAGGGTGGTGGGGAATTCGACGTAGGGGGGATCACCCACCCCTAACCCGCAGGAAAAGCCTACGCTTGTTGCTCGCTCAGTGCTTCCCCTCCTAACACTGTATGAAGGCCAAACGGTCACAAGACCACATGAAGACCAAACGGTCCCAAAGACCAAATGGAAGCCAAATGGTCCCAAGACTGTATGAATCTAAACGGTCCCAAGACAGTATGGAACCCAAATGGTCCCAAGACCGTATGAAGGCCAAACGGTCCCAAGACCGTATGGAACCCAAACGGTCCTAAGACCGCATGAAGACTAAATGGTCCCAAGACTGTATGAACCCAAACGGTCCCATGACCGAACGAAAGCCAAACGGTCTCCAAACCGTTTGAATCCAAATAACTCAAGACCATTTAAGACCCCTTTGGAGCCTATAAATAGGACCCAATGGGTCCTCATTAGGCATCAATTCTTGGACATCCAGAGGCTGCCCCAATCACTATAGAGTTGTTCATTCTTCATCCTTCGCCCCAAGGTTTCCGGTTCAAGATCCATATTCCATCCTCAAGCTACTTCCTCTCTCATTGACATAGAAGGTGGGAAGTGAAGGATTCTTCATCAAGGAAACCACGTGGTGTGAAGATAGTTGCTCTATACTCTAAGGGGTTGACCTTCCTCCCTCCTATGTGGAGATGATGCTTTGTTTCTCTCTTCCTGCCTCCTTCTTTGTTCTTGCCATGAGAGAGTAGTCCCATACACTAGGGTGCGGGGAGTATCCCCTCTACCCATGTTTTCATTTCATACATTGTAATTCTTGATTTTGCAATAGAAAAAATACTATCTTTTGAGTTCAACATCAATCGTATAATGAATGCTAGTTTCTTGATCACTAACTTGTGTTATCTATTATCTACTAGTGCGAATTGTCTACATTTGTACTTTCAGATTCAAATATCGGCTGCATGTTGGTTCTTGATGTATGTAGTCACCATACATCTACTCGGTATCTAGGAACATTTCTCAAGGAGTGGAGTAAACTCACTCCCAATGTTGTACTTTCATACTATGAAATGGAATTAGTTGACGTATGAAAGTACAACCTTGATAGGTCGAGGAACACACTTTGTGAGGGGAGCGATGAAAAGTAAGTGACCATTTGTTTGGAGATGGTTGGAATTGCAATACTCCCGCATTTCTCGTAGTTAGTTATCTGAAAGGAAGCTAAGTCTATAAAGATACTAACTATTTAGACCCCTTTTCTTTGCAAGCCATGTTATTATGATGTATGTTTGATCCATGTGTAGTGGTGATGAAACTCAGTCACATTCTAGTGGTTTCCCCAAATATCTTTTACAACCTCAAATTTACTTTTTTGCCATTTATTTTAATCTATACTTTAGTTTAATCATCAAATCAACCCTTCAATCTAAATATAAACCTTCAAGTAGATAAGTAGAATTATTACATTTTCCATCTTGTTAAACTCTTAACAAGACAGTTGTCTCGTAGATTTGACCCTTAATTGTACTACGATAAGACTTCCACATATCTTAGCATACGTGGGTGGAGATCTTATTATAGCACACGAAAGGCTAAACTTAGAGACTTACTATCACTAGGATTTTTTAGTGGTGCACGCAACTCCACGTGAGTGGAGGCTCCATCAGTTGTCTTTATATTTTAGTAGGGAGTGGATTCCTGTGGGATCCCAGTCCTTACATTATGTGCTTTTGGTTGTATGTACATACATGTGGAACTGTTATTTTATGTCACATGTTGTTTGGAAGACAATGATGTAGCACTTTGAAGATATGTTGTGAAATACAAGTGTTGACTTATGTGTGATAAATCTCAGCTCATGGTGCTTGCTGCAAATCAATTTTAATTTCATGTGATTTTTGGTAATCCGCTGGTTAATGGTTGATCGTGGTTTAAGTTTTGAGTAATCTCACTTTGTGTGGCAAAGGGTGTCACAATTTAACACAAAACAAGTTAATTACTCTCAAAACATAATAAACTTAATCAACAACTCATTACCACATAAAATGACACCCAATGAATGGGTACGTGCGCCCACAAATAGGTAATTAACACCCAAACAAAATAATGGTGTCCAAAACATAATAAACTTAATCAACATCTAGTGACACATGAAGTGACACCCAGTTAATGGGTAAGTGTGCCTAAACATAGATACTTGACACCTCGAAGCAAGTTAATGGTGCATTTGCATCCATTGTTGGTCTTTTGGCGCCTATTTTTGTTGTTTTGACACCCACTTTTGCCATTCCAATGCTTGTATTTTATTCTCTTTTTCTCTTACTTCCCTCTCTATCCTCACTTTCCTCTTCTTTTCTTTTTATCTCTTTCAAAATAGAGAAAAATAGAAAAAAAATACACCAAATGGATAGGTGGTGGGACATGAAGGGTTAGGTGGGCAAAGATGCAAGGATGAGAGAGGGCCTGGTGGCAGCGATGAGTGGGGGACCGTTGGCAGAGATGGCAGGTGGGTAGGTGGGGGATAGGTTGTTTTGCCAGGTGGTTTGGGTGCACGTGAGCAAGCGTGAGGGAGTGTGAGTGTTCCCAAATTTTAACCCTTTTACAATTAGTTTGCGGTAGAGGTAGGCATGACAACTGTCACTTTTAAGATTTGATGGCTTGTGGAGCTTATAAATGGCTTGTGGAGCTTGTAAATTCCCCATCGTTGTGATGTGATGGAAAAAACTCATGATTCCACAACCATCTAACATTCTGCAAAGTTTGCAGGTATATCCTACCACACTGCAGTGTGGTACTCTCAACTGTCACTTTTAAGATTTTAGAAGAGAAAAAAATTTGGGTTACACGTACAAATAGTTACACACAACTATCATAATATGGGGAAATGGTGGTATTGGAGTTTTGAGAGGTTTTGTCTTTTTGAAAAGTGGTATTAGAAGATTTAAGAATTATGTTTTTTTAGGTGGTGGCATTAGGATGTTTGGGAAGATAAAGTGGCAGTGCGTGATTGGTGTGGGGAAGGGGACAATGAGTGGGAGAAGAAGAGAATAGGGTAAAATTATTTTGAATATAATTTTTAGTGATGAATTTTTTGACAAAATAAAAAACATTACATTGCTTGCAAAAATACATTCCAACAAGACCAATGTTGATATACTTTTAAGAAAAATGATATGAAATAAAAAAATTAGTATTGTATATAGTCAATAATATTTAGTTTTCAACTAACACTCTAACTCAAAATTTATTATATTAAGACAAAAAGATGAATAAATTAATAAGAAGAGAAGAGGAAAGTGATGATGGAAAATTAGAGAAGTGAGGAAAGTAAAGGGAGTATGAGGTAAGTGAGGAGGGAAGTAAAGAAATGAGGAAATTAAATTAAAAGTGGGTGCAAAGTGTTCAAATAAATATTGAGTGACAAAAATATGTGTCAAAAGACTAAAAATAGGCACAAATAGGTCAAAAGTAGGCAAAAATTTATTGTTAATAGGCACATATACGCAAATATATACATAAAAATGTGTACTTTTTGGGTGTATTTTTACATTTTTTTGGTGCACATTTATCATTTTTGGGAGTATGCCAAAATCACACACTTATATATGTAGATATATATCATGTATGATGTTCAATAATAGGCATATTTATCAATTATGGACGCTAAGTTTTTGGGTGCATGTACCATTTTTAGATATCTATTTATCATTTTTGGTCACACTTCACCATTTGCGGGTACATGCTCAAAGTAATAGTGCTCAAATTAACAACCATATGTGAGTGTATTTTGTAAGTTTCTGGGTATATTTTTACTTATATAGGTGCACATTTATAATTTTTGGATACCTTTTCCATCACTTCCCTCCTTACTTCTCTCTTTTTTTCCTTACTGTCCTCCTCTCTCCCCACTTCCTTCCTTTTTTATTTTTTTCTATAACAAAAAAGAAAAACAAACAATGCAATAGGATGATAGGTAATGGAGAGGTTGGATAAGTGGAAAGGAAAGATAGCAGGAAATCGGACCAGTGGCAGTTGGATAGCTGATGTGGTGATTTTACATGATAGTTTTGGATGTGCATCACCCACATAGGAGGGAGTGTAAGCCTCCCCAAATCTTAGTTCCCATAAGTGACCATCCAAACCACCCCAAGAGTATCCTAGACAATGGGAGTCTGAGGGTTTCATTAGAGGGATTAGTGACAATCTCATAGATGCAAAAGCTCCATGGAAGAACTTTCTATCTTTGAGTTCAAGATATGAGGGATCAATTCTAAATTTTGTAGTATAGTTTCATCTCATTTTTTGAAACATTCATATTCAAAAATAATAGTATCATTCAATTATTAAGGTAGAATCATAAATATGAGGATACTTATGTAAAGGAAGCTGAATTTGAATAACATGTGATAAAATACTTTACTTCTTGTTATAACCTCAATTTCACTTGTATTTTAAACAATTGAAATGTAATTATTCTATGAACAAAGACTTGTTTGGAAATTTGGGTGCTTTGTTTTAAAGAATTGATTTCTTTGCAAATTTCCCTTGAATGATAGTTTTTGTGAAATTTATAATTTTATTAATTCAATGATCGATAAAAGGGAAAAAAGATAAAAGAAATTTCTATAATAAAAAAAGAAAAAAAAAGAAATAGATGACAATTGTGTGTACATGAGAGAATTATGTAGAATTCTCTAGAAAGTAGCATTGATGGCCATAATTGATTAGTTTTCATTTCACATGATTTCTAATAGAGAGAATAGCATGGATAAAGAAAATGGAAAAGAAATAAAGAGAAAAATATGTGTTTTAATGTACAACACATGCCTTATAAGTGGATGAATTGGATGTTATGAAAATGTATTTTACTTTATGATTTTTAGTCTCATTATTTTCATACGTCTATATAAATTCATTAAAGGATTTCCCTTAAAATTTGAGATTAAAAGGATGGATGGTTTGGGAGATACGAATTTTACAAAAATACCTAAAGTGTGTGCATTATAGGGGGAAAGTATTAAATGTCACAATTTCTTCTTCTTCTGGAAATAATAAATCAGCCTCTTTATTTAGGCATGTGTCATAATATTCATTGGATCCTAAATACAATAGTGACCGTGTTGTCACCTACCTCAACCAGTTTTGGCAACCCGACTACAGTAACTCACCAACTCCTGGCTTCTCTCCCTCTCGCTCTGACCATTATGGAATCCTAGAAACCTACCCATCAGGGTCGGGAGGTGATTGTGAATACAACTGTCCCTAGGTTCACCTGCTTTGGAAAAATTTGGAGACTTCCCCAAAGCACTGTTGGAGTTCTACTCCATTGAAGTCTGGCTTGATAGCCACACCTATATAAGGAGGGTTACTCCCATCGGAAGACAGGGACATGGATTAGAAGGTGCAACAGAACTTGAGGGAGTTTTTCTTGTGACCAATTTCATCATGAGACCTTTTATTTCTCTCCCCTTTCCCCATTGTACCCCACGCTGACCTCCTTCTCATCCTCCCTATTTGATCTGCCTCTGAAAAAGCCAAGACACTGATGGTTACAGTAAGGTTCGGCAGAGGTGTTGCCACCTTCGCTCATTTCCGTGACACCCTAAAGATCGAGGTCGACCTTCTGGTTGACTGAGCCCTAGTGCTAGTTCACAAATGGGGATCTAATAGAGGTTGATGATGAGGTCCCAGGGATAGCTACTCCCTTGCCCCTGACGTGAGTAGACGCCAATCTGAAAGGTACATGGGAAAATGAGGCTTTCCACCTTGGGTTGATGTCATGCCCACATGGAGCGAGCTATCCTCATGGATGAGGCCAATTCATAGAGCACTAACCCATGTGGAAAACAAAAATGGATCAAAACCATGATGTGGAAACCCATCATTAGACAAAGGTAATTTATCTTGTGAAATTTGTAGTAATTACTGGTAACTCAGATCAAGACGAGTTATATATGAAAATTTAACAGAAAAATACAAATGGAATGCAATGAAAATAGTTCTAAGACCTAGATCAACCTCTAGTTCAAAAGTACATAAAGTTGTTAACTTTAAGGTGATTAATGCATAATAATCCTATTTCTAGGTTTTGATAATCTTAATGGGTTCAACTGATCTTCATGATTAAAGATTGATCTTTAATGATAAAAAGGGCAACTTTCAACTAATTTGAGCTTAACAACCCATGATTAGGATAATTAGGGTTTCCTTGAGATTAAGGGTACTACTAATAATAAGATTAGGGTTTGATAACCCAAAAGTCATTAAAAGTGATACTTAGGGTTTGGGAAGCCAAAACCCTACTGAAACCCTAAAGTTGACATAGAAAACCTAACTTGAGACCCAAGTAAGTCTTAATGATGATTTGGATAAAATAATGATACATGAGTACAGTGCTTTAACTTTTAGGATAAAATTGTTTGGTTGCTTTTTTGGCTATTGATCTTGCTTAGACTTTAAGTTACTATTGAAATAGGTTTGTGGGTTACACCTATGACTAAGCACTTTAGTTTCCCGACATCTTTTGTAGTTTTACCAGATTGCTTGAAATTAAATGCTTGGATGGTATTATTTCTTTCAATATATAAAGTCTTTATGGCTATCACAAATTATGCTTATAACTTTCTCAAACTATGCATACCAACTCTGGAGGTTTGAATGGAAGGAAATGAAAAGTCATGGGGATGACTAAAGGCCAAGCCCCAGATTGGGAAGATCAATTAGATCAGACTAGGCCCCAGCTTGGGAATGTCATATTTGGTCTGGCCCTGGATTGTGAAGACCAACATACACATCAGCTCCAGATTGAGAAGTTGTTCGCACCTGGGCTCTAGATTGAGAAGGTGGCCTTTTTTGTCCACTGTAAGGACAAGACCCTGAAGGGGTATTCCATAGGTTGAGTTAAAAGAGGGTTGAGAAGTTATAAAGAAAATGATAAATTTTGATTATGTAACAATAATTGTTGTGATTATGTTGTTACACTTAAATGCAATCTTTTTGTTTCTCCTACATACTAGTATAACTTGTTATATTGACCGCATGTTTGTTTGTTGACATTTTAGGATAATATGGCATTATTATGCAAATATGATGAAAGATGGACTCCCATAGAAGAAGGCATCAAACAAAGAAATTTAATATAACTCCTGAAGGATATAGTTAGATGGTTGTACTTCATATGGTGAACTTTAGGAATCCATATTTTGTAACCATATTGGAAAATTTATATTTCATCTTGTACCAAACTCTTTTCCAGTTAGTGTGATTTATTAATTATTTTTGTTATATGCTAAACCTTAGGTCTTGTATGATTGATAATGGCCCTTGCCCTATTAGTCCACCTGAATAGGGGATAACATGGGGTACACTTCTCCACTCTCGAGTTCCATGACTAAAAACTGAAATTGGAACATAAAATGATAACTACATACTTGTTATAGTTGAAAGAAAACCTAAAATAAACATCTATAATAGTTGTCACCTCACTAGGACAAAACTCTCACTCCCTAAGATGAGAAACTCTTTTAAATTTGAGCAACCAGTCCCCTGAGTCCTACATAATTACTCATTACATGTGGAGATCAGACTCCCATTCATGGATGTAAGTAAAAAAACGTTAAAGTAGGTGACATTGAGTATTGCATACGGGGAATAACATAATCCTTAAAAAGTGAGTAAAGATGCCAAAATTGTGAAAATAACTATCTATAATCAAAATTTAGACATTCATTACCATTGTGTTTATTTATTTGTTCTCTAATCCGATACTTCACATTACACTGTCTGTGAGGCCATTAAAGCTCAAACTGAATTCCTCTACTTGAGTTTATAAAGCCTAGAGATGCTCAATTTGACATAACATTGACCCACTTGAGTTAATAAACTAATCCTCCACAGTGCCTATGATATGATACAGAGAGCTCATATGGCCATAAGGCTTACATAAAAACATTAGTAAATGGTAATGGAACCATTACAAGATCTTAATTTACTTAAAGGGTATATTCCTAACTTTATTCCACATGAGCATTATCTATTCCTAACTTGATTCCATATGAGCATTATATTGAGTTTTTTAAAATAAGAACTTGA
The DNA here is from genome assembly GCA_963693085.1 of Alisma plantago-aquatica. Classification (NCBI taxonomy): domain Eukaryota; kingdom Viridiplantae; phylum Streptophyta; class Magnoliopsida; order Alismatales; family Alismataceae; genus Alisma; species Alisma plantago-aquatica. Next base: position 282,609,832 of record OY856414.1, on the reverse strand, counting down.
ACATGTAAGACATAATATGGTATCTTTAATGGGAACTAGAAAATCTATCAATAAAACTAAATACCATATACTTTTAATACTTTCTCAAAACATCATTGTACAATAAATCATAAATTGGATTAAAAAACCATCAACTACATACTAAATGTCCATGAACCACTCACTTGATGTGAAGGAGTCCCTAACACTTCCTGATCCAAATTTAGTACCTAAACCAAAAACATCCATACCATGTGTATAACCATGAACAAAGTTTAGATAGATTAGAGTATTAGGTTTTAAGGATACACTTTTACTTAGGGTATTTAAGGTTAAATTCATGGGTTCTCTTTTATTAGGTACATTCATCATGTATAAATTTAGTATTTACATTATGTTTCTTAAATTTCTATATTTCTTATATGATATGATGTTATATTATGGTAGATGTGGATTCTTTGATGTATTCATGTGCTTAGTTGCACATTATTAGATTTTGGTATGATACCTACTCATTCAACTTAACTAAACGTAAATTTTCAACTAGGAGGTATATTCATTCCATGATTCATGGTTTTCTTATTTATGGCACATTATATTATGCTAAGTGATATAATTTGGTATATTACACATAGAGATCTTCTTACTATAAGGGTTAATAGGTAATCTCAATCTATTGTCTTAAGGTTTTGTTTCCTCATATTTCATATGACCTTAGGTTATAATACGACATCATGATTTCACACAAATCTTTGGGATTACTAGTTAAAATAAATTTGTAACATGACAATATGGATTCGTTCTATAAGATTTCTTACTAGTAGTTATGGGAATTTTCCTAAGCATATATAAATTCAATATGAATTTTTAATGGTCAGACCAATAATAAAATTGGGAATAAGACACATGTCTCATGATATCCATCTAGAGAACACAACACTGGTAGACATAAGCAACCGATAACATTACTGAGAGCTTATACTGATAATCACGTTAACTTGGTTGGGTTAAAATGGGAAATCACGCGACTCAAACTCGTGTAGTTGAATCATTTAAAATGAAGCATAAATGCTAATTTTCCTTAGCTAAGCGTGACAAAAAGAAATCAACCAAAGGACAAAAAGGGGAAAACATTACTACATACATGATAATTAGAAAACATTACAGCCTATGTAAGTAATCTGATTAAAATAAATGATAATAAGCATGTTTTAGTTATATATTGAGAAAAATGCTAATGTAATTGTAAGTTGGGTTCTGGTGGTAGCCCTTCTTGTTGGGTTTTTAGGGGAGGCAGAGAAGGCAGCGGAAACAAAAATTTCTCCTCCTCAAATCCAGAACAAGGAAACGCGTCAACGTCTATACAATAGGAAAGGGATGGTTTGTGGAATCATACCTTGTCCCGAGCCTTGCTCGGCGACAATACCTCGCGCCTTGCGCGATCTTCAATTCCGGTCTTGTACGGTGTCTGTGCAGCTCATGGTCGCACCGGGACTGACGACTCCTGGTCACACCGGACTGTCAGGTTGACAGTTGTCCTCCTGAGCGGCAGAAACCTCCCGCCTTTGAAGTAGTCCACACAGACCACCTGAAACTCCACACTCCTTGTCCCACTAGGAGTTGGAAGGAGTTTCACCCTCCTGTTGATGTACTAGTCACCAACACACTCTCCTGCTACCAGTTGCAACTGCAGTTGTCTTTCCCTTACTGCGCCTCCCTTTTCGGGTAGCACTTGCTCGGGCTCTCTCGGTTACCAAAACCAGAGAGAACGAAATCTTTACAGAGCAATCGGCTTGCACTGAGTTGTACTTTGAGAAGCCCCCAATACCCCTATATATAGGAGGGTCATGGGACAGGGTTCTCCATCCCAGGCAATGCAGGACTAAAAGCTGGAGTAGAAGGGTTTGAGATTTTCCACAAAACAACCAACTCACAACCTAAACTGATCGTTTCACAACTGAAACGGTCGGTTGGGGACCTGAACCGGTCGGTTGACACCTCAACCGATCGGTTGGGACCCATGAGCCGGTCGGTTCACTTCTAAACCGATTGGTTCGTGGTCCTGACCAGTTCCCGATTGACTTTCCTTCTTTTGTTTCTAAATGGTATCGAATACCAATCCTATTTCCCAATCAAATGGGGCAAGTGAAACGAAAGGAAAATTCTCACCAATCTTACTTTCCCAAGTTGCTCAGTTGCACCAGTTGAATCGATCGTTTCAACACTTGAAGCAATCGGTTCACCCTGATCTTGAGCCGATCGAATTAGCACTTGAGCCGAACGGTTCACCAAGCTCAGCCGATCGGTTCATCACATGAGCCGATCGGTTGGGAGTGCAGATTGTGCAGAATCAGTCAATTGGGATTTCAATCAATCGGATACTCCAATCAATGTGTCCAACACCTTGAACATTATGACATTGAACTATCAATTGATTGAGTGTTTAATTGAACTACTAAACTCCTTTAGTAATCAATCTAAACATTGTTTGTGGAAAAAACTCCTCTTCTAGGTTAAATACTATGTGTGTGACCCTGCATGTCCATTTCACGTTGGTAGTGAAAGTTCATAACATTTATGACTTCACAAGAAAAGAGCGGTGCCTAGTCACACATCAGTGCTACCCAAGTGAAAGTAGAAAGTTGGAGAACAACTTTCAATCCTACAATCTGTGAATGGTGTTACAGCGAATGTATAATTCCTTTGTCACTAATATCCCGAATGAACTCGAGGCATGGAAGAGTCATCCTGTCAACGTTCATTCACTTTCTTGAACTCAGAGCAGATTGGAAGAGATATGTATGACATCAATATCACATACTGATTCATACATGCGTGCGCACGCCTATTTCAATCCTACTCATCAAGTGGCCTATGATATCAAACTCCCTCAGGAGGGACAAATCCCATGTCTATCACTCACCCCTCAAAAGCCCCAAGTGTCAAAGCCACCCAATCATCACCTTTATAACAACCCATGTTTTAGGATTGCGTTTGATGATGTCAAAGTGTGCCCAATGACATGTGTTGAGTGTAGTGATTTCAGGTCAAAGAATCACACTCACCACCATCACTGTGAGTACTGACTGTGACTACCATGTCATGGTTCCATGTGTCAAACTCACGGTGGGTCTGTCCGGTACACTTGTTCTCTATCAAGTACCTATGTGTTTGGCTTGATATCTCTATATCATGACTAATGAGATTCTGTCATCAACCAACACCACAATCTAGTCTTGTGTGTCATTGTTGTCTATCTACCTTCCACAATGACATCCGACTAGGGACATAATGAGAATGTACAAACTCTTAGCATACGTATGATCTCATCGTTCAGGTCCTGAACCTGAAGGCATACATCATTGAGTACTGTCATTCTCTAGACATTCAATCTGTTCTATCACTATCTCATATGACTGAACTAGAAAGAATTGGAAGCTTGCCTTTGATGTTTATCAAATCAATCTTAATGTATCCCACCAATCATCCCATGATTGTCTCTCAGGGCATACATACCAACAGACTCCCACTTGCACTGCGAGCCAATCACCCTTGAATCATATTCATAGTGATCTTCAAACATGTCCCACATGTTACTGTGCTCTAGTGCTAACATAGTGAGTAATGGCAACACCTTGCCAAAGTCAGTATAAATTGCATGTCTCACATCTCTTTGCTGTACGTCACACATAAGAGATGGAGTTGCCGTAATATGCGATCTAGTATTCCTTTGCTAACCTTTAGCCACATTGCATGATCAAAGATTTCATACTTGTCATCAATGAGCGGAATATCTATAAGTTCATCTCATGAACTTCTAGATCCATATAGTTCTCTAACGCATAGATACTCGGCATTTCCGTTTAAATGGTTTTATTGGAACACTTCCAATCAACAAAATTTCACTTTTATATATCCTATATATATTTTGTGATTAATTTTCTGTCCTTTCAGAAGTTCGCATCAATGTAACTCTTTACATTGAACTCTTCCTTATCTCCATAGAACTAGTACTTCTCAAGTACTTATCAAGTTCTCATGGTATTCCAGTAACCCTTACTGGAAGTTGATAGACATCCACTCGTCATGTCTCACATACGAGTTATCAGGATGAGCACATCATATTTCCATGTCCTACATACAAGATGATGAATGCATTTTGTTCTTGTCATGTCCATACATGCAAGATAATGGTATGATTACATACATGATAGATCCATATCTATTCTTAGTGTTCCCATTCTTTATAAGAATTGGACACTTGGCCTTGGGACACTAATTCCATGTAACATGGACAAGTTTTCTTCCACTGAATCTGTGCACACTGAACCCTTCAGTACAGATTGCCAATGTATGCTTTCTCTTTTCAGGTCAAGAGGTTTTCGAGAACTATCTCTATATATCTCTATTCCTATCACATAGGAAACATCTCTATCTTCCTTAAAGATAATTTCCACTTTTGAATTTCCATTCTACAACATTTCCAATTCACATCAACATGTGGAATGTGAACAAACTCCCACTAAATCACAGATCCCTTCTTTATCTTTGACATATCAGTCAAACCCTTTGACTATATCATCAAAGCAAAGATCTAATTCTGAGTTGCATGTACTCAATCAATCACATTGATTAGTCCATTGTAACTTATAGACTTCATTTGCATTAGTGGATTCATAAACCTTATAGGTTGTGTCATGTACACATCCTTGTTTTATTCCTCATAGGAATGCAGTTTTAGTATCCATATGCCAAATGTATTAGTCATTAAGTTGCAAGCATCATCCTTCTCAAAATGTTATCCATGTGTCTTAACACTTAAGATTCATTTGCACTTATGGATTTCATCCAATGGGTGCTACCATCAAGGTCATACCTTATGGTTCACATGGATGTCATTTAGGATGTAATGGTCATAAACCATAACTCAAAATTCAGTTCCTCATATTCATCTAGATAGTTGACTCATCACATGAAAAACTCATCACATAGATAATTGAGGTGTATCTGTCAAGGAAATAAGAACTCACAACCCTTGTGATTCTTAATTTCTTGTATTAGTGTGGGGTATTCTTTTATTAAGAAGAACTCAGTTATTTGATAATCATTCTCTAACTCCTTCGAGTATGATTCCTTCTTGATTTAGACATCACCATGCCTTAATCATGAGTTCTCTATGATACACTATCACAATCACTCATAAGGATCTCAAACATTTGGTCCAAGTACTTCATTCATTGATCTCATCAAGAATTAACACTTCACCAAATTTGCACTTCATATATGATAATCTTGAACACTTCAAGATATTCATATTGGTATTTATCTAAACACCATTTGAAGTATTAGCATTTCTTCCAATATGTGTGTAAATACATCACATATATCGTACCTAATAGGATAATCATTCTCCCACTACCTTTAGTGAAGATTGATTAATCATGTCCAAGATATTCATGTCTCTTACTGGTTCTCTAACCAAAAGAGTCTAGATTTATCCATCATATGGAAACTAGAAATGAATTTCTCATGATTTATGCTAATTTGATTGTTTGAGTTATCTATAACGTTTAGGTATCAATTTATCTTATGCATATCAAATACCACAAGATAAACAAGGCATTGCCACAAAGATCATATCTTTATAAATTGAAACATCTCTTTATTAATTGCCATCATTGTCATACAATATGCAAAAATAAAGTGTTTCTATCTATTGGCAAATATGAAATAGCAGTTCATAACTGTATTACATGCCTTATAGGCTGAAAATAAACTAAAGTACTCTATCTATGGTGGCAACACTTGCCCCAATTATGAGTGTTTTACACTTTACATCTTGGTATCATATACTTCAAAAGTGTTACAAGTTTATTTTCATGACACCTTCAAGTGGATACTTCAGTTGTCTCCTTCTTCTTTTATTCTTCTAGATAGAGAGGACAATTCCTTTTCCAATGTCCTGGCTTTTGACAATGGTGGCAATTTCCTTTCTTGGTTACACCACCCTTGTCCTTGAGAGCTGAAGTCGACTTGGGCTCCTGGCTAGCATCAGAACCTTTCTTAGCTTTGCCCTTGCCCTTGCGCTTAGACTTTCCCTTCTTGCTTGTGATCACCATCACAGCCTTGGGCTTGTCCTTCTTCATCTGTATCTCAGCTGTCCTCAACATGCCCAACAACTCTGACAGTGGCCTATCAACGTTGTTCATGTTGTAGTTCATCACAAACTGACTGTAGGATTCTGGCAATGATTGCAGTATCACGTCAGTAGCCAACTCTTGGCTCAGTGGAAATCCCAGTCTCTGCAGGTTCTCCACATACCCAATCATCTTGAGTGTGTGAGGACCAATTGGATCTCCTTCTGTCATGATGCACTTGAACAGTGCCCTTGAGACATTGTATCTCTCTTGCCGTGCCTGATCTTCATACATGTTCCTGAGATGTTGAATCATCACAATGACACCCATGTTCTCATGTTGTCTCTGCAACTCATGGTTCATAGAACATAACATCAAGCACTTTGCATCAATGGCATCATCAGAATGCTTCTTGTAAGCATCCCTTTCTGTCTTTGGTGCATTAGGAGCGGGTTCCTATGGAATTGGAGTATCCAGGATATAGAGCTTACGCTCTTGAGTGAGAACAATTCTCAATGTCCGATACCAGTCATGGAAGTTTGTCCCATTTAGCTTGTCCTTTTCAAGGACCAATCGCAAAGAAAAGTGATTGTTGTTTGTTTCCATTTGAACTACAAAAGGAAATATGCAATTTTAGTCCAAAAACTCATTTTTAACTTATTTGATTGATTTGAAAAGTTGAAGATATAATTAGGCCTTTATTTAATTATCACTCCCACTATTTTACTTCAAATTGATAGCCATCACAATCAATTCGGAAGATTGCAGCATACAACCTTCTTGTGGGCAAGATCCTGAAATCCTCTAAGTCATGGACCAGCTAGGGCTGTCACCCACAACTTAGATCTATCAGGTAGGCAACTCTTGCCAATTACATCATATGCAACTCTTGATAAGATGTCATATGCAACTCCTTGCCATGATCATCTCCATGCCTCAAGGCGCTAGATCCTATCTAGGTCACCTTGTTAAGTCCGACCCAAAGCCAACACGATGAATATGCACCCTGATAGGGCAGACCCACACATTCATTCTTCACGCTTCCATGAGATAGACGGTGCACCACGCTAGGGCGTGCCCACACTTGGTCGATCAAGCTTTTCACGTGTGTCACATTTGGAAGGCATCTAAAACTTAATATTTAATGAGGGATTTGGTTTTTATATACATATACATATCCAATCACCACAATACATAGTACGTATCATATATATGCTATATCCCACAGAAAATATGCAAAACGATAAAAGTGATGATTATGGCCATCCTAATGTGATTCCCCGAGCCAAGAGGAATCACTGTCATCTAGGTCTACATCACATGCAACCTGTACAAGATGAACTATGTGCTTTGCCTTCCGAGTAGATCAACTCATCTCATGAATGACTTGCTCGTTCTGGCCCGGTCGTCTGGGTGCCACCAGCCGATTGGTTGGCTCCTCCAACTGATCAGTTCGCCTGGTCTTCGTGCATCTCATCATGGTCGCCACCCGCTCGTCTCGCTCCTCGAACCGGTCATCAACCGATCGGCTCACTCCTTGAACTGATCATCTGGAATGTCAACCGATCGGTTCACGCCTTGAACTGATCATCTCAGTTGTCGTCTGGATGTCAGCCGTTCTTTGACATAACAGGAAATAAAATTCTATCATATTTTACATTGTAAAAAGAGAAACCTCGAGTTACATTCGAGGGGATCAAAGGTAGGAAAGAAATCTCAAATTATTTCGAGTTACATCAGGAATAGGAGAAGGAAGATCAGTGCGCAGACCGAGATGCAAGCAACCACATACAACCATACACAGATAGGGTTTATTGGCCATAACCACGCTATACATCCACCACAAAACTCGTTTAAGGGCGACGCGTATCGAGTGAATTAATAATACATATCATATATGTAAATTGGGATTTGTGGATTTAGGATTGGACATGAATAAAGCCAATTTTATTCGCATCGTATGCAATAAATAAAGGCGACAAACCAAAATTGATCATATCGATATTCCTAAAATATAGAGCAGTTGACGTGGCTCTGATACCACTGTTGGGTTTTTAGGGGAGGCAGAGAAGGCAGCGGAAACAAAAATTTCTCCTCCCCAAACCCAGAACAAGGAAATGCGTCAACGTCTATACAATAGGAAAGGGATGGTTTGTGGAATCATACCTTGTCCCGAGGCTTGCTCAGAGACAATACCTTGGGACTAAAAGCAGGAGTAGAAGGGTTCGAGATTTTCCACAAAACAACCAACTCTCAACCTGAACCGATCGTTTCACAACTGAAACGGTCAGTTGGGGACCTGAACCGGTTAGTTGACACCTCAACCGATTGGTTGGGACCCATGAGCCGGTCGGTTCACTTCTGAACTGATCGGTTCGTGGTCCTGACCAGTTCCCAATTGACTTTCCTTCTTTTGTTTCTAATTGGTATCGAATACCAATCCTATTTCCCAATCAAATTGGGTAAGTGAAACGAAAGGAAAATTCTCACCAATCTTACTTTCCCAAGTTGCTCAGTTGCACCAGTTGAATCAATCATTTCAACACTTGAAGCAATCGGTTCACCCTGATCTTGAGCCGACCGGTTCACAAAGCTCATCCTATCGGTTCATCACATGAGCCGATCGGTTGGGAGTGCAGATTGTAAAGAATCAGTCAATTGCGATTTCAATCAATCCGATACTCCAATCAATGTGTCCAACACCTTGAACATTATGACATTGAGCTATCAATTGATTGAGTGTTTAATTGAACTACTAAACTCCTTTAGCAATCAATCTAAACATTGTTTGTGGAAAAAAACTCCTCTTCTAGGTTAAATCCTATGTGTGTGACCCTGCAGGTCCATTTCACGTTGGCAATGAAAGTTCATAACATTTATGACTTCACAAGAAAAGAGTGATGCCTAGTCACACATCAGTGCTACCCAAGTGAAAGTAGAAAGTTGGAGAACAACTTTCAATCCTATAATCTGTGAATGGTGTTACAACGAATGTATAATTCCTTTTTCACTGATATCCCGAATGAACTCGAGGCATGGAACAGTCATCCTGTCAACATTCATTCACTTTCTTGATCCCAGAGCATATTGGAAGAGATATGTATGACATCAATATCACATACTGATTCACACATGTGTGCGCATGCCTATTTCAATCCTACTCATCAAGTGGCCTTGGATATCAAACTCCCTCAGGAGGGACAAATCCCATATCTAACATTCACCCCTCAAAAGCCCCATGTGTCAAAGCCACCCAATCATCACCTTTATAACAACCCATGTTTCAGGACTGCGTTTGATGATGTCAAAGTGTGCCCAACGACATGTGTTGAGTGTAGTGATTTTAGGTCAAAGAATCACACTCACCACCATCAATGTGAGTACTGACTGTGACTACCATGTCATGGTTCCATGTGTCAAACTCACAGTGGGTCTGTCTGGTACACTTGTTCTCTAACAAGTACATATGTGTTTGGTTTGATATCTCTATATCATGACTAATGAGATTTTGTCATCAACCAACACCACAATCTAGTCTTGTGTGTCATTGCTGTCTATCTATCTTCCACAATGACATCCGACTAGGGACATAATGAGAATGTACAAACTCTTAGCATCCGTATGATCTCATCGTTCAGGTCCTGAACCTGAAGGCATACATCATTGAGTACTGTCATTCTCTAGACATTCAATTTGTTCTATCACTATCTCATATGACTAAACCAGAAAGAATTGTAATCTTGCCTTTGATGTTTATCAAATCAATCTTAATGTATCCCACCAATCATCCCATGATTGGCTCTCAGGGCATACATACCAACACTTCTCATCATTTATGATGTGTTTTGATTAAATACAGTTCTGATTCTTAGATTGAAGTTCATACGCATATTGTAAAAACTTTCATCCCTTTGAGCTATTTGTATCTTGGTCAAAATAGGTTCCAAATAATAATGAGCACAATATATGAACTTAGGTAATTTGATATCAGTTCACAATAAATGTTAGTTTAATACTAATATGATGAGCATGCGGATCCTAATGGGATTTTCATTAATTTCTTGTTAATCAAGTTCTAGGTCTGTGACATTGTATATGCTATTTAAAGGGTTGAATAGATTCATTTATCCTAGTTACAATAAAATATATGACCATCATAGTCAACTATATATCTAGCTGCAACTGGATATAATAAACTACAGAAAATGTGTTGGGTCTTACAAGCTCTCTGGACTTATTGAGACCAGACTATTATTAGTAGGTATTCATAATTCTACCAATTACCAAACTAAGTACTTTAAACTTTTAGCCCAAAGTTGAGAGGCATTTTAACATTGGTCAAATACATACCCAAATTAGTTAGCATATTATGTAAGACAATTTATACATCTAGAAGTGAACTTTTTTAATGTTATTTTTCATGGGAAATATGCTATAATAGTTATAAACTAAGCACTATTTTACAATGGTCAACTAAAAATAAATAGTTTTTAACTAAATATAATATGATAAATTCTTTTGAGCACTATAAATATTATAAAATTATTATAGGGATTAATGGCAATAGGTTGTCACTGCTATGTGTTCATGTTATATTTTGATTAATTTTAATTAAGCTTGAATAACTCTTTGCCTCAGCTTTATAGGCCTATAATGCTGAAGAAACTAGAGTTCGAGTTTGTGAGCATTATAAAACTATTAAAGTAATCACAAACTAAATAGATAGTAGTACCCTTTTATGTACTTATAGTTTGAAATATGTTTATATAACTACAATCCAAGACTGTATTAATGGGTAAATAGGATGGACTACTAGAATGGAGGTTCAAGGTGTGAATCCCCTGCATGGAAAATTTTAGGGAAAAGAACCTTCATGTAGACACACATGACTGGGGCTATCCTTGCGACCACATTTCACGCTACTGGATGTGACACTACAGTGACTTGCCAACACATGTCTAGTCTAGTGATTAAGACTTCTATGATAGATCCAATGTGATTGTATCTGGGAGCAGTTCCTCAACATATAAAAATATGTTAATATAGTTTTGATTTGGGTTATACTACCATGTCTCAAATTTTTAGGATGCATTACCTCCATAGTTGACTATCGTCAAACCATACTATTCCACCAATCTGATTATAAGAAAGTATGATTTTTAATAGATTCAAGTTTGTATGTCTATTATCTTTATTTTCAACCTTTATTCATTATATTGACTAAATAATTATTTGTTTTTATAAAAAAAATCAAATGACTAAAAAGAACTCATCCACTTTGATTGTTTTGATGAGAAAGTTTGTAATATAACTATCACTACATCAAAATTTGCCTCTTGCATTAGCATTTAGAATTGCAATTTCTCAAAATAATTACAACATTATGTAAATTTCAACATATTGTCTAAAGTAGTCGCCATCTATTGTTGACGTGCTTCCACTTAAGTGAATCACTGTATTAGATGACAATTTTTTTATATTAGAATCATTGTATGAAAAAATTCCTAAAAATCCCACACAAATGTTATCTTCTTTCCCTTCAGCCTTTTTGATTTCATTTCCCCTCACTAGAAATCGGGCCCCAAAGACAAATGTGTGGCCCAAATACAATTAACATCCCTCCAACCACCAACTCCCAGCCTAGAACCACCACTGTCATCTATCTTCACCACCTCCAGATGCACCACAGCCTTAAATATGTATCGTTGCACTGCTCTAGAGGAAGGAGCTAGCTCTTGCTTTGACGCATCCAACAAGAAGCACTAAGAGATGATGGAATTGACGACAACTACTATTTAGTCTCTAATAGAATCAAACAAAAAAAGTGGCACAACCATCACTACGCCCTCTAAAGGCCAAAACTCCCTAATATCCCATTCCTTTACTCTTTTCCCTACTTCCTCCTGTCTTCCTCTGCAACAGTGATGGAATGAAATATTACCCACATTCTACATGTCATTCCTTAAAATCACTCCAAAAAACTCATTTCCATCACTGAGATTTTAGAACAATACTCTATATTGTCATCTCCTTTGTCCAAAGTTGTATTGTCATTTTGTTTCATTGAATAGGAGGTCTAATCTTTTTTCCTCATACAATGAATATGAAAAATGTGCATTTGATATGACACAATTTTTAAGTTCACTACGACCTCTTGAAGTTATATCATTTGAGGAGTCATTAGAGGAGGAGCCTAAACAACCATCACATCCTACCATGAGGATTGAGCTACCTTCTAGTTTTGAACATGTAACACCCATTCTCAAATGACAAGTAAGTTAATCTCAATTTTTTTGCTCTTCTTTAGTATAATTGTTAATTATTAGGTATTCATAGTTATAAATTGCTTCCAAATACAAAAACTAATTGCTAATAATTATGAAAAGTCATTTATTGATGCACATCAACCTTCTTTGTTAAATTCATCAATTCAAATGTTGATCATTCTTATATTGATCAAGGTTGATTTATTTCCACATGTATCATTAGTTCTAGGATCTTAATGTAATACATTTATTTCACAGTATGTGAAAAACCCTAGGTTTTGATTGTAGTTATTAAAATTCATTATATCTTAGAAAATCTTGGTTAGATTTTTATGGTCCCATATTCTAGTTAGTTTGTTTATATGAATAAAGATGAGAAATCATTGTACAAATTTTCTCATATTTAAAATTTTAGTATAATCTAGCCAGAATAGATCAAGAACAATAAGTTATCCACATATAAGTAAGGCCATACACATATCTATTATGTAGAAATTTATCTTTCTATGTACCATAACACTCTTTGGTGACAAATACTTATGTTGGGCTACCTTTGTAGCTTGGAAGTTCTCAATAATGTTCTAAAAACAACCATACAATATGAAGTATAGAGTTATCTTTTGTAAGTCTAACTTGAATAGTGCAATCACCCTTGATTTATTGAAATTACATAATGATCCAATGTTTGTGATTTTTCAATTGGAAAACATTACAATTGTGAAATCCAAACCCATGTATAGTTTGTAATGAGTTCATGTTGTCTTTAATCTTATTATTAAATGAATTATGATTTCATTGCTTGAATTAATAAATAGTACATGTATTCTTTTAGGGGATAAATTCTATACTAGGCTTATGTGGTTCCTTAGTAGAATTTGACACAATTATTGGTAAATTTTGGGTTTCATTTTTTTGTTAACTATAACCCCAATGTAGATAACCCTTCCATGTAGCATCCTCATCGAGTAGAATATTAAATATGGCTTCTATGAATGAGTGCTACTCAATAAAGAGAGCTAATTGCCCCATTCTGACACTCCATGCATTGCATAAGATCTTTATCTGGCATATGAGTATTAGATCTTGTTCTTTTAGTCCAAAAATTAGAATTCGTTGTAGTGACATGATGTGTAACATTGTTATCTTGGTTTTCAAAATTTTGATTCATTCTAATATTTGAAGGAATTGTGTTTCCTTCTTCCTATTTATCTAACATGGGTATCGAAGTCTCTTTAATAATGATGTGTATTTGACATCTTTTATTGGATTTGATAACCTTGAATATTAATCTACATCTTGGATGCTTGAGATCTACATGTTCATACTTTTGGTTCTGTGATTACATTATTAGTTTTGCAAAGGTTTTTCCTTCATTTACCCATAATATAAGCATGCATAGCACTTCTTGGACTCTAGTCATCTTAATTCATTATGTTGTGCTTGAATACAAGTAAATGTTTACCTTAAGGGGATTTGATAAGCACACTTTATATCATCTTATCCTGACTTATTCATGTACTCATCTCCTCATTTCTGTTGAAATGGGAAATTATTACTATGGAAGTCATAAGATTTAGTTTCATGCAAGAATGTCATATTTGACAACCGATGGAATGATTTTGTACTTTAAAAGGATTTTACATGCCATGTAGTTGTATACTACAAAAAACTGGGCTATTATTCAAGAACATTTATGAGGAACCAAGAACTGTGAATACTAAATCCTATTTGTGAGGACTCACCCCCCAAATAAAAGAGTGAATCCCTCAAGCATGTTTTTAGCACAAATAGATATTTTTAGGGGCACTAATCCCTCACAACTTCATTATTCACTCCTAATGCCGTGAAAAATATCTTTTTATGAATTTCCCACCATCGTGTAATATGTTCCCTCCATGCCTAATGTTTATTTTGGCTATCTAAATAACAAAACCAAAAATTCCGTGCACGCGCCCTATTTTATCATGCCCTCTGCGTCCCCCCACTCCTTGCGCCGCTCTACACTGTCGTTGAGATACTTATGTGGCACTGAGGGCCGTCAAGATACTACTACGGTGTTACTGTCAAGATACTACTACGATGTTGAGGGTTGAAGTTGCATCACTGGAGCATGTTGCCTCTGCCAAGGGTTTGTCCTAGGGCCTTTGTCTTCCTCCTTCGACAACCTTCTCTCTACTTAGACGGAACATTTAATCAGATCACAAGCTTCCACCCAGTAACTGCCCGCTTTTGTCTTTCTCCTTCGACAACATTCTCCCTACTTGTAGGGAACATTTGCAAGATCACTGTGATCCCAAAAGTCTGATTGATCGAATCACAGGCTTCCACCCACCTGATAACTGCCCTTTTATAATCTACCTATTGGCTTGGGGCTCTCGGTAATTGGTTCTTTTATATGATAATGTCGAAAGGCAAGATTTATCATCTAGTATAGTTTTATCTGATACAATCTCGGAGCTAAACACACATATTCTCTTAAACTTTAAAGAATAGCCTTGAAAAGATTTAAAGTAAACAAAACCATTAGTTTGAAAGTGAAACTTGATTTATATCAAATGTTCATATATAGAGTAGATTGATGTAACAAGTAGCCATATTACCATAGGAGCATGTATACGAGTTAGTATGCCTTTTCTAAGGAGTTTCAGTTTAAGGTCTTTATCAGTCCACACTACTCGTTCATGAAACCTGTAGAGAAAAATGAAGTAGTGAGCATGCCTCTAGCCATACAAATATTTCCTATTTCATGTCAATATATGGCTTCATTGTAGACTCTTGATCAGTGATTAGTTATGAGACCTCATAGGTCGTAGCACTTTTATCCAAATCATCAGTTCTTTTGAACTTATACTTTGGAAGTTGGTGTATATCTTCATCAATTGCCCCTTCTTGTTCAAGAGGAGACACTACAGTTATGCCATATGAAAACTTTGTGAGCTCTTTACTTGGATTCAAAAAACCATAAGATTCATGAGATGAAGTATCCTCCAGAACTGGTGATATCATATGCACTTCATGAATACTAGACTATGTACTTCAACTTAAACATAAGAATGATGACCCGCATAGTACTTCTGTGTAATATTTTGATGTATCTATCCATATTCCAATTTTGGTGTCTCTATCCATTAACATGGGGAGAGCTTATACATATGTCTTCATTTCTGCATATCCAGGCTACAAGGCAGTGAGTTACAAAATTTAGAAATGATGTGGCATCGCTCTTTGTGAGGAACCAATGATGTGGCTTGGGGCTCTCAGTTTATAGAACCTGGTTCCTGACGATCCAATGCAACTGCACTTTTATAAACTACCTTTTGGCGTGTGCCTCCATTGTTTGGTGGGATCCTAGGGGGGATAATTCCTCCCTTGAGATATCATTTGTATAATATTATTCACAAAATAGCATTTTAGATTATAGGGTTAGTAGAAATTCAGTTCATTATATCAGACATGAGACATATTATAGGTTGTGGATAGATATAATAGTAAATTACAAAAATCTATATGGAAATATTGAAATAGAGAAAGGTTCAAATGTTGTCTGTTACTATTCTCAATTAATGTAGAACTATGGGAGACAGTACAATTTTTTTTATCTTTCCTATTTACGTGCTGAATACATGTAGATCTAGCCATCTAGGTATACAAGTATGTGATGATTTTGTGCTTAACGGCACCATTTTTCTGAGGGTTATAATCACTATATTTCTTATGAATAATCCTTTAGAGGCACATATGTTTTGAAATCCACATTGAATAATTATAAGAGAAGCATGAGTGTAAGTTGGCAGTTGGGTTGGTATTTGTACTTTGTTTTAGTTGAATGGCCTGATTTCAAGTCCCACTCACAACATACTTTTTGGACACAAAAAAGAGCATTGTGAGTGCAAATGCTTTAATGAGAGACAAAAAAGGCTCTGAATAGATCAAGTAGCTTGAAGCAATCTTTTAATACATAGACCTGAGTGACAGAGATTAGAATTATCCATGTAAAAAGGTTAAAAAAATACGAAATACTAGTTTGGGTAAAATCTGGTTACAAACCCCATATATTAGAATGAATTAAATGAAACATTCTCAAACTCCTTTTATCAAATCTCATGGGAAATATAAAACAATGACGTTTCTTAAGCTTAGGTGATAGAGAGACGAATCATCCATATAAAGGTAAAAAATATGAAACACTGGTCTGGGTAAAACCAGTTACAAACATCAGTTGTTATAGTAGACCCATTTTTATTTATAGTAGGGCACATGTGTGTCAAGTGCCCATCCTTGGTGCTTTGCACCTTGTAAGTATGGACACAACAACAAAATTAATAGCAAAAGTTCCTGCAGAAGCAGGAACAAATGCCAAAGCAGCAAGAAAGCTTCTACAGTTGCTTATTGAGTCAGTATGTGTCCTAATGGTGTCCTTGGGAACGTCTTAGATTTGTCATGGCTGATCAACTGTTGTGTCATGTCAATTTTTAGGTTGACAGTTTTTAGACATGTTGCAGTAATATTTCCCCATAGCAAGTAGTCTGGTACAGCCCTGGTGGCTTCCCAGAAGTGCTAGGGCTACCAAGGTCGTTGCTTTGAACTTTTGATCTCAAGGGAGCCCTCTACAATCTTTATTTAGCAGTGTGATGTGGAATATGCTGTAGACCTTGCTAGTGTAATTTGACCTGCTAGGGATAAGTGCCTAATAGTCCAACTATTCATTTTGAATTTGAGGGACTCAAGCACGCTAGCATGTGTGCTTTTGTTGATTGTATGGTGGATTATAGGAATGCCTAAGTAACAACCTAGATCCTTTGTGGCATGGATACCAAGTGTTGTACTGATGTAGTTCTATGATTGTTTGTAATTGTAGAGAAGAAACACCTGGACTTGGATACTGATATAGATTTCCCAGAGACAATCACAAATTTTATGTGGACGTTTATGGTTGTGGTGTCTTGGGATATTGAGGCCTATTCAAAGAGGAGAAGGTCATGTGCAAAGAATACATGAGGTAAGAGCATTCCATTTTTGGATAGGGCATAGGGGATTTCATTTTTTCCAAAACATGTTGTGTTGATGTCCTAACGAAGTCTCTGCATTCAAAGAATGGAGATGTATGGGCTGTGAGGGTCTCCCTAGAACACACCCCAGGAGGCTTTCATGGGGGAAAGAGGAACCCCCTCCCACATAATAGAAGATGAGCCAGATGTAATAATTTCCATTATGATGTTGATCAACTTTGAAGCAAGACCCACTTTTTGGAGTGTGTCCTTGATGAAGTTCTATATCATATGGTCGAATGCTTTTCAGAGATCCACCTTAACTGACATTTGTTTCTTCTTTTCCTTCTTAAACAACATTGTTTGTATAACTTCTTGAACCAATAGAATGTTTTCTATAATACAACACCCCAATATGAAGCTAGATTGAGTGTGGGATATCCACTTGTTCATGTAAGGCTTGATGTGTTTCACAATAACTTTGAATATAATATTTAAGCAATTGTTTGTAAGAGAAATGCGTCTGAGGTTGTTACAGTTTTCCACTGTATTTGATTTGAGAATGAGCACAATGAAGGATTGAGATAGATTTGGATTAACAGTCTCATTGCTAAAATAATGGATACAATTTGCATTATAGAATGGTGAATATGCAACTTGCTTTTTTCACAAGAACTCATTGTGGACACCATCGAGGCCTGCTTCCTTCAAGGGGTCCATTATAATAATGCATATTTAACTTATGCAATTGATAGAAGGTTGTTGAGAGAGGCAAGAATATTGGGTTCCACTCTAGGGAAGGCACCAACATAGTGGTGGGTGGCCTCCCATTTGTGAGGCTACTACATGGTGAGGAGGTTGTTGAAGAAGTCCCATACATGCTACTACTTCATGAGTCATTCTTCAGTGATCCATTCACCAACTTCATTCTAAATTGTGGTGATCTATCAAATCATCTCACTTTCACGTAAGAATGGCAAATTTTAGTGTTGCAGTCCCAACTTTTAGCCAGTTCAGGTGTGCTTTCTGGCACCAGTCAGTTTCTTCACATTATAGGATACGTTGGAGCTTCTCCTGGAGTAGTGTAATGCAATGGAGTTCAAAATAGGGGTTTGGTTTAGAGGGCAGGGGTACATGTAGCTGGTCTATTTTCTTGATGATGGGTGCTCTTTTCTCAGTTGATTAACTTTGACTTTATGGCATTCCATTTCATAATGGTGGGCTTGAAGGCGTTAACAACTTCAGAGAATGGGGTAGTTAAATTTGTAGTTTGTTTTAATTTGGATGCTAAAATTAGGCTTGAGTATCCAATTGGAATGTGTTTTCTAAAATCTGGATGGCTGCTGGTAGGCTGGATCCCAATTTTGTTATGCCCTGCAGCTGGGATTTCCTCATTCAGGGTTCACATAGAAGTAACACAATTAATAGCCTTATCTACTATCACTGTTGGTGTGAGAGAAATCAAAGAGTCCATGATATCAAGTACAAATCTGTTGATGTTTTGTGGAAGCATATAGCTAAAGATTATAAAGCCTTCCATTAAATCTTTTGATGTTCCTAGTGGTTTCTTCCAACTGATGATGATTACGACTTTTCTACTGGTTCTCCTTGCTGACTTTTGGATTTTCTTCTCTGTTGTTATGAAGTTCCCAAGGCTTATGCATGGATACAATTTTGAATCTGCATATTCTTATTTGTTGCTATTGCTGATAGCTTTGTTTTCTTCTAATCTGCATATATCATTCTATACTGATACTAGTTCAGTGGTCTTTGGCTCTACATATTTGTTGAGCTCTTTTTGTCTTGAAGTTCTATTAGTCTTTCTGTCTTATGAAGGATGTGCCTCCGTGGGATCTAGAGCATGTGGCGTAGCTTGTTTCTTATTTATGGCTTAGCTTGATAGCAATCTAGCAATCTAGCCTCTCATATAAACTGCCTATTTTGAAAGTATACCCCTGTCCACCCGAATGGATGTCAGCTAGTCCAACAGTGAGTAGAAGATCATTGAGTTTAGAGCTTGAGCTGTGGTAAAAGAAGGTGTCACCTTCCTTCTCTGTGTGAGAGATCATAGTATTGAAGTCAACAATGACTCACCAACTTCCATTGATGGAGTCTAATACGGAAGTCAATCTTCATTTATGCATATCTAGGGTGAAAGTTCCTACAGAATTAGGAACATATGCTAAAGCAGCAAGAAAGCTTCTACAGTTGTAGATTGAATCAGCATGTGTCCCAATGGTGTCCTTGGGAACATCCTAGATTTTTCATTGCTATCAGCAGCCTATGTCCCAATCATTGCTTTGAACTTCTGATCTCAAGAAACTTGAGATCGATAAGTAGAGCCCTCTACAATCTTTATTTAGTAGTGTGATGTGGATTATGTGGTAGACCTAGCTAGTGTAATTTGACCTTCTATCGATAAGCGCCTAACAGTCCAACTATCTCCTTTTCTGCACAACAAGGCAAGCTAGGACAATAAACATCATCTTTGTGATGGCATGTTATAATAAATTCATAGAGTTAATTTTAGATAAGACTAGAAAACATCCGAGCTACAAAGTGTACATAGTTTTGCTTCATTGAGGTATTTGTTGATTTGTCGAGGTATTAATTACCTGGATAGTATTAATCTATCTATAATTACATATCATTGAAAAAGTCTGGAACATTTTATTATTTTCTCCTGTAATAATGTTGTGGGAATCACTAACAAGGTGAACTTCCACTTTGCCATTTTTACTTCTTCATTTTGTCATTTTGACAAGTATTTGGATTGCATATATATATATATATATATATATATATATATATATATATATATATATATATATATATATATATATATATATATATAGGGTGTACATTCGTTGCCCGCGTGGGTAGCCTGGATTTTCACTACCCGGCAGCCAAAAAAGTAACTCTCCTGGCCAAAAAAGTAACTATGTTGTAAAAAAAGTAACTATGGTGATCAGAAAGTAACTACACGAATAAAAGAGTAACTTTGTACAAAATATACATCAGATATATATAAAGATGGGTTTTTTTTATTTTGGAGGGGCAAATGATATTATTTTTGGCTAATTTTTTTTGGAGAGCTAGACAAAATAGTCCTCTACAATTGTGAAAAAAAATTGAAAAAAAATTGGTTGGAAGGGTGGGCGGGTAGCTACCCGCACGGGCAATAAAGATGGGCCCATATATATATATATATATATATATATATATATATATATATATATATATATTATATATATATATATATGTTTCTTGTAATGTGCTTAACTTTGTATATATTTTACCTCATATAGATGGATTTTCTAATAAATCAGAGTTGGATGTATATTGGGAACAGAGTGCGAAGTGATGTATTCAAGGCAGGGTTACGAAAGTTCATTGAGTTTTCTCTTATTCATTAGAGACCCACTAGACAGGGGAAATTAATATGTAACTACAAGGTATGTTTAAAGAGATACCTTAAAATAGAGGAGGAGGTAGTCTCACATGTATTACAAAAAGTATTTGTGCATAGCTATGATCTTTGGACGTTTCATGGGGAGGAGATTGGTAGGAGCAATTCTATTTTTGCACCAAACATGTCTAGCACCAAAAATATGCATCAGATGCTGGGGGATTTGTTTGGTATGGGTGATGCAACAAATGACCATTCTACTGAAGCTACAGAGGAACCTACAAATGTAGATGCACAAAGATTTTACAAGCTACTAAAAGAGGCTGATCAACCAATCTATAGAGGTTGCACAAGTCATTCTAAGCTATCGTATTTGGTTGCCTTGCTATATCTAAAGAAGGAATCTGGATGGTCCAGCGATTCTTTCACGAAGTTATTACAGCTTATTATTTCAGGATTTCCATAAGAAAATTGTCTATTCCCGGAGATGTACTATGAAGCAAATGTGATCGTGAAGGATTTACGACTTGATCATTCTACTATAGATGTATGTACAAATAATTGCATGCTTTTTTGCAAAGATGCAACTTCAAAAGAAAATTGTGATACTTTTGGTGCTTCAAGTTGGAATGAAAAGCAATACAAAAAAGGAAAAAGGTAGCTTCTAAGGTCATGTATCACTTCCTTTGATACCTCAATTAGAGAGTTTGTATATGTATTCATCTGTTGCTAAAGATATGATTTGGACATCTGAAGGAAAAGGCAAGGATGGTCATGTTCATCATCCTTCAGACACACCAGAATGGTTGTCTATTGATATCAGGTATCCAGACTTTGCTGCTAAACCACACAATATTAGACTGGCATTAGAAACTGATGGTTTTAATGCATTTGGCAATACGAGTGCATCACATAACATCTGGCATGTATTGGTGACACCTCTCAATCTTCCGCCTTGGCTTCTTATGAAAGAACAATTTATTATGATGTCCCTATTAATTCCAGGTCCACATATGGTTGGCAATGACCTTGATGTATACTTGGAGCCATTAATTGAGGAGTTGCAACTGCTTTGGGAGCTTGGAGTCAAAGCTTATTATGCATATAGCAAAAGGAATTTCACTATGCGGGCAATGATTTTATGGACCATTAATGATTTTCCAGCATATGGTGACTTATCTGGTTGGAGCACTAAAGGTAAGAAAGATTTGGGATGTCCTTGTTGTAATGTGGAGACTGTATCGAAATGGTTGAAGTTTGGGAAAAAGCAATGCTATGGTTTCCATCAATGTTTTCTTCCAATGAATCATCCATATAGAAATGCTAGGAAAAAATTTGGTGGTAAAAAAGATTTTCCCCTTCCATCTAAGCCACTATCTGAAGAAGATATACTGAGGTAATTTGATGGATATGAAAATATCACATTTGGAAAAACAAATAAGCGCAAGAGGCATGGAGATCAAATTCCACCATTACCTCCTGGTTGGAATAAGATAAGCATCTTTTTTCAGCTACCTTATTGGAAGTATTTATCTGTTAGATACAATCTGGACGTGATGCACATAGAAAAGAATGTGTGCGAGAACATTTTAAACACATTATTGGGCGATTCTAAGAAAAGTAAAGACAACTTACAACTCGTCAAGATATAAAGAAAATGTGCATTCAAAGAGATTTATGGCCGGTAGATGCAAGTGACAGATATTACTTGCCTCGAGCATCTTACACCATGACTATTACCTAGAAAGATAAGTTCCTATCTGTGTTAGAAAAGTTGAAAGTTCTCGATGGCTATTCTTCTAACATATCTAGGTGCGTTAGCAAATCTGATAGAAAACTCATTAGGCTGAAAAGTGATGATTGACATGTTCTTATGCATCAACTTCTACCCATTTCCTTGAGGCGTTGCATAAGCTTAGATGTGTACAAGCCTATTGTACTCAAAAGGGTTTTTCATAACGCTGCCGCCTAGGGTTTCTCCGCTCGCTCAGGCGATCTAGGAGACGACTCCCAAGTTCTTGGAGAGGGGGACCTCTCCCCCTCCCACTTTCCCTTCCGTCCACCATCTTGCCTTCCGCCATGCATCCGATTGGGACATGGCCGACGCTACGATGGCCCCTGGCCCCACTACCAGCAAGGAGACAACTGGATCTGCACCTGCGGCCACTGCAGTGTTGATCACTGGATCTTCATCCACCAAGGAGGCTATTGGATCTTCATCTACAGAGAGCAGGCGCGCATGGGCACATGTCCTCAAAGGATTGGATTCCTTCAAAGAGCATGACTATCCACCACCGGAGAAGATAGAAGGTAAAAGGTTCGTCACTATTGACGAAGCAACATATGAGGCGATGGAGAAATCGTAGGAACACACGGCCATCTTATACGTAATGGGCAAAAGACCATATTATCATCATCTCCTAGCCTGGATCAAGAGGATGTGGAAACCCAAGGGTGGGTTCGATCTATACTCAAATCCTGACCAATTCTTTCTTCTACGATTCAACATAGCAGAAGATAAGAAGAACATGATCGAAAGCAGACCCCGTTGGTTTGATGGTCAACTTGTGATCATCAAAGATTATAAAACTGGTGATGATCTTGTCAAGGACAGATTCAGCAACATCCCAGTTTGGATTAACATACCTAGCATGGGCAAGAACTGGTCACATCGTGCCGTTGGCATAGTAGCCAGTGGTGTTGGGAAACTTCTGAGAATTGATTACCGTTCTATTGGTAGTGAATCCTTGGGAGAAGCTCGTGCTCTTGTTGAAGTTGAAGATGATGAACCTCCTACTGAAGAGGTCTGGGTTAATTTTCCCAGACGTGAACCATTGGCGGTTGCCATTACTTATGAGCATCTGCCTAAGAGGTGTCCAGACTATAAGGTCTTTGGACATAATGAAGACGATTCTCCATTGAAGCCCAAAGCTACTCCACCAAAACCAATGCAAGATTCCAGAGTTTGGAAGGTTGTCACCAGCAAGAAGAACTCTTCGCGTGAGGCAGGAAAGCCCTCGGTAACACCTGCTATCTCGGTTAGCAATAGATTTACTAACTTGGATACTGAAGATACTGTGGAAATAGTCCCTGACTCTCCAGCATTTGAGGTTGAGGATAACCCGACAGTGGTTGTAGTTAGTACTACTGTGGCGGCAACCGAAGTAACTGAGGTGGCTTCTACCGATTCTGCGAAGGCCTCAACATCCACTGATGATTCCACGATGCCAAGGAATAAAGAGATAGCATATGAAACTGCAGCAGTAGATGGCCCTGATGGCGAAGGATCCTCCTTTCCTTGCACCGATAAAGAAGAAGGTGAAATCTTCAATACTCCAAGGAAGAGGACTGAGAAGAATGCTAGAGTGAGCGGGTCACGTCATACCCGATCCTCTGGAAGAGGTCATTAATGACAATCTTCATGGCCAATGTACGTGGTTCTGGGAAACCACACAAGAAAAGAGAAGTTAGAAGATCAGTTCGAGATTCGAAAGCTACCATTTTTGTTCTTGTCGAAACCAAAATCAAGACTTACATGAAAGCATCTACTGAGAATCTTCTCCCGAATGGTTGTAGTTGGATTACTAATCATGATAAGGATCCTAATGGGCGTATCTGTGTAGGATGGAATCCCAAATCCTGGGACATCAACTTACAACATATGGATGACCAGCAAATCACTTTGACTTGCAAAAATAAAGGCGGCCTTATTCTGTTTCTTACTGTTATCTATGCTAGGAATCTTGCACAAGACCGTATTCCTTTATGGAGTACCCTCGAGTCTATTAGCCCTACCATCACTGACCCTTGGTTAGTGATTGGAGATTTCAACAACATCCGAAAGAGAGAGGAAAAAGTTGGTGGTCTGGAGGTACCTTCTCAAATCCTCAGTATGTTCAACACTGCTATCGACAACTGCAATCTTATTGAACTTCCTTCAGTTGGTAATGAGATCTTCACTTGGCACAATAAACAAGGGGCTTCCAAATGCATTTCTTGTAAACTTGATCATGCTTTAGTCAATGAAGCTTGGTTGAGTAAATTTCCTGGCGCCAAGTCAAAGATTAAAACTTGTGCTTTCTCAGGTCATTCATCCATTAACATTGATCTTATTAAGATGATTATGAAGAAAAGACCTTTCCACTTTCTGAATTTTTGGATGGACTGGCCTGGATGCCGTGAACTCATCAATGAAGCTTGGTCCAAGCAGGTGGATGGTAACCCTCTTTATAGCTTTGCTTAGAAACTTAAGAATGTTAAAACTGAACTCAAACGATGGTCGAAGGAGTTCATCAATCTAAAAAACCTGATTGCAAAAGAAACCTTGGAAATGGATGACATCTCCAAAGCTCTTAGAAGAAATCCTCTTGATATAGAGCTCATATATGCTGAAAAGATCACCCATGAAAGGCTGGAGCTTCTTTCCAAAGCTGAAGAAAAGTATTTATGGAAATGCAGCCATCTCGAATGGATAGCTAATGGTGATAAAAACACCAAGCTATACCATTCTACTATCAAAAGAAGAGATGCTATTAATACTATAACTGAGCTTTTTGATGTTGCAGGTAACATTATAAATGATGAACATGAAATCGCAAATGAAACTCTTCAGTTTTTTGAAGGATTATACAACCAATCCAATGATGATTCTGCTTCTAACAGCAATCCTTTCACAGATTGTGAATGGTCCAAACTTGTCAATGATGAAGACAACAAAGCTCTTTGCAAAATTCCTGATACTCTAGAGATCAAAGAAGCTATTTGGGACATTGGTCCTAACAAAATCCCTGGACCAGACGGATTCAATGGTTTTTTCTATAGATCCAATTGGAACCACATTAGTTTTGATCTAACTAAAGTTGTCCAATGGTTTTTCAGTGGTGGTAACATGGTTCGTCAAGTAAACCATGTGTTCATTTCCCTCATTCCAAAAAAGGATATGGTCTCCTCTCCTGCAGATTTCTGTCCTATTTCATGTTGTTCAATGCTTTATAAAATTATGGCCAAGATTATCTCTAGAAGACTTGCTCTGGTGCTTCCAAGAATCATATCTATCAACCAAGGCGCTTTCGTTAATGGCAGAAGCATTGAGGACTATTCCATTCTTGCTTTAGAGTTCACCTTAAATTTTAACCATAAGAATGGCTCTCCATCAACCTGTGTCAAGCTTGACATTACAAAGGCCTTTGACACTGTTCGTTGGTCCTATCTCTGGGACACTCTACATGGTTTGGGATTCAATGACAAATGGATTTCCATGATTCAACAATGCGTTCAAACACCATCTTTTTCTCTCTTACTGAATGGCAGCTCGGTTGGATTATTTAGAAACTCCAATGGTCTCCATCAAGGGGACCCTTTGTCCCCCTTGCTCTTTACGATTGCTATGGAAGGTCTTATTAGAAGAATTGACAAAGCACACCATCTAGGTCTTCTCAAATCCTTAACTGTCAGACGCACAAGAGTCATGAGCCATCTTCTATTCACAGATGATGTTCTAATCTTCACACAAGGTCGGGCACACTATCTGAAAAATCTGAGGCGACTTCTTCTTGACTTTGGCAAGACTTCTGGAATGAAGTATAATCCAAATAAAACTCATCTGTTTATGTCGAAATCTTGTAGAGATAAGGACATACTTGTTTCTATTCTTGGCATCTGTAAGGGGGAATGACACACAAAGTACCTAGGTTTTCCCTTGGCTGGGGGTAATCTCAGACGTAGGCATTTCCATGGTTGCCTTGATAAACTGAGAGACATGATTGCTAGATGGCCTGGTTTGAAGATAGCTATGTCTGGAAGACTAATTATTATCAACCATTGTGCTATGGGACTAATAAACTACTAGCTCCGCCAAGGAGAGATATATTCAACTGCTCTTCATAGAATGGAAATCATGATGGCTGACTTCATCTGGTGCAATCCAGTCCATGCGGAATCATGGACCAAGCTTGCTTATCCAAGAACTGAAGGTGGTCTCAACCTCAAGAATCTTAATGAACTGGAAGATTTCCACACTCTCAATAGGATCAAAAAGTTGTTGCATAATGATTTGATATGGAGTACATGGATGCGGAGTAGATACGGGTCCAATCTTGAGGTTCAACCCACACTCACATGGGGTTACTCTACTACTTGGAGAAGAATGGTGAAGCTGTGGCCACAGTTCACCAACATAGATGATAAGTTACTTTGGGAAAGTTTCCGTCAAAAAAGTAATACAGATAACACTTTCAAGAATCTCTGGTTCAAATATCATCGCCCTAGATGGAGTCTAACCTGCTTCCGAGCTATCAAAAATCTGCTGCCCACCATGGACCGTATCAAAGCTTGGCACTCCAATGTAAATGACATCTGTTGTCTGTGCAGATCGTCAAGTGAGAGTGTTGATCACCTGTTTGGCCATTGCTCTTATTGGAAATATATGTGGGGACGAGTCCAACTCAAACTTAATGTCAGATTTCCCTATAACTTATATGAATGCCTCCAAGTCGCATGTTCAGGAGGAAGAGGGTCAGCTCTGGAAACTATGATCTTGTGGACAATTACTGGATGCGTCCATATCATTTGGCAAGAGAGGAACAATAGGAAACATGGAACTCAAAACAAAGACTATCTTCTATTGTTCAATACTATTGATAGAGAAATCAAATTTCTCTACAATATGTATAAAGAGGAACTAGCTAATCTATCTCCTATTATAATCAGGAAATGGGAATTATAACAAATTCTTTTTCATTTTTCTCATGTAAGCTATAAGCTATAGCTTGTAACTTTGTCCCTTTATAGGGTTGGAAATATATTTACCCAAATTTTCCAAAAAAAAAAATACAAGCCTATTGCTAATTTGTGCTCATTTTTCAACAAGCTTGTCTCTAACATTATTGATGCGGAGGAATTCAAAGAATTAGAATAAGAAATTGATGTCACTCTTTGCCAGTTGAAGAAAATCTTCCCTCCTTTCTTCACCATCATGATGCTTTTGCCCATTCATTTAGCTTATGAAGCCAGGCTTGCTGGATCTGTCCAAACTAGGTGGATGTACCCAATAGAGAGATATTTGAAGAAATTGAAGAAGTATGTCAGAAACAAAGCTAAAACGGTTGGTTCTATTGCTAGTAGCTATTTCGCTGAAGAAAGTTTGACATTTTGTGCTAGGTACTTACCTAATTTTGAGACAAAACTCAACCTCACTCCTCATAATGTTGATGGATCTCCAATTAGAGTTGGAGTGTCAAGGAATTTTGGCATCCACACTTTGGAACAAGCCCATCATTATGTCCTTTTCAATAAAGAGGAATTGGATGTTTATAGAAGGTAAGATTTATGTCATATAATTCTTGCTAAACTATGTTATATTTGTTGTACATTAATTTAGACACTTCTTATAAAATAGTGAATACATGTTTATTCTTCAAGATATGGAACCCAACATTGCCCCATGGACTCTAGAAACAAAACATGCAAAAAGTTTTCTAAGTGGTTGAAAGAGCATGTAAGTCTCAAACTTAAATATTTTTTGTCAATCTTAATGATCAAGTTAGTGTAGATTACAGTAATGTTTTACTTTTTATTATGAAGGTAATGCAAATGTGAGAGATTAGGCCGTACAATATCAGTGAGGAGTTGAGATGGTTATCCCAAGGCCCTTGTGTTGAGGTAATGTCTTATGAAGGATTTTCGGTCAATGGATATCATTTCCGTTAAAAGCACATTGAAAGTACATGTACAACACAAAATAGTGGAGTGTACTTGTGTGAAGGCACTTCAAGTTATTCAAGTGGTAGAGATAGAAATCCTATAAATGCTCAAGTCACAAACTATGTCTACTTAGAGGTTATTGAGCTAACTTATGGTCCAGGAATCAAAGTTCTGTTGTTTAGATGTTCTTGGTATGATGAAAGCACTTCTAACGGGTTGCGAATTGATGAATATGGGCTCACACAAATCAACACTTCAAGGAGAAAATGAAAAGAGGAACCCTTTATCCTGGCTTCTCAAGCATTGCAATGCTTTTATGTGAAGGATTATAATGTTGATGATTGGTGCACAGTGCTAAAGCATCCTCTAAAAGATTATTCTGAAGTACCTCTTATTGAGAATTGTTTGACTGGTTTACAATTCCAAGCTATTAATGGTGGTGTAACTAATGATGTGTCTTGGACGAGGAGTGACACCGAGGGATCTTTTGTTGATTGAACTAAAAAAAAGCATGATGGGGATAATGTTTAGTTCATTAATCTCTCTATTTTCATCAAATTATTTTGTTTGCAAATCCTAGATAAAGAATGTTCTTTGTTGTATTATTAGTATGTTCTAATGCATTTTTTTGCAATCTGTTACTATATGGCATATTCTCTACAATTTATGTAGTCTTGTTTCATATACCAGCAAGTAGGACATCATAATAACTAATCTGTTAGTGTCATAAATTCATATGTTGAATATTCTTTTTTGGGATATGAAACAAAGGTTAAACCCAAGAGATACTATTTTGTTTTTCAAATGCAGCTACTACTTTTGTTACAGATTTTTGGCACTAATAATCTAATTTTTTTTCTTGTCAGTTGAAGGATGGCAGGAAGAAGAATCACTATATCTTGTTGTAACATCACACCCGGTGAACCTTCTACTATCCCTCCCTCGACAATTGAAGAAAATTGTGAGGATGAACCTACTCTCTTGCCCAACAATGTTGAAAATGATGTAAAAATTGAAGAAAATGTTGAGGATGAACAGGAGAAAAGGAAGTATGGACGAGGGCCTGCAAGTGAGCAAAGTCTACTTCCTAAGCAAGGGGAGCCACATCACAAGGTCCAATGGGATTATGAAGGAAATGCTATTGGGGACAATGGTGCAAAATTGAATCGTTATTGTCATATGCTAGAAAGGAAACCACACATATGGAATCTAGACTTGAAGTGGGGTGAACAACCACAACAAGCTTTTGCAGTTAGAAAATAATTTATTGAGGTAATCTTTTTCATAAAAAGACCAACAAATTATATGATTGTTATATCCAAAGTAATGTTTTCTATGTTTTTAGAAATACTTCGATTTAGGAAGTCATCTGAATGCATGGAATCACATTGATGAACATATTAGCAAAGGGATATTAGTGTGGAGGGCACATGTAAAGAAAGATTACTATGAAAATTACAAGATTGAACCAGAATTGATGATGAAGAAAGTTGAGAAAAATGATTCCATAGATATGGACCAATTTAAAAATCTTGTTAAAAAATGGGGAACTGAGAATTCCAAGGTACAACAGTTTCATATAACTTGCATGTATGCCTATCTACTTTTTCTAATTATATGTTTCTTATGATTTAGAAAATTTCCGAGATCAACAAGGCAAACAGAGCAAAAAAAGTGATGGATCATACCACATGATCAAAGCCATGGAGTTGCTACTGGGAAGAAATGGTATTAATAATGGACATTTGTCTTTCTTAGTAGGAGTTAAAAATATAACATGGACAGTGATTATGTTATCTATCATGTGTAGGTCAGTGAAGAACAACCCGTTGTGCCTCTTAACAAATTTTTGGAAAACGTTTATGACAAAATCCCACAAGTGGTTAGAAAATAAATATTTTCTTTCCTATCATGTCTACAAAGCTACATATGCTAATATATCACAATTTAAGCTTTCCTTTTAGGATACTTTATAATTACAGCTTGAAATCTTTGATATTGTGGAAAACCAAGTAGCAGACCAAGAAGAATTAGATCCTAGATGTGTTCATAATCTAGCACGTGAAGCTTATTTTCAAGTTTTAAATCCTTCCAAAAAGGCTAGGATATGAGGTGTTGGAATTGAGCACAAAGAGACAGGACATAGGGAGAAAGTTGTCTGTATAAGATATGTAATGCTTCTTGAGGAAAGAAATACATAGGATGTATGTTGGATTAAAACTAAACGTGAACTATTAGTTACAACTGTTCTATTATATCGATGTTTGTAATTTGTTTTCTATTTTAGGATAAACTTAAGGAACTTGAAGAAACAATAAATGGATTGAAGAACTCTGTCTCCCAAATAATGACTTGGTATAATCAATCACATGTAACTTAGAGTCAATTGTCTATGTCAGTGTAATATATAATTTTTTTTGACATTGTTGATCTATTTGTTATAGGATGGCGGTATTAATGTTGATTGTGCAGCTGAATACCCCAATCGGACTACTGCAAGTGTCTTACACATGAAAAGTGGCACAAATAGGTCAAGTGTCAGTTCTTTTCACATACAAGACAATACATGTGGTACTGTATATGTAGGCATGTATCCCAAGCAGATTAATTCAAGCGGGGATGGCTTAGGCAGACTTTCTAGACAAGGAAAATCAAGGGAGACTGGAGTAGGTAGGCTTTCCACACAACGCAATTCAAGGGAGAATGGAGTAGGCAGACTTTCCACATAAGGCAATTCAAGGGAGAATGGAGTAGGTAGGCTTTCCACACAAGGCAATTCAAGGGAGAATGGAGTCGGCAGGCTTTCCACACAAGGGGTTGAAAGTAGTTCTTTTGGACTCATGGCTCCCATGCAAAGTGCTAGCAATGGACATCCACTAATCTTTCAGCCACAGGTACCTCATAATAGCTAAAGATTATTTTCAATATTCATACACATGAGAGTATTAACGTGTACACTTTATCAAAGGATACAGTTGAAAGTTGGTGCCTTACTTTTGGTAATAATCCACAAAGTCATCCTCAAATGCAGAACACACAAAGCACATCATCATCGGTGTCTTTCACACCAAGAACTCAGCGTTTAAATGAGGTATTCAATATTATATCTCCTCTCTTGTGTTCAATATTAGTTTTATATTCTAGTTTACACTTTTGATTTGGGTGTTGGATTTATCAAGACAATAAATTTATCACATTTACCAGTATGAAAATTAATCAAAGGTAGAAGTTCAGATATGACCCTAATCATGTAATTGAATAACCAGGAAAAGTTAGGTGATTCTTGAATATACCATATAGAATTGAACAAAATTTTGACATATCCTTGCTCTTTCTTACACCAAGACCTCCTTCAGTCTTAGGTAATGTAACAACACTTCATTTAACTAAATGAAGATTTCTTTTGCACTAAGACTGACCCCAAAGAAAATCTCTACAAATTTTACCAATCTCATCAAGAACCGAACTAGGATGGGGAAAGAGAACGTCCATAAGAGATACATTGCAGAAAAAAGTGGATTTGACAAGATCGAGCCTACCAGCCACAGACAAAGACTTAGATTTCCAGTATTTCAATATGATCTTAATTCTATCAATAAGATTAGAGAAATTCTTCTTCTTCAACTTACCTTTGAATAAAGGAAAACCAAGATGTCTTAAATTAAAGAATGATCCTTGTGATATGCCCAAAATAAATCCAATTTCAACACTTTTGGAACTTATACTGAAAATGATACTCATGGGGACACCTGAGTAAACGTCCTAACCTCCTGAAAATCAATAGTACTCAAAGAAACTTTAGAAGAAATAGTGCTAGGATTAGAACTCAGAGAGAAACTAGGAAAAAGAGGAACATGTGTTGAGCGGATAGAACGTTTCCCTTTTCCCTTAGATGCAAGGTTTGCATTATGTTGAACACAAACCAGTGATTTAGATAGAGATTTTTGTTATCATTAATAACTTGGTATTTTGGAACAACAGATATAGAAGAAGAAATCCCAGTAATAACTATAGAGGAAATAGCACATCTGATGTATTACCACCCAGTAGATCCATCAAACCTTTCAGCGTTGGAGAGAAAGGAGAGGCATTAAGGTTGTCATTGTAAGCTTCTCATTCACCTTTCTTCCTCCATAATGAACTTGGCTGGTGAGATGGAGGTTGACGGTAGAGAATCACCCATCGAATCGCATGGCCAGTCCTCAATATTTCACATATTGGCCTAAATTATGTTTAACCTAAACCAAAAACAATCACTCACCATAATTGGAAAGAACGCAAAACTTATTGCCCTGTTGTTGTTGGATTTTCAAAAATGTACATAACAACTTTGTTAATTATACCCACAAAATGCTATCTGTTTATCTTTATGGGAAGAAAAGTTAGGACAGGATTTCCTGAAGCCAAGATCACCTACTATGGTGGCTGAGGAGCAACATTTGTGTAGCCATAGATATTCCTCCTTGTAGGGGTTAGTTTTTCTAATTTCCCTCCTAAACACATTGCACTACACACCTGAATTATCTATATAGAGAATTACAACGCTCACCCCTGGTACTAGCACTGTATATGCTGCAACCTCGACCTCGACCCGACCCCCGACGACTCTCCCTCTCCGAAATCATTTTCTCAGAATCATTTTTCCTTGGCCGCCGAACTATGGCCTGCCATCATTATACAAATTCTCTCCCTGCAACTGCAACCTATTGCTTCTAAATTTGACGCCAAAGCCATGTACACCTCTGGACTCTTTGAAATTAATAGTGCAAGCATGGAGATCCCTACTCAATCAGGCAAGCAAAGGATATGCACAGTCACAGATAAAGAGGAAGTGGACTCCTTGCAGGTGTGTTCTATAGGAATATGTGCTTGACCTCATAGATAGCAATGGTATGGCTGCTGTGATCAACTTTGGGGATGTAGTGGTCCACATTGACTGGTGTTCCAAGCAGAACCGCTGTTGTTGCAAATAAAAAGAAACAATCTTTTATGTCACCTACAACCCACATATTGCATCCAAGTCATTCTAATTTGGAGTTGATATGTGTGCCCCTTCACCTAGAATCCGTGATCTAACATCCATGAACTATCGTTAACATAACTCATCTACTTTTGTCGATATCTGCAACAAGATTGTTATGTTGTTTTCAGTTCCCCCAAGCTCTATGTATCGAGAAGGAAAGAACAAGAAGGCATGAAAGTAACAGTCAAAATAAATGACATTTCATAACAACCAATGATGTCCTTTGTAGCATCCAAACATAGGATGGAGTATCAATAATCCATCGCCCAACATATACCTTGCAAT
The DNA here is from genome assembly GCA_963693085.1 of Alisma plantago-aquatica. Lineage (NCBI taxonomy): Eukaryota > Viridiplantae > Streptophyta > Magnoliopsida > Alismatales > Alismataceae > Alisma > Alisma plantago-aquatica. The sequence goes on along the minus strand of OY856414.1, from coordinate 282,576,044 downwards.
CCTATCTTTTCATACATCCGACCACTTGGTCAGTATGTGCTAGATAGAGTTCTGGAGATTGAGAATACCTGCTACTGTGGATGGAAACTTATCCCGTTTCCTCCTCTCTCTACTGATTGATTTGTCACATGCAACTATTTTGGACTGACTTTTTAACTATTTTGGACTGACAACACAAGAAGTTTGATGGGTGTTGTAGGCAATTCACCACTTTGCATTTGTGGATAAGAGGACGATCACTAGAGGTAGTACACATGAAAGGAGCAGAGGTGTAAATAGATGGGTAGCATACTAGATGGGTAGTCCAATTTCTTTCGTAAATTAAGAAACCATTGATTATAGATAATACATAACATTCTAATATTAATAGAAAGTCAGATATGCCCACTTATACAATGGCTATCTAAGAGTTTCAACATCTCCTAATATATAATAGCGGTTGTACACTCCATGGAAATTTCTATTTTTGGTAACATTCAAGTCGCTCCTCAACCTGTCAACTCATAAAGCATCCATTTGGTGATCAGATCATCTTTTTTCATATCCCATTCTCTTTGAATTCGACCAAATGATACCCGTATTTGGAAGTTTTGACAATGGTAGGATTAAGGTTTATAATATTGATTATTTTCATTGTTATTTTATACACATGACTTAGTATTATCCAAAATTGGAAGATGGGATTAGATAAATTGCAGATAAGATATTTTTAATTGAGCTTCCTTGTTTCTTCTCAACTCTTAGATTGGAATTTCATTGTCCTCTCAAAATATTTTTGTTTATTTTCTAAAAATTGAAATTTAAAATTTCTAACAATTGAATGGTTGGCTGATTTGTATTATTTATATTGACAGGGTAGAATTTATTCCAAAGATTGATTTGGATGCTTGGTACACCTTAGATTTGGCCAAAATCAGATGATAAGGGTATGTTCATTTGTGTATTATTCATTAATTTATTTATCAGCCTTTCAATTTCTATTAATGTAACAATTTGAGTGACATCTAGGATCACAATACTCAAAGAGCTAATCATATGAGGTCTGGCTTTGATGAAGAGAATCATACCATTTAAAGGACTTTGAAGACATTATAGCTCTTAGGATGCAAATTTTATATTTATCAAAAAATGTTTCAGACATGAGATGTTGATTGTTATCAACATACAATTTTATATTTTTTCATGTATATCTATTAACATTGATCATGCAATGTATGGATAATATTTTTTTAATAATAAATGTTGGTTTGTGGTGATTCTAGATTCTTGTGTGTTATTTTGGTGTGTAAATGTTCTTTTGATGTCATGTGAATTTTATGAAATATTGATTGAAATTTATATACAAAATTTTAATCTAAAAATTCATATTTTCTAGAGTAATAATTACATAAAATTAATAAATTAAACAATAATAAATAAAATTATGTCAACTAATCCCTCATAAATATATTGATGAAGGACTTCAGTTTCCTCAAAAATGTATTATGAAGACTAAATTGACCACCACAATTGTATTCATGAGGATCATATATGTCCTCAAAAATAATATTAATGAAGACAACAACCCCTCAAAAATGCATTTTTCAAGGCGTCAAGTCCCTAAAAAATGTATTTATGAGAACTAAACAAGCCCTCAAAAATGTTTTCTTGAAGGATGAATAGTCCCTCAGTATAACATTTTTGAAAATTGGTCCTTGACGACTGTATTTTTTAGGGTCACTGGTATTTGTCACGTGGGTTCTCTTCACAGACCATTTGTGAGGGTCGGGCCCACAACCGTTCCTTTTTGTGTGGGCATGTAGAGAGGAGTTTGTCACGGGATTGATCTGTGAAGGATGACCATTTTTTTAGTAGTACACGTGTGCATGCACTATAACAACCATGAAGAATATTTAGAGACCCATGTGATCGTGTCTCACATACATACCATATACTGGTAAACTGATATTTTGGTGATTCTCACATCTGGTAAAAACATACCATGTCATTATAGACAAGGTGTGTACTTCATTACTAATCTTGATCAATATGAAGACCAAAAACTATGTGGTTTTATCTACACATAGTTTTTCATGCTGATTGTGTACACATTTGAGGAACTACCAACAACTACATGAGCTCCTACACATTGTATATGTGTACACTGGATATTTTTTTAGTCTATTTTGACTCCAGATTAGAAAAAATTTGACCATTTGGGAACAAACACACTCAACACTTGTGGACATTTCCTAGTTAGAGAAGAGTAGAGAGTGAAAGGGGGACAAACTTGGACATCCTTAAGTCATATGGGATATCTTTGAGGAGAATATTCACCGTTGGCAACTCCTTTTTACACCTGAGAAAGGTTCTTCACCACCTATCCACCATATTTGTAGTGAATGCTTTGAACTTCTTGTTGTTACAAAGACAAGGCATAGCCCACCAACTTTCATCAAGTTACTCTTCCCCTTCAGTTCATATTTTGAGTTTGTTTCTACATTTTCTCCATGGGAAAATCTGTTTCTTACTCTTTCTCCTTATTATCCATAACCATGGAACTAGTATTTCTCTTACCATGGTCGTGAGGGAGTTTCTTACATGGTATTTTAAATAAAATTTGGAGTTAATGCAAGTTATTACTATGTTCTATGGTAGATTGGAGTTTAAATGCTTGTTTGGTGTCCTTGTATATGTTTTATGATCACATGGACATATTGAAGGACTGTGCTAAGAGTAGGCAAAATTTAACATGGGTTCATTATATTTTTGATGATAATATATAATAACATTAGAGTGTTTCTTTTGATTGTTTGTTGGGCCTAATCCACTAGGAAGTATGACAATACAAAATAAGGGATTACTGCAGTTTTGCAATGTTGTTAGGGGTCATATAATGTATGAATAATATCATACTATTAATTGTTGCTTGATTATAAGTCTTGTTTAGTGGTCACATGTCATTTGTATTGAAACACAAAATCAAACATTTCTTATCAAACTTCTAATTCCATATAAAGTGATCATTGCATTACTTGCTTTGAGTACTTAGATATCATCTTATTGATAAACAATTAAGCCTCTTCATTAAAATGATCTAAATTGCTGAAATTTATAGCTCTTTCCTCCACTAGTGAAAGTTCACAGATAACCTTAACTACTTTTGTCCCATATACTTGTGGGGTGAACACGATGAGTAACAATTGTAAATGTTAAAACTTCTTTTCATATATGCCATCAATGATAGATATATATGATCTAAAATACTTTAAATTGATTTTTTTTTTATTTTGGACTATAATTGAGACGTCAATTGTGGTTGATTAATATTATTCACTAAATGGTTTTGTATACTACCTAAATATAATATTTTGTCATTGACATTTATATATACCAAGACAGATAATGAATATGATATTATAGGTCAAAAGGTTGATTATAACCATGATTATGATAAAGTAGGATTTCACTATTTATTACTCAATCTACATATATGCCCTATCTATATTCAATAGTGCTTAATTTTGACCCCATTCCATAGTTTCAATGGCTTTGGAATGTTTTACCACTTTAATTTGAGATCTAGATGTTAATGTGAATAATATGCACTTATGACAATGAAAACCTAAACTAAATTATATATTGATTCATTTCGATTAATTCCATGACCTTTCTCAATATGTTAACCATTTATCAACAAACATTCACTTTTATATATCTCATATATATTTTGCGATAAATTTTCTATCCTTTTTGGAAGTTCGCATCAATGTAACTCTTTACAGTGAACCCTTCCTTATTTCCATAGAACTAGTACTTCTCAAGTACTTATAAAGTTCTTATGGCATTCCAACAACCCTTACTGGAACCAGACAGACATCCACTCATCATGTCCCACATACGAGTTATCAGGATGAGCACATCACATTTTCATGTTTCTATAATGTTCTAGAAATTTTTAAAGTAAACATGAGAAATCCCTTTGCCTTTTCTTGGCTTCATTCTTCCCTAGCCTTATATGGGGAAGTCACAGATCATAGTATGATCTAATAGTTATTAAATCATCAACTACATTCCTAGTTTTCAGGATATATGGGAAATATTAACCATGCAAGTCTTCCACCCTCGCCTACCCTTATGGAGACTTGCCTCCCATCATACTCACTCTCTTTCTCCTCCTCTCTCCAATCTTAGCCCTGATTGTGGGTAGATATTTACAAGTGGTACCTCATCCACAAAAATTATACCCTCAAACCCTCAATATCTCACCCAAAAGAGTAGAGAGCATTAGAGCCCTAACATAGCCTCCTCTCTCGATAAAACATGCCCTCGAGCTCAATTTCCCATACCCTAACTCATCTCTCACTTCCTATGCACAAAGCATCACTCGACTCTGCCCACCTCTATCGTAGATTTCCCTAAACCCCTCATCACCTCTAGATATGGTGAAGCAACCATCAAATCTAGAATATCTTCTCGACCACAACTGACTGCTTCATGTGCTCCAATAATGCCTCCTGGATCCCCCTTTTCCTCCTTTATTCCTTGAGAAGGACTACCAGATTCTCCTCCTTGTAACTGATGATGATAATCATTAGCCCTTAGATCCGGTGATGCTTGATTATGGACTTGATCTAGCATCTATGTCACTGTTTAGTCTAACCCTCAATCACATAACATGTTAGTTGAGTCTCTTAACCCCTATTGTCAAATTCTAGCTCCATCGATCATGGATCAAAATCAATTATCTAGATTTTTTGACATCTTGAAACACCTTGTTGACCCAGTGATTGAATGGGCTCAACATCAATTGTCCATTCTTATTTTGCATACCCTAGTCCATCAACCAATGCCACTTGTTTTTTCCATGATTAAAAGTAATGATCAGTCTCTAAAACTAATTTGATTAAATTCTCAGAGCTTTCAAAATACTAGTAAATGATTCTTTTGGATAATATTTACATGCAATTGGTCATTATTTAAAAAAATGATATGAAATCCAAAAAAATACTTATGTAGCCTTATGCTGCTGCTTGTTCCCTAATCATATCGAATTTTCTATTAGTTACATTGTTGAAATTGTTAAATGTCCAAATATCATGATTATGAATCTGATATCATTAGTATTGTGTTGTTTAAAATTTTGATAATGATATCAATCCTTGATCAGACCTAACCCTTGTTAATAATTATGCTAGTTTTCAATATGAAACATGATGATGACATGTAACTTAGGTCTAATTCCTTATTATGTGGATCAAACCTTGTGATTAATGACTTCCCTGGCCTAAATCTTTATTTAGAAATACTTGGAATATTCTTGAAATTAAATATCATACTTGACTGGTTGATGATGATTATATGCTTAGTGCTAATTTCATAACAAGATCTAGGTTAGATCATTCATCAATATCGAATAGCATTGATTATGATATTGACATACTAATGGATTTTTGTTTATGAATGAATGATCTCACCCTGGTCTGCACCTTGATTTTGGGTAGTATAAATGATGATAATTGGTATTCCAATATTGACCCTTGAATCCATATATTACATGACCAGGAACAACCTTGATGTTTTGATATAAAATATCTTTGAGATCTACTCATACTCATAAGGTATGACAATTACCCTCCATGAACAGACTAACGATGTCATATGAACTCTTTTGCATTATAATTGGGGTATGTATTTGATTAAAATACAATGTTACCTATTGAAAAGTCTTTTTATTACATATATACATTATACATATATATACATTATACATACATATATATACAATATATATATATTATATATATGTATATGTATATGTATATGTATATGTATATGTATATGTATATGTATATGTATATGTATATATGTATATGTATGTATGTAATATGTATATATACATAAGTGTATGTAAGTATGATGTACATATATATAAGAATAGCTAGAAATAAATGAAATAACATCATATTACCACATGTTAAAAAGCCATCAAAAGTTGATGCTATTTCAAAATTAATCGTATATTACAAAAACTGAAATGTAGGGTTTTGCGGAGACGGGACACAACAAATTTCAAAAAATTTACCCAATAAAACCCAAGCCAACAGATTTGTCATAGACATAAAATGCCAGTATATTTAAGACATCGAAGGGAATTAATATATACCACGACACACACTAGTTGTCCAACAACTACACACGTCTTATATAGGTGAATAACTTGTACTTTTAGATCCAGAAGTGAAACAATTGTTGTTGTTGTCGCCTTGTCATCATATCAACACCTTGTCTTCTTCTTCAAGAAGATTCTTGTTCTCAAGATCCATTGAAGGGCATCGACCTCTACGTCGTCCACGTGGGTACAAGAAGTCTTGGTGAACAACCTTGGTCGCCAAGAGTAAGAAAAACATGGAGTTTTCAATGTATTAGTTGTTTCTCAAACTTATTCTGCTCCTTTTGTAGACTACTGTCCTTGGGGTGAGTTTGTCCCTATCCAAGAGGAAGAGCTCTCATGCAACTTGTCTCACACTATTTTCTTGGTGTGTCTCAACCCCATGGACGATTACCCCGATACGTAAGAGTGTCACAGGCTTGGAATTTTCAAAATCCAATCATGTTCTTGATCCAAACTCAAAACAATCTAGAACTTGGAAAATCGAGCTACAACTAATAGTCACCTAACTCAGGTATTGAGTCACCTGACTGGGACCAATTGGGCTATGTGTTACCTGACTCATCAGTCTAAAACTGATTCAATTCGCCAATTCAATTCAAAATATAACAAGGAAACTTTTTCTTCTTTCCCTAACTTGGTGGTCGACCGATTCAATTAGTGAGTGTCCCAACTCATCACTTTCCAAAACTGATTATGAATTAATTGATTGACAATATTTTTTTTGGTAACTGAGAGAACTCACATCAGGCGAGCCCGACATGGTAAACTCTCAAGGTATAAGAGGTTTTGGTACAGTCACCTCCCTCCCGCACCTAATCAGTGTGGATTGCAGTTCGTAAAGTGCCTTACGGTGGGGTTTGAACTTGGGTCCTTCAATAATTGATTGTCAATCAATTGATCCTGAAACAAAAACATCTAATCAGCCGACTAGACCTTCAAGTCACTAAACTAGTATAGAAACCAGCCTTTACATGATTCATGACCCTTCTAATCATACATTTGATTGTGAAATTCATTTCCCTTCTGCATCTATATGTGTTTGACCATGTAGGTTCCACATTGCATTGGTACTGATGTTCATAACCTCACAAGCAAAAATTATTATCTAGCATCACATCTTTGCTACACAAGTAATTGGAACAAGTTGAGAATAACTTGAATCTATAATATGACTGATGTTACCATGTATGTATAATCCCTTCGTCACAAAATCCAATTTGAAACTAATCCATGGAGTTTTCATCCTCTTAACATTCAACCTATGTTCCTTGAACTAGATCATACTATTGAGATAGTGTGAGCTCAATATCATATATTGACTAACATGACCAGGACCATTCATTTCATTGTTTCTCTTATTAGATGGAAAGGATGTCACTTCAATGGAGGGAAAAATTCCATCTACATCACTCACAATAATCCCCAAGTGTCAAAATGAAGTTGATCACCAATAGTATGGAAACCCTTATTCAGAGTCACAATGGGCTAGTGTTAAAGTACATAGAGCAACATTTGATTAGTATAGTGACTTTAGGTCCAAGGATCACACCCACCATTGTCACATTGAGATACGGCTCTAGCTTCCATGACATAGCTTCCATGCCAATATCAAAAATGGTATATCTAGTACAACTTGTTCTATAAAAAGTACTCATGTATGTGAATTGATATCTAATATCTTGACTAAAGAGACTTAGTCATCGTTCAACATACACTAGTCTAATGTATTATTCCTATTATTTATAAACTAATGACTGACTAGAGGCATATCAAGAACGAATACTTCTAAATATACATATGATCTCATGTTCATGTCCTCAACCTAAACCATGTGCCATTGAGTCAAAACATTCTTCATACATTATTATATTTATTGATTGAATCAAGACTAAAACAAATATAATAAATGGATTTGACTTTATTAATAATCAAACCATATACAATGTATCTCAATTACATTCATCACATGTTGTCTCTCAGGGAATACAACAAACAATCTCCCATTTGCACTAGATACAATCACTCATGAACCAAGTTCTAGGTGATCTAACATGACCATCATGCTTTCGTTATGAACATGCTTTTGTTAAGGGATTATCAATGTTTCTTTCAGTTGGTACTCTACAACATCTCCTCTTTGTGTGATCTCTCATATGAGATGATATCATCATAGTATATGATTAGAATGTTGGCACGATATGGGTTCCTTATCCTATGCAATGGATCCATTGTTGTCACCATAAGCCTTTATTTTGTTCTTAATGGTTGGAACAAATCCAAGTTCACTAGTGATCTTCTAGATCCATGTTTCTTCCTTTGATGCATAGGATGCTGCAATATACTCAACTTCTATTGTAGAATTTAGGAAATGTCTCTTTCTTGGAGCTATTCTAGCTTACTATTATTTCATTTAGGTAAAACACGATCTTAATTGCAATCTTTAATCATCCTTGTTTGTTTAAAAGCTTGCATACTTTATAGCTAGCTCTTCCTCACCTTTGTATATCAATAATTTATCCTTAGTTCTTCTCAAGTAATTCAAGATAGGCTTCATGTCTATCTAGTGGACATCACTTGGATGCGATTGGTACCTTCTGATCATGCTCAAGGCATACATGACATATGGGCATATAGGTAACATTGCATACATGATAGATCCAACTGCATATGCATATGGAATCTTTCTCATGCATGCACATTTTGACAATGAGCTGGAATATTTGGATTTAGAGAGACTTATTTCATCACACATAGATAAGTTACCTCTCTTAAAATCCTACAAGATGAAATTTTTTAGCACTTCGTCAATGGATGAACTTTGTCTTAGGCCTAGAAGCCTTCTATACCTATCTCTATAGATCTTAATTCCTAGAATATTAAATTCCTTAGCCAAGTCCGTCATGGAGAAGGTATTTCCCAACCAATTATTAACCAATTGTAGAGGAGGTATGTCATTTCCTATCAATAATATGTCATCCAAATATAATGTGAGAAATACAATTATGCTCCCACTAACTTTAATATGCAAACAAGGTTCATATTCAATTTTAATAAAGCCAAACTCTTTTAAAAATCTCATCGAAACGAAGATTCCAACTTCTAGATGCTTGCTTAAATACTTACATTGACCTTTGTGTCTTACATATTTTATTGGTTTCAATTGGAGCAATAAAACTTTCACATTGTTTCATTCACACTTCCTCTATAAGATTCTCATTAAGGAAAGTTGTTTGTTTTAATCTCAATTTGCCAAACCTCATAGTTATGATAAGATACAATGGTAAGCATGATCTCAATGGACATAACCATGGTAACCATTGAATGTTTTTGTCATATTTAAGACCTTGAACTTGTCTGAAACCTTCTGTAATCTATCTATTGGTATGTATGCCCAGACAACCAGTCATATGATGATTGAATAGAGGCATCATGTACTTGATTTGATAATAATATAGGTGATTCCATCTTTTATGTTTGCCTCGATCATGAGATCATGACACAAACGTAATAAATGTCAAAAGAATGACATTACTTGATGACATATAAATTCAGGTTGAGGACCTGAGCAATGAGATCATATGTATGATAAGAGTAAATATATTTTTGTTATGTCCCTGGCCAAATATTATGGTGGAAGCAATATAGATGACAATAATACATAAGACTAGAATGTGTGTTAACTAATGACAGAGTCTCATTAGTCATGATATTGGATGTTAGGTCAAACACATAGGTACTTGTTAGAGAATAGTGTACCGGACACCCCAACTTGAGAGTGACACATGGAAAGTTTGGAATGGTAGTTAGAATGAACTCTCAAAGTGATAGAGGTGATTGTGTTTCTTAGACCTAAAGTCATTGCACTCATCACATGTCATTTGATAAACTTGACACCATCAAACATGACCTTGGATAAGAGTTGCCATAAAGGTGGTGCTCGGGTACATTGTGACACATGGGGTTTGACTATGAGGGATGTAGATGGATTTGTCCCTCCTACCAGAGTTGATATCTTGGCCACTTGATAAGAGAGAATGATAAATGTATGACCATACTCTTGTGAGTCAATATGTGATATGTGAGCTCACATGCATCTCAAACAGTCAGCTCTAGTTCAAGGAATATGGATTGAATGTTAAGAGGATGATATTCCATGCCTCATGTTCAATCCAGATATTAGAGACAAAGGAACTATATGATCATGGTAACACTGATCATAGATGTAGGTTGAATTTTTTCTCCAATTTTCCAATTACTTGGGAAGCAATGATGTGTTTCTAGGTATCACTCATTGCTTGTGATGTCATAAGCTGATTATGTGCATTCACTGCAAATGTAATTTGGGACCTATAGGGTCACACACATAAGACACACTCCGAAAAGGAGTTCATTGATGAAAAATATTTAAGTTGATTGTTAAAGTGTTTAGGTAATCAATATGAATAATACTAGTTATCAGTTGACTGCCTAGAATGTCCAGTAAATTGATTGGAGTCCATTCAACCAAAAGGAATGTCCATTCGAATGAAAGGAATGACCAATCGAATGAATGTTTGTATCTTATGAAAAACACTAGAGGGGGGGTGAATAGAGTTTTTAAAACAATTTTAACAATTATTTAACTCAAACAACCAACCACAAAATATTGGACAAGGGGACAAGGATTTAGAGTGGTTCCAACTTTAGCAAATACTAAAGTTGTCAGTCCACTACCCGGTTGCTTACCCAACGGGGATTTGGAAAGAATTTAATTTTATTACCTCGCAAGGACTTTACATAAAATTACAATTCTCTCCCTAAACCCTTCAAGCAGCCTTCACCTAGAAGTAATCGCACCAACCTTGAAGCAGCCTTCACCTAGAAGTAATTGCACCAACCTTGAAGCAGCCTTCCTCCTGAAGTAGCTTCCCGTTGCAATAGCCTTCTTGAAGTAGCTTCCCGTTGCGATATCCTTCTTGAAGTAGCTTGAAGTCCACCTTCTCCTCCGAGAAGAACCTTCTCCAATCCGCAGCCTCCAGCCCTAGGAGTAGCAAGGAGAATACAAAGAATAAAAGGAACAAGAAGGAAAACAGAAATTACAACTTATCCTTTTAAGCACAAGGCTTGATTTGCCTATATAAAGCGTATTGATCTCCTAACCAATGAGTGTAGAAGTGTAAGTGTTGTGGAAAGGAGATGCTAGCCTATAGGACACGAAATTAGAGCAATGGGAATGAATAGCCAATGTGGGAAATGCTCTATTGCTCAAAATAGATTGCCAATGAGTATTCAAGTTCAAGTGTAGCACAAGTGTATCTTGGGTGTATTTTGGTGTCCTAAGGCATGTCCTATTTATAGGAATGGCCTACAAGTGCTTAAGGACGTTCTAGACACTTTCTAGGGGTTTCTAAGTGCTTAACTAGCCGTTAGGTACAAGTTTGTTGCTTTAGCAACGGCTAATTAATTTACTCTGCAGTTGCTGTCAGAGTTCATCTCGGTCGAGGAATGGTCGACCGAGACACCTACTCGGTCGAAGTTTTGTCGACCGACAGGCTCTCTGGATCAAGTGTTATCAACGTTCATCTCCAACTGCCAACTACTTTCTCAGCTGTGTCTAATGGCTACTTGGGTCATTCTCGGTCGAGAAGTTTGTCGACCGAGAGTGTCTCGGTCGAGGAGTTTGTCGACCGAGATTGACCCTGTTTCAATGTTTCACTTTAAGGCATTAAGTATGTGTATGAGTGTGCATAGGTGACACTGTTGAAGGGGATGACCTATCTAAGTGTAGTGATTGGCTTGGGAAGATCTAACGCTTGATTTACATGATGTCTAAGTACTTGTACATTATATACTTGTACAAGTTTACAACTGATACATTTCATGAAATTTACAAGCATTCAAGCATATAGATTCCCTAGTACTTTGTCATCCACCTTATTCCTGCAACACTCAAGTAGCTCGTTAGATCGACAAGAATGAAATGTTTGTCATCATCGAAACAAAGAGATTTATCATAATGTCAATTTAGCCAACAATCTCCCCCTTTTTGAAGATGACAAACATTTCCTAAATATGAAATAAGGAAATATAAAGCATGTGAGTTTCATACCTGAGGATTACCTTTTGTAGCCATTCTTGTTTTGCAAGTGAGTGCTGGCTAAGATGTTATGAAACTCATTGACTCATTTATATTTTTGATTTTATATTCTTTTTCCCCCTTTGTCATTTCAAAAAGATAACCAAGTTGAATATTTTATATTTCTTCTCCCCCTTAATTTTATACTATGCTCCCCCTTAGATAGATATTCTATTAGGAACATGGATTTAATATCATTTTTGTCTAATTTAGCCACAATTTGTTTCTCAATCATTTGCAAAGGATGTTAAGCCTTGAAATGATGAGTTTCTTTTTAAGTTTATGGCTTTATATTAATTTCTCATCCATTTTGCAAGGGATGTTAAGCCCTAAAAATGAAATGAGATTCTTTTAATCTTAGAGTACATAAAAATGTCTCTAACCAAATGCATGGGATGTTAAGCCCTAATTTGTTTAGAGAGTTCTTTTAAGAACAAGATATATTATTTTTATGAAATTCAAAGATTTCTTCATAACCAAGAGTAAAAATACTAAGGTCATAACAAGCTTCAAATGATGTTTACAATGTTTTTGTAAGCTTCTTAATCAATTAATCCAATTTGTTTTTATGAGCTCCCCCTTAATCTTACAATTAAAGCAATTTAAAGCATCTATGGTCACAAATGATTTTGAATTTTGATTTTGACCTTTATCAAAAGTATACTAAGATTAAGTACAATAAAATGATGTTCAAATAAGCATTTTGTCAAAGCTTATTTTAGGTCGACCTTGACTTCGACCATAGCGCCCCTTGGTCAAATTTTATTTCAACCAAGAGGCAAAAATTGCAGATTTCCAATTTAAGCACTCATATGTGAAGTACTTGATTAGATATCAATTTTGAAGCATGTTTAGTGATACTCAATATGAAAACATCCTCTTAAAAATGAAAGCACGATTAATATCTCAAGTCTTTTAAAGATGCCAATTGAGAAATTTTTATCTTATGTGTTGCAAGCATTTCTAAGAGACATATCATCATTGAATTATTTTGCTTGCCTATGTATCATCAAGGATCCATGCATACAATTATCATTATCTATTTGTGCTAACACAGCATCATCATGATGAAAATGATAATTCCATGATTGTAATCACATGATTTCTATATGGGTAGACTAGAAAATACTTTAGGAAAAATCATGTGAATAATGATAAAACAGAAATTTCCTTTTTATTAAGCTAAGCATAATTTCAGTTTTAACTTAAATCAAACCAAATTAATCTCATATAAGTTTTCAGGGATGATTTCCAAAATATATACAGTCATTAATCACAAATAGATAGCAATTTGATCAATTACAAAAAGAATTCAGCAATTTTACAGCAGACTGGAAATCAGTGACATTCTCGGTCGACAATTTCTCGACCGAAGTTCAATCGGTCGACAGATTCTCGACCGACAAAGTTTCTGGAATATTTTCAGAACTGTTAATTTATTACAAGCAAAATAAGATTATGCAAGTTAGAGCTCGATTGTGTTGAGATATGACGTTTGTATATCAAGAATCAGTTTAGGTCAAATCTCAACTAGTTAATTTTAAGCTACTAAGTTTTAGGAATCCAAGCTAAATCATCATTCTTTTTCTTATATGGGCATGAAAATGAATTATGTCCAAGACGCATGCAATAATGACAACTAATAGAGTCAACTTCATTTCTCTTTCTAGAAATTGTGTTCCTAGGTACAAACATAATCTTAGTCTTGGATGCTTTAACTCTTTTGGGTTTATTTCTCCTTGGATCATATCCTAATCCTTTTCTTCCATTATAACTAGAGGAAATTTTCAGAATATTTTCAAGCATGTCATTTCCTCTTAACTCATTTACATTTCTTTGTAACTTAGCAATATCATCTATCTTCTTTTTTATATCTTTCTTTGCTTGATCTAAATCAGATACTAGAGAGTTTCTTTCTTTGACAACCTCATCATAATCTAAATGTGAACATAGAACAGGTTGTTTTTGAAGATCATTCACTTGAGTTTGCAAGTTCAACTTTTCTAAGGAAAGAAGATTGCAATTAGCTTCTACAGATTTTAACTTAAGATCATAATCTTCATTTGCCTTTTTGAGATCTTTATTTTCAGATGCAAGAGCAAGAAGTTTAACATTTAAATCATCATTTACTTTATTTGATTTCTTAAGTTTCTTCTTGCACTCAATATATTTCTCATGTGTATCTTGAAGACTAGCAATTAGATCTTCTTTTGGTAGATCAAAAAGACTTACCTCTTCGTCTTCTTCTTCTTTATTTGTTGTAGCAATGAGGCATTCTACTTCTTCTTTTCCATCATCACTATCATCACTTGAATCATCCCATGCAGGTTTATATGCTCTTTCTTTCTTTTTGTGAGATGATTTCTTCCCGTTCTTGAGTTTTGGACAATCACCTTTCATGTGTTCCTTTTTTCCACATTCAAAGCACCTGGAAGAAGAAACACTAGAAGTTTTATTAGTTTTAAAACTTTTATATTGCTTACCATTTACAATGAGAGTTTCTTCTTCACTATCATCTTCACTTGTGTCATGAGTGTCCTTGGTTGATGCTTTGAATGCAATGTCCTTCTTTTTGCCTTGTTGACGTTCACGTTCTCTTCTTTCTTCCTCTTCTAACGTTGCCTCATGAGCTTCTAGGTTGCCAATGAGTTGTTCCATTTTTAGTCGGGTGAGGTCATTTGCTTCTTCAATGGTCGTCACTTTGGGCTTGTATTTGGGAGGAAGTGATCTAAGAATCTTTGATACATGATCTTCCTCAAGAAAAACTTTACCTAAGGCATTTAAACCATTTACAATAGAAGAGAATTTTGCATACATTTCACTAATAGATTCATTTGGATCCATACGGAAATGTTCAAACTTTTGTTTAAGCATACTAACTTTGGAATTCTTAACTTGAACTGTCCCTTCATAAGTTATAGAAAGTCTATGCCATATTTCATAGGCTGTTTCACAGTTTGATATTCTATTAAATTCTCCTACTGAAATTGAACAATAAAGAATACTTACAGCCTTTGCATTCATTTGAGCCGATTTTACCGTATTGGTGTCCCAAGCTGCATATTCCATTTGAGGTAGCTCATAAGGGGTTGACACCATTCTCCATAGATCCCAACTTATGGCTTGAAAGTAGAACTGCATCCTTCTCTTCCAATATGTGTAGTTTGTTCCATCAAACATTGGAGGCCTAGCAACAAATGTCCCTTCAAGGTTAAGGTTGTTGAGCACCCCGTCACCCATTCTTCATGACCTTGTTAGGGTTCCTTGAAGCCTGCTCTGATACCAATTGAAAAACACTAGAGGGGGGGTGAATAGAGTTTTTAAAACAATTTTAACAATTATTTAACTCAAACAACCAACCAAAAAATATTGGACAAGGGGACAAGGATTTAGAGTGGTTCCAACTTTAGCAAATACTAAAGTTGTCAGTCCACTACCCGGTTGCTTACCCAACTGGGATTTGGAAAGAATTTAATTTTATTACCTCGCAAGGACTTTACATAAAATTACAATTCTCTCCCTAAACCCTTCAAGAAGCCTTCACCTAGAAGTAATCACACCAACCTTGAAGCAGCCTTCACCTAGAAGTAATTGCACCAACCTTGAAGCATCCTTCCTCCTGAAGTAGCTTCCCGTTGCAATAGCCTTCTTGAAGTAGCTTCCCGTTGCGATATCCTTCTTGAAGTAGCTTGAAGTCCACCTTCTCCTCCGAGAAGAACCTTCTCCAATCCGCAGCCTCCAACCCTAGGAGTAGCAAGGAGAATACAAAGAATAAAAGGAACAAGAAGGAAAACAGAAATTACAACTTATCCTTTTAAGCACAAGGCTTGATTTGCCTATATCAAGCATATTGATCTCCTAACCAATGAGTGTAGAAGTGTAAGTGCTGTGGAAAGGAGATGCTATCCTATAGGACAGGAAATTAGAGCAATGGGAATGAATAGCCAATGTGGGAAATGCTCTATTGCTCAAAACAGATTGCCAATGAGTATTCAAGTTCAAGTGTAGCACAAGTGTAGCTTGGGTGTATTTTGGTGTCCTAAGGCATGTCCTATTTATAGGAATGGCCTACAAGTGCTTAAGGACGTTCTAGACACTTTCTAGGGGTTTCTAAGTGCTTAACTAGCTGTTAGGTACAAGTTTGTTGCTTTAGCAACAGCTAATTAATTTACTCTGCAGTTGCTATCAGAGTTCATCTCAGTCGAGGAATGGTCGACCGACAAGCTCTCTGGATCAAGTGTTAGCAACGTTCATCTCCAACTACCAACTACTTTCTCAGCTGTGTCTAACGGCTACTTGGGTCATTCTCGGTCGAGAAGTTTGTCGACCGAGAGTGTCTCGGTCGAGGAGTTTGTCGACCGAGATTGACCCTGTTTCAATGTTTCACTTTAAGGCATTAAGTATGTGTATGAGTGTGCATAGGTGACACTGTTGAAGGGGATGACCTATCTAAGTGTAGTGATTGGCTAGGGAAGATCTAACGCTTGATTTACATGATGTCTAAGTACTTGTACATTATATACTTGTACAAGTTTACAACTGATACATTTCATGAAATTTACAAGCATTCAAGCATATAGATTCCCTAGTACTTTGTCATCCACCTTATTCCTGCAACACTCAAGTAGCTCGTTAGATCGACAAGAATGAAATGTTTGTCATCATCGAAACAAAGAGATTTATCATAATGTCAATTTAGCCAACATCTTATTCAAATTGACTCATTTGACTGGGTCAAACAAAGATTCAAATGACCAGTTTGAATGGGTGAAAAGATTAATGATAGGCATCATGACTTCCACTAATAGTTGAATTAAAAGGTAGTATTATTTCTCCTTTAACAAGCCATGACTTACTAGAATCTGCATTCGACCAACTGGCTGTATGAAGCTGCCATCCAGTGAATAAAAGTGACCTTCTGTATCTTGGGTTTTGGAAACCCTAGCCCATCCACTCCTATATAAGGAGGGGGTGGCCAAGGATCTCTAGACAGAAGACTTCTTGTCATAGTTGTGGTAACATGTGAGAGAGCATGAGCAGTCTTACCCAAGAATGGGAGAGATAGTTAGGGGAAGGAAGTTGATACCAGTACATTGATGAATGGAAGAACAAATCCTTCTCATCAGCCCTCAAAGTGCAATGTGGAGTTCTTGGAAGTCGGCGTAGACTACGTAGAGGTGTGGAAGCCACTATTTCCACAATATGAGGACGTCGTCAAGAATTGTCCAAGGGTGTTTCACCAAAAGGACACCAACGACCATCATCCATGTGCTATTTAAGAAGTGAGGACATAATTGTGCATGGATAGTCATTGGACTTTCTCCAGGACAAGGTACATCTTGTACCCTCTTTCCAGATACATCTCTTTTGACATGTTTTACTAATTAGGGAATATCAACATAAAATTTTCATTTCTAGTGCCTACTCTATTTTCATATTTTCCACCACAATTGGTTTTTATAGGTTTGTGCATCACCATTCATTTCAATCTTCTTCTTGAAGACACATTTTCACCCTATGGGTTTTATCCCTTTAGGTGCATCCACCAATGTCCATACTTTATTGGTGTACATGGAGTCCATATTAAATATCATGGACCAATACATTTATTGGATTCTGGTCCCTATATGGCCTCATTGGAGATTATTGTCTCGTCATCTATGACCATTAAATTATTTGATTCACTCAATAGAAATCTAAATCTCTCTGGCTCTAGATGTGTCCTAATAGACCTTTTAGGTTCTTAAGTTGCATGCGGAATTTGAGAGTTCACAACAGCTTATGATTCTTTACATTCCTCATCTACTTCCATAGACTCAACGTTATCTTGTTGGCCTTGAACTTCCTCAAGATCTATTTTCCTCCCACTAGCTGCTTTTGAAATAATTTCCTTTCTAAGGGATACAACAACATATGAAGTAAACAATTTGTTGTTAGATTTAATATAGAAGTAATAACCATTGGTTTCCTTAGGGTGTCCAACAACATGAAATCTATCCAATTTAGGTCCAAGATTTTCAAAAAAATATTTCTTAACATAAAATTCACATCCCCAAGCTTCCATGAAATATGTATTGGGATGCTTCCCATTCCATGTATCATATTGTGTCTTTTAAATAGATATGGAAGGTACACCACTAAGTGTAAACTCGATAATTTCAAGAGAATGCACATATAAGAAAGTTAGAATATTGTCCAATCTCATCATTAATTGTACCTCCAACGAGGTGTGATTTCATCTTTTTGACACACAACTACATTGTAGTGTTCGTGGTGGATTCAAATATCATATAATAGCAGTCTCTTAGAAGGCCCTCAAAGTCTTGGCTTAATATTCTCCACCATGATCAGATAGTAGCGCTATAACATTATTTCAAGGTGATTGTGTACTTCGTTCATCAATTCCTATAACTTTTGAAGTGATTCTGAGTTATGTTTCATGAGATACAATATCCATATCTACTGGGGTCATAAATATGATGAAGTGTTGATATCCTACTCTAGAACTGATGCTAAAAGGTCCAAAAATTAGTGTGTATGAGTCTTGATAATTCACTTTCCCTCTCACTATTACTAGTGAAGGGTGTTTTTTCATCTTTCCCAACATAAAAGATTCATATATCTCCATTGACATTAAATCAAAAGAGTCTATATAACCATATTTATGGAGTCCAAAAATGTTCTTCTCACTTATGTGTCCTAGATGATAGTGCCATGGGTAAGTTTTGTTTGAGTCATTGAGTTTTAACTTCTTGGTATTTATTTTATATACATTTGTCTTCGTCTCCAATAAATAGATATGATAAGACATTGGGATACTTCCATATAATATCTCATGTCTTAAAATAAAAATTGGTCCAATCTTTATTAGAAATTCATTACTGTTATTCTTCAAACAAGATACATAAATAATGTTTTTATTTATGGCTAGTACATAATAGTAGTTCTCTAATTCTAATACATGCCCACTAAGCATAGATAAAATATGAGTGCCTACATTTGTGGTAGAAATTATTGCTCTATTGGCTACTCTTATATCCACCTTCCCCTTCAATAAGGGGTTTACGTCAGTTTAGATCTTGCACATAGAGAATATGTTAGATCCACATCTAATATCCAATACCCAATATGAATAAATAGATAAGTTTCTCTCTATAACATATATACCATAAGTGAAGATATCTATCCCCTCCTTCCTTTTTAGTTCCTCAAGGTATTGAGGGAAATTTGTTTTCCAATGTTTAGACTAGAGACAATGGTGACAATTTCCTTCCTTGCCTACTCCTCCTCTAGATTTAAGTGTCACAAATTTAGACAATTGGACTTATTTAGATTTCTTCTTAGATTTGCCTTTGACCTTTGACTTGTCCTTTCCTTTGTTCAACATAAAAACGGACTTTGGTTTGTATCTCTTCATTTAAGTCTCACTAGTTCTCAACATGCTAAGCAACTCTAGAAATAGTTGAATAGATTTGTTCATATTGTAGTTCATGACAAACTTACTATAAGATTTTGTAAATGGTTGCAAGATTACATTGGTGGCCAACTTTTAGCCTAAGGGGAATCCTAGTCTTTCAAGGTTTTCCTCATAGAAAATCAACTTGAGTACTTTTGGTTCTACTGGAAATCCTTTTATCATGTTGCACATAAACATGACCATTGAGACATCAAACCTCTCTTCCTTTACTTATTCTTGGAACTTAATCCTGAGATGTGTGGACATCTCCAGAACTCCCATATTCTCATGTTGCTTATGAAGCTCATAATTCATGGAGCATAGCATGAGGCACTTGGCATCAATAGTGTCATCATTATGCTTTAGATAAGATTCCATTTCTGATCTTCAGAGTTGGTTAACATAGTCATAGTGATTCCAGGACAAAGCTTTCAATCATGAATTAGAATGATTCTCAATGTCCTATACCAATTTTGAAATTTATTACCATCAAACTTCTATTTTATCAAGAACCAATTGCAATGAGAAGTTGCTATTCATGTTTGACATTAGATCTACAAAGAAAATATTTGCATGGGTCAACAATTTGATTTAAAAATTGATTTCATTTTATGATATCAAATTGGTCTTTAAATAATAAACTTTCACTATTTTGATAAAATTAATATCCCTCACTTTTAATTCAAAAGATTACAGTAGCAATCATCTAGTGAGATAAGATCAATAATGTATTAATATGTGAGTCAACTCTGGTTAACCACTCACAACTTCACTATTTAGGTAGGTAACAAGTATTAAACAAGATTCACAAAATATTAGCTTCATGATGGTTTTATATATAGGGACATTTATACTAATTATCTATACTGGTGTCTATCATGTATGTTTCTTTCCAAGTTTTCTTCGGTCCCACTTGCATGTTTTTTACTTCATGAAGTATCATTATGTTTTATTTAAATTATTTCAAAACTTGTGTGATCATTGGGATGCTCACAAACAAGCACACTAAGTTCCTTTCAAATCAACTACCCATGAAATGGGAACAAGATTTGTTTAATAATGGTTCCACGACAATAATCATGTTTCCATATGAATTGGGTTACATGTGGATAACTTTGTTCACTATTGGGTTTTGATTAAAATATTAAAAGTGTTTTAAAGCCTTTGGTAGAGGTATCCATTAAAATGTACTTCAAACCTACATGCTAAGGTTTATCTTTGCACATCTTTATATAAAGGTACTTGTGTTGGTTATATGCCATGAGAGCCATCATGTTATTATTGTAAAGGGATATTTTTATATGATTTAATTATTAATAAAAAGGTAGTTCTACTTGTTATGTTTGTTTCAGCATTGAGATAAAGAATAAACCTAATAATTTCCTAAGAATGTTTGACTTGATGACATATGGTCAGAGTTGAGGACCTAAATATGAGATCATATGTATATTTAGAGTATTCATTCTTATTTTGTCCCTGATTGGTTATTATTATATATATTACAGGACAATAATAATACACAAGACTAGCACGTATGGTGAGTGATGACTATGTTTTTGTAGTCATGGCTTTGGATATCAAATCACACACATGGTTACTTGTTAAAGAACAAGTTGTAATGTAAAAAACCACCTTGAGGATGGTACATGGAAGTCAGGTAATGACATGTCATATTCATATATCAATGTGACAGTGGGGAATGTGATCCTTAGACCTAAAGTCACTATTGTAATCACATGTTATTCTTTGTGCTTTGACCACTAGCACAACATGCTTTTAATATGCCAAAAAGGTAGTTATTGAGTGCACTATGACAGATGAGGATTATTGTGAGTGATGTAGGTGGAATTTGTTCCTCCTTTGGAGTGATATCCCAATCATTTGATAAGTGGTACAGTGGAAATGCATGACCATGCTCATGTGAGTATAATATATGATATTGAGCTTACTATATCTTGAATAGTCTTCTCTATTTTAAGTATCATAGCTTAATAGATAAAAGGATGACAATTCCTTGCCTTAGTTCAACTTGGATATTTATTACAAAGGGATTATACATGCATAGTAACATTGATCACTTTATAGGTTAAAGTTCTTCTCCAACTTACTCCTATTACTTGGGTGTTAATAATGTGTTTCTAAACACCAAATGTTTCTTGTGAGATTTTGAACATCACTACCAACATAATTAGGAAGTTGTACTATCACACACATAAGGATGCATAAGGAAATTCAAGTTAATAATCAAACATATGATCTAAATGATTCTGAATCATAAGCAGACCGGTCTCCTACCTTATCGAGCAACTAAAATCTCCAGTCCACTGACTGAATTTGTTGGGTTAATGGATCAATTGAATGTCAATCGGTCAACTAACTTTCAGTTTGGATAGTGACCAATCACCAAGTTACATAGTGAGTCATGCAATTGGAATCCAATAGGAAAAGGTGTAATATTTGATGTCGAATCATTTTGGGAAGCTAATTTATATTTGTACTGACCCAGTCACTAATTAAGTTACCACTCAGTCGATTGAGAGTCCAAGTTGACTGATTGGAATTCAAAACGAATTCATATCTAGATATCAACTGACCCAAAATTGACCTATTGGTAATCCCACTCAGTTGATTGGAATTGCTAGTTGAGTTTTCAACATTGATGATGTTTTGATATAACGACTAGGTAATAGATTTGAATTAGTTTTACAAGCCCGCGATTCTCTTATATAAATGGGACACATCCCAAAGGGTGATACACATATGTTAAACAAATGAGACACAACTTGTGAGATAGTTGGCCATCACATTTATCTTTTGAAGAGAGAGTGGAGAGTTTCCCTAAGGATGGCTACCTAATGTAGGAGAAGAAAGGGAGTTTGGGGACTAATAGGTCATCAAAAACTCCTATTCTAATTAAACTTGATGGCCAAGGTGGTGCAACACGTTCTCCATTATCCGCATGGACGAAGTAGAGGTTCAGGCACTTGTGTGGAGGGTTGGATAAGACGTTCCACAAGACAACAACAAGGAGTTGTGTAGAAGAGAATTGTGCAATAGCTTGGTGAGTGATATAGATTTCTTTGTGGCATTTTTGGATTTCTCAGTGTTCAGTTATGATCTAGATCTAAATGTTTGAGTTCTCCACTGAAAAAGATGTGTCTTGTTGTTGGACAACTAGTGTGCACAAAGGCATAATCTTTATCATTTCTATCTTTTGTTCACCAAAATTTAATAACTAAGATGGATTCAATAACTAGGGTAAAACATGAAGGAAGATTTTGTTATTCCACTACACCTCCTTCCCAAGGACACTATAATTGTATCAGGGGTGACATCATATGCTTATAATGGTGGTTTGGATTTTGAACTGCAAATGATTTGTTGGATGGATAATGTTCAACATTTTGTCCACATTAATCACCTGATACCACACACACACATATATACATACATATATATACACACATACATATATATATATGTATGTATATGTATATGTATATGTATATGTATGTATATATATATGTATATATATGTATATATATATATATGTATGTATATATATATATACACAAACATATATATTTGTGTGTCTGTATATATTTATATGTATATGTATATGTATATATCATTAAGCAATGAGATGACTTGAGAATCATTTTGTTTTGTGGATGTGGATATGAGATTAGATCCGTGTGGTGTGATGTAAAACATACAATATTATTGTTGTTTTTTTGCTTAGAAGTTATGTACATGTGTATGGCTTGCATGCCATGCCTCTCTCTATACATTCTCCATGTAAATTTTAGTTATACAATTAGAATAAATTGATGTGACGACACCACTAGTGGACCATTGTGGAGAGGAGGATACAATCATAAGTCCACACCCAAAGAGGATGGTCCTTAAAGGGTTCATGATCAAGATGTTATCATGACTCAATCAACAACACAAGAACCACAAAAAATAAGGATCACCAGTCATATGGATGGCTTGCCTAATCAAGATACTTAAAAACATGTAAAGGACATATATAAGATAACATTATATATGAATACCATGATTGTTTTTCTACAATACTTCATGGCTCAATTTGTACTAGCTTCCATATCCTATTTCAATGCATGTGGTGATTGTTATAGTATATGATACATTTAATAATGTATATGGAATTAGTTATGATTTTAACAGTAGTATCATTAAGAGTGAATCATAAGAATGGGAGACCGCTTAGGGTTTAGCGGCAGCGGTGGCCGTGGCCACGGGGGTAGAGGAGGAGGAAGAGGAATGGAGGGTCACAGATCTGGTCCCCCTCGCTATGGGGAAGAACCCCGTGACCCCCCTGCGACTTCTACTGACATTCCTGATTAACTCAATGAATGATCATACAAGGATACAATGACAGGGTGAAAAGTGTCATCTTTGCTTCCCCTGGTATCCCCCGACACTCTCACCAAGAAAGATATCCTTGTGAAAATTAGTGGTGCCCTCCCGGATCTCACTATCAATCCGTCCTCACTGTCCCCTCTCTTGGATCCCTAGAAATATGCAGTCATCATCAAGCTGATTGTTGGCAACATAGGGTTTCAAACCCTAATCAATCGTCTCTCAATCCTTTGGTCTCCGTCCGATTCCTTCAGAGCCATCGACCTGGAGATGGGTTACTACATTATACAGTTGGCGAATGAATCAGACTATGTGAAGGCCATGACAGGCGGCCCCTGGACAGTTTTTGTAAACTATCTCTCTATCCAATCCTGATTTGCGGACTTCTGCCCATCCAACCCTATTCCAAGGAAACTTGTAGTCTGGCTCCATGTCAAGGACCTTCCAGTCTTCCTGTTCCAAAACCAACTGCTCTGGTGCATCGACCACTTGGTAGGGAAAACTATAAAGATCGACAACACAATAATCGTCGGCGACCATGGGAAGTTTGCATGTTTGGCGGTTGAAGTTGATACCTCCAAACCCCTACTGTCAGCAGTCTTGCTCAATGGCAAGCAATACAGGCTGGAGTACAAAAATTTTCCCACCGTTTGTATGTCATGCGGTCGTCTAGGACACACAAAGAAGGAGTGCACTCATGCCAAACCCTTCACCCCAATGAGACTGCATCCACCTCAACAGCGGTGGTACTCACACCCTATACCTACACTGAAGCCATACATGCCCCCAAACCGCAACGGTGGCAAGAAACAAAGGCGGCCCCTAGCTCCGCTCAACAAACCAAGACCACATCGAGTCAGGACAAAGGACCTAGGCAGTCTGCAGCAACCTCCGGGGTTGTACATGATGCAATTGAGGATGGAGAGGACTCCGACTGGGAAGTAGTCCTGAACAAAAAGAATAAAAGGAAGAGCACAACACACCTGAAGCAGAAGTCACAGCCACACACCTCTGCGAGGGACAAGGCCTCCCAGGATAACTCTCAGATGGACACCTCCGTCACCTTGATTGACGATGAGGTCGTTGAGGGTAGGAACTTGTTCCCCAACACTGGGGCAACCTTCATATTTGGCGGAACGAAACAGCAGAACACATCAGAGGTCCACCCAGACAAATTTATATGGGGCAACTCGTCTCAAGGAAACAACTGTGTCATCTTGAGGAATCAAAAAGTAGTGTACCAACATGTGTACACTAGTCCTGACAGGGTCCGCAAGAAGGGTAAAGCCACCATGGAAGCTAACCAGCAAGACTCAGTAGGTGCCAGGAAGAACCTTGTCTTCACCGAGTAGAGTCGAGCTATGGAAGAAGGGGCAGCATCCCCTATGCAAATAACTGATAGTACTGGGCAGGCAGATGATAGTCAGGCCAAGGGCCTGCTAGCCGCCATCTAAAACCCCTCTCCCCTCACCTTCGTTATGTCAAGCATCATCTGTTGGAACGTTCAAGGAGCTTTCTCCAAGAACAAAATTCGATTACTGAAAGAATACAAATTAAAATACAGTCTGCAAATCCTGGTTCTCTTGGAAACTAGATGTAGTGGTACGTCAGCTGTTAATGCCATTAAAAAGCTCGACTTCCCCTCTTCCCACCGCATCGAATCCATCGTCTTCACTGGTGAAATCTGGATCCTCTAGGATGATACTAAATGTCATGTTGAGATCATCTTGAATCATAGACAGTTCATTCACTGTAAAATTAACAACTCATGGTTTGCCACCTTCATATACGCAAGTCCAACCCCCTCCAAGTGGAAGCTTCTCTGGCCTCACTTACTGGAGCTTTCAACGTACACAAATGGCCCCTGGGCTGTCCTTGGTGATTTTAATACCATGCTTGACGTCTCGGAGCAAAGAGGTGGCAAATACTTCGACAGATCCAATAGTCGGATGTTCAACCAAATGCTTCATAGCACAGGTCTTGTTGACATCAAGATGAATGGCTTCTTCTACACCTTCAAGCTCCTTCATCTCTTGGAAAAACTAAACAGAGTCGTTGCTAATGAACTGTGGCTAACCGCGGAAGGGGGCTTCCAAATCTTAGTATTGCCAAGGCTTAATTCCGACCACAATCCCATCTTCCTCTCAAGCTCTATCAACAAAGACGCTAAGCCAGTAGTGTTCAAAACAAAGTCTAGTTAGAAACTCTCGGCTGACTTTAATCAAGCAGTTATGCCTGCCTGGGACAACTCAAAATCCTTCCTTGAGGCTCTCCCACCCTTCAGAGATGTTGTTCTCAAATGGGAGAAGGACTCCAAGTGGAAGAAGACCAAAGTTAAATATTCCATCATCTCCAAGCTGGAACAATGCCATATTATTGACAGCATAAATCCCAGTATTTCCAACGACCTACATTCTACTGGCCTACAAGAACAACATGACAACATCCTGCTCGCGGAAGAACTAGACTGGAAATATAAAGCCCACATACAATGGATAAAGTGTGGAGACGGAAACACAAACTTCTTTCACTCTTATGTTAAGGCAAGATGACATGCCACAAGAATAAGCAGGCTGAAGAACGACGACGGTGATTGGGTTGAGTCTCTTGTAGGCCTCAAGGAGCTCATTCTAAATTACTTTCATCAGATGATGGTGCAACACGATGGTGAGAACTTAGTTAACACTAACATAGCTGCTTATGTTGGTTCTTTCCAGGAACTTCCCCTGCAGATGCTCAACCTTATCGCCTGCACGTCTGGCCATGATGAAATCAAGAGGACCATGTTCTTAATGGCTCCATCCAAGGTGCCTAGCTCTGACGGGGTTCACAATGAGTTTATTCAGAACCAATGGCACAAGATTGGCCCTTCTATCACCCAAACCATGAAAATAGCTTTCAACACTGGCTTGATTGACAATAAAGTGGTAGAATCCTATATGATTCTCATTCCTAAGGTTAGGCAGCCCCAAAGATGCACAGAGCTCCGCCCTATCTCCCTCAACAACTCTTGCTTCAAGTTGATCTCGAAGATCCTCGTAGAACGTATAAAACCCTTCCTACCTGTATGGATCTCAGATAACCAATCCAGCTTTATACCCGGTAGGAGGATAAGTGATAACATTCTCCTGGTACAAGAGGTTATTCACTCCATGAAGCAAAAGACTGGTGGCAAGTGTTGTGTTACCATCAAGCTAGATCTTTCCAAGGCATTTGACCAAATGAGCTGGCAGTTCATTGAGGATACCCTCAAGAGGACAGGTCTCCCTTCCATTACTATAGAACTCATTATGAATACCATTTCTAGTGGGAACACTTCCATCCTTTGGGAAGGTGCACCACTGTCGACATTCAAATTGACCAGGGGGGTCCGCCAGGGGGATCCTCTCAGCCCATACGTCTTTGTTCTATGCATGGAATGCCTTTCCCAGGCCATCAATGCAGCAATTAACACAACCTTTGGAAGCCAATTAGATTGACGAGACAGGGAACACCTCTATCCCACGTTTTCTTCATAGACGATATCCTTCTTATGGCTGAAGCAAGCATGAGCCAAGCGGGCATTATTCTAGATGTCCTCAACCAATTCAGCAATGTCTCTGGATAGGCAATCTCCAAAGAGAAGTCATACTGCTTCTTCTCAGCTAATACCACTAGTCCTAAAAAATGAGCGTTCTCCCAAGCCATGGGGATAGCCCACACCAACGATCACGGTAGATATTTTGGGGTCCCGATCCTCCATCACCAGGTTAATAAAAGCACCCACCAACATCTTGTTACAGGTATCAAAGAGCATATGTCGAGTTGGGCTGCCCGACACCTCTCCATGGCAGGAAGAATAACTTTAGCAAAAGCAATGCTACAAGCAATACCGGTATACACCATGCAGACTGTAAAGCTATCTCCCTCACTTTGCGATGACATCAACTGACA